>CM040817.1:53734902-54334902 GCA_022828995.1 Vimba vimba | reverse complement strand
TTGCACCGGGCCTTGGTGGGGAACAGCTGCTCATCAATTGTGATGTCGGCACCGGGCTTGTAGCAGGCTATGCTGTTCTGAACGAACTTGTTCCAAGTGGTCGACACCAGGGCAAACTTGTCATCCTGCAGGCGCACACGTCTGGTCTCCTTTTCATCGAACCGCAGGAATCTCATTATCTCTCTGAAGTGATTTCTGGCCATGGTTTCCTTGAAAAATGGAAAGCCCCATTTTTCTGACCACATGCTGTCTAACTCCATGTTTTTTGCACCTTGTGCGCCACGGATATATAGCAGGGCTATGAAGGCTTTTAGTTCAGCCACTGTGAGTTTCCATGAGCTGTCACCACGATGCCGATGTGCCTCAGCCACAGTGCAGTCCCTGATATGCTTCAGCATTCCATCATTAAACACACACAAGAAGGCAGTGAGCGCATCTTCGATGTTGCGCTTGGCATGCGTTGTTGGGCCAGCAGCTTCAGTCAGGACATTTTGGCTCTGCCTTCTCCCTGGACGTTCAGTTGACTGAAGGACCGTCCACACCGTCCCATCCTTCCCCTTTTCCACAGCCGTCTCTGGCTGAGATGGCTCTAAGGGCGGACTGAGCACAGTTGGCTCAAGAGCAGGAAGGACTACAACTGGTCTGGGAGGGCCTATAACAATAATAATAGCATAATAAAATAGCTATTTTAATATAAAACTACTTTTTGCGTAGGCCAATAAAATGTAAAAGTGCCCGTAGGGCTGTAACGATACACCAAACCCACGATTCGGTTCGAATAAAATAAAACATATTAATTAAATATTTTATTAATTAAATAAATATATAGAGCCAAATAGAATGGCTAAAATAAATAAATAAATAGCCAAAGCTATAACACTTCTGTTTACTTTGTAACAACTGTTGAAAAACAAACTAAACTAAATTAACATGTAAACATTTATATATATGAAACATTGATTAAAATGAACATATAATTAATACAAAACGAAATTCTCTTTAAAGAAAGGTTTTGTGCTTTCTGTTTGAGGTCTCTGTGAAAGTTTTAATGCAATCTTTAGTGCCGCTTTCAGAGCGCTCAAGTCCGTAACATTGTTTTTTCCTCATAAATGTGAACACGAAAAATAAAATAAAATAAAATGAATATATTATGTTCTGTGGAGAGCCAACCCTTCTTCATCAGGTGAGAAGTATTACTTTTGGTTTGCGCAGTGTAATGCACAGAATTACTAAAAAAATATTTTGCCACCTATTTTTTTTTTTTTTTTTGCCACCGTAACGCATTTGTATTTCCCTCATATTAAATATAAAATCCATGTTTAGATTTAGCCTATATTTTTCTAATGTTTTGTAATATTTTTCTTTATGATATATAAACAGAAGTTTCAATATATTAGTATTAAATTTATATTTCAAGTTTTGACTGCAAATGTCACGTCCATAATGCTGGAATTGCCCAACTTTAAATAATTTATCCTCAACTAGTTTTGTGGTGTAGGTCTACGTATTTTTTAATGTTAACTTCAAATAATACTAATAGTAATTTGAAGATGTGGTAGCATTAGATCTGGACGGGAAGGATAACTCTGGGAATTGTTATCCTTCCCTACAAAAATAATTGTATTCTGCTTTCTCACACCGCGACACAGGTTCGTGGCACTGAGTATCGCGATTTCAGTTTTATTTTGCGTATCGTTACAGTCCTAAGTGCCGGTACAGTGAGTACCGCCCCACTTCGGGCACTGAGCAAAACACAGAGCAGCGGAGCTCACCAGGATCATCTGACATGAGCAGAACATCTGGATCCGCCATGTCTGATGATAGCAGTCGCCTCTTTTTCCTTGATGTGGACTCTGACTCTGAATCACTCTCTGATGATGAGGAAATGATTTCGTGCACCCAGGAAACGTCACTGTCACTTTCCACATCCGATTGTTCCCCTGCATCCGAATCATCACTCTGTAAGTTCTGAAGCATCTCCAGGGCCATGGTTCCAGTCATGTTCCTCTTCATTCGCTCATTCATTTTAGACATTTTATTTTAGCCTAGCAATATTGCCTATAGATAACGTAGTTATATATTATTAGCCTAATATACTTTTTGTATTTAGAAATTAGCATATAGGCCTACACTAACTCCTAGGACCGTTACTGACCTTTTCTGTTGACAGTGACAGAGACAAACGTCAACCGCGGGAAATTTAACAAAAGAATGCCGCAAAATTGAGTGCGGTCAATTTGACCGTCTATGGCCGAAATAGGTAAATATGTTCATTTTTTTGTTTGCCTTATGTGTAATTTATATGAAAAACATTTCAAACGAAAATACACACACTTTTAGGAAAAGTCAGGTACCAGCAGGATTTTATTTATTTTTTCCACAAAGTTATTGCAGATATAAAATTCAAAACGGTCAAAATGACCGCCATGGCAGTTCTAGTGTTAAGGAAGGTCTAATCTCGGGAACGCACAAAAAATCTCTTACGCCGCCTTCACACTGGCAGTTGAAATCAGCTCCGTAATACGCAATACGCCCCCAGCGGACGTCGTACACAACGGTGAAAAGCGTCGGAAGCACTGATCTATATAGAATGACATTATATATATATATATATATATATGTCATTATATAGATCAGTGGTCGGAAGCCTCGGAAGAGAGTATATTTAAATATTGAATTATTTAATTGTATTAACTGCCCTAATAACGTTAAAACATCATGAAAATAAAAAAATGACATGACAACTAATCATTATAAAATCATTATTTATTTTATTAAAAGTTAAGAATCCAGGTTTGTTTATCAGTACCATAGCAACGCTAACTTCCGTTGGGATTTTCGGATAGAAACCGTCCGTAGCCTTTCGCAAGAGTTAAATTTTTTGAACGCATCCGGATGGCCAACGGACACGATTTTTTTCGCACCGCACTCGTTCGCACCTGGTTCGGACCCATTCGCATGCGGTCTGCGAATCTCCATAGGAAATGAATGACTTCCGGTCGTTTCGCTGCCGTATCGGAGCTGATTTCAACTGCCAGTGTGAAGGCGGCGTTAGTGTTGTGATCCCATGACGTCAGAAAATTGCGCTAAAACACTCACTGAGTTTTTATTACTTGTTTTCTGGTCAGTGGCGCAATTGTTTTATGGAACAGCAAAATAGCACCAGGGATTGTTTGCGCCGGAACACGCCTCCTTTTTTGCGTTGAACCGCCCAGGGAGCGCAAGTTCATTCCCTAGTTTAGCAACGTGCTTCTGTGGAGGGAAAAGTACTGTACTTATTACATAAACTGATTAATATGTTATAATAGTAATTACAATAACTGGGTACTAACTAGGTACTAACCATGAACTTACTCCTAAACCTAACCTTAACCCATGCAGTTACCTTATATTATCCAGTACTTTCTAGAGTAAGTACACTGTAAGAAAATGTAAGTGCATGTAATGTAAAATAAAAGTGCAACCCAGGCCTTCCCGCTCTCTAACGTCTCTCGAGTACGCAAAAGCTTCTCCATTATTAACAAGCTCTTGACTGATCATAACCTTTTAACAAGAGTCATCTCTTTTTTCAGATTAACAGCCTGTAATCTCACTGATCAGCAGTTTGAAATTGTGGCTTCAGTTCTACATTCATCAAACTCCCTGAGAGAGCTGGACCTGAGTAACAATCACCTGCAGGATTCAGGACAGAAGCTACTCAGTGCTGGACTGAAGAGTCCAAACTGTCAACTCAACATACTGAGGTTTGAGTTTGACTTTCATTCATTAATTAATGGTAAGAATAATGTCTGCTTTATATAAATTTATACTACGGGGGGCTGTTGAATGCATGAATCTGATTGGTTGATGAATAGGGGTGGTTGAAAAAAAAAAAACCTAGAGTTTTGAACTCAACATTTTTTTTTACCAATTAGACTTTACATGTTTTCAGCATTGCACCCTTAGGTAATCAACTTTACACACAAACTCAACTCATTACTTTGTGTGGCAGAAACAACTCAATTGAGTGAAAGTAACTCAGGTGAATACACATTAGTGTAACATAGTAAATATAGTTTATATATTGTATATACTATATTGTAATATATTAACGCAATATATTATTATTAAACTAGTTAATGTATTGATCATAAATGTATGAAAATATATTTTTATTCCATGAGGGTTATAACCAGAGTACTCCTTTTTTTCAGATTAGCAGCCTGTAATCTAACTGGTCAGCACTGTGAAGTTGTGGCTTCAGTTCTACAGTCATCAAACTCACCCCTGAGAGAGCTGGACCTGAGTAACAATCACCTGCAGGATTCAGGACAGAAGCTACTCTGTGCTGGACTGAAGAGTCCAAACTGTCAACTCAACATACTGAGGTTTGAGTTTTACTTTCATTCATTAATTAATGTTAATAATGATGTCACGGACACACACGGGAAAACAGGTACATTCAAATGCAGCATATTTATTATCAGGGCAATCCAATTCATAGTCATCCAGGCAGGGTTCAAAGTCCATTTTAGCAATCCAAACACAAGAAACAAAACAAGAAACAGGCTAGAACACAGACCAGAAGTGTAGTGACGAATAACAATGACTCCGTGACAAACACTGACCAGACAGGGTATATATACACAGAAACTAACAATGTGATAGGGAACAGCTGAGTGCAATCACGAGTGATGAGAACAGACAAAGGATCGTGGGAAATGCAGTTCCAGAAGTAAAGGTGACAGTATGGGGAAGAGACCTCTAGTGGACACCCGGGGAAACACAAACCAGACACTGTGACATAACCCCCCCTCTACGGAGCGGCTACCAGACGCTCCAAGACCCACAAAAAACAAGAGTCTAGGAGGGAGGTGGAACAGTGGAGGATCAGGGGGAGGGATGGGGGGCCAGGTCCATAAAGGGGAACCGGAATAGGGGGTGACGGCTTAGCCGGCGGCCAGGACGAAAAAGACGACCCATCGGACGGCCAGGGTGAAGCAAACAGTCCATCGGGTGGCCAAGGCGAAGCAGACGACCCATCGGGCAGCCAGGGCGAAGCAGATGACCCCTTGGGCGGCCCGGGCGGAGAAGACAGTCCCTCGGGCAGCCAGGGCGGAGCAGATAGTCCATCAGGTGACCACGACGGAGACTTCCCCTCAGGTGGCCAGGGCTGAGCAGACAGTCCATCGGGCGGCCAGGGCGGAGACGACCCTCCAGTCGGCCAGGGCAGAGACGACCCTCCAGTCGGCCATGGCGAAGACGACCCTTCGGGCGGCCATGGCGGAGACGACCCCTCAGGCGGCCACGGTGGAGACAACCCCTCGGGCGGACACGGCAGAGACGACCCTTCTGGCGGCCACGGCGGAGACGACCCCTCGGGCGGCCACGGCACAAGAACAGGCACCCGCACAGGAACAGGCACCGGCTCAGGAACAGACACAGACACTGGCTCAGGAACAGACACCGGCTCAGGAACAGACACTGGCTCAGGAACAGACACAGACACAGGAACAGACACTGGCTCAGGAACAGACACTGGCTCAGGAACAGACACCGGCTCAGGAACAGGGACAGATACCGGCTCAGGAACAGGAACAGACACCGGCTCAGGTACAGGAACAGACACTGGTTCAGGAACAGGAACAGACACCGGCTCAGGAACAAGAACAGACACCGTCTCAGGAACAGATACAGACAACGGCTCAAGAACAGATACAGACACCGGCTCAGGAACAGATACAGACACCGGCTCTGGAACAGACACCGGCTCAGGCTCAGGAACAGACACAGGCTCGGCGGCGGCCATCTTGTCAGGAGACACAGGCTCGGCGGCGCCCATCTTGTCTGGAAACACCGGCTCGGCGGTGGCCATCTTGTCCAGAGACACAGGCTCAGCGGCGGCCATCTTGTCCAGAGACACAGGCTCAGTGGTGGCCATCTTGTTCGGAGACACATGCTCAGCGGCGGCCATCTTGTCCGGAGACCTCCGGGACAACAACGGGCTGCACGGGGACGACCTCCGGGACAACAGCGGCCTGCACAGGGACGGCCACCAGGATGGCCTCTGGTTCATTGGGGAGGCAGGAAGTCTTTCTCCACCTCCGCCGTTTCTTATGGCGAGGTGCAGGCTCCGGGCTGGACTGGACCAGCGGCGAAGGGAGCTCTGGGCTGAGCATCACCGGCCCATGGTCGAAGAAAGACCAAAGTGGAGAGTGGTGCCGGGGCTCACCTCTAGCACCTCCTACCCGGCGGCCTCCACGAGTCCCTGAAAACTTGGCCAGACGGGTTCCCCTAAAAGATTCTCTGTCATCGGTGGAAGGGTGCTCAGGGTAATTGACCGGCATGGCCTCCTCAGTCTGGCGGGCCCATAATGCAAGGCACTGAAAAATGTTCATATGGGGGGGAATCTCTTCAACCTGCAAATTCCCCCTCTGCTGCCTCCTCTCCCTCTCGGCGGCTGGGGAAGATCCACGAAAGTCCATACTGCTGGATCTATTTGTTGACGGAGTCGTTCTGTCACGGACACACACGGGAAAACAGGTAGATCCAAATGCAGCATATTTATTAGAGATGTTCCGATACCCTTTTTTCCTTCCCGATACCGATTCCGATACCTGGACTCAGGGTATCGGCCGATACCGAGTAGCCTACTAATCCGATACCTGGGTGTATATCTATACAGCTGCAATTCATACTAGCCCTGTATGAATTGATAGAATTATTTTATAAAAGGTATTTTAGTTTTACAATATAACTGTATAAAAAAGTGCAACAAATAAATCTAGGAATCTAAAAAATTATATGAATAATAGGGGTGTAACAGTCCACAAAATTCACGGTTTGGTTCAATACCATACACTGGTGTCACGGTTCGGTACGTTTTCAATACAGCAAAAAGAAAGAAATGCCAGAGAAATTTCCTTGATTTACATTTTTTATTCATTTATTGTTTATTAAAACTAACATCATAAAGTATGATCATTTTTTACTTTGAGCAATGATGGAGCTATAATTGACATATAAAACAAAAACAGCTCCTTATAAAAAAAAATGAAATGTAATATTGTAGTAGTTATAAACAAAGGTTTATTTTATTTAAGATTAACATTTGAGGGCAGCAATTTTATTCATAATGTCAAAATAAAACCAACGTACGTTACTTGAAAGCACAATGTTTCTGGTTTCCACGTCAGCGCAGTTTGATCCGTTAATAACGGAGAAATGTGAATGCTTCTCACTAGATCTCGCAGCGATGTTATTACTTCAGTGGCGAATTCAAATGCTTTCTTTACTGGATCTCTTAGCGCTGTGTAGTAACAGTGTAGCTTGATCAAGATCGGCTCGCGCTGCATTGTTCCAAACTGTTTAATGGTCCGTGAAGCACAAAATAACGAGTAGCGCAGTTTTGTTCCGTTTTCATTACGTTTGCCATTTGAAGTTGGGCGCCAGCGTCTCTTACATTATGCGCTTGCCGCGCGCCTACATTTGAAAATTTGCGTTTTCATTTCTTCTTCACTGCTCTGAACAGTGGTTGCTTATGGCAACAGCACAACTTCCTGTGTTGCCACAAGCAACCACTGTTTAGAGCAGCGAAGAAGAATTGGTCTCCGATTTGCAGCGTTAAGCAAAGCTAGCGTGCATAACTAGGTATTGTTTAATAAAATGGTATCGGATCGGTACATGGGTAGATGTACTCGCCGATACCGATGCCAGAATTTTTATTGGTATCGGCGGCATTTCAGATTCTAGTATCGGAATCGGAACAACCCTAATATTTATTATTAGGGCAATCCAATTCATAGTCATCCAGGCAGGGTTCAAAGTCCATTTTAGCAATCCAAACACAAGAAACAAAACTAGAAACAGGCTAGAACAGAGACCAAGAAGTGTAGTGACGAATAACAACGACTCCGTGACAAACATTGACCAGACAGGGTATATATACACAGAAACTAACAATGTGATGGGGAACAGCTGAGTGCAATCACGAGTGATGAGAACAGACAAAGGATCGTGGGAAATGCAGTTCCAGAAGTAAAGGTGACAGTATGGGGAAGAGACCTCTAGTGGACACCCGGGGAAACACAAACCAGACACTCTGTGACAAATGTCTGCTTTATATAAATTTAAACTTTGGGGGGCTGTTAAATGCATGAATCTGATTGGTTGATGAATAGGGGTGGTTGAAAGAAAACCAAACCAGACTTTACATGTTTTCAGCATTGCACCCTTAAGTAATTAACTTTACACAAACTCAACTCATTACTTTGTGTGGCAGAAACAACTCAATTGAGTGAAAGTAACTCAGGTGAATACACATTAGTGTAACATAGTAAATATAGTTTATATATTGTATATACTTTATTGTAATATATTAACGCAATATATTATTTCATATATTTTTCAATATATTTAAACTAGTTAATATATTGATCATAAATGTGTGAAAATATCTTTTTATTCCATGAGGGTTATAACCAGAGTACTCCTTTTTTTTCCAGATTAGCAGCCTGTAATCTAACTGATCAGCACTGTGAAGTTGTGGCTTCAGTTCTACAATCATCAAACTCACCCCTGAGAGAGCTGGACCTGAGTAACAATGACCTGCAGGATTCAGGAGTGAAGCTGCTCTCTGATGGACTGAAGAATCCAAACTGTCAACTCAACATTTTGAGGTACTTATAAGTTTTATGTATATAGTGCCTTTCCGTAGCTCAAGGTCGCTTTACATTGTACATTACAATACATTTACACACCCACACACACATTGCAAACCCATAAGGATACATATAGCCACATTATCCAAAGTACATGTTAAATAGATATGTTTTTAGCTGAGTCTTGAAGGTAGCCATAGATGAGAAATAACAAAGTGTAAGGGGTAGTGAATTCCATAATTTAGGAGCATTAACATTAAATGAACTTCCACCCAAGTGGACAAAAAAAAGTTCAGCTGATCTAAGGGACCGGGCAGGGTGGTAGGAGTAAAGTAGATCAGATGGATATGGAGGTGCAAGAACATTTAATGCCTTAAATCAGGACTATTCAATTGGCGGCCCGCGGGCCAAATGCGGCCCGCCAATCATCTCCATGTGGCCCGACGGCACCAACAACCTCCCTCCTCCTCTTTTCCTGGCGGTGCGGCTAATTCAGTTTGATACTCGCTCCGATTGACCAGAGAAACGTTTTACGCGCGAATATTTCAGCAGTTATTATATGTGTCCTGAATTTATGTCGACTGAACCAGCGATACCAATCATTTGTGAATGAATCATTATTTTGGTTCGATTCTAAACGCGCTTGCATAACGGTCTAAAACTATTCGGATTCATTCGGACCGCTCCGTCACTGAATCATCTGAAGCGGTTTCTCGTTCAGTACAGTATAACAACAAATAGAGCTGTTTTCAGTTGTTTCACTAGTTGTTTCAGCACGGCCCAGCACAGAGTTGCGTTTACTCCCGGTCCCAGACACTATATGCAGCAGCGTTGCGACAACTAGTGGGAAGCGTTTCAGTTCGACAGTAACCTCTCTGTTACAAACCACAAATCACTCGATTATTTAATTAGTATTAAATCGGATGAAACAGCCTCAACATTCACAACAAGACTGATGAGGAAAGCAGGAGAAACATTGTGGTATGAACAAAATTAGAAGACTCTAAATCCCCTAATCACCCTTACAAACATTTACCATGAATTTACTGTAGTAATTTACCATGGTTGGGCAGAAATGTGCAATATTTATATTGAATACTATGTAGTAATAAATAAATATAGTAAATATGCATATACTATAATATTATATAGTAGGCTATAATAGTAAATATAGTGATTCATATTGCATCAGTTTTATTAGGTGGGTAGAGGAATATATAATTAATGCTTGTTATGAAATTATGTCAGTTTCTTTGTAAAGGTGCGTATAGTTTTTAACTTGTGTTTAGGCATTTTTTATGGGAGTGAGTAGCCTGTGGTTATCAAGTCTCACTGTCAGAATATTTTCATTTAAGCATAACAATTATAAATAAAATAATTATTATTTCTCACCAACAGCTATAAGTTTGTATAAATAATTTATTTGTTCCAAGGAAAATAGTTGTAGCCTACACAGCTGTAAATGATCAAGTTTTTTATTTATTATGGTTTTATATATTTGCATAAGCTACTGTTGGGTACCACATTTCCAAGTAAATACCACACTTTTTTAGGGTTACTTTAACTTATTTTTTTAAACTGTTATGTTTCAATAAATAAGATAAACCCCCAAACCAACCCACCGGCCCACCTCAACTTTTCGATTTAATAATGCGGCCCTCGAATGAAACTAATTGAATAGCCCTGCCTTAAATGTTAGAAGTAATATCTTAAAGTGAATATGTGATGCCACGGGTAACCAGTGATGAGCAGAGGAGTAACGTGGGAAGAATGCCTGGTCGATGTGAGAACATACTGTAATCGATTGATGCATGAATTAAGGTGTCAGCATCAGCTAGAGAAGTTCGAAGATGTACAATATTACGAAAATGGAAAAAAGAGTTTTTAACAGCAGAAGAAATATGAGAGTAAAAAGAGTTGAGTCAAATACAACACCAAGGTTATAGATGGATGAAGAAGGCTTAACATGAACCCATCAATATCAAAGGACCGGTCCATCCTTTTGACTGAGGCAGCAGAGCCAATCATCAATATTTCAGTTGTGTTATTATTTAACTTGAGGAAATTCGGGGACATCCAATGCTTGATATCCCTGATACATGCAGTAAGTGAGTCGGGCAGGGATGCTCTATTAGAGCTGGTGGTGAGGAAAATTTGAATGTCATCAGCATAGCAATGAAATTGAAGTCCATGCATGTATATGAGTTCACGAAGTGGATATATATAAATGATGAACAGTAGTGGGCCAAAAACTGAACCTTAAAGAACACCCAGTGTAAGCGGAGCAGTGTGATATAATACTAAGGCGAGAGATGAGTATTTAATGGGAGACTGTGTCAAATGCAGCACTTGTTTATTAACCCTGAATCCATGGACAGAAGAATGTCATTAACCAATAACCACCCCAAGAAGAGCAGTTTCAGTGCTATGAGATGGGCGAAATCCTGACTGAAAAGGTTCAAAAAGACCATTAGGATCTAACTATGATCTCAGTTGTGAAGCCACAACTTTTTCAAGTATTTTGCTTAAGAATGGTAAATTAGATATTAGATATAAGCTGGCAGGATGTGGAATTAGACTTCATAATTAGATCACTTATGGCAGCAGAGGTAGTCAGAGTAAAAGCAGAGAGAGTTTGTTGAATGAGCTAATCAGCTTACATCAAATGAACATTTGAGTCACTTTGGTGTCTTTGGTAATGGATTCAATTGACTTCAATTTGTCTGAAAAGAATTGAGAAAAGCTATTCACAAGCACTGCAGAGCCAGAAATAACATGTTGTGGTGGATTAGTGAGATTGTTAGATAGCAAAGAGTGATTTGGGCCTGCACATGGAGTTCTTAAAAGTACAGTTGTTACTCAACCAGAATAAAACGCCATTCCCGTGGCGGTAAAATTGGGGATGTGTATTTGCTGCCTTTTACCGCTAAGTGGCGCTATAATCACAGACTTTGAAAAGTGTCAGTTTATTATCTCTATTACGTAATCTGACGCTGCGCTGCGGCTCATTGAGAGCGATTGAGAGCTGGTAGCAGATAAATTCAAGTGAAACATTGTAGTTAAACGAATTCATAATCACAATACTGAAATTACATTACAACTTTAGAACTGAAAAAAATTTAGGCTTCTATTATTGTATCAAATTTAAGCAAAGTAGGCTAAACGTTAACATTGTGTGCCCAATTTTTCTATAATTTAGAAAGGCAATGCATGTCAATAGTAGGGATGCTCCGATCCGATATTTGTTTCGGGTATCGGCTCAGATATGGAATAAAATTTTAGATCGGGTATCGGTAACAATGGGCCCGATCCGTAGGGGCATCAAATTACAGCGAGAACGATTCGAAAGCTTACAAAGCAGTCGGCTCTCTAAACGCTCTCGCGGTAATTCTATGCTGTGCGCAAGTGTGTGACATCACGCGCTAGCAACATGCGCAGAACGCAGGCGGCAGGTAAACAGTTTCCAATTCAAACAAGCTAACGTGCATACCTATCAACACTCCTGTTTTCCCCCGGAGTCTCCTATATTTCACACCCATCTCCCTCCCCCCTCCCGTTTTGTTATTTCTCCGCGTGAAACTCCCGTAATTTGTATGGCTCAAACCTTGTTATATGAATAACCACATCAATTTATTATTCCAAGGTTGTCCGATTGCCAGATCTTGTATTAAACGTATACCAACTCACACAATCAACACTTCATACAAATTTTAACCCATTTGTGAGCTCAACCTGGCAACCTACAACCCAGTTGCGCTGTTGACGTTTGCGCAGGTAGTAGTTGGGAAGTTGGATAAGCGTCACTGGTAGAAATGGGAGGAGAAGACTCAGTGGTAAGTATTTAACGCAATTAACGCAGCATCCGATTTTTTTCGGTCATCCTTTGGCTGGCGTCACATTATATGATGCACTCTTATTCATGCAAATGCTTTTAAAGACACACACGACGCACAGAAAGACCAGAATCGAGTTCTCTTTCGGCTTGAAGTTGAACTAACACTAACACGTGCAATTATGCCAAAATGTCAGTTTTGTCGAGTATCCTCATAAGAGCAAAAATGAGTGAAATAAAGTCTTAAATTAACATAAAATGTTGTGAGAGAATGAGGCGCGTGTGAGATCCGTGTCTCTGTCAGCAGCGGCAGATTTTAAAGGGACAGTAGCCAATGAAGCTTTCTGTCAGTAAAGTTAATCAAAGAACAAAGGGAACAGATGAAATTACACACTGCTCTTGACTAAAGAACTTTTGTAACTTTAATAAGAATTAATCTATATATAATTTTAAATTTATGCAGTGCAAACTGTTTGATAACTTTATTCAATTTCTGTATATTTCCTACCTGTTAGACAAATATTTAAAATATACTGTCTTTGTTTCTACATTCATTTGGAGATTGTGAACTGTGAAATTATTACATTAAAAACATAAAGTTATAAACATAAAATATATTAAAAACATAAAGTTTTTTTAATGGTGATTAATCGTAATTAATCACAGAAAAAAATGTGTGATTAATCTAGTTATTTTTGCAATCGCTAAAAATAAAAATAAAAAACATGAATAAATCTTATCCATGCTTCTTTTTATTTTTATTGAATATGTATTTATTTATGTTAATATCTGCGCAATTACTGTGTATTTTAGCCATCCAGCACCCTCCATAAAGTTAAGAAAGTAATGTTTAAGTCAAGCCTGCCTGATGCCTTTCACAAAAGAATGATCCCAGTCTCTTCCACACAGTGAGGCATACTGTTTATTAGGTAATTCAGCACTGTTTTTATTTTAGTATCGGATCGGTGATCGGTATCGGCTGATACTGAATCCCTGATATCGGAATAGGTATCGGAGGCAAAAAATGCTGATCGGAGCATCCCTAGTCAATCGATTATGTGTCTTATACTTCGTGTTATTTCAATTTGTTAATAGATTTATTAACTGAAACATAACAGTGAAATAAATTAAATTAAATGATCGTAAAATTAAAACATTGATCAGGACTTGCTAACCGATGTTAGTCGGCAGCATTTGTGTTTTAGCATTCTTTATTAAGAATTAAATAGGCTTACAGTAGGTTGTTATGATTTGCATAATTTTCTGTAATAAATAATAAAAACATTTCAACATAAAACATTGCAATAAAAAAATATTACATCAATGAGGCCTTGCATGAGCATAAGCAGGGCTGTACAGTGTGACATATGTCACACGACATAGTGACATGTCACATGTCACACGACATAGTGCGACATAATGTCTCCACGATCTGCTTTTGAAGAAATATGGTACTATCGTGCTACAGCGCACATTCTATCAGCTGCAGTTCTGGCGCCTCAGTCCCAATATTGTAAAACTCGACGTACATTCACATCACATGTTAATGCAGCGGTAGAGTTACACTCACAGGACACTGCACTTATTCGCAATCACAGAAGTTTTCACAAATTATTTGCTCGTGCTTTAAATCTTTGCCGGGTAAACATTTCATTGGCGTTCTGTTCTGACATGATGAAGCCCGAAGCCCGAAGCGCGTGCGCACTGTCAAACAGCGCCAAACTGGACTTTATCTTTCACGTCTTTGATTGTGCTAATACTGCCAAATACACACAAGGTTTACATAAACACAGTTGGTTATGTCTAAAGTGAACGAAAACAGTTGAGAGAAAATCGGATTCGAGTTAACTGATGTCTGTTTCTAGATGCATGCAGGTCTTAATTTGACCTAGTAAACATGCTGTCGCTTGTCCTTAAAGGGATAGTTCACCCCAAAATAATTTGTCATGATTTACTCACTCTCATGTTGTTCCAAGCCTATATTAATTTTTTTCTTGTGTTTAACTCAAAAGAAGATATTTTGAAGAATGTGGGTATTAACAGTTGCTGGTCCCCAATGACTTCCATAGTACAAAAAAAAGAAAAACTTTTAGAAGTCATTGAGGACCAGCAAATGTTTGGTTACCAACATTCTTCAAAAACGTTTATGTTCAATTTAAAAACATCAGGTTTAAAACAACTTGAGAGTGAGTAAATGATGACAAAATGTTCATTTTTAGGTGAACTTTCCCTTTAATGTTAATAAACAACAAAAGAGGAAAAATCACTCACTACTCTTGACTGAATTAAGATTTTTATCTTCGCCCACTTTGGCCTAAATGTCCTAAATTTGGCCTAATAAAGATAAGCATACATCAAACAATGAGAATATTTTATATAAAAACGAAACCATCATTTACACAGTCCAGCATCAGACAACAACAACGTGATGATCATTCATTCCGCTTCAGGGTCTCCTCTCTGCACTAACTAGTGATGTCCGGTTCGTAAACGAATCGTTCTTTTAAACCGGTTCTTTTTAGTAGGGATGTCCCGATCCGATCCACGTCATCGGTATCGTGCCGAAACTGGCCCAGAACGCAAGATCGGAGATCGGAGGGGAGAAAAAAATATGATCCGATACCTATATCCGATACCTAGGGGTGGAATGGTAAGCCTACATGTATTCGTATTGAACTAAAATGGTAAGTTACGTGCGTCACGGTTCGGCGCATGGATTTACACGGAGAATACACGGTATTAAAATAAATAAAACTCGCGTGCACATTAATTAACGTAATGCAGAACTACTGTTAGATACGCGCATAGACATATGCGGGTTGTTTAGGGACACTTAATCTAGCCCCGCCTTAGCTCTGAACGTCTGAACTCTAAGCGTCTATTTCGCTTCAAACGCTCGCTGTATACGCGCGTCCTATTCGCTTTGGACGAGCGAATGGATTCAAAATGGTCAAGCGGCGAACTAGACGCGATATACGTGAATTTGACGCTCTATTTGCGTTTGGTGTGAACGCAGCATAATGAACAGACTGCGATGTCAAGATTGCAATGCTGGAATGTGTGTGTGTGTGTGTGTGTGTGTGTGTGTGTGTGTGTGTGTGTGTGTGTGTGTGTGTGTGTGTGTGTGTGTCAGAGAGAGAGAGGCACGGGCGCGATCGAACAGTGGAAACATAAAAACATACTCCGTCATTTTGTTCATACAGGACATCATTAAAACTGCAAAGTGTTTAGCCTACTTATATTTGTGTAAAACACAACATTGTGCTTTTGTCAAACTGTAACCTACAACTGTCACCCAACCAAAATCACACACACACACGCTGTTTAAAAGCAAAAATGATCTCATCTTTTAGACATTCATCATTTTGCATTGGTTTTCATTTCTTGTCCTAAAACAGAGCACTAATCTATTTATTTATAATTCTGATGAGAATAAAGTTAAAGTTAATTAAAATTTTAAGGAAACAAATATATTGATCTGAAATATAGCAAATTAATTTTAAATTAATTCAGGTACAATTACTAAACATATCTCAAGGTCTTTTGAATAAAGGGTGGCAGTCTTTCATTATCAACTGTTGTTGTGGACTATAGCCTACTGGAGAAGTATTTGTTCTCGATTTGAGTGAGATGTTTTATGTGGCTAATTGAGCAAAGTGCTTCCATATATTATATTATTATTATTATTAGTTCAAAAATAAAATAAAAATATCAGATTGATATCGGTATCGGCAAATAGCCAAAGCTGCGGCATCGGTATCGTATCGGAAGTGAAAAAGTGGTATCGGGACATCCCTACTTTTTAGTGAACCGGTCGAACCAGTTCACTAAATTGGACTGAATCATTCGAAACAGTTTGCGTCTTGCGTCAGCAGTGATCCACAAGTTACTAAAGTTACTCACTTTCGGACATGCCTGAGTCCTGACAGTCGCTTCGACTCTAAATTAACCAATATCCCGGAGTAGGCCTAAATGTTACTCCAGTAAATCCAACAGTTCACTGAACTGAGACATGTTGTGCTGAGAGAAGTGATGACCACGAGCAGTTGATACTGAGCATGCGCACACTACCGAACGTACAGGTACAGCGGTTCTCGGATCACCAGTACAGAACTGAGAACTGTTTATTTCAGACGTGTTCGACATGCTGAGAACTGATGAGCTGATGAGCTGAGCATGCGTGCAATTTTTTCAGAGGGACGAAATGCATGTTTCTTAAGTATTTTGTTGAACATCAATAAGTGTAACAAAATAAAACATGTTAGAAACATGTTTATCACATACTGTCTTTTCACTGTATTATTTTAAAGATTGGAAACACAATGAATGGATTGTAAAACTAAACATTTATTATTATACTAAAACATTATTTTCAGGAACAAATAATTTAATTTCTAAGTAAGTTGATATACATTTTTGACGTAAACTCTTGCCACTGTTTTAAGGGTGCAAAGTAAATGTTTATAATGTGTTAATCAAAACATAGCGTATTAAACATACTGGAGATATGCATCGACTTTTTAGTTTTGTTGACTGTAGGCTATAGTAAGGTTTCAGTAGTTCTCAGCTCAACACACACAGGCCTATGCTACGGTTCTCGAGTCAAGAACTGGTTGTTGCAGCAGTTCTCGGATCACCAGTACAGAACCGAGAACTGTTTTTTCGGTCACGTTCGATACGGAGAACCAATGAGCTGGAGAGACTGCGCATGCGTGATAGCACCGTCTCTGAACCGAACTTTCTTTTGGCCAACTGATACTGTGCTGATACATGAGCACGGGTGAACCAAGGACTTGAATGAGGGGCTGAATTCAGCGAAATGTAAGTTTATTTAATTACAAATAAAATAAAAATGATGAAGGGGACACACAGGAAAGTAGGTAGATCCAAATGCAGTATGAAAATAGTGATTTATTGAAGTGTAATCCATCTCATAGTCATCCAGGCAAGGTTCAAAATCCATGATAGCAATCCAAAATACACAATAAACAAAACAAGAAACAGGTAGAATGCAGACCAGAAGTGTAGTGACAATATATCACGACTCCGTGAAATGGACTGAAACAGACAGGGTATTTATACACAGAAACTAAACAATGTAATGGGAAACAGCTGTGTGCAATGATGAGTGATGAGAACAGACAAAGGATTGTGGGAAATGCAGTTCCAGAATGAATGGTGACAGTAAGGGAGAGAGACCCCTAGTGGACACCCGGAGAAACAGAAACCAGACACTGTGACACAGAGATGCACAGATATAGAGATGATCAGTTCAGGTGCGCTCCATGTTTCCACTTAAACAGATATGCTCAGGTGCTGTACATATTAGATGTGTTCGCCGCTTTTGCCAACACTTTTCAACTGAATGTTTTTCATATTGCATAACTGTCTTCAACTACTCCTGAATCATGTTTAGATAGCCAGAATGCCACAATAGCTTATTTAATTTGCTTCTTCGGCAAGTACAAGAGATTGCATTGTTCCACTATGTTTTCAATTTGAGAGTTTCAAATGCGCTGAAAGTTGATTTGCACACACCCTGCCTTACCTAGACAATAGCGGCGTTTCCACTGTCGGGCCAGGGCCGGGCCGTGCTAGTGCGTGCCAAGGCCAGACGCGTTTCCACTGTCACTTCCGGGGCTTGATCGGGGCTTACTCAGGGCCAACGGCCAGGATTTCTGGCCCGTCGAATACCTTGGGCCAAAGCGGACCAGCTCGGGCTAGAGGAGTGGTTACGAACAGAGGCGGAGTTCACCTGAGTCAGGAGACGGCGGCGCCGGATGATTCTGTCAGCATTAAAGACTTTTAAAATAATTTAACTCGCGTTCATGTTTGAATGCCTTCTGTTTGTGATGCAAAAGACTATGCGCGCTAACCATTACCATAGTAAACATAGTAAATGCTTGAAGATACGCATAGTAAAAAAAAACATAGTGAACGCTTGAAGAAATCAGACCAATCATAAAGGCTATCACAGTCATGTTTTTATTTTATCTGTCAGTAGCCTACGTCTTGCCTCTTTATACCGGACTATCATAAAATAAAGCAACTTTTTTTTCCGGAGCTTCCTCTGTTTCTCTGACTGAAAATATCTGTATGGGAGTCGAGAAAGCTCCTCAGATCGTATTTTTGGTGGCATATATTTGTAGAAATTATCATTCTTTCTAAATGTGATGTAAATATGTCCTCTACCAGATAAACAGAAACAGACGCGACTGAAGAAGTAAGTGTGTCCTCTTTCTTTTGTGAAATGGACCTAACGGTAATTTATTTACTGAGTGACTAATGTGCAATTTTGACATAAATTAATTCATTATGATCAACATCACTTTTTATTGTAAACCTGTGGTAAAAACATTGATGCTTAGGTTTTAAATATTCAAGTAAACAACAAAAATGCCAGCAAACGGCCGCTTTTTTCATGTTTGTTTTCAACACTATTTCCAGTGATTTCTGATTAGTTTTCTGATAAAACTTCCATTTGTTGGTGAAATGATGGGTTATTGTGACGTTGTTCCAGAGGCGTGTTACGGGTGTGTTTTAGTGAAGCGCTGTGGAGCTTCTGGCCCGACAGTGGAAACGCAGGCCCGGTGCTATTAGCCCGAGGCTATTAGCCCGGCACGGCCCGTTTAAAGCCCTGGCTCGCACTGGCCCGACAGTGGAAACGCGGCTAATGACCTAGTGAACTCAGTTACTATAGCAACAGCCTCAAAGAGTATCCAGACAGAGGGCACGCCACACACAAGTCTGAAAGACTAATTTTTATTTTTTTTAACATAGCTTCCAAATTCTTACTGTTTAATAACGTGACCATTGTAATCACTGTCAATTTTGAAATTGGGTAATCTCAACATCACTAATAGTAATCAGTCAGAGGTCCTTGTAAAGATAATCGATGGGTTGAAGAGCCGTGGTGTTTATTGTAGTGTATATTCTCTAAAAATGAAGCACACTGACATGAACACTTATTGTTGTTGTAGATTATCTGGCTGTATGGTGACAGAAGAAGGTTGTGCTGCTCTGGCTTCAGCTCTGAGTTCAAACCCTTCACACCTGAGAGAGCTGGATCTGAGCTACAATCACCCAGGAGAATCAGGACTGAAGCTGCTCTCTGATGCAATGAAGCATCCAGACTGCACACTGGACAAACTCAAGTAAGTGGACCAGTAAGAATCATCCTGGCTGGTGTGCATGTGTGACAGACTGAGAATTTTAGTTTTAGAGTAATAGTTTTTGAACACTGAAGGGGTCCCAGTGTGTTAAAAAGTGACACCATGCAGTCCTGACAAAGCATCCAGATGAGTTGTTAGTGAGAATGTGTTGAGAAAATAATGTATAGACTCTGATACTATAGAAGCTGTAGAAACCTCACAAAGACATAGTACTGGAACTCCCTCCTTCATTTCCCAACATACTCTTTAAGAGTACCATCTCACACCTATTACCCAAACAGATAACCTTCTCGAACATATCCGTGAACATATTTATGACACAGTGCGTGTGTGAGAGAGGTTATTTTATATATATTTTTTAAAACTTTATTTCAGAGTCAATTTACAAATAAATAAAATACAAAAATTAAATCCCCCATAAATGTACAGAGAAAATGTTATTATAACTGTACTTCATTTTCAAAAGATGTCATATTGTTCATTACTATATTGTTAAAGATGAACAGCCACAATTGTTGTTTTGGAAAGCAATTTACAGACTTTTTTCCGCACATCCAAGCATTTGCCTTCAAACAGTATCACTTATCACCTTTATTATCACTGACAAAGCATTTTAAATCATGTATGTTATAACCAACCGCACACGTTTCTGTTGAGTTTGAGTGTGATGACCAATCAGTGGCGTTCAGATTAGTCATCGCTGAAACGAAGTGCGCGCTTTCTCTGGCTGAATTCTGACTGAAACTCGAGAATTATCCCATCATAAACAACAAAATGTCAGGGTTCTGTCACTTCTGTCTAGTTCAATTATTGGTTTTGTGGCAGAGCTCAGACACTCTCGGTTTTGTCTCGTCTTTGTCTGAGTGCACGGTTATGTGTGTGCTTGAGCCGTGCACTATGGCAAGCCAAAGTATTCATAAACGCCTGGTCAGGCGTCTGATTGCACATTGACACGTCAAAAGCGTGCGTTTCGACAGCCAAACGCACAATTTGCCATAAAAGCGCGTGTTCTTAATGTACGCTTTGTGGTCATGGAAAACCCGCGTCAGAAACTTGCGGTTTTTGCATCAAAACGCTCGTCCTCGATGTGCGATCTGCTATTTAAAATGCACGTTCTCGATGTGCGCTTTGGGGTCACCGAAAGTAGGACAAAGTTGAGTAGGACAAAACGCACATTATGAACGCATAAACAGGTAAACCAAACAGGCAGTGCAAATGTGTGTGAAGTGTCCAAACAGGCGAAAAGAACGTGCTCGTTCATTATAGTGTTCTGGAAATCGCATGTCGAAGGCGTCATTGCTCGAGTCTGTCATGCTTTTGTCCCTGTATGTGGTTTATGACTCTTTTATTATCATTAAACCCAAGCAAAACAGCATGGAATTATCGATAGGATATTTTAATATACGTTATTAATTTTTATTATATTAATATTCATTATATTTTTAATAAATATATTTTTTATGTATTTAATATATCATTTTTAATGATAAACGCGTGTCAAAAACATGCGTTTTCGGTGACCCCAAAGCGCACGTCGAGAACGTGAGTTTTAAATAGCAGATCACACAACGAGGACCATGCGCACGTTTCTGATGCGCGTTTTCCGTGACCACAAAGCGCACGTTAAGACCTGTCGAAACGCATGCTTTTGACGTGTCAGTGTGCAATCAGACCCCTGACCTGGCCTTTATGAATACTTTGTCTTGCCATAGATATATGCGCCTGCCACTCGACCAGTCACGGATATATACACCTGCCTCGGGACCCGTCATGGATATATGCGCCTCCCTCGGGACCTTACACAATATAAAAGGTGTTTTTTAAACAAAATGCAGCGCGGATCCCCTGTAGCCAGCGGGAGCCAGAACGGTACGCACAATAGGTCAATATTCACCCAATATTCAACATTAACTAAACACCTTTCACCTGCCTTGGCACTCCGACTGATGCATATGATCAAATAGACCGTTACGACCTCTCATAAAAATGATCAGCACTAAGAGAAGAGATCTACGTAACATAAACAAAAACGAGTAAATAGCGAAATCGCTCAAATCTATTTATTCACTCACTCACAACAGACGTCACAATAATAACGAACATAACAACCAGGGATCGAAATTAAACAAAACAGACAACAACTAACAAAGAAAAATACAAAATACAGATATAAAGACACTTGTTTGCTGGCTAGACCACAAGATCTGTTGTCGCTGTTCTTTCTCCTCCTCGTTGGCGTTTATCAGCTCCATAATCAGCCACTCAAATCACGAACAAGTGCATCCACCTAAGAGAGAGATAGAGCGCGTAGACGCTCCAAAAGGATAGAGCGACGCCAAGAACAACAAGGGAAAGACAAAACAAAGAAAACAAAGACACAGACCAAGCCACTGAACGTAACATAGACAGTTAGACATGCATCCCGCGTTTACTTCTACTTTTATTTAGCCTACCCATTTGCTATACACCATACACCCTACTTTATATTTTTTTCCGCCGTTTAATCTGGAGCGCGAGTCTTGACACCTACGTGCCATGCCAGCCACAACCTAGCATCACGCCTGCCTCAAGATCTCTCACTTTTTAAATCTACCAGATCTCACTTTGATACACATGTGCAAACAGACAGTGCAATCCTGCTCTTATTTGCCATCTTATACATTTTATTCAGTCTTTTTGTTCATAATGTAGCACGCATGTCAGCTCCAAACTTCTCGCCTGCCTCAAGACCTCTCACTGTTTACATGTACCAGAGACACTCCGATTTATGCACATGTGCAAACAGACAGTGCAATCCTGTTCTTATTTATCTATTTGTCATCTTATCTTATATTTTATTCCCTCTTTTTGTCCATTATGGACAAATTAACTTTGGTTAATTAACCAATTAACTTTGGCAGAGGAAAATTTACCAAACTTGTTTAAAATGTCTTTAAAGGGGTCATATAATGGTACATGCACTTTTACAAGTTGATTGTACTGAAATGTACTGACAGTGCCTGTACACAACCATCATAAAATGATAAAAATCCATCCAGTGTTTTTTTTTAAATCTCCTTATATGTTTCCCCCTCTCCTGAATCAAGCTGTTCGATATTGTGACGTCACTAAATTGACGCCCCTCCCACGATTGTGATTGACAGCACTGTGTTTCAACACAGACCCACCCTAGCTCGTGAGCGAGCTGTCTGACTGTCATCATAGTGCATTGATATGCTGGAGAAGAATGGCGTCGTCTAAGCGATTGTTCTTGGGTGTAGCCTAATAAGGAACACAGGTTACACAGCTGTCATTTTATTGATGTTTTTGATAGAATATTCCCAAAGCATTGACGCGGGAATTCCCCACGATCAACGCGAGTCATTTCACACCAGACTGCGTTACAAACGAGGGCCAGTAAAGCTGGTTTTGCTAAGAAGCTGTTCCTGAAAATAGGATCCGTACCAACTATTCGTGTTTCTGCTGCACCTCCAGAAGAACTGAAGTGAGTGTAACGTTTTATTAACATTTATATTAATATTTATATTAATCTTTGCGTATCGCTTGCTGCACGCTTCACGATGAATGCGGCTGTTTACACTCAGGGTACATTACGGCATGTTTTCTATGTACGACAACATAATATAATTCAATATAATTCATAATCCCACGTTTATAATGAACAATGCGTTATGGTTATTGTGTTAGAAACGGTGTATGCACAGAACAGAGGGCGGGGTGAGCAAAGCTCATTATCATTTATAGACGTATGCACTTAAACGGCGTGCTGAAAACAGAGCTGTTTTTGACCAGGTAAAATTAGTGTTTTCTTACAATACTAATGAGAATTTTTAATTAAAGCATATTGCAAACTTTTAATTTAGACCCAAAGAATCATATTAGCTTGTACAAAAATGGCATTATATGACCCCTTTAAGAAGATCAACATCATTTTGCCCTTTAACTAAAACAATAATGTTGTCTGCATATGCAGATACCTTAAAATTGGCTCCAGAGCAAGGTATGGTCCAACCTTTAATGCTCTCTCTGATCTTAACCAATAAAGGTTCAATGGCAAGAGCATACAACATTCCTGAAAGTGCACAACCCTGTTAATTTGAAAAGGAGCACTAAGACCACCATTAATTTTCAGTACACTCTCAACATCCCGGTACAAAACCCTAGTCATGGCGATAAAACCAGAGCTGAACCCGAACTCCTTTAGCGTGCGCCAGAGATAGCTGTGCTCAACCCGGTCAAATGCCTTTTCCTGGTCTAGAGAAATGAGACCAGTGTCTATGTCCAATAGCCTAGAGACGTCCAAAATATCCCAAATTAGATAAACATTATCATGAATAGACCTGTTAGGCACACAGTAAGTTTGATCACGATGAATAACATGCCCAACTACCTCCCTCAACCTAATGGCCAAAGCTTTAGAAAATAGCTTTAAATCAGAGCACAAAAGTGAAACAGGGTGCCAGTTCTTCATTTCTTTTAAGTCACCTTTTTTGGGTAGCAGGGTAATGACCACCCTCCTGCAGCTCAAAGGTAGCAACCCTCCGGCCAGACTATCATTGAGCACAGACAGCAAATCACCCCCCAGCACTGACCAAAACATTTTATAAAACTCAATTGGTAGACCATCAATTCCCAGGGCCTTACCACAATCCATGCTCCGCAGAGCAACATGCAGTTCAGATGCTGAAAGTGGCTTTTCAAGCCAAGAATTGATCTCATCTGGAACTTTAGGCAAACCCATATAAAAAGAGCTGTCCAGCTCACCTTCCTCCATATGTTCACTTTTATAAAGCTCAGAATAAAATAAAACAGCTCTTTTTCTAATCTCCTTAGGCTCCACAATTTCTACACCCTCCAATGAGTATAAAGAATGTATAAGTCTGCTTTGACCATTCTTTTTTTCCAGACCAAAAAAGAACTTAGTTGGGCCATCCATCTCTACTGCACTCTGAAAACACGAGCGGATCAAAGCTCCCTGTGCTCTGATGCTTAACAGGTTATCCAGAGTTCTTTTTTTTAACTTTGAGGAGCTCAATATGTCCTCGATTTCCTGTGGACTCTACCAAATTCTGAAGTTCCACTATTTAAATCTCTAAGGCTTTCATTGATTGGGAAATGTCCTTGGATACGGTGAGAGTGTATTGACGACACAGTTGCTGTATCTCTTTTTTCCCATGATCCCACCATTGTTGTAGGGAAGAAAACTCTTTTTTCCTGGAACTGAACTGTTTCCAAAAAAAACTAAAAACATCCTTAAAAAATTGTCTTGTAACAAAGAAATGTTAAAGTGCCAATAGGCACTCTTAGACCTTATATTATTAATGAAAACACTACAGATTACTAGGCTGTGATCAGAAAACCCACTAGGCAAAATCTCACATTTCTTAATAACATTAAAATGGTATTTAAAACAATAGAACCTATCCAATCTAGCCATAGAAATAGAATTTTCTCTTGTTTGCACCCATGTGTACTGCCTTTGTCTTTTATATAAAGTTATCCATATATCACACAAATCATGCTCTTCTATAAGCTTTCTTATAGCATGTTGAGAAGCTAGATGTGGCTCTTTATGGTTCCTATCCATTCCATCATTTGCCCTACAATTAAAGTCTCCTCCAACAAATATGAACTCTTCCTCTTTACAGCTTGACAAAATATTACTTAATTTATCAAAAAAAAAAAAAACCTTTCAGGACCAACAACAGGAGCATACACATTTATAAAAACTAAAAACATTTTTTCAAATTTTGTTGTTATTTTCATTAGATGTCCCTCAACAACATGTTCTGTCTCATATGAAATTGGTTTAAAGTTTTTCTTAAAAAGTACAGCTAAGCCACCACTACAGTGATTTTTGTGACTTAAAATAATTGACCCATCCCATTCCATTAACCATTCATTCTCATTAAAAACATCTCTATGAGTTTCCTGAACCAGCATTACATCAATTTTCTTTTGTTTAATCAGTTCATAAAGCATTGCTCTTTTCTTGCTGTCCCGTGAACCATTTAAGTTAAGTGTGCCAAATCGTATCCTACTCATAAAAAGGTAATATGAGCACACCAGTAACAAACATCTAAAAAAAAAAGAAGAGAAGCTAGACTGGTTCGAATTCATCATTTAATAAATTTAGTTTTAACTTCTGGACAATTTTCTTAAGCCTAAAGACTTCTTGTTCAGTGAAAGCTCCACCCTCCTTCATTAAAGCCCTGGTAGAATCTATAAACAGCTCACGATCTTGGAAGTAATTCTCTACATTTACACCTTTCATGCCTTTCGTGGTCTGAAGAAACTTTTTAATTTTGTCCAATGCATAAGCACTGCGGCCAGTTCGCTTCTGTGAAGCTGAACTTACAGAGTCCGATGATTCACAATCACTATCCATAGCAGACTCCTCAACATTACTCGACTCTGAGTCCAACTCGCTTGCATCAACAACAGCTGCTCCAGTGGCTTTTTTACCAGGCCTGTTTTCTTTGGTCTTAGTCTTCCTTTTTAAAGTCGGTGTTTTAAAAATACTCTGATCTTCTGTCATGTCAACATCCACAGCGTACTCTAATATGGCCTGCTCACTGACCTCAGAAACACCACCTTCATGCACGAGGCCACACTCTCATCTTTGTTGCTTTCATGATCGTCACTTCCATTTTTGTCAACACAAGATACTGTATCACTTGTTTGTGCATGATCTGTATTTTGCGTTTCGCCTGTATTGTGATTCTGGTCTGCACTCTTCTCAGGGCACACGCGTATCACGTGACCCTCTTGTCCACAACCAAAACACTTCATCGAATCTGAGGTAGCAAAAATATCATAATGAAAATCCTCAATCTTAAACTTCATGGCTAAATTAAGCTCTTCATTCTGGTTATTTAAGATCATGTGCACCTGCCTCTGAAATGATACAACATGCTTCAACTGTGGCGATTTACAAACGAGTGGGATTTTCTTCATTTTTGACACAAACTTTCCGTGTCTGAAAAATTCCCTTTCAATCACTTCATTTTTAATAAACGGCGGAACATTTGATAATATTACTCTTTTCGCTGGTTGTTCTAAAGGCATGACTGAAGTGAGGGAATCATTCACAACAATCCCGGTTTCTACAACTTCATTCACTTTGTCAACATTGTTCAAAAACAACAACAGCACCAACAGCGAGGACGCAGTCCTCAACTGAACAACGCTCCGCGGGTACTACCTTTATGCCATGCCGGCGCGTTAAACTTTCCAAACTCGCGTGCTTAGATGCTGAGTGTGTGTGAGAGAGAGAGAGCGAGCGAGAGAGAGAGTGATGGAGTGTGTGTGTGTGAGTGAGAGAGAGAGAGAGAGTGAGGGTGTGTGTGTGTGAGAGAGAGAGTGAGTGAGTGAGTGTGTGTGTGTGTGTGCGAGAGAGAGAGAGAGAGAGAGAGGGAGTGTGTGTGTGTGTGTGTGTGTGTGTGTGTGTGTGTGTGTGTGTGTGTGTGTGTGTGTGTGTGTGTGTGAGAGAGAGAGAGAGAGAGAGAGAGAGAGAGAGAGAGAGAGAGAGAGAGAGAGAGAGAGAGAGAGAGTGAGTGAGTGAGTGAGTGAGTGAGAGAGAGAGAGAGAGAGAGAGAGAGAGAGAGAGTGTGTGTGTGAGAGAGAGAGAGTTTGTGTGTGTGTCATAACCCGGCTCAAAGGCCATGACAAATGCGAAGAGGACATGGAGAATTGCCAAAAATAAGCATATTTATTATAACAACTTAAACAATAAACTAACAATTAACAATATAGAGTGTGTTAGTCAGTAGCATCAGTGGTGTAAATGTGGATGAGTGACTAGAGTGACGTTTTGGTGTTGAGAAGCGGTAACAAAACAAAATATAACAAAACAAAACAAAGGTGTGGTGCTGCTGCTAGCAGGAGTGGAACCGAAACAGAGAGAGCGCGAAATCCAAAGAGTCGGAGTATTTATCCTTCCCACAGCGTCTAGCGCAGGTGTTCCCAATCTGGCTCTAGCGCAGGTGCTGCCAATCTGGATTACGGGCACTGATACCTTCAGGGACAAAAGGAGACTGTAAACTGCCCAAATTTCATCTTGGTCTTGAGCAGTTCGGTGAGGGGAAACACCACCGTGGAGAAATTTTCGCAAAAACCTCTATAATAACCCACTAAACCCAGGAACCTCTGAAGTTCCTTTTTTGTGGTGGGTTGTGGATATTATGCTATTGCCACGACTTTGTCCTGGACTTGAGCCACACGGCCCTGACCTACCACACGGCCAAGATATGTCACTGTGGCCATGGCAAAGCTACATTTAGCCAAATTGATGGTAAGGTGTGCTTCCACTAAACGCTCAAACAATGAACGAATGCGCCGGAGATGTGAGTACCAGGTGTCACTATAAATGACCACATCATCAAGATAAACAGAACAGCCTGTCAAACCAGACACTACATGATTCATCAGCCGCTGAAATGTTGCGGGGCATTCTTTAACCCAAATGGCATCACCTTGTACGAATACAAACCCGAAGGTGTAGTAAACGCAGAAACTTTCTGTGCACGCTTGGACAAAGGCACCTACCAATAACCTTTAAGCAAATCAAATTTGCTAACGAATTTGGCAGATCCCACCTGATCTATGCAATCATCCATGCGTGGAATCGGAAAAGAGTCTGATTTTGTGACAGCATTTACTTTCCTAAAATCAGAACAAAATCTCAGTGTACCATCATGTTTTGGCACCAAAATACAAGGGGAGGCCCAACTGGATGCAGAAGGAACAGCAATATTATTTTGGAGCATGTAATTCACCTCAGCATCCAAATAACTCCGTTTAA
The DNA here is from genome assembly GCA_022828995.1 of Vimba vimba. Lineage (NCBI taxonomy): Eukaryota > Metazoa > Chordata > Actinopteri > Cypriniformes > Leuciscidae > Vimba > Vimba vimba. Next base: position 54,306,456 of record CM040817.1, on the reverse strand, counting down.
CTGGTGCCACACGATAAAAATGCTGTTTAATCGGCTGAGCATCTCCAACATCTATGTCATGTTCAATCAAACTGGTACGTGAAGGGATGTCAGCAAACAGACATGAAAACTTGTGTACCAACTCAGCCAATTCACTACGTTTAGACTCGGGCAGATGAGCTAACAACTTATCCAAATTACAAAGAGACTCTGAATTTTTTAGTCTCCCACAGAGCAGACTTTCGTCTGGCTCCGGCACCCCATCTGACTCCTGCATCAAAACCTCTGAAGTCACCAAAAGCGCTGGGCACACAACATTCTTTACATCTTGACCTGAATCAATCTCAACTACACGCTTGTAGTAAGGTTTAAGGAGATTAACATGATACAGTCGTCGAGTTTTCTTACATCCTGGCATCTCCACAATATAGTTCAACTCTGAACTCTTCTCACTCACAGTATATGGACCAATATATTTAGCTTGAAATGGTGAGCCGACAATAGGCATCAGCGCAAGGACCTGGTCACCTGGACTGTACGTCTGTCATAAAACTTTTTCATTTTCCTTTGCGATACACCCAATTTCTCTTGTGCCATACACCCAGCTTTAAACAAACGGTGTCTGAACCCATTCACAAAGTCAATCAGATTCTTCGGTGGCTCAGTATCAATACAGCCACTTTTCAAGACAGCTAAAGGACCCCTCACTGTATGCCCAAAAACCAGCTCATTCGGGCTAAAGCCTGTACTTTCCTGTACAGCCTCTCGCGCAGCCAACATTAACCAAGGGAGTCCATCTTCCCAGTCTCTGTCTAACTCCGTACAGTATGCCCGCAATAGAGACTTAAGTGTCTGATGGAACCTCTCCAAAGCACCCTGGCTCTGCGCATGATATGCTGAAGAGTTATTTTGTTTAATGCGCAACAGCTTCAACACTTGACCAAACATGTGAGATGTAAAATTTGAACCCTGGTCGCTCTGGATCACCTTAGGAATGGCAAAAATGGAAATGAACTGTGTTAAGGCCCTAACCACTGACTTAGTCGTAATGGACCTCAACGGGTACGCAGCTGGATATCTGGTGCTTTGACACATAACGGTAAGTAAATATTTACAACCAGATTTAGCACAAGGCAATGGATCGACACAGTCAACAATAAGGTGTGTAAAAGGTTCACTCACCACTGGAATAGGCTGCAACGGCGCAGGTTTAATACTCTGATTTGGCTTACCTGTAAGTTGGCATACATGACAGGTCTTAATATACGCAGACACATCCTTTTTCAGTCTAGGCCAAAAGAAATGTTTTAGGATATTTACATATGTTTTACGGACCCCAAAGTGCCCACACTCGTCATGTGCCACCTTCAAAACAAGGGGACGAAACTTCGCTGGTACAACGACCTGGAAAACATCACCTTTCACACCATCCTCACTCACTGGAACCCATTTTCTGAACAACAATTCCTTATGCAAAAAGTAGCCAGATGCCACATTACCAATTTCCAAGGCAGGCAAAACACAGCTGGCAGCTCAGCCAGAGACGGAACCTCCAAAGGCCCATTAACATTGTTAGATTCAGATAACGCATCGAGCTGTAATTTGTGCATAGCGCGTGTAACCACACAGGCTGGAGAAACTTCCGGCAATGCACCAGAACTCTTATTCGACACAAACTCAGATGGACATAATGTGACTATTGGTGAGGGCGGAGCACCAGCCCGAACTCTACTACCAGCCAAACCATTCCCCAAAATCAGGTGTATACCTTCAATAGGCAATGCCGATAATATACCCACGTCAACCTCACCCTGAACAAGCTCACAGTCAAGAACCATCCTGTGCAAAGGTGCTGGAAACACACGACTGAGAACAGAGACACCAGTATCTGTGTCCCCTGAAAAAGGCAACACAGAGCTCACAATGTAGGAGTTATAGGCCCCCGTATCGCTCAAGATCTTTAATGGGATTTTCACATCACTGCCTACCAGTGATACAGACCCATCTCGAATGAAAGGAGCATAAGCTGCCAAAACATCCACTTCACAAATGGGTACTGAACACACCTCATAAACACAGTCAGTTTTAACAGTTGCGGCAAATGCTACAGGTCTAATATTAGTTTTCATTCCCTTTGTCTTAGCCTTTAATACAGCACAATCCACTTTCCAATGACCCTGTTCATGACAATAGTTACAAACATCATCATCAAATACACGACTTGTTTTACCATCAAGTTTCATATGACCGATTTTCCTTGAACGCACCATATCAGAAGGCGCATCAAAACCACTACGTCGTGCACCAAAATCAGAAGCTCCATGACGGTCCCTGAAACTGCTCTTATGAAGTAAGATACTCATCAGCTGCAACAGCCGCGTCCCCAGCGGTAACAATTTTTCGTTCCGAAATGTATGTGGAAACACGTTATGGCAGATTATTCTTAAACTGCTACAATATTACCAAGTTGCACAGATCCTCAAAGGTGGTGACTTCAAGTGCAGTCAACCACCGCCTAAAATGAATTGAAAGATCTCTGGCAAACTCGGCATATGTCTGGCCACTCTCTTTTTCCCCAAGACCTAAACAGCTGGCGATATGCTTCTGGTACAAGCTCATAAGCTCTAAGAACAGCTGATTTTATTTTATCATAGCTAGAGCTATCTTCAGGACTTAACGACGCATACGCCTCTTGTGCTTTCCCGGAAAGCACACACTGAAGCATCAGAGCACAATCACCTTCAGGCCAGTTCCTGGCCTTAGCCAGACGGTCAAACAACAGAAAAAATGTATCTGGATCTTTTTCATTAAATTGTGGCAACAAGCGCAAGTTACTTATATCAAAACGGTCAGATGATCTAGACTGCTGCCCGTCATGAGCGTCACTTGACAATAAACCATCTCTGATCATTGACAACCGATCTCCTTCTAAATCTATTTTTGCCTTCTCTATGCTCTGGCGAATTCTCTCCACTTCCAGCTGCTTTTTAACATCCAATTCATTCTCATAGTCCAACTGCAACATCAACATCTCTTTCTGCTGCTCAAAAGTTAAACCATGTGTCAATGGACTCTGAGAAAAATCTGCTTTAGGCTCCAACATAATTCCAGCTACCAGTAAAATAGATTTAATAGCGGATTTAATGGTTTCTTTAACACGTTTGTCTCCAACAATCTCAACTGAATAATGCTCAGCAATCTGGAGCAACTGCTCTTTTGTGCACTTATCCAGGGATTCCTGAGATGGAGCATTAATAAATGCTTCGACTTCAGACATGTTAAATAGCCTACGCAACAAACCTAAAAATAAAAATAAAAAAAATTAAATAAATAAATAAATAAATAAATAAATGTACCTCACTTCGAGACCAGATAGACACTCGACGTTCAACTATGTGCCCAAGAGGACTAATTCCCAACATGGCTCGGAGTTTCTCCGCTATCTAAAACCAACATAATTAACTAAGCTCCCCCCCAGTCTTCATGTGGTTAGTTGTGGTGGGTATTTACGCACTAGAGACCACTGGATCAGTAAAGCGACTGGTGAACCAGCAACCCCCCTGAAACCACGGACATGCTCCTAAGCAAAGCTTTTGCCACGTTCACCACAACACTACCCCCCAACAGCTCAACGAACCCAAAGGGGAACGTCGCTACAACCTACCAGGGAAAACTCTGCACCACCCCAAAAAACTACCCACAGGCAAAACGGAAAACGTCAACTGAATCAGCTGATCACCGTACGAACCACCGGCAAACAACAAGTGCTTATTAAAGCCAAACTGCAGGTAAGAGAAAGTACACATAAATAGCATGTAGCCTACCTACAAAGTTATCTTCAAGTGCATGTCCTTCCTGTTAATCCAAACAAAAGTTTACCAGACCCGCGCCAAACAATCGCGGTACCAACGAAAAAAATCACGTACGGACGAGCCCCCAATTTGTCATAACCCGGCTCAAAGGCCATGACAATGCGAAGAGGACACGGAGAATTGCCAAAAATACGCATATTTATTATAACAACTTAAACAATAAACTAACAATTACAGTTTTTCTCTATTGTTTACAAACATTTTCTGAAAGCATGCCTCATATTCTCAGAACTCTACACACAAATCAAAAAACACACACACAATGGGCAAAACCACTCAATACTCCTGCAAAATGAAACTTTACATTCAAAACAATGTTATTTCTTCTCAAAATGGTATTTTTGTTTTCAAATGACACACACAAACCATCATATGAATAGACATTTGTAAGAACCAGTTGAACACTGATGTGCTCAATGTAAAACACTATGATGAATGGAAAACACTTCTTGTCCATTCATCATAATGACTTAGGCCTTTTTTTGTTCAGTGTTACACTTACTACAGACAGTACATACATAAGTGTGTTGTAAAATATTTGAGAATATTGTTTTTATACTCAGAACACACAAATACACGGTGTAGCAACATTGGGTTGTACATTAATATTAATATTAGCTCAAATGATCTATAGGGAATTTTAATAATTAATCATGAATATGATTAATATTTTGTATGTTACAGTTAAATTAATTTATCGCAGCTGAACTAGATTGATATATGAATGATTACCATAACGGGTTATGGTTCGTCATTAATACATCAAATAGTCTTATTTCAGCTCGAAGTTATGGGATAACTTTAATGGAATTAATTTAGTTATCAAACAATCTGTTTGTCCAGCAAACATTGAACGTAAGATTAACTTAATTCTCAAGGAAAATTATCCTTCTTACAAACACGAGAAAGAGTATCTTTTCCAGGCCTTGAAAAGACAACTTTCTATGTTTGTAAAATTAGCTTACTTAAATCGTACCAAGATAAAGCATATAGCTAAGATCGAACATTTCAGGGACTAAGTAACATGGGCAATTAAAACAGAGTCAGTCAAGGACATATGGAATTTAATAATTAGACTAATACTACATCGAAACTACGAGTATACACAGAGTAAATACATATTTACAACAGAAACATACGGATGAAAACATTACAAGACCAAACGGATAACAGATGAGAGAGGGAGAGGATGAAAGGGAGAAAGTGAAACTAAAGTTCAGGATGAGAGAGATCACCGAGATGATCTCTGCATGGCAAAATCACAGGCAATGTAACCTTCTGAGAGACAGCAAGGAATCAAATCACATTAAAAGTTCAATAAACTTATCTTGCAAAATGGTTCTCTTTGTTGCTGAAGAACGCAGAGTTCATGCGTGTGTCCTAAGACCAGCGTGCGTGTGTTTCTTTAAGAAAGCAGGGCTCGCGCTCTCGGGTCTTCTGGTGAGCGCGGTAGCGGGGTTTTCGAAAGAGTCTTTCTCTTTGAGTTGAAGTTGTCTGCTGTGTTTGCTTCGTGGAGTCCGAAGACGAAAATAAAGAAAAGACTTAAAGAAATTGAAAACGCTCCCAACAGGGAGCCATAGATCTTCTCGCTGACGAGGCGGGTTCGTGAAAGTGCAGGAACAAAACAAGACGAAAGGAAATACAGAACAGAACTGAACTGAGCGGAACGCGGAGTGTAACCGCTTTTCTAGGGCACAGGAATTTCACTCCTCCCTGGGCTTGAGCCAATTGGAACGCGAAATTCCAGGCGGGAGAAAAGTTCTTTGTCTCACTATGAGTTTGATTTGCAGGTTTTATGGCAGTCTTAGGATCATGCCATTTCTACATTAAACAATTATAACTGCAGTAAAATGCATTTTATCATAATTTGGTGTCCATATCTTTCCTACGGGTATATGGAGGTTCAATTCAAGACCAAATTTGGTATGTTTAAAAGCTACGGCCTAGAAGTACCTTCTTACTCTGTAAGATAAGTATTAAAAGTTCGATTAACAAACTGGGAATAAGACTAACCTAAAATGTGATGTGTATTTACAAGTGGGAATGAAAATTGGACTTTTAAAAAGACCACATGACATATACCTATGAATTCGCAACAGTGTGCACCTCTGAAACATTATTCCTTTAAGGTTTACAAGAATACAAAAACATATCACAGAGAAGAACAATCGTGGAAAAGAGAAATTACATTCAGGTTTGCATATTTCTTCAATGGTTATACATATAAAATATCTAGGATGAACACTTTAATTCTGCTCCCCTGCCAGAATCTCAGTGAGATTCCTTGCTGCTGACATTCCGTTAGGACCATAAAATTTTATGGTCTGGGGGGAGTTAGGGTACAAATATAATGTATCATTCTTAAAATACCCACTTAGAATTCAAAACTACACACTAGGGAATCACACTATAGAATAACACAAAACTAATCAACATGCATAATGGAATTGTATATCAAAAAGAATATCTCTAAGTTCTAAGTTAAATTCAAAGGATGTTTGTGTGTGTGGGGGGGTGTGATGTCACGTAGCAGGAGAAGGTTTTGTTATCTCTCTGTGGTCCAGAGAGGGGAAGGGGGTTTGGAATGCAGAACTTTGCAAAGTTAAGGGAATATATTGACTGGTTATCCTCCAAGGTGCAATAAAATGTCTCTAAAGACCATTTGTTGCAGACTAACTGGAGCCAACACAACTGATTTACCTTCGGGGGTTCAGAGTGGGACAGCAAGAAGGAACATGCGTTTGTGTTCTGATTCAATGAGCCATGATTCATAGCCAATGTTGCTACAACGGTAACAAATATATTTAATTTTTCCCACAAAAACAATGTACACAGTGTACATCCCAACCAACACAAAGTTCATACAGTGGTCTACATACGAAACAGAAGAATTTACTGTATACAGTTTAAAAAAAAAAAATAAAAAAAAAAAATAAATCCAATGTTGGCATCCATTGCTCCATTGAAAAGCTGACCTGTTGCCCTTTTATGCTAAAGCTCTGATTGCTAATTGTAAAACTGTGTGATGGGTGTTTGCCCATGTGATGAGTCAGTGTGCATATTTGAATGGCAGTGTGTTCCTTGTGAAAACAAGAGATTTTCTGCATGAAAATTGTGCCAAAAGCAGAGAATTGTGTGTAGTGTTTTGAAAAAAAGTGTTTTAGAACTGCAATTTGAGTGTAAAGCAGGAATTGTGCTTGTAGTTTAGAAGAATTGGTTCAGGGGGTTGATGAATGAGTTACATGTTGTGGTCATTGTGTCTCAAGTACCAGTATTTGTGTGTAAACAATTGAGAAAAACTGTAACAATATAGAGTGTGTTAGTCAGTAGCATCAGTGGTGTAAATGTGGATGAGTGACTAGAGTGACGTTTTGGTGTTGAGAAGCGGTAACAAAACAAAATATAACAAAACAAAGGTGTGGTGCTGCTGCTAGCAGGAGTGGAACCGAAACAGAGAGAGCGCGAAATCCAAAGAGTCGGAGTATTTATCCTTCCCACAGCGTCTAGCGCAGGTGTTCCCAATCTGGCTCTAGCGCAGGTGCTGCCAATCTGGATTACGGGCACTGATACCTTCAGGGACAAAAGGAGACTGTAAACTGCCTAACACCACCCAGTTAAACAGCTAACCATGCATGACCGTCACAGTGAGAGTGAGAGTGAGAGTGAGAGAGAGGGTGTGTGAGAGTAAGAGTGAGTGTGTGTATGTGAGAAAGAGTGAGTGTGTGTATGTGAGAAAGAGAGAGAGAGAGAGAGAGAGTGTGTGAGTGTGTGCGTGTGTGAGTAAGAGTGAGTGTGTGTATGTGAGAAAGAGTGAGTGTGTGTGAGAAAGAGTGAGTGTGTGTGGCGTGCTATCTCGCAGCAAAATGAGAATTAAAAGGGGCTTTTTACAATAAAATCAGCAATACTATATTAACCCCGATTAAATATAAGTAGCCGACTACGCCACCTAGGTTGTTTTTAAATGGAACCCAGGACCCAAGTTAATCATTCACTGAGGGCTGGACAGTATTGACACTCAACAGATAGATTGAATTACAAAAATACTTTTATTAGACTATAAAATGATCTCAATATTAAAAGCGGTTATCAAAAGGAATGCAGTCCTCAGCACAGTCTGGTATGATGTCCTTATGGTGAATGAACAAATGTCCTAGGTTGGTCTCACAGCATGTAGGTCTCCACAGATCCAGAGATTATAGTGTACTAGAAAGAAATAAGAAACAACTACCAGTATCTCCAGTCCAATGCAAGAAAAAGCTAACTATAAGTCACAGGTGCACACAAATACCCACACCATGTAATACACACTGTCTGCAACCCAAATAAATCACACCACAGCAAAAGGAAAACAAGAGCTATGGATAGTAAGTTATACTGGAAATTAGTTCTTAGGCTCTTATTATGAATTATCTCTATTATGAATTGTCTCTATTATGAATTCGATGCAAAATGGTCAATACAATATTCATCAGACGATCTTCAACTGGGGTTGTACTCACAATATGACTGGGTAGTAGTTCCCACTACCCAGTCTAGTTAATTTCCAGCGTTGTGAAATCCTCCGTCGCCGTCTCACCAACCGCGGTCTCACTCGTCTCCGACCAGCACTCGTTGATTCGCTCCTCCAAACAGCAACCGCTGATACACTCGACTCTGTACACACTGACCCACTCGTCTCCAACGCCGCGCCTGTGATTGCGCTGCGTCGCCGTCGTGCTCACCGCCCACTATTGCCGTCTCCAAACGATCGCTGACTCACTTATCTCCAACAGCTGCACCCGTGATCGCTCTGCGTCGCCGTCTTCACAATACTCCGACTCACTCGTTCCCGCACAGCCGTAAAACGTCTGGTTATCACTGTTCAGCGTTTCTTCTCAGACGCCAGCACCTGTTTAAAACACTCAACAGTGTTGCCAACTATTTTCAAAGGAAAGTAGCTAACGCCTCCCCTAAAAGTCGCTAAATGTCGCTAGATGACGTCATACGTCAATTAGCATATTCATGACGACGTCATCGTGGCGTTCTTGCGTTCTGCCTGCCTAATGTTTTTTCTCGTTAAAATCATGCTCACATACTGTGTTTTTATATAACATACTATACTATAATATAATATAACATAATATAATATAGCCGAATGTCCAATAAAGCTGTTCTCATTTACTATATTTTTTTGTCAGACAATAGAACGAGTAGCTGTTGAATTGATTTTTATATGTGTAAAATTATCTGAATTGAGAGAGTTTGGGAACTGGGAAGTTCGGGAAATATAAAACAAAAGATAAGTGATAAATCCGTCCGTGGAAACAACACTGCTCATTCACGTCTGTCAGCTGCCGTGCTGCTGCTCCTCTCTCAGCCATTCACTGAATAGGGTAGACGCAGAGAGAGGTGTGTGACGGCAAGGAGAACGCAAACCTCGCACTCGCAGGACTGTGCTGGCAGCATTTGGAGGTTACTGAGGTTTGTCCAAAAAGTAGCTAGATTTGTCGCTTTTTTGAAAAAATGCCGCTAAAGGGGTCTGAAAAGTCGCTAAAAATAGTGACAAAGGCGCTAAGTTGGCAACACTGACACTCAACCGGATGTAGACTTGCACGTAATTGACGCAGTTCAGACGACGCACACACCTGTCTCTCAAGCACGCGGTCTTAAAGGGCCACAGTCTCCACCTTTCTCTTAACCAGCCTATGACACTAGGCCACTGATTAGTCTATGCACAGGTGTTAGGAAATGAACATAGTACAAAAAGTCATTTGATCGAGGAGTCAATCATATAACATTAAAATGTGTATCAAAATACATTCATCAATAATTCACTCCCATCACATGTGTGCGTGTGAGTGTGTGTGTGAGAAAGAGTGAGTGTGTGTGTGCGTGTGTGTGAGAAAGAGTGAGTGTGCGTGTGAGTGTGTGTGAGAAAGAGTGTGCGTGTGCGTGCGTGCGTGCGTGCGTGCGTGCGTGTGTGTGTGTGTGTGTGTGTGTGTGTGTGTGTGTGAGAAAGAGTGAGTGTGTGTGTGCGTGTGAGTGTTTGAATTTTAATTAGTTTATTTTCCTGGAAGCCAGCAAGAAAATCTCTAATTTATTGATATTAAACAACTCATAGCTTTAATTAAGTTTTGTTGAATTATTATTGTGTGTGTGTGTGTGTGTGTGTGTGTGTGTGTGTGTGTGTGTGTGTGTGTGTGTGTGTGTGTGTGTGTTTCTAGTGTGGATCACGGAGGAGAGTTCATGATGACATCAAGACTACACAGATGTAAGTCCTCAAACACAGTTTTAGTGTGTGTTGTTGTAAATGTTGCTGTTGTAATGTGTGTTCTTGTGTTCAGATGCCGTTGATCTCACACTGGATCCAAACACAGCAAACACTGATCTCGTTCTGTCTGAGGAGAACAGAAAGGTGACACGTGTGGAAGAGAGGCAGTCGTATCCTGATCATCCAGAGAGATTTGATGTGTGGGAACAGGTTCTGTGTGGAGAGAGTCTGACTGGACGCTGTTACTGGGAGGCTGAATGGAGTGAAGATAATACTGATATATCAGTGTCATATAAAGGAATAAAGAGGAAAGGAGGATTGAGTGACTGTGTGTTTGGACGTAATGAGAAGTCCTGGAGTCTGATCTGCACTGATCACAGTTTCACTGTCTATCACAATAATAACTCCACTGCTGTTTCTGCTGGTCCAGGATCCTGTAAGAGAGTAGGAGTGTTTGTGGACGTGTCGGCCGGCACTCTGTCCTTCTACAGCGTCTCTGACACACACACACTCACACACTTACACACATTCACACACACATTCACTGAACCCCTCTATGCTGGATTTAGACTTTATAGCTATAACTCTTCAGTGTCTCTGCGTCACATTAAACACACACACACACACACACTGTAAAAAATAATGACAAAGAAAATGTGGAACCATTTAACAATTTCTCATTTTTATCAGAAGTGTGAAATTACATAAACACACACACTCACTAAATTGACATTTTTCCAGATGTTTAACTGATTGTGTGTGTTACTGCATTATCACCGTTATTGATGTTCACACACTTTATTTGTGCACAATGTGTTATTAAAATCCTTCAGATGATCTGATTAAAACTGCTGGATCTCACAGGATTATTATAACCAATAAAGTGAAATGAATAACACATCATCTATATAATCATAGAGATAACTGTAAAATGAACATTAATCTACTGTCACCTCCAGTATTTCACTGTTAATTCACATGTTTTATTACAGTTTAATCATGTTATTGTAGTTTATGGTCAATAAACGCTTGTTCCTGTTTCAGTCTGAACATGTTTCTTCAGTTGTTGATCTTTGACTGTTATTTTCATTCATGATAAACGTTTGTCACCCTGAGTTTCACTGTTTTTACACATTTGCGTTTTAATGTCCAGTTTTGACTGAATCACTTTATGAATCTTCATCAAAAGAGAGTTTGGATTGAATCTAATACAGAAGAACTGTTGAACAGGAAAAAGTAAAAAAAAAAACTTTATTATAATAATTATATATTTAAGTACTGAGTAATATTAAGTACATGTACGTACTATAGGGTTAGGGTTAATTTATAGTTATTACTATAGTAAATACATGTAACGTGTAACAATGACACTGTAAAATAGTGTTACCAAAAAAACATGTAAAAACAAAACGTATCAAGTTTTTATAAATGTACAATTCGTGTTTGTTTCATTTGGTTTTAGAAAACTTTTTGTACTTTCTACAAGTTTAAAAACTGTAATGTGGTTTACGTAAAAAGAATATAGTACATATTGTCCTTAAACACCTTTATATGTGAGACTACATCTGAATTATGTTAAAAAATATTGCAATTATAATTTTAAATCAGAATTAAAGCTGCAAGCAGCATTTATCGGGGTTCAAGCATTTAAGGCCTTTAAGCACATACGCATTCAAATACAGTAAGTTTTATTCATAATTATTGATCTAAGTCCAGAGAATTGTACTGCACTGGTTTGGTCACGATCGGGCAAAAAACCTAGGACTAGTTCGCAAAAGTAGGTTTTTAACATAATAGTGAATATTTGATGAACGATTTGATTGAGAGCAGTGGTTTTTCAGGCAAAGTTGGTCAGTATGAGGAGATCTATCAAATGATATGCATCATGTGATTACTGATCTGTAAAACTCGTTAGAGCCAACTAGTGGCCGATTTCTTTCAAAATTCTTACAGACCTCTAGGGCCATGAGTCGAACATGACCACCGAGTTTCATACCGATCGGCCTCCATTAACCTTGTCTAATAGGTGCTTAAACTTCATTGGCCGCATGATTCTAGCATGATTTACAATAATTTACCATTATTTTATCTTAGTTTACCTTGATTTACCTTGTTCTAGCATGATTTACCATGATATACCATAGTTTATCATGATTTACCATGGTTTACCATGATTTACCCTGTTCTAGCATAGTTTACCATGATTTACCATGTTCTAGCATGATTTACCATGATATACCACGTTCTAGACTGATTTACCAGGATTCTAGCATGATTTACCTTGATAAACCACAATCTAGTATTATTTACTATGATTTACCATGTTTCTAGCATGATTTACCACATTCTAGCAATTATGTGAAGTGTCAGTGCAAATGTAGTGATAAACACTGACAAAATATGATTGTGTTATAATAGTTATTGTTATATAAGTGATTTTTTAATGTGTGTCCAAGTATGAATGCAAAAGAACATGTAAAAATATTTCATTAATCAGTAGAATGGCCAGCAGAGGGCACTAGAAGACCACTTATTGGCTCACTTTCACTTTAAAGGCACACTATGCAAAAAATGTGTTTTTGTCAAACAGCGACCCCTAGAGTCGCTGTGGAATACTTGCACTGTCGTAAATTCAGTCACAACACAGCAATCAGAGGAGGACGCGCTGAAAACTGTAATGCTTTTCTCTTCCTTCATAACTCATACTGAGAAGGTTTGAGTTGCAGAGGAATTTGTGACTGTTTCACCTGTTCAACCACATCAAAGTTTCGTAATTAGTAAGTCCGTGCTTTTTTTTCTTATGTGCTGAAGGGCCGCTGTGCCTTGGTGAAACGTTGTTTGTATGTGAAGAGCTCTTTTCCAAAACGCCATAAACATAAAAAGCTGCCTCAAAGAACCAGCAAAAGTATGAATATGTAAAATATTGCAATAAGACATTTTAGTTGTTTATTAATTTCTGTGTCGGCTGCAAAGATGAAGTTGACGATAGGCTATAGACTCGCGATCTTCGCAGTAGGCTAGTGAACGCACCGGAGAAAGGCACATTTATTAGGCTACATAGTTTTATTTTGTTTTTGATGGTTTTGTTTAGAACCAGCTTTCTGTAAATATTTCACATTTGTTAGGCCTGTGAGGCGAGTAGGCTACGGTTCGGTTCATGATGATATCTCCAGTTCAAGCACCTTATGTTGTGATTGCTAGCCTATATTTACTTTTTATGTATTAAATCCAAATTGGTTAATGAAAAATGTATTAATATTAAGATACAATTAATACAAAACGAAATTCGTTTTAAAGAAAGGCTTTGTGCTTTCTGTTTTGAGGTCTCTGTGAAAGTTTGAAAGTCTTTTAGTGCGCTTTCAGAGCGCTCGCGTCCATAATGGAGAACTGTCACGTGATATTGTTTTTTCCTCATAAGTGCTCACGGAAGAGATGGGTTTTCAGCTGGGGATAGAGAGTTGTAGACTGAAAGAAAATGAAAAATAAGCATAGAATCCAAGATAGGCTAATTACCTTGAGTCAAAAAGAACACTGAATAACAGCAGAACTGGTGTATTTAGAAAAACCACTTGCGCGCTCTCGCCGCGTCCACTAACTGACCGCTTGTCCTGGTTGTGATCTGAATCTCCTCGGTATTTATATCTTTCTACAGTTGCTGTCTCGGCGAGCAATTAAGCAAATACAGCGAAAATGGCCCAAATCGAAACTAGCTGCTAGCAGGCAATATTTCAGTGCAATTAAACTGCAATAATAATTTTCACTCGCAGCTGTTATTTAAGTTATAACGCGTCTAGATAAAATAGCCTACAGATTTGTGAGAAGGTAAAAATTAAAAATAAGCAGAGAATCTAAGATAGGCTTACCTTGAGTCAAATAGAACACTGAATAACAGCAGAACTGGGGCCTGTACCATGAAGCCGGATTAGGTGGCTAGCCAGCTATGTTTCAGCTTAGTTTCCGCCAACCCTGGGTTTTAGGTACTATGAAAGTAGCTCGGCTTTAATCGGTGTTCGTTGCCATGGTATCTTCCGCTGCACGGCTAACCTGCTCCGGGGCAGGTTATGTTCTGGATTCAAGATCTCAGACTGAAGTTTGACCAATCAGCTGAGAGCAAAGAAACATAGGTGACGTAACTTATTCCAAGTGTCTGTTGCAATGACTTCACCTTTTCTTCCAAATCCGGTGGACATCTCAGCGCAAATTGTTTGATGAGCACTTCGTAGAGAAAGAGTTTTTAGCCAGACAAAATCCCCTTGCCTTTCCTGATAGTTACTTGTATGAAAGATACAGATTTTCCGCGGAAGGAATGTCTTATCTTTGCGAACCTCTTGAGCCGCACATAAAGAATTTAACACGTCGAATTCATGCACTTACTGTACCGCAAATTGTATTGCGTTGCATTTTTTATTTTTATTTTTTGCAAGTGGTAGGCTACATTCTTGCACGGTGGGTGACGCACAGAAGCTAGGGGAAAACATGTTTGTCGAACCATTCGCAAGGTGGTCCTCGCTCTGCAGGAGTACATGAAAAGTTTAATTAATAATGTTCCCCGGACATTTATCGACCATGTCCATAAAAGAGGGCTTTTATAAAATTGCCGGTAAGATATATTGATAGGGTGACATCACATGAACACTTTTTTTTTCTCAAAAAGGAAATTTCACAAATGTACTATACAATATAATACATGTTAAGAATTATTTTGAATCTTTTTTATTATTATTCTGATAATCTTATGATAGGATTCCCAAGTCATTGCAACATGTATGCAGTCTATTGCTCCAATCTCCACTGCTCTAGGGAACATGAGGCAGATTATGTTAATAGGAAGTCCTATCACAGCCTTAATGTTCAGGTAGAGATGATGTGAATATGTTAGATGATTATTTTCTGTGAGATGAATCTTTAAATTAATAGTAACTTTAACAGATATAACAATGATCTAGGCTACTAAACATTTCATCTGCAGACGACTTGTGGTCATGAACATATGATCAAGTTTGGATGCCAAATGGCCTGGCTCCAGTGCTTGTCTTACAAATTTTCCATGAGTCTGTGTTGTGTCAGCGCTTTGAGGAAAGCAAGTTAAATTTGGTACAGTACAAAACACTGTTCATTTAAACTGAGATAGAAAAACCTACACAATAACCCCCTATCATGACCCTCAGATAGGGCCACAGCACCGCTTCAATGTGGCCCTCAGTAAAACCAGAGTGAAGATAGAGATGACCTTTGGCATCCTAAAGGCACATTTCAACTGTGTTCGGCGCTTCAGAGTCACCAGAGCGGGCATCACAGATAGTGGCTGCATGGGCCATTCTGCACAATATAGCCACCAGTAGAAAGGAGCGAGAAACACCACAAAACCAGCTTCTCCCCGATGAAACTGACCCGATCACACTTGACCACCCAGCTGGTGCAGATGTAGATGCAATCACCATACAATATTACACTTAATAAAAGCACATTGAAACTGCAGATAGGTCTCAAACTGTTTTATTGGTTTTGTGGGATGGGAGGGAGAAAGAGAGCAAGAGAAAGTTGCATTAATAAATATTCATACTAAAGTGTTACTTGGTTAAATAAGTTATACTATATATATATACACTGCTCAAAAAAATTAAAGGAACACTTTGAAAACACATCAGATCTCAATGGGGAAAAATATCATGCTGGATATCTATACTAATATGAACTGGGTAATGTGTTATGAACAAAAGGATGCCACATCGTTTGATGGAAATGAAAATAATCAACCTACAGAGGATTGAATTCAAAGACACCCCAGCAAAAATTATGCAGCAGGCTTGTCAATTTTGCTGAAATTTTATTGCAGCAACTCAAAATGGTTCTCAGTAGTTTGTATGGCCCCCACGTGCTTGTATGCATGCCTGACAACGTCGGGACATGCTCCTACTGAGACGATGGATGGTGTCCTGGGGTATTTCCTCCCAGATCTGGACCAGCGCATCACTGAGCTCCTGGACAGTCTGAGGTGCAACCAGGTGATGTCAGATGGACCGAAACACAATGTCCCAGAGGTGTTCTATTGGATGTAGGTCAGGTGAGTGTGGTGGCCCTTCAATGGTATCATTCCTTCTTCCTCCAGGAACTGCCTGCATGCTCTCGCCACATGAGGCCGGGCATTGTTGTGCACCAGGAGGAACCCAGGACCCACTGCACCAGCATAGGGTCTGACAATGGATCCAAGGATTTCATCCCAATACCTAATGGCAGTCAGGGTGCCATTGTCTAGCCTGCAGAGGTCTGTGCGTCCCTCCATGGATATGCCTCCCCAAACCCTCACTGACCCACCACCAAACCGGTCATGCTGAACGATGTTACAGGCAGCATAACATTCTCCACGGCTTCTCCAGACCCTTTCCTGTCTGTCACGTGCTCAGGGTGAACCTGCTCTCATTTGTGAAAACCACAGGGCACCAGTGGCGGACCTGCCAATTCTGGTGTTCAATGGGAAATGCCAATCGAGCTCCCTGGTGCTGGGCAGTGAGCACAGGGCCCACTAGAAGACGTCGGGCCCTCAGGCCACCCTCATGAAGTCTGTTTCTGATTGTTTGGTCAGAGACATTCACACCAGTGGCCTGCTGGAGGTCATTTTGTAGGGTTCTGGCAGTGCTCATCATGTTCCTCCTCACACAAAGGAGCAGATACCGGTCCTGCTGATGGGTTAAGGACCTTCTACGGCCCTGTCCAGCTCTCCTAGAGTAGCTGTCTGTCTTCCTGGAATCTCCTCCATGCTCTTGAGACTGTGCTGGGAGACACAGTAAACCTTCTGGCAATGGCCCGTATTGATGAGCCATCCTGAAGGAGCTGGACTGCCTGCGCAAACCTCTGTAGGGTCCAGGTATCGCCTCATGCTACCAGTAGTGACACTGACCCTAGCCAAATGCAAAACTGGTGAAAAACAGTCTGAAAAGATGAGTAGGGAAAAAATGTCAGTGGCCTCCACCTGTAAAACCATTCCTGTTTTGGGGGTTGTCTCACTGTTGCCCATCTAGTGCACCTGCTGTTAATGTCATTAACACTAAAGCAGCTGAAACTGATTACCAACCCCCTCTGTTACTTAACTGACCAGATCAATATCCCAGGAGTTTAACTGACTTGATGCTATTCTCTGATTAAAAAGTGTTCCCTTTATTTTTTGAGCAGTATATATATATATATATATATTGTTTTATGGTGCTTAATTTAATCCCTTGTTTGGGTCTTAAATATAGACACCTTCTACCTTATTTTGTTTATTCTCAGGTTAGGTAAAGTCAGTCGAATTCGTTCTAAACAATAAGTATATAAATTTCCATACTTACAATTCAGTCGAAAGACTGCTCCGTGGTTTAGTTCAGCTCAATATATGATGTTTTATTAACAAAGTTCGGGAGGAGCAGGTTCAGATAATTAACCAAATTATGCACAGCTGGAGATTAATCAGTAATCAACTCAATGACAGAGTATAAAATCACAGCAGACCTATCTCTGTTCATTGAAAGTTTGTCAGCATCCCTCCTCCACCCCATCTCCTCACTTCCAGTTCCATCTACACTTCCAGTTCCATCTACACTTACCAACTGTGGGGAGTACTCTGGGTTCGGGCCTAACTCCGAGCTCGGAGCCCTCCCCCCGGACAGCACGCCAAATATGCATAAACTTATTGTATTAATTATATGTAGATGTGAACTCGTGAATTGGTAAAACAGAGACTTAAGGCAGGCGAGCTTCTTAATTTCAATTAAATGTAATTTTTTATTAAATACAGGTTAACTAGTTTACATAAAAGGTACTAATATATAAAATAAAAATAAAAGCAAATCCAAACCAAATAATTTACAAGCTTTCATCTTCATGAGGCGCAATGGCAAGGCATCTAACACCGGAGAGGCCGTCCTTGGTGAAACAGCGTCTAACTTTGACATTCTTTACAATACTTTTTATAGTCCACACGCCCTACGCACAGGTTCAGTCCTTTACAGACAATCTGTCCAATCCGAAGTGTTGAACTGTCCTCCGTTCTGGAAACCCCCTTCTAAACTCCATATATAAAGCTCTTTCCTTTGTTCTCCTTTGTTTGCTGCTCTGGACCCTCTGCCTTTCTCCTGCGTCTCATGCTCCTCATCAAACGGGTAATGCTTGCCATTTCTACTTTGCTAAGTTACATGCTTTTCACTACTTAATGTTACTTCTATCTATTGATTAAATGCTTTAACATGAGTACATTATTGTCGTTTCTTGCATGCATTATTACAATAAAAAGTTTATTACAAAAACAAGTTGCAGTGTCTCTCTGAACACAACAGTTCAATAATAAAGACCTTTACAAAACCATATCCATTGTCTTTCTTAATAAAACAATTTCACAATAAAGGCTTTTACCAAACAAGTTGCATTGTCTGTTCTTAATAAACCAGATTCACAAATAAAAGACTTTTACAAAACAATTTACAGTGTCTTTTCTTATACAACACTCTATTCTACTTGGTTATAAAGTTAGTTAGTAACATACATACTTTATATATGAAGGTTACAGATTAATACAGAATAAATTGCATATATATATTTCACTTCTAAAACTACTATGGTGATTAATATCATATCAGCCCATATATATGAGGCGTTCTAATAGAATAAATTGCATGTTTACTTAACAATATATATACTTTTTTTTTTATTACATTACATTACATTTACATGCATGCATTTGGAAGTCACTTTTATCCAAAGCAACTTACATTGTATTAAGTTTAATTTAAATTATCCATTCCCTGGAAATCTAAGCTACAGGAATGTATTGAAAAAGAATGAAGCATTAATGATTGTAATGTAATGGATTATGAGGTAATACCATCCCTGTAGGTTAGGGGTGGAAATTGGCAAAAATTTGATGATTCAATAGTATTGCGATATTTGGGCCACAATTCAATATTATTGCGATTCCTAACATTGCGATACAGCAAGTATTGCGATTCGATTCTGCGATATATTGCGATTCATGTCCCCCCCCAGCAAACATTGGTCCGACGGCAACGTCGTGTCCCTGGCCAAAAATAGTCGCGGTATGACGGCATAAATCGGTAAAAATATGTAACACAGAACATTTCCTAAAAATGCATTCAGATACATTTGTACATGTCTACAGTTCTCTGGGGTTGCATGTATAATTGTTATTTTGACTTTTAGCTACGTGTAGTTCAATATAGTGTATCGGGTGAGAGGACGTCACCTGGCGACGTCTTTTACACGTGCATATAGTCCATCATGACCCTCTATGAAATCCTTGTGAAATATGCAAAAGCTGTGCTTAATCCTTGCATGGTTAATACTGCAATAATTAATTTAATTGCCCAAGTAGTTTTTAAGAGGTTGTGAAGACGTCCACTGATGTCCTTTACACGTCTAGTCAAGGCTGTGAATAGGCTACACGTCCAATGACGTCTTTTACACGTCTAGTCAAGCAAGACAGAAAAAAAACAGGAATTATCTTTATGAAATACACGAATTGTATACAAAGTAAATATATTTACTTTATCTTGTTTAAATAAATTATAATCACACAGTTCCTAGTGTGGTTAAGTGAATGCAAAGCCTCTGCATTCTAGTCATTATTTCAACCTGTAGCCTACCTGATACGTTGTGTTTTTTTTTTTGTGTGTTTTTTTTTTATGGAATGTATGCATATACATGTAAAACAGAAATATATCTGGTCACCATTTATGTCTGAGTTGGATGTAATTGCCAAAACTGTGCTGCCAAGATGTAACAAAAGATCTCCCGACATTACCAAATCCCGCGATAGGTTAGATTATCTCACGAGATGTTAACGCGTTTTCCCCATAGACTCACTCCGGAACACTGAAGTTTGAACAACCACGGAGAGAGGAGGAATTGAGGGCCATATTATTAGAAATCTACTGTTGGGTACGTACTACGTACATTTTGTATTATTAGATTCACGTGCTAGAGTTTTACTTGTTTGACATGAATGAACCGAAAGAAATGATGCCCACATTGTCAACTGAAATTGGCTAACTGAGTTTGGCTAAAATTAGCTAGTAGGCTAAAAGTTAATTTGAACTTATACAACGGTATATACCATAGTATAAAGTATGTTTAATGATACAGTCAAAGTTATTACTGTAAATTATTAATGTAGCCTTTTGAGAGTTTCTTTCAGAAAGTAAATTATCTGAAGTAGAATGAAATTAGCTGGATTTGAACATGTATGTTTTCAGTAACTGCTTTAAAAATATTTTGTAATTTTAGAATTGCTAAACATGTCTATTCAGGGGACATCACAGCCCACCTGTCTTTATCAGAAATGTCCTGTTCACTTTCTCACTGTTACACACCTAGTTAAGGGTCTTTCTCAAGGGCACCACAGTGGTATTGAAGAGGCAGGGGACAAATGCTGTTTTGAATTTAGCTGAAGACCATACAAATATTTTGAAAATAAGTGCATGTCATTTACCTCAAATTTTTTATTTTCATTTAATTTAAAAAGAAATATATTCTCTTCCCTTAGATGCTGTGAAGAGGTGGAGCCCACATGCTACAGACACTGAAATTGATGCAGCAATGGCAGAACACCTGAAACATGCTCCAGGAAGAGCTGGGGGTGGTGGATACAAAAAAAGAGCCAAACAATGCGTTTAAGGGATAGTTCACCCAAAAATGAAAATTGTCATCATTTACTCAACCTCATGTTTCAAACCTGTATACCTTTCTATGCTAAACACAAAGATATTTAGAAGAATGTTTGTAACCAAGCAGATGTCGCTTCCCATTAATAATCATTTTTTCTCCAATAATGGTAGTCAGTGGATGCTCTATTTGCTTGGTTACAAACATTCTTCAAAATATCTTCTTTTGTGTTCAGCAGAAGAAAGAAACTCATACAGGTTTGGAATTTGGTGAGTAAATTACATAATTTTCATTTTTGGGTGAACTATCTTTATATAATAATTCAGTATTTTGCTATTGGTATTTAGTTTGGTTAACAAATCGAGAGCTTAGAATTATAAGGTTCTATCTCCGTTTATTGTAGTTTATTGAGGATCAAAGTTTTTAAACTCGGTTTATGTTTTGTGAGATGGAACCTTTTATTTGATTAATAACTACTAACAAAATATTTTTTTTTACAAAAATAACACCACACAGGCATTAATAAACACCTAATGAATCAGATTGTCAAAAACTCAATTTCGACCAAAAGTGGAGATAGAACCTTATAATTCTAAGCTCACGAAATGTTAAACATTGAAAAAAATAAAGAGAAATTTTGGCTGTTCAAGATCAATAAAATGTTGTGCTTAATCAGAACATGCTTCTTTTTTGCTTATGTCCACAAATAATGTGTTATTGTTTTTGATGTACACCACGTGATTAAAACGTTTTATTGACGTTCAGGTCTGACTGGACCAATTTTGGACCTTTTTAGAACCTTTGTCAAGATGTGAAGGCTAAACCTCAAGACTTGATTGTCTTTCACGATGTTACACAATAGGTGTGTGATTATTTTATATGCAGGCTTATACACTTAAATTATGCAGCAACACATTTAAACACATATGACGACGCATTTAGACGTCCAGGGACGCGCAGAAGAGACGTGGAATTCACGGCCAGAAAAGACGTGGAATTCACGGCCAGAAAAGACGTCGGTTCAACTTCCATTTTGGAACTATTTTTCAACCATGACGGGACGTCTCGGACGGACGTCTTTTCAACGGTCATTAAACGTCCAAATGTTTGCTGGGCCATATTATTCAAAGACATTACAAAAAATAAGACTGCTCAACTCACTTCAAATGTCACATTAAATCTGTGAACATCTTCTACACATTTACTGGAGGCTAGTGCAAAAACTTTGTCCTTGAACATTCAGGACACAGTACCTTATTACAGAACGTAATTATATGAACGCGTCACCACCGCATTAGCACCAAAAACATGGAGATTTTATTTTAGAGAATAATTAAACAACCTATTCGATATACTATAATTCTGTAATTAAATAAACTAATCGAATATTCAAAAATCGTGACTCATCCCTGCATGTAATATCTTGTTTATTTCCCAAAATCTTCACTTACGTCTCGATTTTAGAAGGGGATTATAAACGTTTCTTCCTTGGTTCGCTTTTATTTAGGCCTATTACATTCACATTCTTTACTGTGGTAAAGTAGAAAAACGTTGTAGGACAGATAGCCTACATTTTTACTTGAACGTCAGATTCATTTCAACACAGTTTTTGCTTGTTATTAGACATGTACGGCGTGTCAAGTTTATTTGATTTTTAGTTTCGCTCTCTTTGACAGCGCAATTTCAAACATAGCTAAATGTCTTGCCCTTGTGGAAGATTAAATTCACTTTTCATACCTTTTTACAAGTAGAAAACATGAAGATATCATAAAATAGATCGATGGTCTCTTTCCTCCTCGTGTCATCCCTCTCAAAGCGAGCGGTATGGCTTCATGTGGAATCACGTGTCTTTGTGTGGAAGTATTAATTTTTTATTTTTTTTATAGATTTAACTTTTCTATTATGTAAGTTTCTAATATTTACTGATATGTATTTGAATGCTTTACAGGCTTTGTGTTGCTTCTTTGACGGAATTGCTCAAATAAAGACTTTTTTGCTCGAATAAACTACATTTTTTTATTTAAATTTTTATAATAACCCCCCAACCACTGCAGGTAGTTGGTCCATTACCACCGCAGTGGTAAAAAAAACTGCCACCGTCACAGCCTTATAACCTATATTGCAATACTTTGCACTACTGTATCAATATAATTGCGTGCGCAAAATATCCCGACACTGAACAGAATCGATTTTTCCCCCACCACTACTGTAGGTGGATTCTATGGAAGCTTGTTTCCGCCACAGAATAATAATAAAAAAAAGATAATTGCGACTTTTTATCTCACAATTGCGAGTTTACATCTCGCAATTCTGACATTATTTCTCAGAATTGCGAGATATAAAGTCAGAATTCTGAGAAATAAAGTCAGAATTCTGAGATATAAAGTCAGAATTCTGAGATATAAAGTCAGAATTGCGTGAAATAAAGTCACAATTGCGTGTTATAAAGTCAGAATTCTGACTTTTTTTCTCGCAATTGCGACTTTATATCACGCAATTCTGACTTTATATCTCAGAATTCTGACTTTATATCACGCAATTGGGAGATATAAATTCAGAATTGCATGATATAAAGTCGCAATTACGTGTTATAAAGTCAGAATTGTGAGATATAAACTATTCTAAGGTAAAAAAAAAAAAGTCCGTCTTTTTTTTTTTTCTTCTTAGAATTGGACTTTATATCTCACAATTCTGAGAAAAGATGTCAGAATTGCGAGATATAAACTCGCAATTATGTGTTATAAAGTCAGAATTGCGTGATATAAAGTCAGAATTCTGAGATATAAAGTCAGAATTGCGTGATATAAAGTCGCAATTGCGAGAAAAAAAGTCAGAATTCTGACTTTATATCTCAGAATTCTGACTTTATATCTCAGAATTCTGACTTTATTTCACGCAATTCTGACTTTATATCTCGCAATTCTGAGAAATAAAGTCAGAATTGCGAGATGTAAACTCGCAATTGTGAGATAAAAAGTCGCAATTATCTTTTATTTTTTTTTATTTTGTGGCGGAAACAAGCTTCCATAGGATTCAGAATCAGATGTAGTGCTTTTATTAACGCCAAAGAACATGCACATTAAGTTTAAGGGTTAGGGAAAATTCTGCCAACACCGGTCTGAAAAAATGATATATATTTTTCCCTGCTTGTGCTTGCAGGTTCATTCTGAGAGTTAAACCTGATGGCACCAAACACCAAAGGCACAGATCAGATGGAAATCTGGAAAGGTCCAAAGAAAAGCATCAGCCTGAAACCCTCAGTGTTTCTCATCAGAGAGCTTGTCAACTTTGACCGGCAAAATTACTGAAATGTAACAACACAACACTGACTTTGACTGTATTTTATTGTTTTAAGGCCTGTTTTGCTTTTCAGTGTGTGTGCGTTTTTGCCATGCTACAGATACAAATGGTCACCAGGAGATTAATTCTATGGACTTTGGAGATGTTGCCTTTTTTTTCTTCAGCTAGTGGCTCCTAAAGGTCAAGATTTGTAATTTGTACTTCTAAAACAAAATGTTCAACGATTAAAAAGAATATTATAAGGACAAATGTTTGTGAGTTATTGTGATTTTTTGGGGGGTGGGGTAAACATAAATTTAAAAAAGAAAATTTAAATGATGAAAATTATAAAAATAAAAATAAACTCAATACTAATACTGTAAATGAAAATACTGTAATAATACTGTAAATGCAAGTACAGTAAATGATACAGTATACTGTAAGTGAAAATACAGTAATAATACTGTAAATGCAATTACAGTAAATGGTACAGTATACTGTAAGTGAAAATACAGTAATAATACTGTAAAACATTTTACAGTAACTTACTGGCATCCAGCTGCCAGTAAGTTACTGTAAAATTTACAGCAACCTTTTTACAGTGAAGTTGAATGTTACAGTCCTGAGTTACATTTAGCGCCGCTCATTTGTTATTGAGCGATAGTGTGTTCATGACAACACAATAATAACAATAAAGGGGATACACGGAGCCCCTATTCACGTAATAGTGTCACTACTAAGGTTACATTACATTAGCATGGCACTGTTACAGTATGGCTAATATTAGTCATCTCAAAACATAACGGAACACTTACCGCAGCAACAGGTGATCCAATTTGTCCTGTCTTTATTATCGATGGGATGGCTGTATCCTTTAGCACACGTTTCATGGTCCGTGTGGCAACTTGCATTTTTTCAAAATAGTCGTCTATAGTAAAATGTTCAGAGCAAACGAAATACTTTGTGATGCTGTTTACAGGTGTGTTTGTAGCCATCGATTCATCAGGTCAGCGTTTTTGGTTGGAATTCTATGAAACATCATTACCTGGTCTCCCCTGTTTATTGTCGCAGCTCTTTACAATACAGCGAACACCCATGATTGTAAACTATAAATTTACTATCTAGTAATTGCTGACTCTATTACTCCAACTCTGAGCGAACTCTCTGCTCCTCACCACAGGGCGTCTCGTGTGCTGCGCTAATCACTCCGCCCAAGTAACGTTAGCTGTGCTCCTACGCCTAGTGAGAATATAGTTCCCAGTATTTATACGATTAAAAATGGTCTCTGTCTCATATAGCCTTGTTATTTGTACACGCTGTGACTATACAGATCACAACATGTAAATAGGAAAATGTTTGCATTATTTTGTCACTTATTGGGATTAGTATGCTACCATTATCCATTTACATCCAGTCTTTGTGCTAAGCTAGGCTAGCGGTGGGTGCGTCAAATAACACTTACAGAACGCACAGAAATGAAAAAGGTATGTATGGACTTATCTTACTCTGGGGGATACTGTGAATAAGCTAAAGTCCCAAAAAGTCGGAGTGTTCCTTTAAGTTTAGTGTAATTTAGCCAAAGGCAGATGCACACAATATTTGTAAAGGCAGCACAGAACATGGATATAAGAACTTTTAAACTCTGAAAACCTTTCAGATGTTAAAACATTATTTGCAGCACATTCAAAGCACATTCAAAGTGCACAATTCAATTTACATCACCAAAGAAGCCACAAAAACGAGCATATACCGGCTGATGCATAAAATAGAGAAAAGCAATAAATGTCCCAGAAAGCACACGTACGTCGGGCCGACGTTGGCCCGATGTACAAAGTTCCATCGGCACGATGTCGCTCAGAGATCGTTTGCTCATCGGCAATATGTCGCCTCGACGTCGGCTATGGCGTTATTTTTTAGTCAAAAGTTATGAGCGTTTAAGACATGCTCACGAGCACATTATGTTATTTCACACGCGCAAAAATTAACCTTCAGCTGGCATGATAAAAGTACTCGCGCACAAAATCAACAACCGAGAGGTGTACAGGTAGCTGCGAGCGAGCGCCTGGCATACTCTTACTCTGCTTGTACAGTGGAATCCTGCTCGCGCGCAGCGGGCTTCTGCTCGCGGAGCGCTGTTTTGCTCGCGGAGTGCTGTTTTGCTCGCGCAGTGGATTTCTGCTCGCTCAGCTGATTTCTGCTCCCTCGAGTGTACATGACTTTTGACAATATGGGGGCGGAAACCAAGGAGGGCACTGACCCTCTTATGATTGGTCACTTTCACACAGGGACATCCTTGATTGACAGCTCTCATTACAGGAAGCACGGAGTCAACGTATCTGACGGAGTTGCACAGTGGACGGAATGGCGGCGACACCTGAAGATGTAGGCGTAAGTGATATTGATGATATGATGGGGGCTGTGTGTTTGACAATGTTATAGCAATTTAATCTGAAATTTGTTTGGAACATGTAAGTAGCTGACATAAGCTAATCAACCTTTAACTAGCAAGTTTTAGGCTAGCGAGCTAGCAAACTCAGCAGGGGCTAACGTTAGGTTTTTTTTTCTATTTTATTTCTTTATTTTTTTATTTTTTCACCTTGTTAAGATCAGATATATGAATATTGATTCAATTTCGTATACGTGTTAAAATTGTAATTTGACAAAATGTTAATAAAATGTGTGGGAAAAAAAAGAAAAAAAGTTAGGTGTCTCTCAGCAAACTAGCGTTTTAGTCAGTGCTGCATGTGTAAAACAAAACGTAAAGTATGGCCAGTGGTTCCCAAACTTTTCATGGCAAGTGTTTTAGTTGAACTAGTGACCATGTATGTTACTATAACATACAGCACTTTCAAGAACGCCTCTTGACTTGGACTTCTTACAGTTTGCTTGTCGGCAGGAGCCTGTACCTCTTGGAAGCACTGTCAAGGCATGTAAATGTCCCCCCAGATATTGTACAGTGTTAATTTCATGTTGTTTTCCACTTCAACAGGACATAGTCAGACGTGAGATTACTTCCAGGCTGATCATTAAATTAGAGTCAGCGCTTTCAAGAACGCCTCTTGACTTGGACTTCTTACAGTTTGCATGTCGGCAGGAGCTGTACCTCTGGGAAGCACTGTCAAGGCATGTAAATGTCCCCCCAGATATTGTACAGGCCTTAAGAGATTTCCTCCATCTGGTCATGGACCACATTGAAAATGCTGAAGTTACCAGCAGTACTGTTGAAACTGTAGCTGGAGAGATGGGGTGTCCCAGGTACAATTTAGAGAAGGAGAGACTTGTTGAGCTTTTGGAGATAAATCTGTCTGTGGACTGCATCGCAAAGTTACTGTGCGTTTCAGCCAGTACAGTCAACAGACGGATGAGGGAGTTTGGTCTCTCTGCCAGACAGAACTACAGCAATGCTACTGACCAGGAGCTTGATAATGCAGTCCAACGCATCAAAAATGAAATGCCCACAGCAGGCTATCGGATGGTCAAAGGGAGGCTAAAGTCCATGGGAATCCACGTCCAGTGGAGGAGAGTTACTGCATCAATGCATCGAGTGGACTAGCTTGGGATTCTTTCTAGACTGACTGGACTGGGCTGCATTGTGCGAAGAACTTACTCTGTCAGGGGGCCCCTTTCACTGTGGCATGTCGACACTAACCACAAACTTATCAGGTCAGTACTGTACAGTACAGATTATTCATTATTTATTTATTTTGTTAAATATAATGATGCAGACACTGATAGATCTCAAAGCATAAGTATGTACAATAAAAATCCAGGTTGAAACTGGTAATGTAGGTCTTTATTTTGTTCCCATCAGGTACAACATTGTACTTTTTGGTGCAGTGGACGGCTACTCCAGGAAGGTAAGATTTAATTTCATTGGGTCTTTTCATGTGTTGGCCTTCTGTGTAAGCAAATTTGCTATGATGTACACCAAATAATTACATGTTGCATTCAGATGGCTGAAATACTACCCTGTTGACGTGGGAGAAAAAGTTATTATATAGGGTGCCGCATGGTAGTAAAAGTCATTAAGGTGTGTTAAAATATCAGATTCCCTGAGGCATGAAGGGACCAGAGTGTAATCCAATTGTACATGTAAGATATTGACAAATAGTAAATGTACATTTATGAAAATGTCTCATAACACAGGTGATGTGCTTGAATGCTGCAACAAACAATCGTGCATCAACCGCATTCACTGCCTTCAAAAAAGCTACTGAGAGGCATGGAATACCCTCAAGGTAAGTTTTTACAGGCTTCAAGGTACAGACACAAACATGATGGATGTTATATTTTAAGAAAGAATTTACTGTAAACTCAGGGTTCTCAAGAATTATAATTTTAAATGTTTCCTCACAACACTCTACTTCCTTATACTCTCCAGTCATAGCCTTACCCCTCCACGCTGAACACGTATATTCTGACACAATGTAGCACTTTATTTCTGTGTATTGTACATCACTGACAGATTTTAACACACTGGTCATCTGTGTGTGCACTTCAGGGTGAGAGGAGATCAGGGAGTGGAGAATGTCGAAATAGCCCGATATATGTTCACTGTCCGTGGAACTGATCGAGGAAGCTTCATGTCAGGAAAAAGCGTCCATAATCAAAGGTTTTTCTTTTTTGTATTTTGGATGCTTTTACCAAGCTAATAAAGAGGTCTATTGTGTGTAAAATCATAACATACTAACATTTTATCATGTCCTTGATTGTTAAAATAATAATTTCTAAATCCGTAGGATTGAACGCTTGTGGCGGGATGTCAGAACATGTGTGATATCAAAATATTACAACGCACTCCACAGCCTAGAGATGGATCACCTTCTTGATGTGTCCTCCAGAGGTAAGGGTTTGTCTCATCATATTGTGCTATTTATCATCTACTTTCTGTAGATTGTTGTACGTCTTGGTCAGTTAAATGTTTCCTGTGTCTGTGTTCTATTATTATTTGATTTGTGCATGGTTTGTAAGGTATGTTGTTGTCCTTCATCTTCTGTTGTTGATTTTATTTAATCCTAGTAACCATTCCATACAGGAGGTCTTTGTCCCCTGCCAGGCCGTTATTGTAAATAAGTAATTGTTCTTAAAAACTTGCCTGGTATAATAATAATCATGACTTGAGGTGGAAAACAAGGAAGGCACAGGCGTCCTTATAATTGGTCAATTTCAACACAATTGGATTGGTTAACAGATGTCTGGAGCACTTTAATAAACATTAATGGCTAGTCGTATATCACTGTAAATCATTGTGGAATTTTAGAAATGGTTAAATACTGGGGAAAAAAACATAAATCAATGAGATGTATTTACGAAAGGCAATTCAATGATTAAAGTTATGTTTTCAAAGCTCACCTGTGAAAAGTAACATACTCCTACCCTGTCCCTTTATAGAAGATCTTTTGACAGTCCACCTGACATTCCTTCCTAAACTGAAGGCAGACCTGGAGGCTTTTGTGGAAGGATGGAACAACCACCCACTGAGAACAGAAGGGAATAAAACTCCTGAGCAGATTTGGCACTCAGGAATGATGCTTCGACCGATTGACCAGCCAGAGAATCTTGAGGTTCTTTTTTTTTCCTTTTAAAACAACTAAGTTGCTACAGTAAATTTTATATCCAAAATAAGCTGTTAATGTAACCTTGAGATGGCCCACCAGGCTCTAAGCAGTGCAACACATCTTCAGCTGGTGAAACAATCACAATTGATGCAAATGTTGGTAATACAGTTCATATGCACTCAGTAACCTCTTCATTAGGTACACTTGTACTGTTTAACACCAATACGAATATTTAAGCACCTGATCAAATCAATTTGTTGCATAGTTATACAAACCCTAAATGTTTATCTTCAGCTAATGTTGAAAAGCCAAACAATTGGGATGAACAGATTACATTAGATGCTGTAAACATGGGATGACTAATGATAGCGGTATTTTTCTGTCTTGTTCGACTGTCAGGATATTGAAGAGCCGGACATTGACTGGGATGTTGCAGCTGACTATGGAGAAGATGTGGATGGTGTGATAGTAGTCCCTGAATTTGAGTGTCCACTGAATGAACAGCAGCTAGTAGAGCTTCAGGTGCTGATTGAAGAAAATGGAGACACTGACACTAGAGACCTTTACCTCCTATGTCATGAATATGTGCTTCAGGCTTTGTCAGGTGTTTAATGTTTGTTTTTGTGATCAGAAAGTGATGTAAATAAAATATACAACAACCACAGTTAAATCTTTAGATTTATTCTTTTTAACAATAGAACAACTTTGTTGTACACTTGTTTGTACACAGTAGTAGAAAATAGAAACAAAGCACAAAAAGGGTTACAAAGTTACCAAGTAACTTAAACAAGTAACAAGGACCTTAAAATGCTACTTTAGTGTCTGCTGAACTCGTAACCACCACAGATTGCCTTGGTTAGGTTGTTTTCAAACTCTTGGGAGGTGGCTAAGTGGCGTGTAGGAAATGTAATGGCAACAGCACAAGCATTGACAATGGGGTAACAAAGGCTATGTGCCCCATAGCGGGAGTCGCAGTCATGATCAAAATTAACAGTTATCTTGAATGCCTCTCTCTTGGATTCGATCAGTGGAACATGTGCCTGACCTGTGACCCACTGAAGGAAGCTCCGGACTGACAGGCGCTTCCCCCCACCATTTGTTCCGTGCACAGCTGCCACGTGACTTTGACCTTCAGGGCTGCCCTCTTCTTGGCTGTCTGCTTCTTCTCAGAGACAGAGACAAATACAAATAAGTAATTTCCAACATTTCTGTTAGTACAAATGCATTCGTCATATACATGGCGGGGGTTTGACAGAATACACATACGAATATAAACCTAAAGAGGGAGTAACTAATAAAAATAGAATAAAATGAAACCGGTGGAAAACAAGTGTATGATAGTATGGTAAGAGTGATGGACAAGGATTATAGAAAAAGGTGCGAAGCAGTGTGTTACCTCTGTCTTCCAACTTTTGCAAGAAATCCTGCAGAAAATTGATGATCCGCATCTCTCGCTGCCGTCTCACAGACCCTTCCTCACTGAAATCAGGAGATAGCGCAAGCAGAAGGAAGTCTACATTCACCTAAAATAAGGAAGCAAATCAAATGCTTAAACACGGTAAAACAGTAAGGATTGCAGATTTAAATCAAAGATTCATTTTATGTTTTGGCCTGTAGCGTTTAGCTCTTTGAACACACATTTGAAGGTAGCTTAAAGTAAAAATGCAGAATATGCCATAAGAGCAAGTCATCAGTGTCTCTAACAGTGGCTGTTCTAATAAAATAATTGTTCATTCACAACGTTACTGACTTCCTGTAAGTGGCCGGGGACAAAGAGCTGCTGGCACATCTGGGTGTGCTGTGCTAACACCTCATCTAATCCGTAGAGCCTCAATCCCTCACGCAGCTGGTTCAAGATCGGGATCAGCCTCACTAGTGCATGCAAAGCGATGGCACTAAAACAGTAAGAAAATAAGGTAACACTTTATTTTACGGTGTCCTTGTTACATATGTTACATGTACTTACCATAGTAATAACAGTAAATTATGCATAATTACATGCAACTAACCCTCAACCAAGCCCTAATCCTACCCTATTCCTATAGTAAGTACATGTAGTTACTTAATATTACTCTGTACTTAAATATATAATTACACTGTAACAAGGACACCTTACAATAAAGTGTAACCGAAAATAATACTGTATTGATTCAGAGTTAAATTGTTAACACTAAAGCATTTAGCACCCCCCTGCACCAAACTTGTGGCAAAAATCTCCCCACAAGTCCTTTTGTGACAAAGACAAAAGCTATTTAGAACAAAATGGCAGTGGACTTTTACTACCTAATTAAACAATACAAAGTCATATATTTCATATGACAGACTGTGGCACATACTTTAAACTGTTGTCCTGGTAGTCACAGATACTGTATTTAGGGTTTTTGCCCCTTTCCCCATCTCCTTCAAAAAAACGTGCTTCAATTCCACACACCATTTCTGTAAAGAACAAAGAGCTGCTTTTGTCAAATGTATTAGATATGTATAAGATATTATTCACATTGATAATCTCTTAAATGTGCTTTTCATCATGTGTGTTGACCTAGGTGGGTCACACATACCGGTGAGGAACTCTTTACGAAGAGCGCCTTGGTCTATTCCATTTTCTCCAATGAAGGAGACCCTGAGGAGATTCTTTGGGGAGGCCTGTTTTTGCCTGGCCCACTGTTTCAGCCCCCTTTGAAACAGGTCCTCTCTTGTCACATTGATGTTGAATGACCGGGATGTGTCAACTTTCTTTTCAAGTGACATCAGGATGTCTGATACGCTACACAACAATATCAAAACAATATTGTTGAGAATTCAGTGCTACAGACCAAGGCAAGCATCATTATCCAATCCCATTAAAAATTATTCTACAGCATACCTGCCGAAGTGCTCATCGGTGTCCTCACTAATGTAAGGCCCGTGAAATTGGTCCAATTGCCGGTTTGCCAATACACAGGGAAGGTATCACGTGTTACTGTCCTTTCCTCATGCGAAGTATTGGTTGGTTAAATTTACAATACATTTAGTTATGTATTCTCTCGTTAATTCATCTGACTCCATAAATGAAAGGTTTAATAATATCTGTGCCTCACTAAAAGTGAGTGAACGTTTGACTATTCCGTTTAACTCTTCAATGAAAATACTATCAAAGTCAGTTAGAATAATCAACAATGTAACAATTTATTATGTCAGGTAAATGTATCATGCCAATTCCATAATCAATTCAAAGATAATCGATACAAAACATCAAATGCTCTGATAAGATGCAAACCCAACATTTAAGAAATACGTTAGGCTGAGAGATCTACATCTCCCAGCCTAACGGACCCATCTGAAATACAGAAAAAGGCCCCGATCTCCCTGCTGCAATTCCTTAAATAGACAAACCTTTTACCTGGAAACATGTAACAATAGAAATTTGCATGCAGTGGTCACATCTTCATGGGGGTGTGGGACCATTTGCTTAGAGACCACCTTCCTTTGTAAATCAGTTATCCATAAGCTCTTAAAAACCTTATTACCTTTTGTTTTATCTATCTGGATATGAGATATCTGTACCAGTCGCACTGTGACATTTTAAATGATACCAAACATGAAAATACTCTGTGATAATCATTCACATTAAACTATACATTTTCTTGGGTGATTTCAGCTGTTCATCTGAGCTTGAGAGAGGGGTGAGGGGAGATGGAAAGAGATGTAGATTAGATGACTCGGAGGTGAGACTTTCGTCTCAATGGTGCATGAGAGCCAGTTCAAATGCTAATCTCCAGAGAGGTCCTTTTGTCCTCTCAGGGCCTGGTCACCCCCAAAACAGACTGTTTGTAATTTCCTAATTTATCAATTCTTACAGTTTCCCTCCTTGACTCCGTGGGTCAAATTCAAATGAGCTCCAATGGAGTCACTGATAAACGTCTGTTGTCATTCTTGAGATGTCACCCAAAAATTGTCTTTTCAATGTTAGCGTCTGTAGAAGCTTGCAGAGGGCTGTGTTCACCTGCAGAACACCTGGTCTCACCAGGTGTATGTTGCTTGAGTCCAGCAGGTGGATGAATGCATTCAGGTTCTCTTCCTGTGATGCGAGCAAAGTTCGTAGAGTCAATCTGGACCTTTGTAACTTGTTCAGTTGGCGTGTCATTCCTCCATGGAGAAACTTCTGCTTCTCTGGCACCTTCTCCACGATGATGATCTGACCCTTCTTGACCAATCCTGTCACCTCCAGCGGTGCGGTTGTCTGGGCAGACCTCAGTGGATGAAGGGCTTCTCCTTAGTTCACACTGCTTTGTGTGAAAAGCTTGAGACACCTGAAAAGCATCTTAAATGTCCACTTCACGATTGAGCACTTATGAACTTGAAGTCGTATGGAAATGCATGGGAACACATAATGCAACAAAACAAAATCATGTCATGCCTAATATAAAATATCATGTTCATGTCAGCAAGTGCGAATGGTACATCTGGTCTCAAATGTTTCTCAGGGTCATGTAGAAGGGTCTCATTTTTAAATATCCAATTCTTCACTACCACTGTGATGTTAAATGGTAGTGGAATTTAAATATTCTTGATCTGAATTATTCAAAGGAAATGCAGCAAGAGGTCGGTGTAACCTAAATAAATAACAGCAATAATAATATTCAATATAATAATCACTTTGTTTATGAATCCTCCAATGCAAGCCACCTATGCAGATCTAAGAAGTGACTTGGAACATGTTTAAGCATATAAGAATGGAGATTGTTCATTCATTGAATTAGTCAATGGAAATGCAGAAATCAAAATAAGTTTCAGAAATGTTTTTCTGAACTACTCAAAAGGAAATCAAAATAAGTTTCAGAAATTAAAATAAACATAAGTTTCAGAATTATTCAAATGAAATGTAGAAAGCAAAATAAGCTTCAGAAATGCAGTAAGAGGTCGGTGTAAACCAAACAATCAAATAAATATTAGGATCAATGGTTTTGTGTGTTTGTGTGAGTGTTTTTTAGAATGTCAGTGTGTGTTTTGGTCTGTGTGTGTGTGTGTGTGTGTGTGTGTGTGTGTGTGTGTGTGTGTGTGTGTGTGTGTGTGTGTGTGTGTGTGTGTGTGTGTGTGTGTGTGTGTGTGTGTGTGTCTGTGGCAGAGAGTGTGTTTGAGAGTGTGTGTTGATCTGGCTAAGTCACAGTTGATGAGTTGAATTGTGAATTTTGTAATGATCCATTTTAATTATGTTTCTGTTATTAGTGGTATGTTGAGAAATCAGGGGCCCTCTGATTTTCCAACTCCCACCAACAATTATAGAGTTTGAAATTTAATGGCAGGTCTGCCTTAGAATTTGTCTTGATTTGTGACTGTAGCCATTCAGTTGTCCATGTGTGTTGCATTAGTTGGCAGTTTGTTGTGAATAGCGTATGCTATCCTCTGTGTCTCTGTTAGACCATGATCATGGGATCAGCTTTACCATCCTCTGTGTGTGAAGCTATCTGGATCTGTTAGTGTGAAGATGGACAATAGATTTTTAGTGAAGTGACACTTTTGGACTCTATGTCATCTTTATCTACTTATGATGTGTAATGTGGGAGGTGTGTGTTCAGTGTTCATGTCTAGGAGATGGGTGGAAAATAATCTATAACAATTGTGTTGCAAATTTAGTTCCAGTTCTAAACTGGGAGGCCATATTTACGTAGTGATGTACTATTGTGAGTGTGAATGGCCTCTTGAAGTGTCTTTTCACCCATCTCCCGAGTCTCAGGTTATGTTCTAACAATTCCGCTGTCCTGGCCTTGATCCAGGTGGGGTCCGGCCCATCCTGGCTAACGTCCTTCGAGGAATTTGCAGAAGTAAACCTGAGACATAAAACAGAGGACAGCGAACCACAGACAGATAATTCCAATATTTCAAAAACGTTAAATTCAGACGTGTGGAATTCTTTTACTTGTTCCATTATCATGTCAATTGCAATTTTAATTCCAGATGTCACATGAAACCGAGTTTCGTTGACCACGTCTGAATTGTTGCTGTCGTCTCAGTGTGTTGTGACACCTGAAGCTACTTTTTCAGTTCAGCCTTCAGTCTGCTGCATGTGCAATGCTCATTGCTTTCTCTCATTACAGCCAGATCTCTGGGTTGTCTGGTTAGCATTTGCGGTTTGTGGTGTCGTTCACACATTTCAGTTAGTGCAGATATTTTTTGACCTGCAAAAAACTGTGGTACTTCTGTCTGCTGTTTAGCATTTCACACCCTCCTTGTAAATTTAGTTCTCTGATTAGATTACATTTTAGTTGTTGCACAATTTGGTTTGCTATTACCTGTGCCACAATTCTAGCCGTGTTTTCTAACGGTGAAAAATAAAGGCATACCCCTCCGCTTTTTTGGCACTGGGTAGCACACAAATAAAATTCTGTTTCAGAAATTCAATTTTAATGACGAAAGTCACACTTCTCCAATTATTATTATGCTCTGCGAGTGTAATATAATGTTTATTATAATTCAAGTTATAATATAATTATATTCTTTAACAATACAAGTCAAATTATATTGTTTTCGGTCTCTGAAGAGTCTCTGGAACAACAACGCATGGTCAAATCTCAGCTTGTTCTCATGTCAATACATTTGAATATGAAAAGGCTTTTTTGGCTCTGGGCTGATAAGATGTACATTCGCTATTTCTCTTTTTTCTTTGCTAGGTTTCAAATACCTTTTCTTCTAATTTAGTCTTTTTCAATGGCCATTATAATGTTTTATTCTTCTATTTACTCTTACTTTAGATTTTTCCGTTTATAGATAAGGAAACTATATCGCTTTGCAGTCCTTCTCCTAAGGATGCA
Organism: Vimba vimba; assembly: GCA_022828995.1. Taxonomy (NCBI): domain Eukaryota; kingdom Metazoa; phylum Chordata; class Actinopteri; order Cypriniformes; family Leuciscidae; genus Vimba; species Vimba vimba. Next base: position 54,270,077 of record CM040817.1, on the reverse strand, counting down.
CGACACAATCTCGCCAGTCTGACTTACCAAAACAGAGGTAATTGGCTAAATATCTGGAATCTGCCGTATTCACACGTACAAAATAACAGACACTTAAATAGCCCCCTTGAATGCCACCTCAGGAACTTAATTCAATCGTTTCAATTAGTAGAGGTCAAGACCACCATTAAAAGACGTTAGCCGATCAACTTACTTTTCTTAAAATGGCTTTGGTTTAGTCAAGCCCGTGGGATATCCACGTACACTTATCTAAAAGAACATTAAATTAGAACAGAGGTTATGGAACGCACCCGAATCCAGGTCGATCAAACAGCATTAGCTGATTCTGGACGGAAATTAACTCGTCCCCCTCATTCAAGTACACTTGAATCTGATATTCAGTATTAGTCGTCACTAATGTCTGGCGCAAACTTGTGGAAATATACGAATCCGGTAATCTATTTGGGAAAAATAATTGCAAAGCAATCCAGAATGAGTTCAAACGTGACAATATTTAGTTCTCTGAAGTCTTAAATCTGAAAAGGTTTTTGTTTCAGGATTAATGAGATGCGTTCACTGTTTCTGATTTTCAGATTTCTTTGTTTTGTGATTTACATTGTGGCCACATGGCAATCCTATGCTCCTGTTAGGAGACAAACAAATTCAACAAACACACTTGATATTTAATCCAGTTTACACAAGACATGTGGCCTAGCATGCATGGCATCTACAACCTTTTACCTAAGTGTTTTCTACAACACTTACAGTAAAGCAATCTTGTGTTTTTAAAGAATAAACTCAACTAGCCTATGTGCACATTTTCGTAGCACAAACAACTATAAAGTGTGTTCTAGCACAATGTGTCAAGCACAACTACAAATTTGAAAATCCAAACAGAATATGCATCGCTCAGGATAGTATCCTCAAATATTTGAACAGCTTGACATCAAAATCAGGATGCGCGCGATCATAGCTAGTTATAACGGCGCCTTTTTATACTTGTATTATCCCAGCGTGTTACAATGTTTTAGAGTTTATTCTGCCATCGTTTTTACAGACTCGCCACATTTAACAGCTCCTGTCAGTTGTGTTGGATATATTTTAGAGATTACTCTGCCATCGTTTTTACAGTCTCGCCATATCCCCAACCACCTAACAGTGATAACCAAGCAAAATTTTCTAATTTTCCCGAATTTTTGACTAGATAGCATATCAAATACTTTAGAGGTTTACTTTTCAGAGGAACTGAAATAAGCCAAATTAAATTGAATATCTTAATTTAATTCCATCAATGTTAAAGTTTTAGCATTTAGCATTAGCCTTGAATGCAGCATGGACAATAGCATTTAGCATTAGCCTTGAGCGCAGCATGGCTTTAGCATTTAGCGTAGCCTTGAGCGTTTTGAAAGCAACATGGACAATAGCATTTAGCATTATCCTTGATATTTGAGTTTTAGCCTGTACATCATATCATCCTGTTTTCCCAAAATTTTCTTTTCATAAACAATGCATTGATCTGCCTTTTTATTTATAAAATCACGTGTTTTCCGATCGTTTACAAACTTAGATTTGTCTTTCTGTTGTTTGCTCATTGTCATCAAGTGTTGCTAGTGTTTAAACAAAGCCAACACAACAATGGCCAGAAAACATGCTTCTGATTTTAAAACTTTTTAGGCTTTACTTTTTTAGCTCTTCATCGAGTTATTAATTATTTGGGAGATGTTATTCTCACTTTAGGTTTCGTTTCTTGTTGCTTAGGCAAAATAAGGCGATCTTTAAAATCTAATACACAAGGTTTTTCAATCTTCATCTGGCTGCCGCATCACATTTCTAAACAAAGCAGGGCTTTAATTCCGACCAGTAAACAATGCAAACATTTCTTCAACACTTCTATAAAGGGCAGAAAAGGTTTACTTACCATACCGGCGGAAGAAAGAGAAGATGTTTCAAAACCTCATGCTGATCTTAGAATCCCAAATACTTGCTGGAAAGGACGTTTTCTCGTGAAACTGTTTTTATCTGTTTAGAGATCACGTCGAGGTCACCACTTTGTAAGGCCCGTGAAATTGGTCCAATTGCCGGTTTGCCAATACACAGGGAAGGTATCACGTGTTACTGTCCTTTCCTCATGCGAAGTATTGGTTGGTTAAATTTACAATACATTTAGTTATGTATTCTCTCGTTAATTCATCTGACTCCATAAATGAAAGGTTTAATAATATCTGTGCCTCACTAAAAGTGAGTGAACGTTTGACTATTCCGTTTAACTCTTCAATGAAAATACTATCAAAGTCAGTTAGAATAATCAACAATGTAACAATTTATTATGTCAGGTAAATGTATCATGCCAATTCCATAATCAATTCAAATATCTAGTACATGGTTATACATTGGTTACACCAAATAATCTTACCCAGTTTGCACCTGAGATAGAGAGAGAAAAAGGGAAAGAGAGAGAGCGAGAGAGAGAGAGAGAGAGAGAGAGAGAGAGAGAGAGAGAGAGAGAGAGAGACCACCTATCCCATTTCTGTCCAGCCAAGAAGAAGAGCCCGATAGAGCAAGCACACCTTCCTTTATACTGTTTGCCCAGGTGATATGGGGGATGGGGAAAACCACCCTCAAATGGCTTTACCAGTTTTCTTTAAACTTCTATAAACCTTATTACCTTTTGTTTTATCTATCTGGATATGAGATATCTGTACCAGTCGCACTGTGACATTTTAAATGATACCAAACATGAAAATACTCTGTGATAATCATTCACATTAAACTATACATTTTCTTGGGTGATTTCAGCTGTTCATCTGAGCTTGAGAGAGGGGTGAGGGGAGATGGAAAGAGATGTAGATTAGATGACTCGGAGGTGAGACTTTCGTCTCAATGGTGCATGAGAGCCAGTTCAAATGCTAATCTCCAGAGAGGTCCTTTTGTCCTCTCAGGGCCTGGTCACCCCCAAAACAGACTGTTTGTAATTTCCTAATTTATCAATTCTTACACTAATATCTGCATCTTCATCATTTGTGTTGCTGTAAAGATCAACAATAACAAAAAATTCCATAAACAGGTTACCTTAATCCATCATCTGTCCAAATTCTTTAATAAAAGGGGGGACGATGAGGGGACTCTACAGTGGGATTAAGCATTTTAAGCAAATGGATACAAAATGCATCAAACTTTGTAAGATACTAAGAAGAAACTTATAAAAGCTTTTACCTCTCCCCGCAGACACTTGCATGCACATGGATGTCGTCTTTTGTAAATAGTTGACTGCACAATGGACAAGCAACCTATGAAAATAAAAAATAACATTGTTAAATATCCATTAAAAATGCAGATGTACTCTTTCAGAGGTCAGATGTAAACATGCTCTTTGATGAGAACAGATCATGTAAAACATTTCACTGGTTAATTCTTAAAACCTAAATCTTAAGAAGAAACAGAAGCAATTTGCTCACCTTACTCTCCAAATGTGATGGCTGCACATCATCAGATGCCTGTAAAACATTTCTGGGTCATTCACATCAGATATATTTGAAATAAAATCATAAATGTATGGCTCAATAATATGAAATGCTATGTATGATCTCTTCATTTGTATTGACAGCTTACCACTTCGTCATCCAAGTTGATAATGTCATCATCACAGTGGGTCTATAAAATGAAATATCAAGACTTGATGACTTACAAAAAAACAATAGCTATAAACACCAGTGCCAGAAGCAATTTTGGGTTAAGCTGACAGGGACACTGCTAACATGCTCCCACCAGATATATTTGAAATAAAATCATAAATGTATGGCTCAATAATATGAAATGCTATGTATGATCTCTTCTTTGTTATTGATAGCTTACCACTTCGTCATCCAAGTTGATAGTGTCATCATCACTGTGGGTCTATAAAATGAAATATCAAGACTTGATGACTTACAAAAAAACAATAGCTATAAACAACAGTGCCAGAAGCAATTTTGGGTTAAGCTGACAGGGACACTGCTAACATGCTCCCACCATCCAATAGTTGCTGTGAAATTTAAGAAATGACACAATGACCAACCTGTATATTAAATAAGGAGAAAGAACATCAGTGTTATAGTTTCAAATCAGCAAGCCATACCTCAACCTTTACTTTAGACTGGATACATGTCTTGACATGGAGACCGAGGAGCTGCAGAGGTACATACTCCTGGCATGACACACACCGGGCTTTCGGCATGGCCTGGAACTCCAGAGCTGTGAAGGGTAGGGGAGAAATGTCCAGTGTGTTCTGGATGGGCATAATGTAGAGACAGCCCTTGCCTCCCCAGCTCTTCACAAGGCTGGCCCCTGTGTATCCTTCCTCTTCAGGTGTCAACAAGTTGAGTTTCCGTTGACCTGATCCTCCTGTTTAAGTTCAAATATTAAACAAATATTTATTTTCTGCCCCTTGTTGGAAGGATCATACTTTTCAAACATGAAAACTTTATGACAAACAAAAAGATTCAATAAATTTCCTTTGCTTGGAGAAAAAAAAGTCAACATCTCTTGCTTTTTACCCATGGCTTTGTGCAGCATCCAGGCACCCTCCAGTTCTGACATCTTCGGATACGTCTCAGAAAGAATGCGTGTAATCTATGAATTTAAAGTGTGTGAGTAAGATTAGCAAATATTTATCAAATCAATGAGCTCAAGACAAATCTGTTCATTAGAGTTATTGGCAGCATTCCAAAAATAAATGATATGGTTTTAGTGGCTAAGATTGGGGCTAATGTTTTCACTGGATATGCTGTTTTAGTATAGGTTTATAATATTTTGTGCAAATTTCAGTTCTTACTTCATTAAGTGTCATACCACATACCTCATTATGGCAAGCATCCTCTGGAAAATTTACAGTCCTTCTTCCTAACCCAGCTTGTAAAAGCATTAGCTCATCAGATGGTTTGGGGGTTCTCTCTGTTGGGCTGTCCAAAAGAAAGAATTGGATTGGCGTTGTTTTGGTGCCTGACCTTTTTTTAGACAATCGCGGAGGAGGCCTACACTTCTGCTTATCTTTAAATAGTCCAGGGAAACACCTGTAGAAAGAGGAGTAGATGAAATTCAAATTAATTTGAATCAGCAGTCAAACAACTGTGTGAGGAACTGAAGAGGGCTGTTGTTGAAACAGCTGAGATGCATCCTTTGAACAACATCCAAACCTGGCCATATTCTTTTGAACTGCAGTCCCTGAAGGTGCCTGTGCAAGTCCACGCACCGCATTGTGCTCTTGTGGTTCCTGGGATGTGTCCTGCCTGGATACCCTGGCTGAGCTTGACTGTGCATTGCACTGTCCCTGAACTTCATTATTCATTCAATATAATTAATTCACTGACATCATGTAACTTCTGTCGTGTTATAGGCTAAATGAATAGGTGAGCTGTATGATGATGACAGCAACACTACACTTCCATGACGAACGCAATAAGTTGTTCCACAAACAGTATTTATATATTGTTATATGTATACAGGGAAAGCAAATTAATCAAACCACACATGTTGTATAGAGATGGCAATGCAACCTAGTAAAGATAGTTACTCATGATACATACTGTTTGGTGTTGGATTATTCAGTGTAGCTCTCAGCCTGGCCACCAAATTGAGGGCCATATTGCGCAAATCGTCCTAGAGGAATGGGGAGAAATAAAGAAATGTAACTGAAACAAACACCACCACAAATGAACTACTTTAACGTAATAAACATTTTAGAAAATAGTTCACCTCCTCTTTTGCATTCGCCATTTTCTCTTACATCTATAAACGGCAAGATGAGCAGCTGGATCCACACAAAAATACAATAAGGGACAATGTGAACGTGGCTAAGTTACCCAACATTCAAAACAGTATTTTACTGCATTGGATGTTAGCCTGCAAAATCAAATGCATTAAATCAGCGTCAATAAGAATAGCACTTTTACATGTGAAAATTATGTTATGATTCAGTTAGCCATAACGTTAGTTGTCTAAGATGCAGTTTTTAAAGATTAAAAGTTTTAAAATGAGTGTCGGGCGATCATCAAGTGTTGGCTAAGGCGTTAGCTACAGAACGAATAGGCTAGCTAGTTACGCTACTTCTTGTTGCTCAAAAATATGTAACGGTAATGTTAACTTACTTAACAAAACGTAGGCTTCATCGTTCGCAAATATATACATCGATGGTAATTGATTTAACTATGATCTGCGCAGCATTTTATACGTGCAGACAGAGACATTTTATGTATATTAGAAAACGCATTCAAACTCAACTCACCCTCTCTTCTTCGGTGGTAACTTAACCCAACTCCGTGCTTCCTGTAATGAGAGCTGTCAATCAAGGATGTCCCTGTGTGAAAGTGACCAATCATAAGAGGGTCAGTGCCCTCCTTGGTTTCCGCCCCCAAATTGTCAAAAGTCATGTACACTCGAGGGAGCAGAAATCAGCTGAGCGAGCAGAAATCCACTGCGCGAGCAAAACAGCACTCCGCGAGCAAAACAGCGCTCCGCGAGCAGAAGCCCGCTGCGCGCGAGCAGGATTCCACTGTATAAGCAGAGTAAGAGTATGCCAGGCGCTCGCTCGCAGCTACCTGTACACCTCTCGGTTGTTGATTTTGTGCGCGAGTACTTTTATCATGCCAGCTGAAGGTTAATTTTTGCGCGTGTGAAATAATATAATGTGCTCGTGAGAATGTCTTAAACGCTCATAACTTTTGACTAAAAAATAACGCCATAGTCGGCCTTTGATCGCAAATGATCTCCGGCCGATGTTTGAACGATGCAAAGCTGTAAATCTTTTGGCAGCTCTGCATGGGTTTTATAGGACCTTTATTTATATAGGTCGGACCTTTCGGGCTACTCCTTACATTAGACACCATGCGCTGCTTTCATTGACGCACGCACTTACGAACACACGCACGCACACACACACACAGAGAGAGAGCGGAGATCGCGCTGCAACACTCACTCAGCAGCACATAAACTGTAGTCAACATTGCCCCGAGACTTAAATTGATAAAATAGCTTTGATACTGAACACATGCAACTTTCATCCCTAAAAATGGCCATATTCAAGAAAAAAAGTGGAGTAGTTTTACAGTTCCATCTTACCTCGTACTCTTTCAAGTTAAACTGCTGGAATACATGCTCTGCTTCTGTGAACAGTAAACCACGCCTTCTATGATTTGATTGGCTATCTATTTGGATGGTCGCTGTAAGGTAGACCAGCCTAAAATGTAACTTTTAAACCTTTTTGCCATCCTAAAAACAGAGAGGAGCAAGAATTTCCAATATTGAATTTCCAGTTTGGCCATTTCTAACTATTGACATACTATTGTTATTATTAACATAATTATAGGACTTGTACCCCTCAATGTCTATGTACATGTATACAGCCTTGGAGTTACTTGACTATCCAATATGAAAAAAGTAGGCTATACTGACATTGAAAAATATCTTCTTAATTTTGTGTGTAACTGTCTCTAGTATAATGAACAGACACAATTCAAGTTAAGACATTTTAATGACACCAGAAAGAACTCCAGGAGAAAAGGGATCAAAAAGGAACAGCAACAATGTAGAGAAGGATTCTTCCTGGCAACCTGTAACAGAGTGAAAAACAATGAGAAAAAGCAGTTAGGACTAAAGCTAAGAATAAAATTGTCATTACACTGGATAATATAATTAAAAATCTAACAACAATCAAAGGTACATCAGCTGGCAAACCATTTAATAGTTTAATAGGTTTAATAGTCTATTTAAAGGGAATGATTGCGGTGGGGAGTTTGCTCAAACTACGGCAGCGATACAGCGAATAGTTGTTCTAAAAGACGGCGCCGTCCGCGGAGTGCTTTCAAAGGCCAGTGAAAGCATACTGTCAGTTAAGTTGTAAGTAGATGCTAACTGTTTCTCATGGGTTCGTATGGTATTTTAAACATTTACAGGGGTAAGTCTGTGATTTTATTGCCATCCGAATCCATAATGTCAGTGTTTTTTCTCACCCAACCCGCGTATATTTCTGAATTGCTTTTATAAAGAGCACCGCTTTCTCACATAACGCAGTGAAGCAGCCCCTGCACGAGTGAATAATTGATTCTCGAGCCATCGATATCAGCAGATTCAGCACCATCGCCACGGGCAGCACTGGGTAACGTCACACGTAAGAAGGAATATCTTTAGCAGCTTTGGAATATCTTTTTCAGGTATGGTTCGGGGAACACGCCTATAAATGGTATACCTTTAGTTATACCTTAAGAGTCGTAGTGTGCTAAGAGACAACGTTATCGGGAAACCCAGCCCAGGTGTTTATGAATGAGACACTGAATTAATTGGTTTTAAAAGTGTTTGAATTAATGATTCAATTGAGTATCTTTTATTTAAATAGACTGGAACATGTTATTCTGATGTATGTTATCGTGATCTCCATTTTAAACAAAACAAAAACGATTTTAAACCAAATAGATTCTCAGTTTATCCTGAATTAGGGGCCGTTTACATATCGCGTCTAAAATGTGTGGAAAGCGCTCTCTCCTTTCTACAAGCACTTGCGCTCCCGTGGCGTCTGTCGTTGCTATGCAACCATGAACTGCGCTCTCCATGATGACGAGGAAGTATCAGCAAAGGATTAATTGATTTCTAGCCCTTGCATTAGCTTTACTACTAGATATATTTATGGAGATGAGAAATAAAAACTCGCCCTGTACAGCTATGATCAGCTGTTCGGCCGAGCTTTCCATGTTGTTACGGAAAGGCCAAAGCTGATCGGTTGGTTTTTGTCACATGACCTGCGGTGCGCTTGTGGCATTCTGAAAAGTTGAGATGTTTTCATCTCGCTGTGGCATATGCGCGCCTGGAAAAACTAATTTAACATAAATTAGTTATTTACACCAATAATGTGATGCGGCTGCTGGGCAATCTGGTGAGTTTTGGAGGTGGAGCATTGAAGAGAGGAGTGTGTTTGTTTGGGTTCATTCCAAATATCAACAGTGTCCAACAGCGTTTTTGAAATATCGCTTACCCCACCATAATATCTGGCAGTTTTGTGTCCATCTGTAGTTGCCATCATCTGAAGTCTTTGTGAGTGTTGGTGTCATTAGAAGTCTTCACAAGTGAGGCTGGATCCACACTGGAGCTGCTATAATCTCTAGTGAACTTGCTGAGCATCCTGAGATAGAAACAGGGAAGCAACAGGAGAAAGATTAGCATAGCTGCAGTTCATATTATTTCAGGCAAAAGATGATCATGTGCACTTTTTACTATTTCATCACATATTAACTGTAAAACAAGATTATGAGATGTGTTAATTGAATGCTTGGCTAAAGAGTTGTGTCTTTAGTCTAGATTTAAATTGGGAGAGTGTGTCTGAGCCCCGAACATTATCAGGAAGCTTATTTATGAAAGTAAAAGAGTAGCAAAACTCAAGAGCATAAAGATGTGAATTTGAGAACTTGTCCCCTGTAAAATACAAGTCCAAAGTTGAATTTAGAGATTTGCACTCGCAGAACGTGACTTAACGCATAGACAGTGATATTAAAATAAATAAATGATAACTCTGTAAACACCATACTAATTAAAAATAGACTACTATGTACAGTTAAGCGTTTTCCTCACATAGAAAACTGGTAGAAAACGCTTAAAGGTCCCATGGCATGAAAATGTCACTTTATGAGGTTTTTTAACATTAATATGAGTTCCCCTAGCCTGCCTATGGTCCCCCAGTGGCTAGAAATTGTGATAGGTGTAAACCAAGCCCTGGGTATCCTGCTACGCCTTTGAGAAAATGAAAGCTGGTAATAATCATAAATGTTTCTTGAGCGTCAAATCATCATATTAGAATGATTTCTGAAGGATCATATGAAGCTGTGATGCTGAAAATTCAGTTTTGATCACAGGAATTAATTACATTTTACAGTATATTCACATAGAAAACAGTTATTTAAAATTTGTTATATTATTTCACAATATTATTGTTTTTAATGCTGTCTTGGTGAACATAAGAGACTTCTTTCAAAACATAATTTTTTACCAACACAATTAGTGTATGTTTGACATTAGTGTATGTTTGAAGTTTTACTTACTAATCATATGGTTCATAGCGCCTTAGAGATGATGATCCTCCCAACTCTGCTACGGAGGAGGCCAGGGCATCAACATTGAAGGATCTAGGAACACAACAAACCATTTGTCACAGAGCCAACAATATAATGCCAGGTTTATTACAAGTAAGAAGCTATAGCTAAGCTATATTATATATAAGCTACAGCAGAGGTGAAATGCTTTTCTGAAATGAGTTTCTGAATCTATTTGACCTGCATCTGGGCATGGAGTACCTACGGCCGGAGGGAAGTAGCTTGAACTGGCAGGACAAAGGATGACTAGGGTCAGCTGCCTTCTTCTTTTGTCTTCTGTTAAACGTGTGAGAGAGGGGGAAAGTTAATGCCTGCAATCTTGCTACACGTCCTAACAATACTCTCTAATCATTTTTTGTAGACAAGGAACCAAACCAGCAGATAAAACAGAAGGTTAAAACAGACTCAATAAAACAAGAATAAAACATTCTCATCAAAGTGGGGTCAATGTTAAAATTTCTCAGTCTACGGTAAAAATACATTCGCTGCTGCTATCAAAACATAGCTTACTATCAATTATTGTGCCAAGGTACTTGTATTCTTGTACTATCTCAATAGGTTGGCCATCAATGATAGTGAGGGGAAGAGGGGGGCTCTGTTTCCTAAAATCAATAATTAATTCTTTAGTTTTGGATTTCCTACCTGTATTTCCTACTTCTCCGGCAGCAGCTTTCTTCAGAAATGTTGAAGTCGTGGAGCTTTCCCTCTGTTATGGGTTATTTTGCTGCTGCCGAAATCACAGAACATTTTTTTTTTATCAATATTTGTTTACCATTGAGCTAGTTTCAACCAATTTTCTCACTCCATGTAAGTGACGTCACCGATTACATACGTTTATGTTTACGTTTGTGTAAAATAAATTAGCTCACTTCCAAGTAAAACCTTTACAAAACCTCTCATACACATAAGAGGTGATTAAAAGCCCAAACTTTCATAAACAAAAGCTCAACCGAGTTAACGTTAACTTAGCTTAACTTAGCCTACCTCTTCTGAAAACGGTTGAGATGCTAACGGACTTTTTCCGAAGACACAAAACCATGTCTATAAAAGTAAATATTCAACATAAGCGTATCAATTACAAGTAAGAGAAGTGTCAAGAACAGTTGTGTGTATTATCCGTGTGATTTTAGAGACTAATATCACCTGAAAGCAGTGAAAACAACAGCGAGAGAGGGAGTTCTCTTAAGAGAGGTCTCTCGTACTGCGTTTGTAAAAACGCAATGGGGAAAAACTCTTTTCCACGAAATACTGAAGCCAAAAAATTCTGGGTCTGCTCCGTATGCACCCTCTGCAGTTCTGGTTGAAAGCGCGAGTACCGCGCAGAGCGTGGACGTCCGGTCAGCTTCGTCTCAGGGTCAAGCTCTGGAACCTTGGAAAGCGAGCGACTGGTACCAATCAGGTGTAAGCCTGGGGATTTCCTCGAGAGTGAAAGTGGTGTCGACGGACGCCTCCACCTCGGGATGGGGAGCGCTGCTCGAGGGCAGACTGTTCTTCGGCCAGTGGTCAGAACGGGAGAAGCTCCTACATATCAACTGCCTGGAAATGCTGGCAGTGGACAACGCGCTGTCGCGTTTTCGTCCCCTAATAGAGGGCCACCACGTCTTAGTCCGATCGGACAATATGTCTGTGGTGTCCTACATAAATCGCCAGGGCGGTCTCAGGTCCCGAAACCTATACAGGTTGGCAGAACGCCTCCTGTCATGGGCCCAGCGCAACCTGCGCTCGTTGAGAGCAGTGCATGTGCCCGGGCTACACAACCTGGGACCAGACAGACTGTCCAGGAACAACATTCCGACGGGCGAATGGTCTCTACACCCGCAAACAGTCCAGCTGTTGTGGGAGAGATTTGGCAGAGCGGAAGTGGACCTGTTCGCGTCTCACAAAAACGCTCACTGCCCCGTGTTCTTTTCCAAGAGCGAAAGCGCGCTGTCCCTCACGTGGCCGCGCTGTCCGCTCTACGCTTTTCCCCCCGTCTCTCTCCTGTCTCAGGTGATAGAACGGATCAGGGAAACAAAATGTTCAGTACTGCATGTAGCACCGTTCTGGAGGAACCAACCATGGTTCCCAGTCCTGATGCAGTTAGCAGATACTGCCCCTTGGCCAGTGCCATTGAGGAGGGACCTCCTCTCTCAGGCCAGGGGTTCGATTTGGCATCCTCACCTGGAGTTGTGGTCCCTCCACGTGTGGGCGCTCAACGGGTACCCGCTGACCTCTCAGTGGGAGTGCTAAATACTATCACTCAGGCTAGGGCTCCGTCTACCAGACGGCTCTATGCCTCGAAGTGGTCGGTGTTCTCCAGCTGGTGCACAGCTCGGGGTTTTTCACCCTTCGACTGTGGGGTGACGGAAGTTCTCTTCTTCCTACAGGAGCTGTTGGATAAGGGCAGAGCCCCTTCCACGCTCAAAGTCTATGTGGCGGCTATCGCGGCGTTCTCTAAGACAACGCTCGGTCAGTCGTTGGGAAGAAACGACATCCGCTTCTTCAGGGGAGCTAGGAGGCTTAATCCTCCCAGACCTCCCTCGGTCCCTATGTGGGACCTCTCTACTGTTTTGGAAGCCATGAAAGGTGATCCTTTCGAGCCTATCCAAACAATTAGCCTCAAGCATCTGTCTTTCAAGACAGTGTTTTTGCTGTCTCTCGCTTCAGTGAAGCGCGTGGGTGACCTGCACGCGCTCTCGGTGAGCGCGGCGTGCTTAGAGTTCGGGCCAAGTGACTCCAGAGTCATACTTAAACCTAGGCACGGTTACATCCCAAAATCCCTCAACACGCCGTTTCGGGCTCAGGTCATTTCCCTGTCTGCCCTGCCGGTGTCGGGCGAGGAAGGGGACGCAAGCTCTCTTTGCCCAGTTAGAGCGCTAAGAGCTTATGTGTCTCGCTCGTCTGTTTTCAGACAGACTGAGCAGCTATTTGTCTCGTTCAGTGGACGTTCCAAGGGAGCGTCTGTTTCGAAACAGACTCTATCCAGATGGATAGTTGATACCATAGCGCTGGCATACACCGCCAAGGGCTCACAGTGCCCATTGGGTGTTAGAGCACACTCCACGAGAGGCGCCGCCTCTTCGTGGGCTTGGTCTAGTGGGATTTCCTTACAGGACATATGTATGGCGGCAGGTTGGGCCTCGCCGTCTACATTTATAAGGTTTTATAACCTTGAGGTTCCCGCCTTGCAGGCTAAGCTATTGTCGGTTTAAGCGAATCAGTTCTATCTGATCCGGAAACGCTGAGATCGAAAGCGCTGCGCGCTGCCGACTGTTATACTGAATGGGCAGTATTGCGTAAGACCCACATTTCCGCATTAGTTCAGGCTCTCCGCCTTGTCTATGTGATGTCATATATTGCGTCTGTGACGCTGCTATATATGGATAGAGGGATTCCCCATCCTCTCTCCCGGGCTCTCTATGAGTCCCTATGGTGATTGTGCACTCTGTATCCTGGACTTCGCTTCCAGTTTTAGTAGTGTTGATCCCTGCATGCACGGCGTCTTACAATGGGTCCCCTTTGCGTTTTTATAAACGCAGTACGAGAGACCTCTCGTAAGATAACGTACTCGGTTACTAACGTAACCTCGGTTCTCTCTAGAAGAGGGAACGAGTACTGCGTTCCCTGCCGTGCATGTGATTCACTCTGGTTCGCTTCGGCGTTGAAAAATCAGTGAATCAGCCTTTTCGAGCTCCATTTATAAGGCTAGGCCACACCCGTTTCGGCGGGAAGTGGCACGGAGGGCGCGAAGTGCACTCATTGGTCTGACGTCACCTCAGACCTCGCTCGATAGGCTAATGCAGTTGCTGCAGAGCAGCCAATGAGCGAGCGAGCCGTCTCGCCTTTGGCTGTGTGCTGCTGCAACGCGCCTTACAACAATGCAAAATTATACGATAAGTATTTCGTGGAAAAGAGTTTTTCCCCATTGCGTTTTTACAAACGCAGTACTCGTTCCCTCTTCTAGAGAGAACCGAGGTTACGTAAGTAACCGAGTACGTTTTCCTGCTTACCAGTCTCAGTGGTCCCGCGGCGTTTCCATGGCAACTCTGCGCCGCGGCCGCTCCAGTGTTTGAAAGCGACTTGAAAGTTTACGCGCACAACGCGACATCGGCCTCCCGTATAGTGGGCCGACCTAAAGCCGACGTAACGGAGCTGGGAAATAGAGCACTGACTGACAAGAGATTTGCCTACGCCTGGTCGACGCCTTTGCAATGTTATAGGGAGGGAGGTCGATGCTCGATGTTGGGCCAATGTCGGCCCGACGTACGTGTGCTATCTGGGGTAGGTTACTCAAGAACACTTCTCTGTGAAAATGATGACTGAGCTTGCTGCAGTTTCCATGTTTTCTCATTACACTGCCAGTATTTGCAACTTCTCGGCAAAACTTCATGGAGACGCTGGCAAAAACAATGAATAATAGTGATCAGAAAACAATGCATTAGCAAAACATGTACCACTTCTCTCTGATATTTGTTAGTGTGACTCTTAGGTGTAACAGCAACACCCCAGACAGCATGGTAACATTGATTCAATGTTGAGGTTTGATCCAAACCATCATTTTGGTTGACATCAAAATTTCAATGCTTAAAGTGTGTTGGATCAGCATTGAAATTTTGATGAAAGGGAACAGCACACATGGGTGAAGACAGTGACATTGAACTAACAGTGAGTCTTAGTTTATGAGCACAAGATCTTAGTGCAAAACACTACTGGGTGTTTCCCAATCAGTGGGGCGTTTCAGTTCATGATGGGCACTTTAAATGTTGTTACCTCATTTGCTCTAATACACTGGGGGTTTGGTTTAGGGGTGGGCCCTCATGATTTTAGCAAGTCTTTTGAAAAACACCAATTGTAGTTTGAAAATTGGCACTAATTGGTATACGCCCATTTTGGTTTTGTATCTTCTCAGTAGTTAACTGATGCTTCCTTATTAGAGAGAAAACACAAGGTGCATCCTATATGGAAGTCTTGTGTTTGACATGCATGAACTCTCTCAAACAATGGTGCATATAATGTATTTCTGTTTTTAGCATGCTTTTTACTTGCATTTTATTTATTGTTACAAAATCTACTAACATACATTCATTTTTAAAGTAAGTAAAGTGTTGAAATAAATCGCACAGATACAAGATACAATGTTGAGTTTTGATCCAAACCATAATTTTGGTTGAGATTGACATTTCAATGTTTAAAGTGTGTTGGATCAGCATTGAAATTTTGATGAAAGCAAACAGCACACATGGGTGGAGACAGTGACATTGAACTAACAGTGATTTGTAGTTGATGAGCACAAGATCATTCAGGCATGTATCTCTGCAGAACACTAGTGGGTGTTTCTCTATCAGAGGGGCTTTTTCAAACCACAATGAGCATTTTCAACCGCTTTACCTGATTTGCTCTAAACCCATGGGGGCTTGGTTTAGGGTTGGGGTGGTTTAGCAAGACTGTTGAAAAATGGTTGAAAAACATTTATTGTGGTTTGAAATTGGCTACTGATTGGTCATTAGAGAGAAAACATAGGTGCATCCTATACAGAAGTCTGGTTTGTTGAAGCACCTGACATACATGACTTCTCTAGCAGAGTTTCAAACAATGGTGCATCTACATTCTTATAATATGCACATTGCTTTACTAAAGTTTATTATGAATTTCCTGAATAAAGTTCTAACGTCATTTAACACATTTCTTGAAGTGCAGGAGACATGAACATGAGCAAGAAAGTTACACTGCAAACATAGCCCATGTCTGGCATCCGTCAGTGCTTGCATAAAGAGCACATTGCTCCTTTAATAGGAATGAAGGCCGACGAAGATGGACAATAAAAAAAGAAAAAAAAGAAACACCCTCCTGATAATGATGACATTGATTATACACCGAGTTGTTGTCGACAGCATAATCACCTGACCTGGGACTTGATGATATCCTGTGCCTTATCACTTCTTAATCAGGTAATCCTTCATATTCCTGAATCTGTATTAAATTTGAGAAATGTAACTGATTTCCATTCAGTTAAGCTTGTTTCCACTGAAACACAATAACAAAAACATCTTGTATTTATTAAGAAAGTGACTGACATGGCTATTTTGTGATATTTAAAGAGAATAAGGTCTACATAAGGTGAATCTGCAGCTTCAAAGTTCAGCCCAAAATGAAAATTCTGTCATTATTTATTCACCCTCAAGTTGTTCCAAACCTGTATGATTTTCCTTCTTCTGCTGCACACAAAAGAAGATAGAGTGAAGAATGTTGGCAACCAGACAGTTGATGGTAGCCATTGACTTCCATTTATTTCCTACTATGGAAATCCATGGCCACCGTCAACTTTCTGGTTACCAACATTCTTTAAAATATCTTCTTTTGTGTTCAACAGAAGAAAGAAACTCATACAGGTTTGGAACAACTTGAGGGTGAGTAAATGATGACAGAATTTTCATTTCGGGCTGAACCATCCCTTTAAAGAAATTTTCATTGAAAAAACCTAAGCTCTTTAATTCTACAAAATAAACTTGTTACTTGAATGCTATGTAGTTTCACAGAAAATTAACTGAGATGTAGTTAATGGCTACAGCTCATAGGTGTTTGTTCCTCTTCATGAAGAGTTTAGCTCCAACACCTGCCTGAAAGTTTATTGATCCTAATGACCTTGATTAGCTTGATTAGCTGCTTCAGGTGTGTTTAATTAGGGCTGGAGATAAAATCACACACCCCTGCCATATTGTTTTCTTTTGAAGCATTAATAGATTTTTTAAAAAATAAATTAAATAAACAGAATTTAACAATACTTTAATCGTAGTTAGAATATTTTGTGTTCAGCAACTTTTTTAAAAAAGTGAATCATATTGTTTAGTATATTAACATTCTTGAATTTCTTGAATGTGGTAACTGAATTGACTTGTTCTTGAGTAACATCATGCTTTCTTTTTCAGATTTCAGAGAACCCAAAGGAAAAGAGGCAGTAGTCTGATGTATGACAGATTTTTAAAAACCTGAGCCGTTGGACCACCTGTAGTTATGACATCAGACTTCTGAAGCCAATTTTATTTTTAAAGGTTGAAATGCCTTTGTCCTTTTTCTCCCCCTTTCTTTTTTAAAGAATGATTTTTTTTTTTTTGTATATTTTTGTCATTGATTGATTGATTGAATAAAATAAATTGACTCAACTGCTGGAAAGGTGTCATTTATATTTTAAAAGTTTTTTGCCAAATTTTTAAATGGTCAGGAATTTTTTGACACATCATTGAAGTTGAAATAATGTTTCAACATTAACTTGGTACATCAGATAGCAACATTGTTTGACATTCCTTTTCAGTTGTATGTTCAGTGTTTAAACAAAATCAACATCACATTGTAACACTGGTCAAACCATATTACCAAAGATTATTTCTGTTAATTTCAGTGTTAATTCAACAGCAGTGTAATGTTGATTCAACAATATTACTATTGATTATTTTTGTTAATTTCATAGTTGATTCAACAGCAGTGATGTAGATTCAACATCTTAGCGTAATGTTGATTCAATATTACCATTGATTATTTTTGTTCATTTCAGTATTGATTCAGCATCGGTGATGTAGAATCAATCATACTGTAATGTTGATTCAGTAGCATTACTATTGATTTTTTTGTTCAACAGTTTCAACGTTAACTGAGGGTGCAAAATTGATGTTGATAAAATATCACTTTGTAATGTTGAATCAGTACTTTTACCGTTGATTTTTGGTTGAAATCTAAACATTGCTTCACCATTAACTGAGGGTGCAAAAGTGACATTGAAACAACATCACTTTGTAATGTTGAAGCAATATTAACACCATTGATTTGTGATTGAAATCTGAACATTATTTCAATATTAACCGAGGGTGCAAGAGTGATGCTAAAGCAATCAAAAGAAATGCTAAAGAAATCACTTTCTAACATCATTTCAATGTAATCAGCGTTGACGCATCAACACTGACTCACCATGTTGTTTAAATGGTTACATGCTATCTGGGACCCCATCCCAGATCACAAACATCAGTCCTTTAAAACAGTGAATCTGTAGAAAGCTTTGTCTTGAGTGCTTGAACCTTATGAGACAGTTTGTGGCCATCCAGTCCAAAGAAAACTTTCTGGACGACTTCAAAAGTATGTTGTAGCTCCTTGGGATAGCTCAGATTTAGGGCATATATTAGTCCAATTAGCAATGCAACAGCATTACCTACATTACCAAGGTCTTCAAGTTCTGTTACGCCTTCCAGAATCACTCCAACATCAGCAGGCGGATCAGTAACATCATCCACTCCTTGATTCTGAATGAAAATGATTCAAACAATTGTGGATCAATTCTGAGAAAGTATGGATCGATTCTGAGATTTTCTGAGAAGTACTTTAGAAACCAGCCTTTATTCATTTTTAAGAGATGGGATTTGGGGCTGGGTCCGTGGGGCTGTTTCTGGAAGAACAGGAGACAGTGGTAAGGAGAATGCAGAAGACAAAAGTTAGGTAAAATCAAAAGTGAATCCCCAGAAACAGTCCCACAGACCCAGCCCCAAACCCAGTCTCTGCAATAATAATTAATAAAGGCTGGTTTCTAAAGTACTTCTTCCTGCCTCTGTATTAATGCTCATGGGTAGCCTAAATGGGTTCCATTCAGACCTTAAC
Organism: Vimba vimba; assembly: GCA_022828995.1. NCBI lineage: Eukaryota > Metazoa > Chordata > Actinopteri > Cypriniformes > Leuciscidae > Vimba > Vimba vimba. The sequence goes on along the minus strand of CM040817.1, from coordinate 54,251,370 downwards.
ATTAAGTATTTTACTGTTATGTGTCAACAAGATTCAACAAGACATTTTCACCTGGCTATACCCAATGTTTAGATCTGTTGTGGTATTTATGCAAATTAGCACATATGTAGTCATAATTAGATTATGCACCGTTTGTCCATGTTAACAAACAATTTCAAGCAACTTGTAATACAATTTTTGTTTGTCTTGATGTAAGTAATCAACTCAGTAATTTTCATGGTGATATCTAAAGGTTAAAAATGTTACCATATTCACGTAAAAAAAATAATGAATAGGCTATATTTGGGTCTTTTTCTAAACTTTCTCCTAATGGGATTCTTCGGGGCTTCTTTTCCCTTAGTCAGGACATATTGAGGATACAAAATCAGTTGAGTTTGCTTCTGTTGCAATTTGTTCAACATTTTTTCATAAAATGACTGGACTAAAAGGCGGCACTTGCGAGCACACTTCTGAACGCTGAAATGCCGAATGGGACACCCTATGGACTCGTACACTTGGCGAGCAATTTAAGGCGCAATTTAAGGCCACAAGGCCCAAGTCCACATGGTCTTCTGCTGAGGCCAGATTCTGCATTGAAGCTTACCTTGATTTGATCAACACATATGACAGAAGAACCAGAACAGAAGCGTAGAAATGTTTCTGCTTTGCTTTGGTCAGCATTTCTGACATAACGTTGCAGATGTTTGAATACCATCTGTTCTTTCTGAGAGCGAATCACCTGTGTTGTTTGAAGTAGCTGTGCCACTTTTTTGCCAGTGGCCTTCTTTGTGTCATAGAGAGACAGGAGGCTTTCCTGGTCTGGTACATTCGGCAGTGCAAATGGCATGGTTTTGGAGAAGCAATCTATTATATATTTGGGCTCTTGAAGAATTCATTGTTTGTATGGCAACTTCCATGGTGTTTGTTGGAGGGATGCAATGACAGCCCATTCTTGTGAAGAGGTCAAGCAAATCCTCTTCATCACATTCCTCCAGTGTGCCTCGACGAGCTTTTGCAACAGCAGATCGTTCAGTTGAAGAGAGGTAGTTGTGGAAAGATGACATCAGGACATCATCACTGACTGAGTCAATTCCATGCATGCATGCTAAAATGAAAGCACTGGAAAGCCTCACTGGCAGTACACTGAGGTCAAGTAATCCTTTTACCCAGATCCTTCCTACTGCCTCCCATTCAGCTTCAGAGAAGTCTGGTCTTAGTCCAGGAACACGCTCATCTTCCCCGCACTGTTCAAGGAACTGATCCCAGAATGCAGTGTAAACTTCTCTGGAGACTCCAGCATCATCTACAGCATTCTCATTTACAAATTCCATCTTCAGAGTAGATTGAATTATGCTGCTATCCATGAACACATCCAAAAGATCTTCTACAACCTTTACCCTGTGTATTACAACATGCACATCTTTTGGATTTGATGAGTTTCCAGATGACATTGTAGGAGAAAGATGGTTTCTTGAATGTGATGGCAAATCTTCTGGTGCTGAAGGCATTTCGCTACCCATCAAGAAAAAGGTAAAAACCATTTAGAACTATTATTTGTATAGTTAAATTATTATTTATGAATTAATATTTATATTATACATTTTCAAACAATTATTTCAGTTAATCTGGACAAGATTTTATTTTGTGTCACTGTAAAGCGGCACATTTATATATGATTTAACTTTTAAAATATACTGTGTATCAAAATTATAATTACACTTGTTCTCAATTCTTTTGGTATCGCTTTGGCACAAAATGGACTTAACATTCTCAGAAGTGTAATTTCAATTGTCATAACTGTTTGCTGGACCATCAGAACTCTACAGTATATTGCATGTTTGCAAAACCCAAAACATTTACAGTTTTTCTTAATCGCTTTGGCTCAATTCTCAAATTAGACTTTTTCCCCTCAAAACAATAAGTTGGCTTGTTCATCAAAACTGATAATTCATTACATTTATAAAGCACTCAAAATACTTTACATGGAAGGGGGAATCTCCTCAACCACCACCAATGTGCAGCGTCCAGCTGAGTTCAAAGCAGCTTTACAGTGATAATAGGAAAGTAAAGTAACAGAGATTGTTTTGGCTTTATCGCAGCTCTAGAATAAAGTTATTGTCCAGCTAAAGTTAGTTTTGATTGATTCACTTCTGTCGCAAAGATCATTAGTTATCAACTTAGGGGCCGCTAACACAACACCGTTCTAACAGAAAACCCTTAATGCGCTTCGGCTGCTCATCTTCACAACAACAGTATATACATAACAACAGTATAACATTATATACATAAATATTTTATTATATACAGTATATATATACATTTCTATCTATTTTTGTTATTGTCTTTGACTGCTTTATATACTAAACAATAATGTCAGTTTTGTCTAGCTAGATGTACTGTATGAATAGAAATGTTCATTTTATTTTTGTGCACTACAGTATGGACATTTCCAAGTCAATTTTGACTTACTGTCTGTCATTTGTATTCATACAGTATATTTATTTTTGCAGAAATGTGTTACATGTAATCTGAAGATTCACAGTTGCTTGTTCATTTTTACACACTCTATTATGTCTTTTCAGTTTACATATAACACATTTCTACAAAAGTCACTGTACTGTATAAAGACATTTATACAGTTAAGGGACGTTCCTACAGACATTACAAACATTCCATCTCAAAAATATTTATGGAATACCACGTCTGACAGATTTTAAAAACTGAATGGATTATTTTTGCATGTGATGGCTCACAATGAAAGAATGTTTATAAGTTGTGAAGAGTTTGATAGTTTCACTGAGAATCAACTAATCAGTTTTGATCAACAAGCCATGTGCATTTAGCCTGGCAAGCCAGACCTACATCAAGATGTTAGGTCTGGCAACTCACCATAGACACGCTCAATCCGAGGGGCGGGATAAACGGCTGTCTTTCAAATTCCCTCTGCACGCAATAGGACAGCGCTACAACCAACCAGAGCATTTTCCCAACAGCGGAGCTAGTTGATAGATTCAACTTTTGCCATATCTGGCTGCCAAAACTACAAACATATCTTCCTTTTTTTAAGAATGACTTAAGTGCCGTTCTATGCTCTTTTCTCAAAGAAAAACTTAACTCCAAGTCCTCCAGAGTCGCGGACAAAGCCGATTCGAAAGACTGTTCTCCAGCAGCAGTTGTTTTCAAGTGGCAGGTAATCGTCATTATAAGCCCGCCCCGCCTACTCTATATGCGACGTGATTGGCATGACCCAATTTAGGTTTTTGCAGCTCGAAAGTCAATGGAGAGTTGCTAGACTGCCCTGGCTGCAAAATACATTTTGCTGCCGCTAGGGTGCGTCTAGATTTCTAGGCTAATGTGCATTTAGTTATTGTGCAAATTGCAGAAAATCGTACTAACTTACAAACATGAAAAGTGAAGTCTGTTTCTGGACCTTTTGGTGACTGCCCATTTGGGAAAAAAAAGGTTCTTTCCCATTTCCATGATTTGTGAAACAGTTGTCTTTTTTTTTCAACCGTAACATGTCTAGTGCCACCACCAGTACTGGTCCTCACTTGCTGGTATCCATTACGGCAGAAGTGAAGCCATCCAATTTCAGTTCTTCTTGAGGTTTTTTCTGCTGATACATTTTTGTGTCTTGCCAGTCATTTTTTTTTTTTTGCTTGGGGAAGACACATGGTTTAACATTCAAAGTTTTAGCTGACTTTGATCCCAGTTTCCTTGCTTAAATTTTATCTCTCAAATTCTGTAACAGAGATTCTTTATCTGAGCAGGCCGCTGTTTGTTGACAGAAGGAGAGGACAGCCAGTCGGTCACCATATTAATTAATATTCTTTGCAATTTGCTCATCAGTCATGACAGAGAGCACATATTTGTCAATCTGAAAGTGCAGAGAAGATCTAATTTTACAGATTGTTTCTTGAAAGAATATAAATGCACTCACAAACTCATAATATGTTAATACAGTCTAGATTAATGTGTTTTTGTTTTGTTTTTTACAGTAAAAGTCACAACACTTTATCTACATGCCCCCTTGGTTCCAAAAATGGGGCTCAATATTAACATTTAGGGTATAGTTAATCTAACTAGCATGTAGCCACTGGTAATTACAGTTGAGCGAAAATGTTGGTAGCCACCCCTTCAGAATCTACAACATACTGTATTTAGCATTTAAAAAATAAGAGGGATCACAAAAATTGCTAAAAATTATAACATTTCATTTAGTACTGCCCTGATAAAGCTATTTCACATGACATATGTTCACATCTATTCCACATACATAATAACAATGCCTAATAATTAATATGAACAAAATAAAAACTGAATTATACCATTATGAATGGGTTCATAAGTTCACATCATCTTGGTTATTTTGATATGTTGATTGTTGATGATCAATGACTGTTTGTATCCTCTGTGATAGATGTACGTGTCACACCCCTACTTGTACATGTCCTGCTACCTGTAGCTGCTTGCATCAAATTTAAAGCTTTTACGCTGACCTTTAGGACTGTCACTAAAAGCACTCTCCTACCCTCATGAACTCACAAAAAATACATCCACTGATCATATAGGAAGTCAACCATCAACCAGAGGAATGCACATTTTTTGAACATGCTTTTTTGTCTCATTTAAGTTATTGTGGAATAGATGTAAGTATGTTATGTTACAGAAAACAGTTTTATCAGGACAGCCATACACAGTGGCATACCGCACATCTCTGAAGCCCCCCCCGCAAAGAAGGCGACGGGGCCCCTCCCACCAGCAGTGATGCTATGCCACGAATTAAAATTTTATGGCGCATCTGCTGCAGTATACTATTGAGTCCGTCTTCCCCATTTACAGAACTGATTTAACAGTAATGAATGTGAAAATTAGCATTGCATTGGTGCATTTTATGTTATTATTGAATAACATTACAAATATGCGTACTGGTTTTGATATCGCTTTTTAGTAAGAAATATCCGCTGGAATAAATAATTAGTCTGAACGTGGAGGCATTAAAAGTGCCGCCGCCTCAATTTGATTGTTATTTTAGCAATAGCATGAGGATCATTCAATAGGCTAATAATAATATTAATAATAATAACACACAATGGCCCCGGTCTACGTATTTTATTTAACAGTATAGGCTCAATAAAAGGTGCAGAACAAGTCTAAGCTGGCCTACACAAGTATGCGTAATTGTAGAAAATAAATTATTCTGTAGTAAAAAAATGAACAGTAAAAGAAAAAAGAATGACTCTACATTTTACGATATATGCTACATTTAAAGAACTACTTTACATTTAAAGAAATTCGCATACCAACTTCTGACGATCAACTGGCAAACAAAACATCTAGCGAATCCTTTGTGCTCTCCGCGCGTTTTGGTGTGCAAAGTCTTTCACTGCATCTTTAATGTCAATGTTGCGAGCACGGGCATTCTCAATACTCAAGAGAGCTAAACTCGACAGTCTTTCTTGTGACATTGTGCTCCGGAGGAATGTCTTGATCAATTTCAACTTCGAGAACGATCTTTCAGCAGTTGCAACCGTTACAGGTAAAGTCAGGAACTGTTGCAACATCGGGGACACTGGGCAGAATAGAGTGGTGTTTAATAAACAACAGCTGCGCAAGATCTGCAATGGAGCCACGCTCAATCTCCTGTATTTCGGGCTTCAGCGCATTTCTGAACGATAACAATTGCATGGCAAAGTCTGGTGACAGGTCGTCAGTGTACTGAACCGCTAAAGTATTTGACATTTGAAACAGGTCGTTGTCAGAGAAGCGCAGCAGCGGACCAGGGTTCAAAAACCCAAAACGCGTTGCCACTTCATTCATTCCACAGAACCTGCGTTGCAGTTGTCCTGTACATGTGTCAATCGTTGCGCAAAAAACTGACACCCTGAAGTACTCCTTGGCGTTTTGCAGACGCTGGTCTTCACATAATTCATCAAAGTGTGTCAATGCGCCGTGCGCGCTTGTGAGTAAATGAAGACCTAATGCCCCATGATTCTGCCAAAGCTTCTGCTGTGGCTTGTAGGCTCTCAAACTCCCCTCTTAGTTTGGTGAGAGTGTCAAGTGCATTCCCTAGGAGTTTGCTGGCCAGCATGATGTCAATGTTTTTGTCTTGGAGCGCACGCGAGGCAACGTTTACGGTCTCCAAAATTTTGACCTGCATTACTGTCATTAGGACAAATTCGAAACTTTCCATTGCTTTTTTCAAACCTAGAGCTTCTGCGTGCTCATTGGGTTTATTGGAATATAAGAATATATAAGAATGATTTTACTGAGCGCTTGTAAAACATCCACATAGCGAAATCGCAAGGATTCAATTGCGTCATTTCTGGATGCCCAACGCGTGGGACATAGTCGCTTCAAAGTGCGCTGGCCAGATGAACCAGAGAGATGTCCCTCTAACAGTTCCCACCTCTTTATGCTCCCACTAAAGAAGACAAAGTTTCTGTATGGTGTCATAATATTCACGCACCTCTGCCACATTCTGGCAGGCGTCGTTAAGAACCAGATTCAAGTTGTGGGAGGCGCAGTGGATGTAAATTGCTTGGGGTTCCTTTGCACCGTCATATCCCTGACCTCGGCACCTGTTTATAGATATGCCTTCAGTCTCTAAAAGCTTTACTATTTATTTTTCTAGCCCCAAAGCACTTTGGTCATGTACTGCAAGGAAACCCAAAAAGCTCTCATTAATTTTCATGTCAGTCGGTGTCTCTCTGTGATCCTTAACGATGGTGACGTATCTGAACACTTGGCTCAGCTGATCTACTTTGGAGATGTCTTGTGTTGTGTCCATTATAACAGAGTAAAAGTCGGCATCTTTTATTTCGTTTACAATTTGGCGCTTCACTTTTTGAGCGAGCATAGTTATGATTTCGTTTTGAATGCGAGGACTCAAATAGTTTATCTTGCTTTTCCTTTCAAGCAGCCTTTGCAATACCGGGTCATATCGCGCAAGAAGTTAAATGAGCGACAAAAAAAAATCCGTTGTTTGATTCACCAATTTTCTCCCGATGACCACGAAACGCTGCGTTGCAAGATGCAAGTGTGAGTGTCACATCTACAGTTCTAGTGAGAACCTCTGTCCAATAACTGACCTCTTGCGCGTATGCGGATGACATTTGGGCATCAACAGTAAGGTTCCGTTTCCATGTATCGTATATCACACATGCAGACAAGTGTGAACGGGTAAGCTCATGCTCTTTTATCTTCCGAGAAAGCCCCTGCCAGTCCTTTATACCAACAGTCCAAGAGAGATTATGACACGCAGACTTTCTCTCTCCAAAAAGCCAGCATGGCTCGCAGTAAACTCGATCCATTTTGGGCGAGTAACAAAGCCATCTACGAGGAATTTTACTACCCTTTTTAGATGTTCTGTAGTAAAATTCTGCGGAGAAGCATCTATTCTTTACATCACGGGGGAATGGTCCCTCGGGCTGGCACGGGCCATTTCTTAGAATGCATCGTTTAATTTCATCATCCGCGATATCAACTGGGTAATTTGCCCTGTCTGATGGATACTGCGAGCAGGGTACTGGAGTGGATGCTGCTGAAGTGCAGGTGTTATCGCTGACAGTTTGGCTGGGACCGGGGTTGCTACATTCTGGGACTGATGATAGTGGGGGAGTAGTGAGTTTTGATTTTAAGCTACTAGGTGGAAGAAGGTCGATGCATGGTAATACTTCAGGCTCAGCCTCAGAGTTTGCTGGTTTGAGAGCGCTGCCGTTTTCTGAGAGTGATTCTAAGTTGGTTTCACTGTTGCTGGGCAGGGTCAAAGAAGCATGATAGTCCAGGAGCTGATCATTACTAGCTGCGCTGACGGCCGATGGTGTAACTACAGGGCGAAATTAGCGTTTTGTGATAAATATAAATAAATAAAATAAAATAAAATAAAATAATAAATAAATGCCTCGGCAAAGATCAGGAGACTGCAAATTTGATTTTATCTGTTTATTTGTCTGTTTAGCTAACGGCACACTCCTAACGGTAACACTTACCTAGCATGTCAAGATGCGTGGGGCTGTCTATGGGTGATGGAAAGAATAGCGACGTTATTTTCGTAAATTAAGCACTATTTTCTATGCTCTTTTGTTTAATCAGCCTTTTTTGGGCTCCACTTAAATATTTCCTTTTCATTTTCAGCGAATTAATCTTTAGTCAAATGAAGCGTCAGGCTAGCCGTTTTTTTTTTTAATAACAGTGGGGGATGGGTGCTCGCACACGGACCAACAGATAAATACGTGAGGGTAAGCGTAACCCCCCCATTGGCCCATTCCCCAGTCTGAGATGCTTAATGTAAAACTTCATGCGCTGCATTCATATACTGGGCTCTTCAGCAGTTCGATCTTTTAATATCATAGCCAGTTAAGCGTAAAATTTGCTCTTCAAACACATTGTGTTTGTAGGCTATAGTGTTAATGACAAATCAAATGTAAGAGAAAATTGATTTTCCCTGATTGCTGTTTTAGAAAATTTAGCATTATTAAGAGTTTTTCACATACTTTTTCAATCATTGCACTACCTACACGCTTTGCGTGCCGTTTCTCCAGCATGACACGGCATTCTAAATTCATCTCAAATTCATTTGCCGCATCTTGAGTTTTTCAAAGCAAAAACACGTTCTATCCTATGTGGTGTGTGAACGCCTTTTAGAAGGGCCTGGGCGGGGCCCTCCAAAGAGGCGGGGCCCCCACGCACCGCGGGGGCTGCGGGGGTGTCCGGTACGCCACTGGCCATACATAAAATCATTGTAGTTGTAATGATCCCTCTAATTTTTGCAATGGAGTGCAAACTTACTCGTATACACTCAACTGTCCAGGATACATGTCAACACCTTTGGTTGCATCATTAAAAATAGCAATCATTTACATATAAGCTAATAGACCCATAGACCTTCCATGAAACATTACTCACCTTGTCCCTTTTCATGTGGATGATGTCCTCTTCTGGAACATCTCTTGACCTTAGAAACTGCTGAAGATCGTCCTCCATCGCAGAGCTAACAACAGTTAATTGTTACAGCTTTGTGCTGAGTGTGATCATGGAAGTTTGGCTTATTCTTCTATAAAAGTAATAGCATCTGTAAAGTGCGTACATCCAGATCACTCAAGTGATCCCAGCAAACATTTGGACGTTTAATGTCCGTTGAAAAGACGTCCGTCCGAGACGTCCCGTCATGGTTGAAAAATAGTTCCAAAATGAAAGTTGAACCGACGTCTTTGACGTCGTCTGGCCGTGAATTCCACGTCTTTTCTGGCCGTGATTTCCACGTCTTTTCTGCGCGTCCCTGGACGTCTAAATGGGTTTATTTATTTTTTTAGTTCTTCTGGATGTTTATAAGATGTGTTGCTGCCAAATGTATGTGTATATATAATCCTGCATATAAAATAATCACACCCATATTGTGTAACATCGTGAAAGGCAATGTGTAAATGTTCTGTGTTACATATTTTTACCGATTTATGCCGTCCTACCGCGACTATTTTTGGCCAGGGACACGACGTTGCCGTCCGACCAATGTTTGCAAAAAATAAAAAATTAAAAATGAAAGCGGAACGAAACTGCGCAACTCGTTTGTGCTCCACGGACCGTTTATTCAGTAAAATAACATGGTTATTTTCCGACATTTTCAAAAAAAAAGTACGTAATTTACCTAGAAATTAGCCTTTTTCTTTTTCTTTTTTTTAAACCATATTCTCTTTCCTCAGATGCTGTGATGAGGTGGAGCCCAGATGCTACAGACTCAGACATAGATGCAGCAGCGGAGGAACACCTGAAGAACGCTCCAGGAACAGCTGAGGGTGGTGGATTTAAAAAATGAGCCATAAACAAAACAAAAACCATAAAGCCATAAACAAACTTAATAGACTCTAAAAACTTTTATTTATGGCTGTTTAACAGTAATGCAAGACTGTTAGTAACTGAAACTTAGTACTGCCACAGCTCTGACTTCTATTCATCAATGATGGCATATTATAGAAAGACTCTAAAAATAGAATGCTTTGACTGTTCCTGTACTTTTGTTATATTCTGGTTTGATTAATGTCTGCTTAACCTTAATGTGAAACTGTTAGAGAAAATGCCATTACCACAGAATTTACCACATTGTACTATTTCTATTATCTTTTTTGAATAATAGCTGTTTAACAACTGGAAGACATTTCAAATGTTCACAATAAAATGTTATGCTAAATTATAGCTCTATTTTTTGCTTTTGTCCACAAATAATGTGTTGATGTACACGTGATTAAACGGTTTTATAGACGTCCAGGTCTGACCGGACCGATTTTGGACCTTTTTAGAACCTTTGTCAAGTTAAGATGTGTAAAAATAGCCTAAATGATTGCCTTTCACGATGTTACACAATATGGGTGTGATTATTTTATATGCAGGATTATATACACATACATTTGGCAGCAACACATCTTATAAACATCCAGAAGAACTAAAAAAATAAATAAACCCATTTAGACGTCCAGGGACACGCAGAAAAGACGTGGAAATCACGGCCAGAAAAGACGTGGAATTCACGGCCAGACGACGTCAAAGACGTCGGTTCAACTTTCATTTTGGAACTATTTTTCAACCATGACGGGACGTCTCGGACGGACGTCTTTTCAACGGACATTAAACGTCCAAATGTTTGCTGGGAATGTTCAAAAGGGACCATCAAAATAAATTGTTACCAAAATTCTAAATTGTAGTATTTTTGTTTGTGTTTATACTGTCCATTAACAAATGAATCCCTAAATGTTGTTTCAAATTCTCCCAGCAAACATTTGGACGTTTAATGTCCGTTGAAAAGACGTCCGTCCGAGACGTCCCGTCATGGTTGAAAAATAGTTCCAAAATGAAAGTTGAACCGACGTCTTTGACGTCGTCTGGCCGTGAATTCCACGTCTTTTCTGCGCGTCCCTGGACGTCTAAATGGGTTTATTTATTTTTTTAGTTCTTCTGGATGTTTATAAGATGTGTTGCTGCCAAATGTATGTGTATATATAATCCTGCATATAAAATAATAACACCCATATTGTGTAACATCGTGAAAGGCAGTCATTTAGGCTATTTTTACACATCTTAACTTGACAAAGGTTCTAAAAAGGTCCAAAATCGGTCCGGTCAGACCTGGACGTCTATAAAACCGTTTAACCCTCATGTGGTGTTCAAAACCCTATAACACCTGTGGTCTTCCCGGGTCAAAATGACCCGCCTATAAAAAATAGCTTATAAATCACTCATTATACCATATTTTCACCCAATCTTGGAATCAATCTTTTTGTCAACTTGTTCTCTTTCAATTAGGACTGGTTTTATATTTCTATTTGCATCTAATTAATCGTAGGCCTCATTTATTTGACAGTAGGGATCTAATTTTTTGAGTAAAAAAAACATTATTTTTGAATATTTTTGAATAATTTTGGAAATATTAAATGAAATCTGAAGAAAATTGGCACTGTTTATCACACTAGTCTACTTTAATTTTTCACCAGGAATTTTGTTTTGAAAAACTTTTATTTTGTACAAAATGGCACATTGTCACACTTGTGGTCTTCCCGGGTCAAAATGACCCGCCTATAAAAAATAGCTTATAAATCACTCATTATACCACATTTTCACCCAATCTTGGATTCAATCTTTTTGTCAACTTGTTCTCTTTCAATTAGGACTGGTTTTATATTTCTATTTGCATCTAATTAATTGTAGGCCTCATTTATTTGACAGTAGGGATCTCATTTTTTGAGTAAAAAAAACATTATTTTTGATTAATTTTGGAAATATTAATTGAAATCTGAAGAAAATTGGCACTGTTTATCACACTAGTCTACTTTAATTTTTCACCAGGAATTTTGTTTTGAAAAACTTTTATTTTGTACAAAATGGCACATTGTCACACTTGTGGTCTTCCCGGGTCAAAATGACCCGCCTATAAAAAATAGCTTATAAATCACTCATTATACCATATTTTCACACAATCTTGGATTCAATCTTTTTGTCAACTTGTTCTCTTTCAATTAGGACTGGTTTTATATTTCTATTTGCATCTAATTAATTGTAGGCCTCATTTATTTGACAGTAGGGATCTCATTTTTTGAGTAAAAAAAACATTATTTTTGATTAATTTTGGAAATATTAAATGAAATCTGAAGAAAATTGGCACTGTTTATCACACTAGTCTACTTTAATATTTCACCAGGAATTTTGTTTTCAAAAACTTTTATTTTGTACAAAATGGCACATTGTCACACTTGTGGTCTTCCCGGGTCAAAATGACCCGCCTATAAAAAATAGCTTATAAATCACTCATTATACCATATTTTCACACAATCTTGGATTCAATCTTTTTGTCAACTTGTTCTCTTTCAATTAGGACTGGTTTTATATTTCTATTTGCATCTAATTAATTGTAGGCCTCATTTATTTGACAGTAGGGATCTCATTTTTTGAGTAAAAAAAACATTATTTTTGATTAATTTTGGAAATATTAAATGAAATCTGAAGAAAATTGGCACTGTTTATCACACTAGTCTACTTTAATATTTCACCAGGAATTTTGTTTTCAAAAACTTTTATTTTGTACAAAATGGCACATTGTCACACTTGTGGTCTTCCCGGGTCAAAATGACCCGCCTATTAAAAATAGCTTATAAATCACTCATTATACCATATTTTCACCCAATCTTGGATTCAATCTTTTTGTCAACTTGTTCTGTTTCAATTAGGACTGGTTTTATATTTCTATTTGCATCTGATTAACCGTAGGCCTCATTTATTTGAGAGTAGGCATATCATTTTTTGAGTAAAAAAAACATTATTTTTGAATAATTTTGGAAATATTAAATAAAATCTGAAGAAAATTGGCACTGTTGATCACACTAGTCTACTTTAATTTTTCACCAGGAATTTTGTTTTGAAAAACTTTTATTTTGTACAAAATGGCACAGAATTACACTTGCGGTGTTCCACTGGGCCATTGAGGGCCATTGTTTCAATGGGCCATTGAAAGTGAATGGGAGAGACTGAAACATTTTCAGGAGCATGTTCATTGTTTATGTACACATATGAGCATGTGATGGATTATGGTGAGTTTGGGCTCTTTTTAATCTTAACAATCTCATGTAAATAATGATGTGCCATTTTCCACAATTTATGCATGCTTCATTGAGTTACGAGTTAAAACGCGACATAAGTGCTAGGCTACATCTATATTCAAGGCTCTGTGAGCGCCTGTGGGGGTTTGTGTGTTACAACTCCATTAGGAATATCTTTAGCTCTGAGTGATGGATTATGCTGAGTTTGGGCTCTTTTTAATTGTGATAGTCTACTGAAAATAATGATGTACATTTTTCTACGATCTGTGCATGCTTCGTGAAGTTATGAGCAAAAACCAAACGTGAGAGCTTCATGAGTATATACTTGGCTAGGTACGTCTGTGGTATTTTTTGTGTTAGAGCGCCATGAGGAATATCTTTAGATCTTATTGATGGAATATATTGAGTTTGGGCTCTTTTTAACCGTGAGCTCCTGCTGTAAATAACGATGTGTCATTTTCCATGATCGATGTATGTTTCATGAAGTTACGAGTAAAAAGGCCAAGTCTAAGCTACCTTGCTTGGCTATGTGAGTCTGTGTGTCTGTAGTATTTTTTGTGTTAGAACTCCATGAGGAATATCTTTAGTTCTGAGTGATGGATTATGTTGAGTTTGGACTCATTTTAATTGTAAGCATCTGCTGTAAATAATGATGTGTCATTTTCCACAATCGGAGCATGTTTCATGAAGTTACGAGCGGAAATGTGTCTAAAATTGTACCATCCATGTATGGTTTACACATGGGTCTCTTGAAGGGCTTCTTTTACAAAAATCTCACTCAAGTTTAGTAAAAAGCCTGAAACAATTATGCTTGCTGTATTCTACAAATTGAGACCTTTCAAATGACATATGACACAGGACTATCTGAGCTGTATGATGTATTTGACATATTGCTGAATGTAGTACAAAAAAGTAGTTTATAAATTATGAATTTGTTTTTTTTCTATTTATCAGCAAATAACTCAGCACTACTTAGGAGTTTATCAAATTGGCTACATTCATTGTAAATTTCAGACTCTAAGCTTTCAAATGACACCTATTTTAAGTTGATCAAGGTAATAGTTTTGAAAAATATTATGATTATTTATTTCGCAGCTAGGTGGCGCCTGCGGGGGAACACTCTGTTTTAGAGTGATAACTCAGCTCTCGTTAGGAGTTGATCAAAGTGATTAGGTGCATTAAAAAGCTGAGATTCTAAGCTTTAAAATGATACCTATTTTGTGTTGTTCCATTCATTTTTTGCATTGGTCTCTCCCATTCACTTTCAATGGCCCATTGAAACAATGGCCCACAATGGCCCTCAATGGCCCAGTGGAACACCACAAGTGTAACTCTGTGCCATATTGTACAAAATAAAAGTTTTTCAAAACAAAATTCTTGGTGAAAAATTAAAGTACACTAGTGTGATCAACAGTGCCAATTTTCTTCAGATATTATTTTATTTTTCCAAAAATTATTCAAAAATATATTTTTTTTACTCAAAAAATGAGATGCCTACTCTCAGATAAATGAGGCCCACGATTAATCAGATGCAAATGGAAATACAAAACCAGTCCTAATTGAAAGAGAACAAGATGACAAAAAGATTGAATCCAAGATTGGGTGAAAATATGGTATAATGAGTGCTTTATAAGCTATTTTTTATAGGCGGGTCATTTTGACCCGGGAAGACCACAAGTGTGACTATGTACCATTTTTTACAAAATAAAAGTTTTTCAAAACAAACTTCCCGTTGAAACATTAAAGTAGACTAGTGTGATCAACAGTACCAATTTTCAAAAAAAAAAAAAAAAAATTCCAAGATTATTAAAAAATTACGTTTTTTTTACTCAACAAATTAGATGCCTACTCTCAGATAAATGAGGCCCACAATTAATCAGATGCAAATGAAAATACAAAACCAGTCCTAATTGAACGAGAACAAGTTGACAAAAAGATTGAATCCAAGATTTGGTAAAAATATGGTATAATGAGTGATTTATAAGCTATTTTTTATTGGGCGGGTCATTTTGACCCGGGAAGACCACAAGTGTAACAAGGTAACAAAACCACCCCTAAAAAAGTAAGAAAATTTTCAAAAAACATTTGAGAAGTAGTTATACCCTTTGGGAACAGAGTCACTAAGTTTCAGTCCAATGCGATAACATTAACTAGTATTTTGGGGAAAAAGAAAATCTTCTCCGGGTCAAAATGACCCGAAGACCACATGAGGGTTAATCACGTGTACATCAACACATTATTTGTGGACAAAAGCAAAAAATAGTGCTATAATTTAGCATAACATTTTATTGTGAATATTACATTTGAAATGTCTTCCAGTTGTTAAACAGCTATTATTCAAAAAAGATAATAGAAATAGTACAATGTGGTAAATTCTGTGGTAATGGCATTTTCTCTAACAGTTTCACATTAAGGTTAAGCAGACATTAATCAAACCAGAATATAACAAAAGTACAGGAACAGTCAACGCATTCTATTTTTAGAGTCTTATAATATGCCATCATTGATGAATAGAAGTCAGAGCTGTGGCAGTACTAAGTTTCAGTTACTAACAGTCTTGCATTACTGTTAAACAGCCATAAATAAAAGATTTTAGAGTCTATTAAGTTTGTTTATGGCTTTATGGTTTTTGTTTTGTTTATGGCTCATTTTTTAAATCCACCACCCTCAGCTGTTCCTGGAGCGTTCTTCAGGTGTTCCTCCGCTGCTGCATCTATGTCTGAGTCTGTAGCATTTGGGCTCCACCTCATCACAGCATCTGAGGAAAGAGAATATGGTTTAAGAAAAAATAAGAAAAAGGCTAATTTCTAGGTAAATTACGTACTTTTTTTTGAAAATGTCGGAAAATAACCATGTTATTTTACTGAATAAACGGTCCGTGGAGCACAAACGAGTTGCGCAGTTTCGTTCCGCTTTCATTTTTAATTTTTTGCGATGTTTTAACAATGTTGCGGTCATGCCAGCGCGACCTATAACAAAATTTGGTCTCACCGGCAGAAAAAATTAGCCTGGTTCTACCAGAATCTCGTACATAAATGTAAAATTAAATTAAATAAAATTTGTACAGAGAGTCTGGCCCATGCAAGCGTTAACTTCATTGAAGGCGGGTACTCTGTTGAAACAGAGAATGTCTAATGTTTCATTTATAATACAAAATGTACTTACCCAACAGCAGATTTTTAGTAATTCGGCAACACACCAATGCACCCTCAAATCATGCTCGCCTCGTGGTTGTAGAAAAACGGGAAAATGGCTACTTTATCGCTTTATCGCGAGATAATATATCATATCGCGGGATTTTGCAATATCGCGAGATTTGCTACAACATCCCGGTGGCACAGTTTTGACGTGTAAAGCAGTGTACGTCTTTTCAAAACCTCTTAAAACTACTTGGGGCACTTAAATTAATTATTGCAGTGTCAACCAAGGTGTAAGCATAATACTTTTGCATATTTCATAAGGATTTCATAGAGGGTCATGATGGACTATAAATGCATGTGTAAAGGACGTCACCTACTGGACGTCCACTTAAAACGACTTTAAATGCAGTGGCTTTGCAATCAATTAACCACACTGGGCACTTTGTGATTATAATTTATTTTAAACAAGATAAAGTAAATATATTTACTTTGTATACAAATCGTGTATTTCATAAAGATAATTCCTGTTTTTTTTTTTTTTTCTGTCTTGCTTGACAAGACGTGTAAAAGACGTCAGTGGACGTCTTCACAACCTCTTAAAAACTACTTGGGCAATTAAATTAATTATTGCAGTATTAACCATGCAAGGATTAAGCACAGCTTTTGCATATTCACAAGGATTTCATAGAGGGTCATGAATGCACGTGTAAAAGACGTCACCAGGTGACGTCCTCTCACCCGATACACTATATATTGAACTACACGTCGCTAAAAGTTAAAATAACAATTATACATGCAACCCCAGAGAACTGTAGACATGTACAAATGTATCTGAATGCATTTTTAGGAAATGTTCTGTGTTACATATTTTTACCGATTTATGCCGTCCTACCGCGACTATTTTTGGCCAGGGACACGACGTTGCCGTCGGACCAATGTTTGCTGGGCTTCTATTATTTTTTATTTTTTTACATGGCTCGCATTTACCTCAATACAAGTGGCACAGCTGTAATTTATTTACTCGTTCCAAACCCGGAAGAGTGAAAAGAATCCATTCGAGGAGGAGCTGCTGGATGTTTACCTGTGACATTTAGCCTACCTGTCTCAGTCAAACCGAAAGCAGTCGATGACTGTAAAGACGCCATTTCGAAAGACAGAAAATCAACAATCGCTTCACATGTGACAGTAAGTTCGTTAAACTTTTCATAGCTGTAATATCAATTGAGTATTTGCGTCTAAACAGACATTATGACGAACTCAAACTCAAATACATGATAAAGTTGAGAGTTACTTTCGTGATACTTCACGTCAGTAACACTCATTAAATGGCCGAAATTGTTAAACTTACACTTATTTTTTATTTAACGGGAGAATTTTAGTTTAATGTTTAAATCTTTAGTTGACTGTAAACTATTATTTAAATAATCTATATTGTATGCTAATGTGTGTTCAGAGACGCAGTAAGACTGGGGGAAGGAAGTGTAGTCGCAGGATAAACACACAAACGCGTAAAAATAACATCATATTTGATTAATGTGAGACGAAAAAAGGATTGTGAAAAACACCTGCAAGAGTTCAGCAGTGTCATTAAAGTGAAGGTGAATCCAGTGTTTAAACGAGGATGCTGTGTTTGAAAGTGTGGCCGACGTGTTGCTCTAAAATCCAACATTGCAGTAACTAAAGACTGTTGACATTAAGTTATAGTGAATTAAATGCCATTTAAATAAAATGTGTCAAAATTCAGTTGTGTTTTGTGCATGTTTTCTTTGTCCACATATAGGTCTGGAAAGTCTCTCATCAAGGAGGAAGAGAAGGAGCAAACTTCATGTAAAATGTGTGAATAAAGAGTGAGAGGAGGAGAACCAAATCTGTAAAATGAGTGCATGTGAGGAGAGAGAGGAGGAGGCGTCTGTTAAAACTCAGAGAGCAGCATCTCCAGTATTCAGCTGTGTGTCCATGAAGAGTAACAACTCCATGCGTGCGCCCCCTATGTTCAGTGGTGGACCATCTTCAGTATCCAGCTGTGTGTCCATGAAGAGTAACAACTCCATGTGTGCGCCCCCTATGTTCAGTGGTGGACCATCTTCAGTATCCAGCTGTGTGTCCATGAAGAGTAACATCTCCATGGGTGCGCCCCCTATGTTCAGTGGTGGACCATCTTCAGTATCCAGCTGTGTGTCTATGAAGAGTAACATCTCCATGCGTGCGCCCCCTATGTTCAGTGGTGGACCATTTTCAGGATTCAGATGTGTGTCCATGAAGAGTGACAACTCCATGCGTGCGCCCCCTATGTTCAGTGGTGGACCATTTTCAGGATTCAGCTGTGTGTCTATGAAGAGTAACATCTCCATGCGTGCGCCCCCTATGTTCAGTGGTGGACCATTTTCAGGATTCAGATGTGTGTCCATGAAGAGTGACAACTCCATGCGTGCACCCCCTATGTTCAGTGATGGACCTGCTGTGACCTCTGTCCCTGTGTGAGTATCATGAAGTTCAAGGCCGGTCCAGATTCTGTTGGCGCCCTAGACGAGATATTGCAATAACACACATACAGACAAATACAAGTGTGTGTATGGTTGCACAAATAGTTGTAAAAATAAAGGGTAAAAAGGCTATCTAAAATATGTATCCAAATTGAATATATCTGTAGGTGATAGTCTTGGAATCCAGATAACTAGTTAGTCTCATTAGCCTCTTATCTGGCGACCCTATTCTTAAAGGGATACTCCACTTTAAAATGAAAATCCTGTCATCATATACTCACCCTCATGTTGTTTCAAACCTGTATGAATTTCTTTCTTCTGCTGAACAGAAAGGAAGATATTTAGAAGAATATCAGTAATCAGACAGTTTCTGGTCTCATTGACTTCCATAGTATATTTTTTTCCTACTATGGAAATCAATGAGACCAGAAACTGTCTGGTTACTGACATTCTTCTAAATCTCTTCCTTTCTGTTCAGCAGAAGAAAGAAATTCATACAGGTTTGAAACAACATGAGGGTGAGTATATGATGACAGAATTTTCATTTTAAAGTGGAGTATCCCTTTAAACATAGATTGGAAAATTACATATCCAAACTTATATGGATGCTGTACTGTATTTTTCTTTTCTATTAATATAAAATATGTGCCTGGGCCTACAACTGCAAGTCAAACCAGTAAATCCAACCAAGTTGTCTTTAAAATTTGTCCCAAACTATCAATATGCTCTGGGAGTTGTGTGATATGGTGACATTGGCTACTGTGACATTCAAACTCCATTTGGTGATTTGAAGGGTTTTAATTTTATGAATGCTTTGGACTACTGGCCTCTTTTGATAAAAGACACATAGGATTTTATTGTTGAAGTGAAAGCAAGCAATAACAGAAGTAAAAAAAAGTCAAAAGACACTGAACTTGCATTAAATGTAAATAAAATGAAAAAGTTCCCACTAGTGGTCCGTTCAAGTTAAAATATTCTAAAGTAACTATTCAAGATATCAATTAAACATCAATGACTGACACAAATAGTAGTTATGATTTTTACTCCTAAATAAAAAAACGAAAGTCAGCTTATAACAATGAATTGACTAATTCACTGTTAATAAATTTACGTTTAATTTTACACTATTTTACTTTAATACATAGATTCAATGCTCTGTTTGTAATTATAAATTATAAATTATACTTTTGTGTGCAGAGGGTTTATAGAATGTTTCTAATTGTATTATTAGGGCTGCTTTATTATGGCAAAAATCATAATCACGATTATTTTGCTCAATATTGAAATCACGATTATTTAACAGGATTATAGGTGGGTGATATGAGTCTTATTTAATGATATGAGCATTTTAAATGTCAGTGAAATTTCACAATTATCAATACTTCAGAAAAAACTAATACAAGGTTAATTATTGTAAGTCAGTGGTTCTCAGACTAGGGGTGGCACAGAAGTTCTAGAACATTCATTTAATTAAAAATATCTGCATTTACTCTGAATAGTAAATTAATGTTCAAAATTATCCACTTTTTTTAAGGGCTGTGTCGGTCAGTGTGATAACTGCAGTGGTAAACGAAAACACATTTTTGTGCCCGTGAACGCTGATTTTTCACAAATTTAACAATAACTTATTCCATGAATTAGCCTGTTCCTATGGACATGGAATCTCTTGTTTCTTTTTCCCAAATTGTCACTCACATCACCTTGTGGAGGGAATTACTCTTTCGTTCACTTTCAATCCCTGTATTTGCAATATCTTTATCTGTATATCTTTATCTCACGTCCAATTAAACTTTTTTTACACAATTTGTGCTTGTTGGACACGGTATAAAGGAAGTCAAGTTTATTTGTATGGTGCATTTCACATGTGCAGGTAATTCAGTTTCGCTTTATTCGGCAGTGCAGCATCAAATACTATTCATATCTTACTTGTGTGAAAGATAACATTCACTCTTCTGACCTTTTACAATCAGTGTTCATTGCTTTGGAACATTGGAAGAAAACACAAAGATAGTTGGACTCTGTCCTGCTCGTGTACCACGGTCCTCTCAAAGCACAGACGGGCATATACGGCCAAACGTTTATCTTTGTGGGGAAATATAAATATAAATATATATAAATATAGCTAACTGTGGTATTCAGATAAGTAATAGCCTACAACAGCAATTGAATAAAGTAATCAAATGTAAAATAACACTGCTCTATACATTAAATATAGACTAATACTTATTAAAACTACAGTTTATTAATTCAAGAGCAGTGAGTGATTTTATCTTTTTGTCTTTTGTTGTTTGATTTACAATAATGGTTTAGCAGATTTATTAGGCTGCTGTCACTTTAAGAGCTGCACGGATCCAATATACTGTTACACACGTGCTCTTTCTCAGTGTTTACATTCACTTTAGTGTACATGTACAAGAAAACAATATGCTTAAAACGAAGAAGTTTTTCCTTTGAGTTTTCCACGTACAGACGACATCATTTTCAAAACGATCCCCATTCACACGGATCCGTGAGAACGACTAAAAATGCTGTATTCTGCTGTCAGACCATTAGATGGCGATTAAATACTATAGATTGATCAAGTAATAGCCTACGCTTGTGCATGAAGTCATCAAACGTGGTTAAGGAGAGATCCCCTGATATGATTGTAAAGCACTTTGGGTGTACAGTAGTATATAAAAGCACTATATAAATGCCTCATTCATTCATTCATCATTTTCAAAGATTTGCATTTTTGTTGTTTACATGGAGAAAGTTTAAAAAAAAATTGCACTTTGAAACCCGTTTTCAAAAGTTTGCGTTGAAAACGGTGTCATGTAAACAGTCCCTAAGACTTAACCGACTCTGTACGAGGATACTTGCGTAAATGCCATTTCGAGATATTTGTGTGTAGGCTATTTGACCATTTAGGTGAGTATCCGAAGCCCACAGTATACTTTGCCTCGCCTAGGGAACAGCGTTTCTTTCGTGGCTTAATTCACTTTTAATAACACCGTTTAATATCAAGCACTTCCCGCAGTTTAGCGAAAGTAGACTATATTTTACAACACTCACTTTTTTTGGCTGATTTGGATGTTAAGTTTGATTAATGAAAGCGCACCGCTGTGAAGGAAAGGAAGGTGCGCTGAATGAATGTGGCATTGGCACAATAATCATTTCACGCCGATTATCTTGTTTTCATAATCGTTGGAAGCCGAAATCGAAAAATCAGTTGTGATTAATCACACAGCCCTAAATGATAGAATTATTGATTTAATTGCAGTGACAAAAGCTTGAACTAAATTGAGCTGGATAATGACAATAAGTTCTGCTTTATAAGTGAATTGAATTTGATGATCTCTGGAACATCGACCTGGTACCTGGTACTTTTTTTAGTACCACTTCAGTTGAGGTTCCAAGCGACCCGTGCCGAGACTAAAATGTGACGTGTAAACACTGCAGTTCTCTTACGAGAGTTCTCTCGTACTGCGTTCGTAGAACGCTACGGGAAAAGTCTCTTTTCACGAAATACTGAAGCAAAATTATCCTTAATTTTCATATTTGTAAAACGCATTGCGGCAGTGCACAGCCATGGCGAGACGGCTCGCTCACTCATTGGCTGTTCTGCGGCAACTGCATGAGCCTATCGAGCGAGGGCTGATGCAACATCAGACCAATGAGAGTGCTTCGCGCGCTCCTCGTCACATCCCGCCGAAACGGGTGTGGCCATCCCCTATAAAAGGAGCTCGAGTAGGCTGATTCAACTGATTTTCATCTCTTCAGCGAAGCTCACGCATCGCTGGATCACGGAGAAGCAAGCGTCGTCGAGGCAAGCTTTTCAGCGGGACGAGCCCTTGAAGCCGCTGGCCTTCGCCGCCTTCTACTGCCGTACCTGCTGCGCTTTCCGGCGCTTCATATCCTTTATCTGCTCTGTTCTGTGTGTGTGTGTGCAGTGTTCCCCGAACACTCACCCCTAAAAGAGCCGCGTCTTTTTCAAGATGCCATCCTGTGGCTCGTGCCGAGCCCCGCTCACCGAGGGAGACCGCCATGTTATTTGCGTCTCTTGTCTGGGCGAAGATCACGCAGCGCTCGCGCTCGCTGACGGCGGCTGCCCTCACTGCGAGCTTTTGCCGATGGCGACTCTGCGGACTCGCCTGGCACAGTTCTCCGAGCCTGCGCCCCCCGCCGCGGTGCCGCGCCGTAAGAAGCGCCGCTCGCAGCGGGCCCCGGAACCCACCTCTTCCCGTCAAAGCTCGCCGGCTCGCCCGCCAGCTTCACCGGCTTCCCCCGAAGCACTTCCTGATGCTCAGCGCCCGCAGTCTGCCGCCGCTTCATCTGAGGAAGTTGTTTCTGAAGTCGAGTCGGTCGAAAAGGATTCCTGCTCTCTGCTAGCTTCAGGCAGTGAAGACTGGGCGAGCTCTGCGGACCTCACGCCTCCTGCCCGAAAGCCGTCGGCTAGAGCTAGCATCGAGAGGGAGCTCATGCGAGTACTCGCGTTGGCCGCGGCGAGCCTCGGCCTCGAGTGGTCTGCACCGGAACTCCCCTCGCGCACCCGGCTTGATGGTAGCTTCCTCCCTGGTGAGCGCACTTCTCCTGTGTCTAAGCCCGCTCCGTTTCTTCCTGAGCTTCATGAAGAAGTGGCGAAGGCCTGGAACGCTCCCTTTTCTGCACGAACACGTTCGTCTGTATCCCCAGCATTTTCCTCCCTGGATAATGCTCAGGACCGAGGCTACCTCACTCTGCCGCCGGTGGAACAGGCGATAGCAGCCCACCTTTGCCCGCCCTCTGCTGGATGGCGGACTAAGCCAGCGCTGCCGTCAAAAGCCTCGCGCACATTCGCCGAGAAGACTGGTTTATGTCGATAGATCTAAAGGACGCGTATTTTCAAATACAGATAGCGTCACGCCACAGGCGATTCTTGAGATTCGCCTTCGAGGGTCGGGCATACCAGTATACAGTCCTGCCATTCGGCTTGTCCCTGGCACCCCGTACATTTACGAAGTGCATGGACGCAGCGCTCGCTCCCCTCAGACTCAGGGGCATGCGAGTGCTGAACTATTTGGACGACTGGCTGATCATAGCTCAATCACGATCTCAGCTCGTGGAGCACAGAACCATGTTACTCGATCACCTCGAGAATCTTGGTATCACGATCAATTGGACGAAGAGCTCCCTGAACCCCAGCCAAACTATATCGTTTCTGGGCATCGTTCTGGACTCTCGTTCTATGACGGCGCAGCTGTCGCAACAGCGCGCGCTGCGCATACAGCACGCAGCGAGGTCCTTCCGCTGCGGTGCGATTATCCCGCTCAAACGGTTTCAGAGGATGCTGGGCCTCATGGCCTCAGCATCATCAGTTCTCCAGCTGGGCCTGCTTCGCATGCGCCCTCTGCAGTTCTGGTTGAAAGCGCGAGTGCCACGCGGAGCGTGGGCACTCAGCCGATTGCGCTTCAAAGTCGATCAAGACTGCGCAGCAGCCCTGAGACCATGGGCGGCGGGGGATTGGTACCGTTCAGGTGTAAGCCTGGGGACTTCCTCGAGAGTGAAAGTGGTGTCTACGGACGCATCCACCTCGGGATGGGGAGCGCTGCTCGAGGGCAGGCCGTTCTTTGGCCTTTGGTCAGAACGAGAAAAGCTCCATCATATCAACTGCCTGGAAATGCTAGCAGTTCACAACGCGCTGACGCGCTTTTGTCCCCACATCAAGGACCAACACGTCGTAGTCCGCTCGGACAACACGGCCGTGGTGTCCTACATAAATCGCCAGGGCGGTCTCGGATCCAGTTCCCTTTTCAGGCTGGCCGAGCGCCTCCTAATATGGGCTCAGCGCAACCTGCGCTCGCTGAGAGCGGTGCATGTGCCCGGGACACTCAACCTGGGTCCAGACAGGCTGTCCAGGAACAACGTTCCCACGGGCGAATGGTCTCTACACCCACAAACAGTCCGGCTGTTGTGGCAGAGATTCGGCAGGGCGGAGGTGGACCTATTCGCGTCCCCAGAAAACGCTCATTGCCCCGTGTTCTTTTCGAAGAACGACAGCGCACTGTCCCACAAGTGGCCGCACTGCCCGCTATACGCGTTTCCCCCAGTCTCCCTCCTACCTCAGGTGCTGGAGCGAGTCAGGGAAGTGAAATGCCCAGTACTGCTTATAGCACCGTTCTGGGACAACCAAGCCTGGTTTCCAGTCCTGATGCAGTTAGCAGACTCCGCTCCATGGCCAGTGCCATTGAGGAGAGATCTCCTCTCGCAGGCCAGGGGCTCGATTTGGCACCCACACCCAGAGCTGTGGTCCCTTCATGCGTGGACGCTCAACGGTTACCCGTTAGTCTCACGGATGGAGTGCTGAACACCATCACTCAGGCTAGAGCGCCTTCCACCAGGCGGCTTTATGCCTCGAAGTGGTCGGTTTTCTCCAGCTGGTGTACAGCTCGGGGCCTGTCACCCCTCGATTGTGAGGTGACGGAGGTTCTCTCCTTCCTACAAGAGCTGTTGGACAAGGGCAGATCCCCTTCCACGCTCAAAGTCTATGTGGCGGCTATCGCAGCGTGCTCGACAGCAACGCCAGGCCAGTCACTGGGAAGGAACGATTTAGTCATCCGCTTCCTCAGGGGAGCTAGGAGGCTGAATCCCCCCAGACCTCCCTCAGTCCCGGTGTGGGACCTTTCTACGGTCTTGGCAGCCATGAAAGGTCCCCCCTTTGAGCCTATCCAATCTGTCAGCCTCAAACATCTGTCTTTCAAAACGGTGTTTTTGATGGCCCTCGCTTCGGTGAAGCGCATAGGCGATCTGCACGCGCTCTCTGTGAGTCCAACGTGCTTGGAGTTTGGGCCCAATGACTCCAAAGTCATACTCAAACCTAGGCACGGCTACGTGCCGAAATCCCTCAACACTCCGTTTAGGGCTCAGGTTATTTCCCTGTCTGCCCTGCCGGGATCAAACGAGGAAGGGGACTCGAGCTGTCTTTGCCCCGTTAGGGCTTTAAGAGCTTATGTGTCCCGCTCCGCTGCCTTCAGACAGACGGAGCAGCTCTTTGTCTCGTTCAGTGGACGTTCCAAGGGAACGGCTGTTTCGAAACAGAGCCTGTCCAGGTGGGTGGTTGACGCCATAACAATGGCTTATACCACCAAGGGCCTTCAGTGCCCCTTGGGCATTAGAGCGCATTCCACGAGAGGCGTTGCCTCATCGTGGGCCTGGTCTAGCGGGATTTCCTTACAGGAAATATGTACGGCGGCGGGCTGGGCCTCGCCGTCTACATTCATAAGGTTCTACAACCTAGAAGTTCCCGCCTTGCAGGCCAGGTTGTTTTCGGTTTAGCCGAATCAGCTGTCTAACCAGGACACTGATTTCGCAGGCGCACAACGCCACCGAAGACTTCACCGCACTTGCAAGCCAAGTATTTTCGGTGTATTCGAGTCAGCTGTCTAAACACGGCACTGATATCGTAGACGCACAGCGCCGCCGAAGTTTTCTGGGCAGAATTGTGTAAGACCCATGTTTTTTCCCACATTAGCCAGGCTCCCTCCTGCCTATGTGATGTTATATCGCGTCTAGAACGCACCTATTTGGGCGAAAGTGTGTAAGTCCCACATTTCCCACATCAGCCAGGCTCTCCCTGCCTATGTGACGTTGTATCGCGCTTAAGGGCGCATCCATTTGGGCGAAATTACGTAAGACCCACATTTCCCACATTAGCCAGGCCTCCCCCTGCCTATGTGATGTTATATCGCGTCTTAGGACGCAGCTATCTGAGGGTGGTTGTCCCCCCCCCCCTCCAGACTCTCCGAAGTCTACCGGGTGATTATGCACTGTATACCTGGACTAGCTTCCAGTGGTCGGTGTTTTCTCATCCCAGCACGCACGGCGTCTTACAAGTGGTTCCCGTAGCGTTCTACGAACGCAGTACGAGAGAACTCTCGTAAGAGAACGTACTCGGTTACTAACGTAACCTCGGTTCTCTCTAGAAGAGGGAACGAGTACTGCGTTCCCTGCCGTGCGCGCGGTTCGCTCTGGTTCGCTTCGGCGATGAAAACCAGTTGAATCAGCCTACTCGAGCTCCTTTTATAGGGGATGGCCACACCCGTTTCGGCGGGATGTGACGAGGAGCGCGCGAAGCACTCTCATTGGTCTGATGTTGCATCAGCCCTCGCTCGATAGGCTCATGCAGTTGCCGCAGAACAGCCAATGAGTGAGCGAGCCGTCTCGCCATGGCTGTGCACTGCCGCAATGCGTTTTACAAATATGAAAATTAAGGATAATTTTGCTTCAGTATTTCGTGAAAAGAGACTTTTCCCGTAGCGTTCTACGAACGCAGTACTCGTTCCCTCTTCTAGAGAGAACCGAGGTTACGTTAGTAACCGAGTACGATCACTAATTTGGTCAGAGAGGATCTTCACTGCAGCGTCATTGAATTGGCGGCACGTGATGCCAAACCCACCGGATTTAAATAGTCATCAACAGCCACCGCAGTATCATTGCACGCAACTTGAAAAAAGAAATGTGTGTATCGTGGTCAGTAGACGAGGTGGCGGCACAACTATAACAATCAGTCTATAATCCCACCCATATGCACTGATTTATGTTTCTGCCGGTGCCCACACTCCATACACAAAAAGTGGTGAGGACATGTCCCACCAGCAAATTACGCCTATTAGGGCTGCACGATATTGAAGAAAAATGCAATATGCGATAACTCATTAAATAATGCGATATTCGATATGCTATACGATAATGCTTAAAATGTGTAAAATAAACTTACATTTTTCTTTTAAATATATTTAAAATTATATAACCTACATGCGTGTTTCACATTATTTTTGTGACAAGAAAACATCCCTACAACTT
This sequence comes from Vimba vimba, assembly GCA_022828995.1. Lineage (NCBI taxonomy): Eukaryota > Metazoa > Chordata > Actinopteri > Cypriniformes > Leuciscidae > Vimba > Vimba vimba. Next base: position 54,223,866 of record CM040817.1, on the reverse strand, counting down.
CTGAAAGTGAACAGCAGTGTTTTACTGTAGCATAAGAAGTGTTATTTTAACATCAGTGTAAACCACAGGGTTTAGGGTTTCAGATTATCCTACATTAGTGTTATTTAAAAACAGAAACTGAATAATCAAATGTAAAAATAAAACACTGCTTAGTTTTCTCTGTATATAAATTAAATATATATACTGATTATTATTAAAGCTACAAAAGTTATTTAGCCAAGAGCAGTGAGTGATTTTTCTCTTTGTCTTTTCTTCATGACCCCAGTTATTGCAAGCTGTTGCGATATGCATATCGCAATATATACATTTGCGATATTTCGATAATTTCAATATATTGTGCAGCCCTAACGCCTATGTTACCAACCAAACAAAAGCACATTCTTTTGTGTTGTCGCGAGGCGCACTCTCGCTGATATCTGATAATCCGTACCGGTTCACTAAATAAAATAATTCAATAAATACCTATTTTCAATAAGCACTTAACTCAAAAAATAACTATTAAATAATAAAATAACTTGAGAACTGGCTGACTAAAATCAGCTTTAAAATGCTGTCTCATGAAATCTAGGCGAATCCGTAATTTCTTTACAATTGAAAGGTACACGTGTAATTTCGGCAGTCAATCGTGAAAGTCTGGTGGTTGAAAGCTTCTGGCAACATTAAATCCAGGAGAGAAAACCATTCTAGAGAAAGAGCAAGTAGAGATTTTGAGTTTGAGCATGAACAAGTAATATCTGAGCGAGAGCAGACAAGAGCCTGAGACTGTACGAGCGTCCAGTTCTGTGTGAGAGTGAAGGAGATCCGCCTGCGAGTTGAGAGATCTGTGCATGCGCAATACTTGGATGTGCTCTCGACATTTGACATTAAAATAACGCCATAGACACTGCCTCAAATAAACTATAAAAAGGTGAAGATAATCGTGTCTGAAAACTGCAATAGATTTTTTATTGGTTCAGATCAATACAATATATCTCGTATTTTTCTGTGGGTGCTTGACTATGAGATCGGCACCCATGATCACTTAGAAGTGGTGCTAAACTGCAGTGGAAAAGCAAACAGAGCCAAAAATAAAGAGAGCCGAGTTGAACCCAGTCATGCCGAGTCGAGTCGTACCACACAGTTAAAAGTGCCTTTAGACATTCTACTAACTATAAGTAATGTCTCGGTTACGTATGTAACCCTCGTTCCCTGAGTAGGGAACGGAGACGTTACGTCGGATGACGATGAATGGGGTTTCGCTTAGAAAGCCGATCATCTTCGAGTATATAAAACGAGCCAATGGCAAAGAAATGCCATGGGTCTGCGGAATTTGCATAGCGTAACTCCGCCCCACCCTGGGGGTATATAAGGAAGTGCCCTGGCAACATGCAGATATGTCTTCGCTGAGGAGCCGAGACTGAACTCAGGCGTTCCAGCGGTACAGCGGAAGTGGCAGGGAGACGTAACGTAATACGTAACCGAGTAATACGTAATACGTAACAATACGTAACCGAGACGTTCCCTTTCGTTGTCACTCCGAGTTACGTCGTATGACGACGAATGGGGTTCCCAGTGTAATCACGCCACTTCTCGACTGTCTTCCAGTGCCCTGCGTAAGTCTGAGCTCCCTGTCGTGAGACTAGCACGGACGAAGGAGTCCTACTTAACACAGGAATACCAAGGTACACTGGGAAGCATATCTCAGTGGAAATATGCAATTATGCCCAGCCCGAAGGGGGGGACTTGGAATACACATATGACCCCGGGGGGCTGCATATGGAGTCTCACTGGGGTGTCCAGCCGCAGGTGGAATATTTCAACCCCAGGGGTGGCAAGGTGGCTTGCCAAGGGAAAGACACATGCTCAGAGAGGCTTACAGTGGAAATACACATGTGGGGGTCGCCCAGAGGGGGAACCATGCACATGGAGGCACCTAGCCAAGTGCGAAAGCTGCCGGTGGCATAACTCTGGTGTTGACGTCGTCAGTGCTGGAGGAGACTCGGGGCTTATTAGGCTCACCTGAGGAGAATATCGCATGTATCCCATCCGTGGAGAGGAATGGCGAGCAAGCGAAGACACCTGAGCAGAATCTAGTACTGGCTAGTTGAAGCAAGTACATGAGAAGAAACTGGCTCCACTCGGAGATTGTAGAATCTCGCGAATGTGTTAGGTGTCGCCCAGCCTGCAGCTCTGCAGATGTCTGTTAGCAAGGCGCCATGCGCTAGAGCCCAAGAGGATGCCACACTCCGGGTGGAGTGGGCCATCACACCAAGGGGGCATGGTCGACCTTGCTGCTGGTATGCCAAAGCAATGGCGTCCACTATCCAGTGAGACAACCTTTGCTTGGAGAGAGCCTTTCCCTTCAGCTTCCCACCATGACAGACAAAGAGCTGGTCAGAGGTCCTAAAACACTGCGTTCTGTCAACGTCAGCACGGAGGGCGCGTACTGGACAGAGCAGTGCCAAGGCTGGGTCTGCCTCCTCCAAAGGCAGTGCTTGCAGGTTCACCACCTGGTCTCGAAAGGGAGTGGTGGGAACCTTGGGCACATATCCAGGCCGGGGTCTCAGGATCACGTGAGAGTTAGCCGGTCCGAATTCCAGGCACGCTTCGTCAACCGAAAATGCCTGCAGGTCCCCTACCCTCTTGATGGAGGCCAATGCAACCAGGAGCGCTGTCTTCATTGACAGGAACTTAAGCTCCACTGATTGCAGAGGCTCAAAGGGAGCACTCTGCAGGGCAGTTAGTACTACTGAGAGGTCCCAAGAGGGAACGAGAGGAGGGCGAGGAGGATTTAGTCTCCTCGCTCCTCTCAGGAACCTGATGATCAGGTCGTGCTTTCCCAGAGACTTACCATCAACTGCGTCGTGATGTGGAATTCGGACCGGCTAACTCTCACGTGAATGTTATGGGTTTAGTTCAGCAGCATCAATTTGGCTTCAGAGTTATTTAATAAACAGGAGACAAAGTGTCTTTTTTAATGGACGTTTTTCAGATGAAAAAACTGTTTGCTGTGGCATACCACAGGGAAGCTGCCTAGGACCACTCCTGTTTTCTATATACATAAATGACTTGCCATTGGTTTTAAGAAAGGCAAAAATCGCAATGTATGCTGATGACTCAACTATTTATTCTTCACAAAGTACAGTGCAAGAACTGGAAATTTTTTAATGGAGGAATTAAAATCTGTATTTGAGTGGGTCACAAATAATAAGTTAGTTCTAAATATTAGTAAAACAAAAAGTATAATTTTTGGAACCAGATACATGCTGTTGAATGAACCCAAACTTAATATTGTGGTCAAGGATATAAATGTTGCACAAGTACAAGAGACCAAACTACTTGGTATAGAAGTGGACAATAAATTATCATGGTCTAGTCATATAAACGCAGTAGTACGCAGGATGGGTAGAGGTCTCTCGATGGTTAGAAGGTGTTCCAACATGTTGCCTTTTAACATGACTGCAGATGTTATAAAAACTGTTGTACTGTCACAGTTAGATTACTGTTCTGAGATTTGGTCCTGTGCTGCAGCAGTACATATAAGGGCCATACAAACAGTCCAAAACAGAGCAGCTCGGTGTGCACTTCGATGCCCACTAAGAACTAATGTGAACATGATGCATAATGTCTTGTCATGGTTAAAAGTAAAGGAGAGATTATTAGCCTCATTGCTAAAGTTGACAAGGAACATTGCCATTACTAAAATTACAAATGTACTTCAGCAAAAGCTATGCTTTAGCTCTGATGAACACAGCTATGAAACCAGGCATGCCACGGAGGGTAGATTCAAACTACCCAAAGTGAAAACCAACTGTGGAAAAAGTACAGTAATGTATAGAGCAATGTATAACTGGAACACTTTGCCAAGTGACATTATTACAGCAAACAGCAAAAAACAATTTAAAGTCCTTTTGAAAAAGCATCTTTCGTGTTAGTTGACTATAAACTTAAGGTTGCAGTCAGTCACAATGATGTTTACTGTCTAATGGGTGGGTGAGTGGGTGGGTGGGGGGGGGTTGTGGTGTTTAGACATGCCAATGTATTTTAAACATTGTTTAGGTGTGTGGTGTTGTGAAAAACTGGTGTAAAACTGTCTGAAGAGAAGCATGTTGGTTTGACTCCAGGAAGAATAGCTGTACTTGTTACAGCTAATGGAGATCAAAATAAATACAAATACAAATACAAATGTGCGGCAATGGCGGCAACATACACTTTCAGGGTGGAGGGAGACAGCCTTCGCTCCAACCCTTCTTGCAGGAAGGAAAGCACGACACTTATCGGGCATTTCATGGGTTCTAGATGTTTAGAAGAACACCAGCTGACGAAGAGGTTCCACTTCAACGCATAGGCATGTCTCGTGGACGATGCTCTAGCGGACGTGATGGTAGCCACCACCGCTGGTGGTAGGGTACTCAAACCTGCCTCGTCCCGTCCAGGAGCCACACGTGGAGGTTCCAAAGATCGGGATGAGGGTGCCAAAGGGTGCCCCGTCCCTGAGAAAGCAGGTCCTTCCTCAGAGGAATTGGCCAGGGAGGTGCTGTCGCGAGGAGTTCTAGTTCTGGGAACCAGGTGCGGTTGTGCCAATACGGGGCAACCAAAATTACCTGCTCCTCGTCCTCCCTGATCTTGCGCAAAGTCTGCGCAAGAAGGCTCACTGGGGGAAACGCATACTTGCGGAGGCCCCGTGGCCAGCTGTGCGCCAGTGCATCCGTGCCGAGCGTGCCCTCGGTCAGGGAATAATACAGGTCGCAGTGGGACGAGTCGTGGGAGGCAAACAGATCTACCTGTGCGACCCCGAACTGATCCCAAATCAGCTGGACCGTCTGGGGATGGAGTCTTCATTCTCCAGCAGGAGGCCGAAACAGAGACGGCTTGTCGGCCGCCTAATTCAGGTCTCCGGGGATATAAATGGCTCGAAGCGACCTCAGATGCTTCTGACTCCATATGAGGAGGTGGCGAGCGAGTTGCGATATACGGCGGGAGCGTAAACCACCTTGATGATTGATGTACGCTACTGTCGCGGTATTGTCTGATCGGACTAGTACGTGTCGACCCCTGAGCAACGCACGAAAGCGGTGCAGGGCGAGACGTACAGCCAGCAACTCGAGGCAATTGACATGCCAAAGGCGCTGGGGTCCTGTCCAGGAACCCGCGGCAGCATGTCCATTGCACATGGCACCCCAGCCCGTGGAGGAGGCATCTGTTGACACAACAACATGCCTGGAAGCTCGTTCTAAGGGCACTCCGGCCCGAAGAAAACTGAGGTTCAACCACGGGGTGAAGGTCTGACGGCAGGTCGGAGTTACTGGAACTCGGAGCTTGCCGTGTTGCCATGCCCACCTCAGGACTCGATCGCGAAGCCAAAGCTGAAGTGGTCTCATATGAAGCAATCCGAGCGGCGTGACTGCGGCTGCGGATGCCATATGCCCCAGGAGCCTCTGAAATAGTTTCAGTGAAACCACACTCTTGCCCTCGAACTGACGAAGGCAAGTCAGCAGTGACTGTGCGCGCTCGCTCGTAAGCTGCGCGCACATGGCGACCGAGACGATTTCCATACCGAGAAAAGAGATCCTCTGCACTGGGCAGAGTTTGCTCTTCTCCCAGTTGACCCGAAGGCCCAGACGAGCTAGGTGCCGGAGCACTAAGTCCCTGTGTTCGCAAACCTGATCTCGAGAGTGAGCTAGGATCAGCCAGTCGTCGAGATAATTCAAGATGCGAACCCCGTGTTCCCGTAGGGGAACAAGGGCTGCCTCGACGACCTTCGTGAAGACGTGAGGAGACAGGGCTAGCCCGAAAGGGAGAACCGCGTACTGGTATGCCTGCCCCTCGAAAGCAAACCGAAGAAATGGTCTGTGTCGAGGAAGAATGGAGACATGGAAGTAGGCGTCCTTCAGGTCGATCGCTGCAAACCAATCCAGTGGCCGCACGCACTCGAAAAGGCGTTTGGCCGTGAGCATCTTGAACGGCATCCTGTGAAGGGAGCGGTTCAAGACGCGCAGGTCCAGGATCGGTCGTAACCCACCGGTCTTCTTCGATACAATGAAGTAGGGGCTGTAGAAGCCGGACTTCATTTCGGCTGGAGGGACAATCTCGATCGCACCCTTCGTCAGTAGGGTGGCGATCTCCGCTCTCATGACAGGGGCATTGCCCCTGACCATAGTAAAGTGGACTCCCGCGAAGCGGGGAGGAGATCGTGCGAACTGAATCGCGTAGCCGAGCCTGACGGTCCTCGCGACCCAGCGAGACAGTCCAGGAAGCTGTAACCAGGCTTCCAGGAACTGTACCAGCGGGGTCATGCGGACCACAGACGTACCCTCGGTGGTGCAGTGAGGCGGAATGAACGGTCCAGGCGTGTATGGCATAGCGGCCCAGTGCGGGGGCACGGTCATTAGCCGCGTCCTGCCAGAGGAGGCCAGGGGAAGACCAGCGTCCCACGGGGGCGTGCTCTGGCAGGGGACTGGCGAGAGAGGGGGGCGAGAGTGGCGAGGCTCGTAAGCGGCGCACACTGTCATCCGCGACCTCTGTGGGCTCAGAGATGGGTGTGTCAGTTCTGTCTTTAACCACATTAGGGTGCTGCCCGTCGAGGGACGAGCAGCAGGAGTGGGGAAACCAAGGATTCTTCCCCGGCCCTCCACCGGGGGAAGGAGCGGCCCTGCTACCGTCTCCTGCACAAAACTGAGAGCCATCTCTGAGCAGCCCGTCTCAGGAGCGCCGCTTGGCCTGGCTAGCGGGGTCGCGGGGCTGGAGGGGGCTGTGACGCCTTCCTGCGGCTTCATCCACGACTCGGCCCGGGTGGAGGCTGCTGCTGGGGCCGTGCGGGGGGGGGGGGGAACCGCAGGAGGACGTCCTCGGCGGCGAGCAGACTGAGGCGCCTGTACCGACGGCTGGGTGGAGGCAGCAGCAGGCCGTCGGGGCAGGACATGTTTTAAAGCCTCAGTCTGCTTCTGGGCAGCCAAGAACTGCTGGGCAAAGTCCTCGACTGCCCCGCCGAAGAGGCCAGCCTGGGATATTGGGGTGTCGAGGAAACGGGTTCGCTCAACCTCCTGCATATCAGCCAGGTTAAGCCACAGGTGTCTCTCCTGGACCACACAAGTGGACATCACCTGATCCAGGGAGCGTGTGGTCACCTTCGTCCCTTGGAGAGCAAGGTCGGTGGCGGCACGCAGCTCATCGAAGAGCCCTGGGTCAGTCCTCCCCTCGTGCATGTCACGCAACATCTGGGCCTGGTAGACCTGGAGTGTCGCCATGGCATGCAGTGAGGAGGCTGCCTGCCTCGCAGCTCTATAGGCCTTAGCCACAAGCGTGGAAGAGAACCTACAGGCCTTGGAGGGGTGCTTAGGGTCACTGTGGGAAGAAGCACTCTGAGGACATAGTTGCATGGCAACAGAGCGTTCAACCTGGGGAACCCCAGTGTACCCTTTGGCAGCCGCCTGGTCGAGAGGAGGAAAGGCGGAGGAGGCCGCCGAACGATCACGGGAAGACAAGGGTGCCTTCCAGGACCTCGTGACCACCTCATGCACGTCTGGGAAAAAAGGCATTGGGGTCGGGCGCTGACGAGGATCAGCGGCAGCCCCCAAAAACCAATCGTCCAACCGCGAGCGCACTGGACCAGGTGGCGGGGACCACTCAAGCCCAATGGCCGTCAGCTCGGGATCCGACTCGGGCAATGCTGGAACACCCGAAGGTGGCAGCACAGCCGAATCGTCACTTCCCAAGGACTCCTGCCCACCTTGTGATGCAGCGATCGACATCACATCTTCCTCTGGAGCGCCGGATGAGACCCGCGGCAAGTCAGAGGACTGTACCACGGGCTCATTCGGAACACTCACGGGTTGCACAGTGCTAGAGGGCGGTGTGGAGCGTGGAATAGTCGGCGCTTTATTCCACACCGTAACCCTCAGATCACCCTGGCCGCCAGCCGAAGTACCAGCTCTCGCGGAGATCGTAGATCCGGGTGCGGATGAGGGCACTCTACCATGAAGGTCATTGAGTCTCGATCGCAACCATGCGATGGGCATGTTCCCGCAATGGGAACATGACTCATCCACAAATGCTGCCTTAGCGTGATCAATGCCCAAACACACAAGACAGCGATTGTGCCCATCAGAGTCAGAAATGTACAGACGGCAACCAGAAGTGCACGGGCGAGGCATCTTTAAAAAGACGTGCCGCGTGCAAGCTCTTTTAGAAAGGAGATTTTCTCCACAAGTGTTGAAGCGACCAGGGAGATAAACACACAAACACTGGCAAATCACTGCACAGATAAGCAGGGAATGTGCACTCGCTGGAACTCGCTGTAACACCAACACCTGGAGAGAGGCTCGTCTCGAAGAGAATAGAGATGATACTCAGGAATTTGGCTGTGGAGTGAAGTGCTGAACTTGGCTCTGAAGCGAAAACATATCTGCATGTTGCCAGCGCACTTCCTTATATACCCCCAGGGTGGGGTGGAGTTACGCTATGCAAATTCCGCAGACCCATGGCATTTCTTTGCCATTGGCTCGTTTTATATACTCGAAGATGATAGGCTTTCTAAGCGAAACCCCATTCGTCGTCATCCGACGTAACTCGGAGTGACAACGAAAGGGAACTTTGCAACTACATGTCATCTAACTCTCATTAGACTGTTAGTAGACTGTTAGGTTAGGGTGAGGTGTTAGGGTTCGGGTTAGTAGAATAAGTTGACATGTAATTGTAAAGTTGCTTATAGTCAGTAAAATGTCTGTTGAGGATCATCAAAATAAAGTCTTAGCAGATATTAAACAGTCTACTCATACTCATACTCTAATGACTTGTAGTTCACATGTATTTGCAAAGTAACTTCTGGTTAGTTGAATGTCTAAAGTGAACCATCGAAATAGTTACTACAGTTTATTTGTTTAGCACTTTTTAGAATATAAACTGTTTAAAAGCAGCTTAACAGAAGAATTGTGTATCATATATGCACAAAACAGCGTGATTATTTTGATTAACCCCCTGAAGTCGGCGGTATCGCCGGCGATACCAGCTCGCTTTTTTTTTAGCAGTGTAAAAGAAACTCAAAAATACTCGGTTGACTTTGATTTTCCATTGGAGTTTCATACATCAATCGATTCTGTTAAATGTGAAATTTTTTTTGTGTATACTCACAATAAAAACAAAGTGTTGTGCTTTTTGCCAAATAAAGAAAAATAAACACGAAGCGAGTTCTGCCTCCTCTCTGTCAGTGTAGTCCATTCTGAAACGCGTCCGAAAATGAACCATAACTCAGCGAATACTCAGTCAAACAGCCATTCAGACATACAGGCATGAAGCTTGAATTCTCTTCTTTTAAACGAAGTAATTTTTATAAAAAACAAATATTCACAGTTTATGTAATATGTATGCAAAGAGAGAGATGTCAGTCGTTCTCATCTCAGCTAATTAAGTTTTAATGTGCTCCGCCCACGGAGAGCACGCACTATTCAAACGCAAATGTGAGCCGATCCAAACAAACCTGTAAAACGCCCATCAGCTGGATAACACACACCGCGAGTTCACTTTCAGACTTATGTACTTTACGATGCTGTGAGGAATAATACTATCTTGATAATAATCCTGCAAAAATTTACCTCAGAAGTTCTGGAAGTATCATTTCGAGGAGCAAACGGATCCCGCTGAGGAATTAGGTCAGTTCTGTTTGCTTTGTTCTAAACGGAATGAATGAACGCAAAGATGCGTGCTGTTGTGGAGCTACTACAGCTGGCAAAAATACTGTTTTAATATGAATCGCGTTACTATGAATGAATGAACGCAAAGATGCGTGCTGTTGTGGAGCTACTACAGCTGGCAAAAATACTGTTTAAATATTAATCGCGTTACTATGAATGAATGAACGCAAAGATGCGTGCTGTTGTGGAGCTACTACAGCTGGCAAAAATACTGTTTTAATATGAATCGCGAATACAAAGAAAGATTACACTGGAAATATTGTTACAATTTTAAATGTTGTTGTAATTGTATAACCTTAAAAAAAAAAAAATATATATATATATATATATATATATATATATATATATATATATAAGGATAGATGTAAACAAAATCTTAAAAGGTCATTATAAGCCTTATCTTTAAATAATTTTATTATGCTTTATTAGTGACACATTTGGGAAGAGAATATATTCCAAATCTGAAAATACAGTATGAGAACAATTAACACTAGAAGTCCCAGAGAGCAGCCATTTGGCTTTTCTACCTATAAAACCCGCAGGACAGCCGATGGGCTGGAAGGCTTTAGGCTAATATCCTTAATCACCTGTGAACGAATGTAAATAATGTGGGGCCATGCTGAGCCACTTCAAGGAAACTTGTGTTTCACTTTGCCATCTTAGGGAGAAATCAACACACATGTTTTTTTTCCTTTGTTGCTGAGATTTATTGATAAAAACAGTACAAAATAAAATAGAAACCAACCATTTGTACACACATTTACAAATATTATTAAAAAGTGAGTGAGTACATTCCAGCAATCACTCACAATCCTGGCACTGCCATGGTATCTCCCGTCTGCATTTACCACATGTGTATCTGTAGCAGTGAACACATCGCACAGTGGCATGATTGTTCTTGCATTGGTGTTTGACTTGACACATGGCTCTTTTTCCAGGGCTAGGTGTGGAGGGTTGTGTCCGAAGCAATTGTTCTTTTCTTGCCTTCTTCGCACACATATGAGAGTTGCCAACTCTCTTGCAAGCTCCACCAGGAAGTCCACCCGTCTTTCCTGCCTTCCGGTGCATGCTTGATACAGCACATGTGCATTCAGTGCTGCCATGTCAATCATGTTATAGTACACGGCAACTGGCCAGCGCCGTGTCCCTGTGCGGACAGTGTACTCCCGCACCATCTGGTCCATCACATCCACGCCGCACTTTGTGGTGTTGTAAAGGGTGACAGTGTTTGGCTTCCTTTTGGTGGTATTATCAGTCTGAATCACGCTGTGCATGCTGCTAAGAATGTAGACGGTCTTCTTCCGTTTGGGCGCATATGCCGTCAGCGTAGCAGCAGTGGTTGAAAACACCTAATAAATAAGATAAATTGTTATTTTCATTGCACTTTTACACACAATGACACACTTGGCGGTGTTGATTCTAAAAATTAGAAACACAAACATAGAACCACAAAAGACCTGCAACATACCTGAGTGGTGAATTCATTGCGATCTGTGTGTCTAGCGGATTGAGGGATTTCCCGGCGAATCTTGTTGACTGTGCCGAGGATGGTGGTTTTCCGGCTAAGAAGTTTATGCGCAAGTGACAGCGATGTGAAGAAATTGTCCGTGGTAACATTTCTGCCCTTGTCTAGGAATGGTTCTATCAGCCTCATCACTACATTTTCAGACAGTCTCTCTCCACTGGGACGACTAGGGTCCTTGCCAAGATATGGGAGGACATTACAAATGTACTTGGATTTTAGGTCGCAAGCCACCCAAAACTTGATCCCAAACTTGTCAGGTTTAGTTGCAATATACTGCAGGAAACAGCAGCGAGTCTTTGATGGGAAAAGCTGTTCATCAACGGTGATATGTAGACCAGGGTTGTAGGACGTGATGCAATTGGTGACAAATGATCCCCACACACTGGAAATTGCAGCAAACTTATCAGTCTTTGCTCGATCCCTCCGGGTGGACCTGTCATCAAAGCGTAGGTGTCGCATGATGTCTTGGAAGCGGTTTCGCGGCATTGTTCCAATGATATGTGGGTTTCCCAGGTTTGCTGACCAGCAGTCACATAGTGATGGAACCTTGGTAAGCCCCCGCAAGATGACAATTGCAATAAATGCCATTAGTTCAGGGAGGGCCATGAACCAATGAACATGCTCCGTTTCCTGTGCATGTTGAATAGTCCATTCTTGAATGCTATGAAGCATGTCAAGAGTGATGAAACACAGGAAGCTCTGAAGGCGACTCGAGATACTTTTCCTGGCCTTAGCCGTTGGCTCTCCATCTGCAGCGTACGCTTTGATTGGGGTGAAAGGGAGACGCATCCCCACCTGTTCTTCACGCCACACTGTGCCATCTTTCGCTGTCTCTGTCAGGTCAGTCCCCAAACGGGCTCTCTTTGTTGGTTGAGGCGCAGTCTCCTCATCTGCAGTGTGAACAAATTCAAATTGTGAGCAATGGAAAAGTCAAATGATATCACAAATGCATGCATAGATACTAATAATAATTCCAGTATCTCCTTCTCTGTATCGAAATAATGTCTGAAATATCTTCCTAAATAAAAAGATACAACTAAAGCAAAGAAACAAGTAATAATGTTTTGCACTTCAGATGGCAGTGAATGTCTGCTAAGTAGTACAAACAAAAAAGTGGACAATACAAAAAAGGCAGAGTAAATATTTATGTCACTCCACTCTGCTTTTTTGGTGTTTTCCACTTACTGGTTTGAAATGAAATAGGAAATAATATGAAATGAAACTTAACCTGAAGACAGATCAGACAGCTCTGAGTCCGAATCCGGCTGTAGTTCTATGTCTTCTCCATCTGAGTCACAAGGGTTTACTTCACTCAGGATAATTTCCAAGGCCTGCCAAGTGGTGAGTCTTCTCTGCATTTTCTTTTCTTGGAGAGGAGGTTCATACACCACAGAATTCTTGAGGGTACTGAAGTAGTAGGCTATGTGCAGTGAGATTTTATCCACCTCAGCACAAAAGGAATTACCTCTCATTTGAGAGCAAGCTGCATGCAATTAGATGTGCTAATTCATACCTGTTTACACCTGGGCAAGACCTTACATGCCAATGTGAGACATGGTCAATCAAGTTCTCTGCTTTTAACAGCCCTCCCTCCCCCACACATACAAACAAGCCACCAGCAACCATTCACACACACCCCCCAACCCCCCTGCAGATTGCTCAGGTAATGACCACATTTACACATGAATTGATGCTAATGATAGCCAAAAGACTAGCCAGTTAGCATCCACTTGGCTAAAGGAGGGTTACAAATCTCTGGGACTTCTAGTGTTAACTGCACAATTACTAGAAATGTTTACCTTGGATATTGTACAATTTGCAAGCAAAATTTGTGGAAAAAACAACAAACCAGTTATATATTGTCCTTGCATTCTTGTGGCTCAGTCACACATCTGAATGAAAGGCTCATTACGTATGCAGCCTCATTATGCGGGCCCCATTGACTCAGGTGTGAATCACGCCCACCCGCATATGGCCTTTCCAAACAAAAAGTGTTTTACAAGATTTAAATCAATGTATTGTGTTATGTGAATGATTAGGCAGGATGATTTTCACATATTTTTGAAGAAAAAATTCTAGGCAACGACATCCATTAGTCAAAAGTCTTATTTACATATATTTAGAATGTGTTTTATGGCCTTATTTCAGAAATTTTAGTTTTTGTTTTTTTAAAAAACCATGCATAAACATTATTCTATCAAAAATACAAACATGTACATGCAAGTTGTTCACATATTATGGTAGCCCTGTTTGTGCTAAATAGAGTGAATTTACACCTTTGCCATTAATATGTTTATAAGCAACTGAAAAAAGCACAAATGTCAAGGCATGTCAGAACATCTCAAGGACCCCAAAAACCCCTCAGACTCCAGAGGGTTAATGCCAATATTATTTGAGGTTCAGATGAATGATGTTGCTCTCTGTGAAGAGTCTGATCAGAGCAGCATCTAAAACTTCTCTAGGCCGACAGAGCTGATGATATTGATCAAACGCTGCTGTATGAGATTGTTATGTTGAGGGTCTAAACACTGTCAAACTGTTGTGCAGTGAAGGTGAACTCAGGTCTGCAGTTGTAGATTTAATAATAGTATTGATCTAATATTAACTGGAGTATGTATGTTCTGGCTGCCTCTGGAATCTCACTCTCTATTCAGAGCAATTTTTTTATTGAATATTGATGGATCAATACATTTTGTGGGAAAATAAATCATTAAAGTGGTTTGTTTTGATAAAAAATCGTATAAATGTATGAGGCGGCAATAAGGGGGCCCTTTAACCCCAGACTATCCAGAGTCTGGGTAAAAAAACAACAACCTTATTGCCGCCTCATACATTTATAAGATTTAAAAGACTCACCAGGATGGGGCAAAAGGCCCCCAGTATTGATACAAATACTTTAGCAATAAAGTAATTAATGTGTTTTGCATAAAATCTACGTTAATAGCCTGCTTGTTCAAAACAATCACTTTAGTTCTGTTTATTTTAATAAATAAAGGAAATACATTTTTGTTTAATAATATATGGTCATTAAAATTAAACTCTTCATTTTAAAAACACAGAAAAAATATTTAAAAACTAAAGATTCTGAAAGCTTTGGAGGAGATCCCATAAACAAATTATATTGGCTTTACAGTAGTAACAATAATTGTGATATTTTATTATATGATTTATGTAATTTTTTAAAATATAAAGGTTTCATTATAAATTTGGTGATTATCTCTAAGTTGGACACCCAACTTAATACGATATTTACCATCTGAATCAAACCATGTCATGTCAACAAATGGAAAAGTAAGCCAGCTGTTGATTATCATGTTTATTATTGTGCCTTTAGCTTCAACAGCAAACTTTACATATTCTTCAGAATAACTGTTATAACCTTTTTGTTATAAAAAAAAGGGGAAATAACCTTTAGGATCTCCATGTAATATATTAGGAAGTCAGTTTCTACATGTGGTATGATTTTCATATTAGACTTATTTAAATATTTTCTTTATTTTAACAAAGGTTTTTGTGTCTCTGTTCATCTTAATGTATTTTCAGTGGTGGGAGAGCTGACCAGATCAGAGATGTGTCCTGTCAGACCAGCACATCCTCCTCCTGTCAGAAACACATCAGTCATCATGACACAGAAGCAGCCCTGCAGCTCGATTCTCGCCAGCCAGTGCATGATGATCTGCAGAGAGTCAAAGACCAGCACAAAACCAGCATGAAGAACAAGTATGAGAGCTTATTTGAGGGAATCAAACTACAAGAGAATCAGACCCTCCTGAACAGGATTTACACACAGCTGTACATAATAGAGGGAGAGAGTGAAGGGGTGAATGAAGAACATGAGGTGCTACAGATGGAGAAAAGTTACAAGACCCTCCAAGACACTCCAATCAACTGCAATGACATCTTTGATCCTTCAGCTGAACTAGGATATGAGGAGAAGAAAGACAAAATCAAGACTGTTCTTACTAAAGGCATCGCTGGAATCGGAAAAACCGTCTCTGTGCAGAAGTTCATTCTGGACTGGGCCGAGGGAAAAGCCAATCAGGATGTAGATTTCATGTTTGTGCTTCCATTTAGAGAGCTGAACTTGATTAGAGATCACCATTACAGTCTTCACAGACTTCTGCTGGACTTTCATCCTGAACTTCAAGATCTGGACTCAAATATTTATGATGAATGTACAGTTGTGTTGATCTTTGATGGTCTGGATGAGAGCAGAATTACACTGAAGTTTTCAGACAGTGAGAACGTTTCTGATGTGACTGAGACTTCATCAGTGGGTGTGTTGATGTCAAACCTCATGAAAGGAGATCTGCTTCCCTCTGCTCTCATCTGGATCACCACCAGACCAGCAGCAGCCAATCAGATCCCCTCCAAATACATCAACCGTGTGACAGAAATTCAGGGATTCAATGACCCTCAGAAGGAGGAATATTTCAGGAAGAGAATCAGTGATGAGGATCAAGCCAGCAGAATCATCTCACACATCAGAAGAGCAAAAAGCCTTCACATCATGTGTCACATACCCGTCTTCTGCTGGATGTCAGCCACTGTGCTTCAAAACATCCTGAAACAAGATCTCAGTGCAGAAATCCCTCAAACTCTGACTGAAATGTACATACACTTCCTCCTCATTCAAACTCATATGAGGAACCAGAAGTATGAAGAGAGAGATCCAGAGAAACTCCTGCAATCCAACAGAGGAGTGATTGTGAAACTTGCTGAACTTGCTTTCAATCAGCTGATGAAGGGCAATGTGATGTTCTATGAGGAGGACCTGATTGAGAGCGGCATAGACGTCACTGGCGCCTCAGTGTATTCTGGGATTTGCACTGAGATCTTTAGGGAGGAATCTGTGATTTATCACAGGAAGGTTTACAGCTTTGTACATCTCAGCTTTCAGGAGTTTTTTGCAGCTCTGTATGTGTTTCTCTGTTATTTACACAAGAACAGTGAAGTTATGAACATGTTCCTGACAGGGAAGTTCAGAACTCAGTGTGATATTGTTTCTCTGGATGTGTTTCTGAAGGGAGCAATGAATAAAGCCTTGAGAAGT
Source organism: Vimba vimba (assembly GCA_022828995.1). Lineage (NCBI taxonomy): Eukaryota > Metazoa > Chordata > Actinopteri > Cypriniformes > Leuciscidae > Vimba > Vimba vimba. The sequence goes on along the minus strand of CM040817.1, from coordinate 54,207,620 downwards.
AAAAATGGACACCTGGATCTTTTCCTTCGATTCCTTCATGGCATCTCACTGGAGTCCAATCAGAGACTCTTACAGGATCTGCTGTTTCACACAGAGAACAACCCAGAGAGCAGAGAGAAAATAATCCAAAACCTTAAAGACCAAAAAAACACAGACAATGTCAGCCCTGAAAGATGGATGAATCTGTCACACTGCTTGATTGAGATGAAGGATACTTCTCTTGTTGACGAAATGCAGGCATTTTTACAATCTGAAACATATAACAAAAACCTTTCTCTTGCACAATGTTCAACTTTGGCAAACATGATCCTGATGTCAGAAAAGGTGATTGATGAGTTTGACCTTAAAAAGTACAGCATCAGATCATCACAAGAGGGTCGAAGGAGACTGTTACCTGCTCTGAGGAACTGCAGAAAAGCTCTGTGAGTGTGAAAATATGAACATATCAACTGATTTGAAATATGAACATAATACCTCTTATGTAGGCTAATAGTGTCTACATATTTTAAATAATTATTTTTAATTTGTAATTATCATTAAAATCCAAGTAATTACATTTCTGAAGTTTTAAAAGCTGAATGTTCTTCAGTCTTTTCAACCAATTAATTTTTTACTTTTCCATCGTTCATAATTTACTGGATAAGGATTAGGCATTTTTAGAGAAATATATTCCTTTTACTGGTCTATAAATCACACTTTTAAAATTAGACTACCTCATATATCTAGTTGCGGTGAGGATGTATTCAAATAAGAAATATCATGATTTAGATTCCTGGAGTATCCCAGCACTGTACATTTTTGATGTCTCTCTTATCTAACACACATATTAGATGTCTTGGAGTCTTTACTAACGAGCTGATGAGTTGAATTTGAAAATGTGCAGTGCTGTGGGTACTCCAGGAACAGGATTGAGCAGAAACTGTCTCTGAGCCTACTAGTCCGGGCCTTAATGCTATGGTACTGTAACCGTGATAAGAGCACTGGAAATGTTATGTGGCTTGGATGGCTTGAGTCCTTGTAGAGTAATTTATTACGGCTTAGAACACGGCTCAACCATTCAGAAGCAAGGTCCAGAACTATCTGTTTTATAATTAATTATTGACATACAAGAAGGCTTGAAATAGTTAACCCTGGGTCATTGTAAACTTTCACACTGATCATAATTTACCCAGGGTTAACAATGGATCCTGGGTGTTTATAAACCAATGTTTCATGCTGTACGTTCCTAAACCCTCAGTTAATGTTCTTATTTGCGTTGTCATTGTCATTGATTGGACGAACACCACGTATTTACATCAAGGCTCTTGCATTGCCCGTCCTCATATTATATATTGTCAAATACTATCAAGTTTTTTAATGTACTTTTTGGACTGTAAAGGTAAGAAGGAAAAGGTCTCTTCTTTACTCCAGTTGGCGAGTTTTCTGTTGCCATTTGAAATGTTTTCCATCAAACGCTGAAACAACTGTTTATACAATTTCTGTGACTGTCCAATGGATGTGAACATGAGGGACTTGATCTCTCCCATCTTTGTGTCACAGTACTATAAATAAATAAGGAAAAAATCCAACAAAACTAAAAAAAATATTTCAAATGACACTATTCAGCTAACAAGATTTATTTTCACTATAAATGATTGTATAAACAAAGAAATAAAACATTATACACATAATGTTCATGAAATATGAAGTCATGTCTATTTAAATTGGTGAATCTTCCTTACAGAAAACCAGAATATCAATCAGCATGATCTTTTATGTTGAAGTTGGTTAACCAAAGAAGTCGTGCGATCTGGTGGGAACACCAGCATGCCTTTTAATCAGTGTCCTTTTTTTTTTTCAGATTAACAGTCTGTAATCTCAGTGATCAGCACTGTGAAGTTGTGGCTTCAGTTCTACAATCATCAAACTCCTCCCTGAGAGAGCTGGACCTGAGTAACAATGACCTGCAAGATTCAGGAGTGAAGCTGCTCTCTATTGGACTTAAGAGTGCAAACTGTCAACTCAACAAATTGAGGTATTTAAGGGGATTTCAACTGGTCTGTGCAAAATAACAGTAAGTTGTCATATATATATATATATACATACAGGGTGGGCCATTTATATGGATACACCGTAATAACATGGGAATGGTTGGTGATATTAAAGTCCTGTTTGTGGCACATTAGTATATGTGAGGGGGCAAACTCCTCAAGATGGGTGGTGACCATCACATATACTAATGTGCCACAAACAGGACTTTAATATCACCAACCATTCCCATGTTATTACGGTGTATCCATATAAATGGCCCACCCTGTATATATATATATATATATATATATATATATATATATATATATATATATATATATATAGTGCTATGCATAAGTTTAGACACCCATGCTAAAGTTGACTAAAAAGAGGAATAAAAAAATCATCTTTTGGAAATTGACCTTAAAAAAAAATAGGAAAAATCCAACCTTTAAGGACACCAATTTTCTTTGTGAATGAATAATGTATCATAAATAAATGTTCTTCCTTAAAATACAGGGTGCATAAGTCTGGACACCCCTATGTTAAATTCCCATAGAGGCAGGCAGATTTTTATTTTTAAAGGCCAGTTACTATGCATCCTGATAAAGTTCCCTTGGCCTTTGGAATTAAAATAGCCCCACATCATCACATAGCCTTCACCATACCTAGAGATTGGCATGGTTTTATTTCAGTTAGCCTAATAGCTGGTTTGATTTGCATTGAGAGATGATCTTATGGAAAGTACTCCATGCCAATCTCTAGGTATGGTGAAGGCTATGTGATGATGTGGGGCTATTTTAATTCCAAAGGTCAAGGGAACTTTATCTTGGTGAGGTAGAAGTATGTTTGCTATGTGTGTAGAATTCCAGCTTGTAAAATGATGTCTGTGGTGGTACTATGGATGTGACCAGTTCACAGAGGGTGTCCATCCTACCACTGCCACTGCCAAGGGAGATTCACAGGGGATTAGTGGTATCTCACTCACTACTTTTTTTTTCAGATTAACAGTCTGTAATCTCAGTGATCAGCACTGTAAAGTTGTGGCTTCAGTTTTACAATCCTCAAACTCCTCCCTGAGAGAGCTGGACCTAAGTAACAATGGCCTGCAAGATTCAGGAGTGAAGCTGCTCTCTACTGGACTTAAGAGTCCAAACTGTCAACTCAACAAATTAAGGTATTTAAGGGGATTTCAACTGGTCTGTGCAAAATAACAGTAAGCTGTCATGTATGTATATATATATATTTGTTAATGTGTTATATTCTAATATTCTATGCAACTGACATTTCAGTTAAGGATATTTCACTCAAAAACGAATTGATCATTTACTCACCCTGCTGTTGTTCTAATGCAGTATGCCCTTCTTTTTTTTAACCATAGATAGTAGATAGAACCATAGTTTTTTTTTTTTTTTAAATTCCCGCTCACACCCATTCACATAATGGGAGTGAATAGCGAACAGCATCAAGCTAAAAAAAGATGCAAAAGTATCACAGAATGGTCCCATGCGACACGTGTCACATATTCCAAGTGTTCTGGGGGGTAAATGACAGTATTTGGTGAAAAACAAACCAAAATTTATTTTGTTACATAAAAAAAGTATGACTGCATTCATGAGACTTGATTAGTGTTGCCGTTCACGCCGACTCGCCCAAAAAAGCAGACAAGTGAGAAATAAAGATAATTTTTTTAAAAAGTGACAAACTCATGAACCTTGAGAAATGGCATAATTATTAGTCAGTTGGAGACAATATGATATGGGAGTTATTTGTCTTAAGATTTTGAAAGGACCCACATACCTGGATCTGAGCTTCATGCAGGGCAGGCGTACACAAAGATCCGGAGTAGAAAGCCAGACCCATTGTCCTGGTGCATAATTGGGGTTGGAACGACGGTGGTGATAGGCTTGTTTCTTCTATTTGCTGCATGTTGAAGCTGGACGTGTGTTTGGTTCCACACTGTTTTGCTCCGTCGGAGCCAGTCATTAATGGTCAGTACCTCAGAGGGTTCCCTTGACCAGGGAAATATAGGTGGTTGAAATCCCAGGACACACTGGAAAGGGGTAATGCCAGTGGAGGGTTTCTGAAGGGAAATTTAAGCATATTCAGGCGAGCGTAAGAAGCTGCTCCAGTCCGACTGATTCTGCTGACAGTACATTCTCAGTAACCTTGTGAGTTCTGGGTTTAGGCTTTCACTTTGACCATTCGATTGTGAGTGATATCCTGAGGTGAGGCTTATATTTAAATTGAATTGGTGGAAAGCCATCCAGACCCAAGATGTGAACTGGGAACCCCAGTCTGAGACAATAGCTTCAGGAAGTACTAGGGCTGTCGCGATAACCGCAAAATTGTAGTACCGGCCAACCGCAGAGGAATGCAAGTAACCGCAGCAACCACGATATTTGAGTGTTTTCTTTTTTCATAAGCTATCGTATACCCTTCTGGTTTTGAACTTCGTGCATGTGTATTGAATGTTAAATAAGTTAACAAGACTGTTTATCATGGTGATTTGTACAGAGGCTTCCTGGATTTGCACTTAAGCCTAAAGAGATCGAGTGCATGCAATTTCCTGCGTCTGTCTTTGAGATTGTTGTAAAGTTTTCTTTCATCGAAGCAGAGACCAGTGAGACAGTTGGGATCGCGTTCAACAGAAGTTGTTCTTTATTGAGAACTCCACTGTACGCGGCTGTAGAAACTTCCAACATGATCTAATCTAACATAACTTTACATGGTATCTTATAGGCATTTTAGGAGGAGGGACTTTTGGGGGTGGAGACAAATTCAAACAAAGCATGTAAATGAGTATACAGGTTAAGGAAACCTGCCCCAGACCCCAGAGTGTTACCAGTATCAATTTAATCAGCATACCTATTCAAATGCTGATACTGGCCAGGAACTCTGGTTCCACGGGCCATCCCAGAGCCATTAAAGACAAAAGGTGCGTCTTGGGGCAACTGGCTAGAGCCATTAAAGACTCATTTAAAACACAATAGAGAAAACAGGACTGGCAGGAACTGTTAATACCATTATCCTAACCTAACCTTAAAATGCTAACTTCAATATACTCAACTTTTACTGTTGCAAACTAAATTAAACATTTAATAAAATTGTAATCCAACAAGATCTAGTCAGATATATTCGTGAAAAGTTTGCCGTGTCCAAGGAAAGCGAAATATGTGTCGTGTCTGTCATCCTTTTAATGTTTAAGGGTATTTACCATGAATAGCATCAGCGACAGCGCTGGTCAGCATCCACAGCGCAAGGAAGCCACGGGAAACAAAAATCAGCGAGTCAGAGTCACGCATTGAATCAATGCATCAGCTTCAGCGTTACCCATGCAATGCATTGCTGGTCAGCTGAGCCTTGATAAGTGGAGCTCATAGTTAAAAATAATTAACACTTTGTTTCATTACATCTATATTTTAATGAATCAGCGTTTTTGAACATGTTCGTTGAATGAACAGTTTATTGACTCTGACTCACTCAAAGACAGTTCGTTGCCGTAACAATTTGACACTTAGTGCTGAGTGACAGCTTTTCAATGCGCAGAGACGCTGTTTAGTTTCGGTTACATTGGTTACTGAAAATGTACTCGTTTTTGTGCATGCTGGCCATAGCGTAACACTTCAAAATAAATAAATAAATGGCGATAATACCGCATATTGCACTATTGAGCCACTTAAAATTACCACAAGGGAAAATCCTTTGCCGCGACTGCCCTAGGAAGTACATGATAGCGAAACATGTAGTGGATGAAATGTTCTACTGTTTCGAAAGCTGTTGGGAGCTTAGGTAGAGATGTTAATTGACATGCCTTAGAAAAGCATTCATGACTGTAGTATATTGGTGTTACTCTTGGAGGCCAGGAGATCAGTGACAAAATCAATACCAATGTGTGACCAAGGTTGTTGAGGAATGGGCTGTGGCTGTAGAAGGCCTGCGGGGGTTGTCTAGAAGATTTTGCTGTGTGCAAGTATGACTTTAGAAAGAGGAGGTCAGCAGCACCATCTGCTGGACACCAGTATTAAACATCCAATAAATATACAGAACAAGCTGACATAGTGATCATGCTCCAATCACGCGAATGGACAGCCAATCAAATCGCAGCATTGGTCGGGTGACCATGCGCAGAACTTTTTAGTTTAGTTTTCGCTCTATCATAGAGAGATGGTTTTGTGTTGTTTTTCGTAATTCCTGCCAGAGTTGTGTGTGTTACTGACTAAAAACAAGTGTTTATTCATCTTGTTTATATTGCAGTTGCTGCTGATTACGATTAGTCGCTGAGTTGTTTATATGTAAGATACCCAGCGGGTATGATATCATTGTCATCATCAATAAACAGCCAACATCACCTGATCTCATTTTCTCATGGCTTTTTTAGCTACAACAATTGTACTTTATAAACACACAATTATAGCAGCCAGAGAAATTTTATATTAAAGAGTCAAGGGTCAAGAGCACAACTAAAGCAAACGCTAACCACCATCATGGTGACTTTAAAATGCAAAATATGATTTCATTAAAGCGGAAATTAAATAAAGTAAATCTGGTTAGTTTTAAGTGAAGCTGGTAATAAGTGTACGGCAATGCTTTTCACCTTTTTGTTTGGTTTATTCCAACCAAAATCCAACGTCTGACGGACGTTGTAGTCTATGTCCTGTGCCTGCTGGGATCAACATCATGACATCTTGACGTCAAATAAATGTTGAATTGACATCAAAATAACATCAAAATGACATCAGCAGATGTCAAAATCTTGACATCAAATTGACATCGACACTTTGACGTCAATATGACTTTCATTTTTGACCTATTTCGACAAGTAATTTTGACATCAATGTTGATGTCATATTGATGTTAAATTGACGTCAAGGTGCCCGCTGTGAAATGTGAAATTAATCTGTGAAATGTACACTTAATGTATATTGACCTATGCATATGCATGTGTATTCGGTTCATAACACTAACAAGTTTAAGGTTGCACTTTATTTGTATATTGTATTACAGTGCTGAGTACAGCTTTACATCTGCTATGCTATCTGATAATTTACATGTGGTAATGTTATCATGTTTATTATAGACTCACTTAATTTGTCATTTATTTCTCCTTTCCTTTGTTTAGACCACACACATATACACACACAAAAGTGACCAACCTTACCAATGTAGCCAGTGAAATTGATTGACACTTAAGTCATTTAAATGGGGTTCCTGTCTCTGTGTACTTCAGACACACCATGGCGATGACCAAATCTACCTAAGAATCAGTCCACTTTCATTACAATGACAGTTATTGATGTATGTGATTGTGTTTCTGAAGACAAGGTAGACAAAGGATGACTGGAATGTGAGGGGAGCGGATGAGATAGAAGCATGTTTGCTCTTTTGCTTGCTGTGTACTCTGGATGTGACCAGTTTCCAGAGGGTGTCCATTCTAGCGCTGACACTGCCAAGGGAGATTCACAGGGAGATTTGTTCTCCATTTTATGCTTAAATAGTCCATAAAATGGAGAACAAATGTTTGTGCAATCAGTCCAGGTATGTGAGTTCTGAGATTTGTAGTTCAAGTGCTAATACTCAAGTGAGGGAGACCTCCGGTGGCAGATGGGAGGATTTTCAGAGATAGTGTTCATGACAAACTAGTAGTACAGCTATCAGTTCAGGTGCAGAGATACTGACATAATCAGTTCAGGTGCAGAGATGCACAGATGATCAGTTCAGGTGCAGAGATGCACAGATACAGATATAGATATCATCAGTTCAGGTGCGCTCCATGTTTCCACCATAACAGATATGTGGCTATAGTGATCTGTCACATGCATTAAAGTGTTAAAATGGTATTCATTGTTTTAATTTAAAAGTTTGAGACCTTGTTCTTATCAGGATTCTTACTAGGACTGGTTGTTAAAGATCCCTATCTTTCAGCACAACAATTGAATGGGGATGTCATCTTGGGTGGGGTGAAATTTGGCACAGATCTCATGGTGCCACCAGTGCGACACATCTTCAGTTGTGTGCCCAACCTCATTGGGTGTTTCGGCCACTTATCACAAGACACCCTCTGCCGGGGTTGGCCCACCACGGGTTGATCAGACCCGGGTGTGTGTCGCACGGTGGTGGCACCGTGCGATCATTTGGCAGCCCATGTTGCGTCCCTACGTTTCAGCCACAGCCAGTGACTGCTCCGTTCCGCTGCAGTGGCAAGTTCTTTGATTGCCCTCCGTTGGGACTGCCCTCTGATCCCTACTTCCTTCAAGAGCCTTGTGGTAGAGCTGGCTACAAAACCTCTGCATCCCACCTCCACTGGCCACACCTTCACGTTCCAGCCCCGCCCCTCTGCTTCAGCTGCTAAGTTGGCATATCGCAGCCTCTTCCGCTCGAATGCCTCGTCGATGGCATCCTCCCATGGGACAGTCATTTCAGCGATGAAGACACGCCGGCAGGACTTGGACCAGAGGACAAGGTCTGGGCGCAGGTTAGTTGCTGCAATTTCGGGTGGGAAGGTGAGCCTCTGGTTAAGGTCTACCCGCATTTCCCAATCCCGGGCTGCGTTCAGTGGGCCAGAGTCTGGGAGTGATGGCTTAGTCCACTGTTTCTCCCCTTCCCGCATGAAGGTTGTTCTCTGTGGGATGGTAGTCTGGGCATTTAGAGGCGTGGCGTTGGTGGTTACCCGCTTGTTCTCAAGTTCCGCAGCCAAACACCTCAGCACTTGGTTGTGGCGCCAGGTGTACCTTCTTTGGGTTAGGCTGGTCTTGCAACCCACCAGGATGTGTTTGAGGGTTGCTGGGGCTGCACACAGGGGACAGGCTGGGTCCTCTCCATACCAGAGATGTAGGTTGGTTGGGGAGGGCAGGACGTCGTATGTGGCTCTGATGATGAAACTTAGCCTATTAGCCTCCATGCCCCACATCTCACTCCATGTGATTTTTCTCCTCTCCACGCCATCCCACTTTATCCAGCGGCCTTGCTGGGCTTGGGAGACAGCCTTGGCACACCTGGCTGCTTCCTCCTGGTGGCGCACCTCCTCCACCACCATGTGCCGCCGTTCGGTTGGAGTAGCCTTTTGCCATGTGGGTGTTGCTGCTTCCAATCCAAGGCCCCCTCTGCCATGTTGGACATGCCCCACTATATCCCGGTGTCTGAGGGCAGCCTTTGCCGCCGCAACCGCTGCCGACAGCTTCCATTTCCTCCCCGTTGCTAGGGTAGGAGCAGCACCTCTGACGACTGGATCCCGGGATTCTGTGAGAGTCATTTCCAGCCTTGATTTGGCACATTTGTACTCCTCCACCAGGCTTGAGATTGGCAGGGAGAGGGCTCCGTTGCCATATAGGCCAATGCTGGTAAGGCATCTCGGCAGTCCAAGCCACTTCCTCACTTGTGCATTCACTAATCTCTCCAGTCGAATGGCATGGGATAGCGTGACCTCATAGATAGAAATTGGCCACATGAGACGGGGCAGCAGCCCAAACTGAAAGCACCACAGCTTCAGCTTCCCTGGGAGAGCAGTGTTGTTGATCTTCTTGAGGCCGCTGATTGTATCCTGCCTGAGTTGCTCCACCTGCTTCGAGTCTTTGAGTTCTGCGCTATACCAGCGGCCGAGGCTTTTGATGGGCTTCTCCAGAACTGTTGGTATTGGCTCGTTGTTGACCTGGAACCTCTCATTGGTAAGCTGGCCCTTGACAATGGAGATACTGCGGGATTTGCTGGGTTTAATCTCCATTCTTGCCCATTTGATGTTTCCTTGCTTCCAGAGGTACTTCAAGACGCCTGGCGCGTTCTTATAGAGCCTATATGGAACGCCATTGGGCCCAGGGGCTGAGGCTGTTCTTGCCCGCTTTACTGTGCTCTCCACTTCGCTCCAAGTAGGAGGTCTTGCTTCCAACTGGTGCTCGGGTGGTTGAATTGGCGGCATATCATCCGGGATGCTGGCTGGCACATACCTCTGATTGTCAGAGTAGGTCTTCCTCAGGTGCTTCTCTAGTTCCCTTAAGGGTACTTTGAGGGTCCCAGTTTTCTCCTTGACAAAGAGGTCTTTGACGAACTTATAGGGATCTCTGTAGAAGGCAGTCCTCGTTCGTTCCTTCTTCTTATGTTGCTTTCTAAGGCATTCTGCTCTTCGCAGTGTTGCAATACGCTGCTTGATGTCACCCTGTAGTGCCTCAAGTCCTTTCCTTTCCACTTCTGTGGCCTTCTTCCATTGTTTTCTCAGATTCCTTCTTTCTTTCACCAGTCGCTCAATCTCTTGTTGTCTCCTGGACTTGAGATTGACTGATGGGTTCTTCTGCGTCCTAAGGTTTGGGGTTGTACTTTTCACCCCAAATCTCACTGCTCCATAGCTGTAAATGATCTCTCCGATCTTGTCCAGCTTTCTTTCCACGCACCCTTTCAGACCTTCTAGAAGATGGACGAGGTCTGTGTCTGTGGTTTCCCACTCCTTTTTCTGGCAGGATTTAGGCCACAAGATTTGAGGCTTCCGTCCATTCATCTTCCTCTCTACTGCTGTCTGTGGCTGGATGGGCTCTGGACTCATGTCCGTTGGTGGCTCTGTGCTTGGTTGAGCTTCGTCTGGGGTTCTGATACCCTGTGGACTGTGGTGAATATCCTGCCACTGGGCTTCACTCGACTGATTTGCCCTACCTCTGAGGAAGTAGTGATCAATGCGAGGCCCCTCGCTAGGCTCTCTCAGGCACTTTTTCCTGCCCTGGTGGATCTTGAGACCCTTCTCTGATGTTATCTTTTTCCAGACACAGATGCAGCTTTGAAGCTTGTGTCCTGCCAGTGCTGTTACTCCATCAACTCCCGTGCTGAACATTTGATTCATTGTCGTTTCCATTCCAGGGTCTGTTACCGTGTGATCCACCGACGAGTCATCTTCCGCCCCCGCTCTCGCAGACTCAAGGGGTATTTTTCCTTTTGAACTTTTCGTAGCCATAGTTGGGTGGATCCAAGTCATTATGTAGTGCAAGGCTCCTGCTAACACGGGTAGCTAACCCATGCCAGCCCCGTTGGGGTCTGTTCCCTCCTGCCAGCAGTCTCTTCAGGCCGTCACCAGGTCTTTCCCGGGTTGTCAGCTGCCCTTTCGCAGCAGTCACTGGTTTTGACACCAGATATCAGGATTCTTACTAGGACTGGTTGTTAAAATAACAAAGTGCATAGCTTATTGTGATTATTGGATAGAAGTAACAGGCTATTTATTATGTTTGTAAATGTATTACTTTCATCTGGGTGTGGATGGTGATGATCCCTCAGGTGCTGTACATATTATACGTTTTCGCCACTTTTGCTGACACTTTTCATCTGAATGTTTTGCATATTGTATACCCGTCATCAACCACTCCTGAATCATTTTTAGATTGCCCAAATGCTCCCAATAGCTTAAGTAACATCTGTGAATACAAGTCTAGGAGATTGCATAGATCCACCATGTTTTCATTTTGAGTTTCACATGCGCGAAACCAGAGACAATCTGAAAAGACTAATTTTCAAAAAATATTTCTCTTACAGTTTAATAACGTGACCATTTTAATCAGTCAATTGTGAAATTAGGTAATCGCGACATCCCTAATTGCAATCAATCAAAGGTCCTTGTAAATATAGTTGATGGGTCGAATTTAGCCAGCAATCTGCCAGTGGAAGAGCCCTGTATTTAATGTAGTGTATATTCCCTAAAAATGAAGCACACTAACATGAACACTTATTGTTGTTGCAGATTATCTGGCTGTTTGGTGACAGAGGAAGGTTGTGCTGCTCTGGCTTCAGCTCTGAGTTCAAACCCTTCACACCTGAGAGAGCTGGATCTGAGCTACAATCACCCAGGAGAATCAGGAGTGAAGCTGCTCTCTGATGCAATGAACCATCCAGACTGCACACTGGACAAACTCAAGTAAGTGGATTAGTAAGAATCATCAAGTCTAGTGTGCATGTGAGACTGAGAGTTTTTATAGTTTTTGCGTTTGTCAAGAGACACTTCTTTATTAACCAGGATACTGGAGTCAGCAAACATTGGTGCATCTGTCAAAACTTTGGTTTTTACATTCTAAATGGTAGAATTATAATAGATTCCTGTGGACAGTTCACTTACAACTCTAGGGTCTTCGGCAGTAGATAATACAATAACAAATATAAGCCCCTCCAACTTTAGTGCATTTACCATCAAGTTAAACCACCTTTTCTGATCACAGCCAGATCAATGTCTTTATGAAATATGATAGCGAACCAAAAATACTAAATTAAATAACAAATAGGTTTAGGTGTACAAATATGTCTGTCAAAATTATTGTAGCTGTTCAAATTGAAAATCAAACCCCATCATATATGTCATAATGACAAAATTTTACCCCAAATACAATAAATTTCCCTTATCATTTGCATTTGTGTATTGACTGAATTTTTCTCTGAAAGTTTTTTTAGTTCAGATAGTTTAGTTGAGATATTTAGTTGAGAAAAGAATGTATAGACTGTGATACTATAGAAGCTGTGGAAACCTCACAAAGACATAGAAAGTGTATCTTCCTCCGGCATTGCCCAACATAACGATAAAGCATTCAGACGAGTTGTTAGTGAGAATGTGTTGAGAAAAGAATGTATAGACTCTGATACTATAGAAGCTGTAGAAACTCCTTCATTGCCCATCATACACTTTAAGAGATCCTCATCTTACACTGATCACCCAAACAGATAACCTTCTCGAACATGTCTGTGAACCAATTTATGACACAGCATGTTTGAGAGGTTATTTTCATTTTAAAAAACAATTAATTTTATTTCACAGTCAATTTACAAATAATTAAAATCAAGTTTCACACTACACCTCCCCAATGAAAAAAAATAAAAAAAATGGGGTGGGGGGATGAAATCCTCCCTCACAGAACAGAGAAAATGTTATTATAACAGCAGTGCATTTCAAAAGATGTCATTGTCACAAGACGATGAAGATGAAGGTAGACAGGATCCAATACAAAGTGATTTTAATATTACAACAAACACAGGAACAGACAGAAGGCTTACCAGTCCATGTGTAAAACATGGGGTGCGCAAACATTGACCGACAACCAAAGACTGAAAACAGAGGAACTAAATACACAGAGATAATGAAATGATTACGGACAGGTGTGATGATTAGATGAGTGTCCATGACAACTGATGACTGGCAGGAAAAATCAAACAAAGGAACACATGTGACTGATGAAAACAAACTAACTGAACATAACTGTGACAGTCATATTGTTCATAACTATAATATTATAGATCAACAAAATCATCCAAAACATAAACGCATGAACAGTCGTCAACTTTATTTATGTAGTGCTTTTTACAATACATATTGTTTCAAAGCAGCTTTACAGTGATAACAGGAAAATAATGCAACAAAGTTTGTTTTTGCTGTACAGCAGATCTAGAAGAATATAGTGTCATCATCCAGCTGACGTAAGTTCAGTGATGGTTCATTTTTGTTGTAAAAAAGTTATTTAATTCCTTTATATAGCCGCTATTGAGAAAACAGTGATGATCAGCCAACTCAGTTCAGTTCTCATATAATGGTTTTAATGCAGGCAGATCAGTAATATTGTTGAATATTAGGTGTCCCCAACTAAGCAAGCCAAAAGCCAAAGGCAACAGTAGCAAGGAACCAAAACTCCATCAGTGACAGAATGGAGAAATAAACCTTGGGAGAACCCAGGCTCAGTCGCTCAGTTCTCCTCTGGCCAACAAATTAACAGTGAATGATTATGATTCAGGCAGCATTACAGGCCATAAAACAGATTGGATCAGAACATTCAGAATATTTATCCAGTTCCATCTGGCCGATGTCTGTCGTGTCTGAGGCCTTCACAGGGGAGAGTCTAAGTGACACAATCTCTGCTAACACTTGCGTTATGATGCGTTATGGTCATGTCTAGGCGCAGGTCCACCATCTGATCCGGATACGGCCTGGATCCGGCTGACTACAGTAAACCTCGGAATAAACAGAAAGACTAACATTAGTGTAGATGGCATTCTTCTTATGATGTAACGAGTACATCGGGTGTTATAACAGCCGCTATTGTTGTTTTGTAAAGCAGTTTTTAGACTAGTTTTTTTTTTACCATCCAAGGTTTTCCCTTCATACTGTATCACTTCTCACATTTAAAGCAGTTTCATTAAAAACTAACAAAACATTCGTAACTAGGGCTATTGTTGTCAAAAATACCGACTTCAGTATCAAGTCTGTACTGAAATTTTACAAATGTGACCATACAATACCAGCATTTCCCTCTAGCATTTTGAGCGCTGTTGAACGCATTCTTAAACGCCTCTTGTTGTCCATTGTGTTCACAAGCTCAATATATATTTGGCTACATGGGAGCGCTTGTCTCGCAAAATCGCTGGTAGCCCTTTGGGCAGGCACTCTTCAGATTTTGGTAGCCTGAAATGAATTTTACTAGCCCAAATAAAAAGAAAATTTTTATTGTAGAAAATTGGTTAGGAGTCAAAACATGAATAAAAAAACTTTCTCAAAACACAAATATCAACAATTGGATTCAAATAATCAAATAAGAATCATCAATACAAATATGCATCTGGTTCTAACTGAACTGAAATTTGTGTGACCAGTGTGGAACATGAATCAGTCTGTGTCTGTGGCTCAGCCCCCAATGAGGGTAACTCTTTAGTTTAGGGTCTAATGCTCACTATTAACTAGTTTCATTAACATGCAGATGGCAGGGTTTTATCATCACTGAGGTCTCGAATGTGAGGTAGGCTAGTTAGGGGGATTCGGGGAAAATTTTGATTTCTCTGATCTACATATGTGCATTTTAAGATGTTTTGAAGGCAAAAAAAATTGGATGATAATAGCTTTAAAACCATGTCACACAGCTGATTATTTTTCTCTCCTCATCAGCATCACACTCTTTTTCTCTTTTTCTCTTGCTCTGTCTCTTCCCCTCCTAAAGCTGAGCTTTGACTGATATAGGCTTTTCATTTTTGTCTGTCAGTGAAGAAAGTAAACATAGGGTCAACTGATTGATTTATGAATCATTTTCTCAGACGCGTTAATTTACTGAAAGCTACTAGGAAAGTGTAAATGTTTAATTTAGTTTGCAACAGTAAAAGTTGAGTATATTGAAGTTAGCATTTTAAGGTTAGGTTAGGATAATGGTATCAACAGTTCCTGCCAGTCCTGTTCTCTCTATTGTGTTTTAAATGAGTCTTTAATGGCTCTAGCCAGTAGCTCCAAGACGCACCTTTTGTCTGGGATGGCCCGTGGAACCAGAGTTCCTGGCCAGTATCAGCATTTGAATAGGTATGCTGATTAAATTGATACTGGTAACACTCTGGGGTCTGGGGCGGGTTTCCTTAACTTGTATACTCATTTACATGCTTTGTTTGAATTTGTCTCCACCTTCAAAAGTCCCTCCTCCTAAAATGCCTATAAGACACCATGTAAATTGATATACTTTAGATCATGTTGGACGTTTCTACAGCCGCGTACGGCGGAGTTCTCAATAAAGAATAACTTCTGTTGAACGCGATCCCGACTGTCTCACTGGTCTCTGCTTCGAACAAAGAAAACTTTACAACAGTAGCCTAACTAAGTGTATTAAATTCATTCACAATATGTGCACATTCATTATTGATCTTATTCCTAATACAGGGCCGTAGACAGGGCTTCATAATCAAAGAGGTCCTACATTTAAGGTTGTTGGGGGGTTAAATTTTTTTATTTCTCTGATATGTGCATTTCAAGACGTTTGAAGGCCAAAAAAAGGATAAGAAATAGCTTTAAACCTTTGTCAGCGGGCAGTAGATTATTTGTCAGTACCTGCTCTCTTTCTTTTTCTCTCAGTCTCCTCATCTTGCCCTGTCTCTTCCTCTCCTAAAGCTGAACTTTTTAATTTACTGAAGGCTACAAATTGTACTATATTAATTCTCAACATGTACACATTCATTATTAATCTTGTGCCTAACATGATGAAAACAGCTTGGTTAATGTTTCTTGTCCCCTCACAATGACAGTAAACTAATTATTACATTACATGAGTCACGTTACATAGGCCTATTTTCAGTTCAAAATGGTGAAATTAGACAGAAGTATATTAGTTTGCCTGATTATTTTTGTCATTCGTTTAACATTTATGACCTAAAAAAACTATGAAATATGTAAAAACTACTATACAACTACTAAACTATACAAATATGAAATATTTAGTTTAGCTACTTATATCTTATCTTGCACTTGACCATAACTGAAGCGTCAGTCGCTCTGCTCAAATTCGCGCTCAGCAGCGTCTGTGAACATAAATCCCGCCTACTTAAATCCCACCTACCCGCCTTAAAAAAAAAAAAAAAAAAAAAAAAACTTCCCTTTAAAACCTCACTTATCGGGCTTATGCTACTCTGAATAATGCCTGAACTTTGTATCTCGAGCACTTCTTGCGTTGTTTTTACCTCCTCATGATGACTCGCTTAATTTAGTCCTAATTTATAAGTCGCTTTGGATAAAAGCGTCTGCTAAATGACTAAATGTAAATGTAAATGTACTTTGATTTGATTGGTCATCTCAAATATTCTGACATTGACGAGCAGTGACAGACCAATGAGGCTCAAATGAACACACACACACACACACACACACACACACACACACACACACACACACATCCTGTCCTCTGTTTCTGACGTGCTCGGCGCCGCTGCGGATTGAAGATGGTGAACGCGCTGATTATAACGAGACTGAAGCGAACACTTATTTCAGATAGCTCGTCAGGCAGGCCGGTTATGCTTTTTGGTGGCCCGACTGGAAAACACTATAGCCCCGGGACGTCGGGCTAGCGATTTTGCGAACCCTCGGATCCCTAATATATCCACTGATGGACAAGAGAGCATTACAATAGTTCAGTCTGGACACAACAAGCAAGACGTGAACTGTTCATGTACAAAACAAAGAGATCGTGTTCACAATATGACAAGATTGTGTGTGTGTGTGTGAGTGATTGAGTGTGGGAGAGAGAGTGAGTGTGTGTGTGTGTGTGATTGAGTGTGGGAGAGAGTCAAGTCATCTTCATTTATATAGCGCTTTTAACAATGGAGATTGTTTCAAATCAGCTTTACAGAGATAAACGTATAATTTAAGGTAACAGAGATTGTTTTGGCTTTATAGCGGTTCTTTAATAAAGTTATTTTCCAGCTAAAGTTAGTTTTGATTGATTCGCTTCCGTTGCAACGATCATTTGTTATTAAATTAGGGGCCGCCAAGACGACACCATTCTCTCTACACAGACTTTAAACGCGAACCTGTGATAAACAATGATGGCGTTCACATGCGCATTAAGAATTGGTTCTATGTGCGTTTGAATATGTGTGCGCAGGTTTGGAATTCCCTACAAACCAAGCCTAAACAAAATACTGGTTTTTCCTTATAAATTTTGATACAGAATTTTATTTTTATTTGTCACTTCGGGGTAGGTACGCGAATTGAATTTTCCCGACGACGCTTTATCTGTAGAGTGGTAAAGGGATCCTCCATAGGGAGAGACTAGTTGGCACTTCAGCACTGCGTTGTCATTGGGTCCAGGCGAAGGTCCTTCGTCAGATCTGGATACGGCCTGGATCCGGCAGGCTGCGGGAAAACCTCGGGATAAACAAAGACACTAAAATTAGCGTAGATGCCATTCTTCTTATGATGTAACGAGTACATCAGGATTTATGGAAAGTGTTCCCGGTACCGGCTGACCTAATCTATGCAGCCTAACATTGAATTAGGGCTGTAGTCAACCAAAGAAATGCTTAGTCGACCAAAGTCCTGTCCTGCGCAACGATTAGTCGACTAAAAAAAAAAAAAAAAAAAAAAAAAAAAGACGCGATGTTTTGCATTTTGATTGAACATTTATAATTGTCATAGAGCATTTATAAAACAACAACGAAAAAACATCAATAATACATAAAACTAGAATAATAATACAATTCTTTGAAAATTAAGTGATTTTTTTAAACTGTAAAGTGAGGAGCTCTGTCCTAGGTCTATAGTCACAATCGCGCACCTGACCACACCACACGCTACAAAAAATATAACTGCTAAAACTGCCAAATAATGCAAAATCCTAACAAAAGCTATCGTCTATACAGGCTGTATATTCTTCTTTACTTTCAAAAGCTATGGGTTAACTTTTGTCCAGCCGATCTAGGCGTTTTAAAACAAACACACAAAAACCCCAAATAGCCTTAAAAACAATCCTAATAATAATAGGCTGTATAGTAGGAAGGCCTATAGGTTTATTTTCGTTTTGTTACATTATTTAGGCTATTTTCAAACGCGTCAAGTGTACAAATAAAAACAAAAACATAAGAAAACACGATCTATTGAGTCAGCATAATAAAGCCGTTAGTTATGGTGCGTTCACACCGGACGCGAATAGCGCGTCAGGCGCGAGTGATTTCAATGTTAAGTCAATGCAAAGACGCGCGTAAAAAATTCCTGCGGCGCGAATGAGGCGTAGAGCGCGGCGCGGTAGATCTGCAGATCTGCAGGCCTAGTCCACCTTTTTTATGTTGTGGGCCAAAAACACTAACATGTCCACATTCTTGGGTAAAAGACAGCTCCTCGTCTTGTTAACAATAGGCTAAATCCTGCTTTGGAAAATATGCGCTCTGCAGGAGTGGAGGTTGCAGGGATGCAGAGCACGCGTTTGGCTACCCGAGCAAGTCGTGGATATCTCTCCTCATTATTTAGCTATCCTCATAGCTTGCACTCCACAGTCTTGTCGTCTTTTTTTGTAAAATGCAGCCAGACAAAAGATTTAGATTTCTTGGACATTTTGTCGACTAAAGCCAAGTAGCGTTGTAACTGAATGAATACAGCAAAACTACCTATAGCTATTCCTTACTGAGCGCGAAGCAGCAGTGCAGCCAGCCACAGGTGCGGTTCACGAGTGTTCTACGTGGTGCGCTAAACTGTGGCTGTTACAAAATTTAAAGTTGCATTTAAAGTTGGGGATAAAACATAGGCTAATTATATTTAGAATACAGTAATATATAACTGCTTATAAAGGAATAAATATCAAGGAGTAAATCAATGAAAATTTCTTTATTGGTGAAAAAAAAAAAATGCAACTGGTCGACCAATGAGAATGTCAGTCGACCAAGACGGCATCGACCGATTAAACGACTAAATTTGACAGCCCTACATTGAATTATAGAAGTCTATAATGTATTATGTGAATGCTAGGTCGAAGAGATGTGTCTTTAATCTAGCTTTGAACTGACAGAGTGTGTCTGCTTCCCGGACAATGTTAGGAAGACTGTTCCAAAGTTTTGGTGCTAAATAGGAAAACGATCTACCGCCAGCAATCGATTTTGATATTCAAGGTATTAATAACTGGCCAGAATTTTGAGATCGCAATGGACGTGAAGGACTATAATGCGTTAAGAGCTCGCTCAAGTCCTGCGGAGCTAAACCATTTAATGCTTTGTAATCAATCAGCAATATTTTAAAATTTATACGATGTTTAATAGGCAGCCTATGCAGTGTTGACAGAACCAGGCTAATATGGTCATACTTCCTGGTTCTGGTAAGAACTCGAGCTGCTGCGTTTTGAACTAGCTGTAGTTTGTTTATTAAGCGTGCAGGGCAACCACCCAGTAGAGCATTACAATAGTCTAGCCTTGATGTCATAAACGCATGAACTAATTGTTCCGCATTTGTCAATGAGAGCATATGACGTAATTTATATATATTTTTAAGATGGAAAAATGCGGTTTTACAGATACTACTGTAGACACGTGACTTTCAAATGAAAGATTGGTATCAAAGAGCACACCCAGGTTCCTAACCGATGACGAAGACTTAACAGAGCAGCCATCAAGTGTTAGACAGTATTCTAGGTTATTACGTGAGGAAGTTTTTTGTCCAATAATTAGAATCTCTGTTTTTTCAGAATTTAGAAGTAGGAAATTACAAGTCATCCAATTTTTTATATCAGCTATGCATTCTGTTAATTTTGTGAATTGGTAAGTTTCGTTAGGTTTTGAAGAAATATACAGCTGAGTATCGTCAGCATAACAGTGAAAACTAATTCCATGTTTCCTAATGATATCTCCTAATGGTAGCATGTACAGAGTGAACAGCAGCGGTCCTAGTACTGAGCCTTGTGGTACGCCATACTGAACTTGCGATCGATGAGACATCTCTTCATTTACTGCTACAAACTGATAACGGTCTGATAAGTATGATTTAAACCATGCTAGTGCAATTCCACTAATGCCAACATAGTTTTCTAGTCTATTTAAAAGAATGTTGTGGTCAATGGTGTCAAATGCAGCACTAAGATCGAGTAACGCTAATAGAGAGATACAACCACGATCGGATGATAAGAGTAAATCATTTGCAACTCTAATGAGAGCAGTCTCGGTACTATGGTACGATCTAAATCCTGACTGGAAATCCTCACAGATATCATTTCTTTCTAAAAAGGAACATAGTTGTGAGGATACTGCTTTTTCTAATATCTTTGACAGAAAAGGTAGATTCGAGATCGGCCTGTAATTGACTAATTCTGTAGGATCAAGTTGCGTTTTTTTTAACAAGCGGTTTAATCATAGCCAGCTTAAAGTTTTTTGGTACGTATCTTAGAGACAAAGATGAATTAATGATATTAAGAAGAGGATCTATGACCTCTGGAAGCATCTCTTTCAGTAGCTTAGTCGGTATAGGGTCTAACATACATGTTGTCGATTTAGATGAATTAACGAGTTTGCAAAATTCTTCCTCTCCTATAGCAATAAATGAATAAAATTTTTCCTCAGGGAGACTACAATGCACTGCCTGAAGTGATACTGTAGTAGACGACCACATAGTTATAATTTTGTCCCTAATGTTATCAATCTTATAAGTGAAGAAGTTCATTACTGCTGTGTTGCTTGGAAACTTCTGGGCTTGAAGCTTTTTTTTTAGTTAGTTTAGCCACTGTTTCAAATAAATACCTAGGATTATGTTTATTTTCTTCTAATAGGGTTGAAAAATAAGCAGATCTAGCAGCTTTTAAGGCCTCTCTGTATGCAATCGAAATCTCCTTCCATGAAATCTGAAAAACCTCTAGTTTTGTTTTCTTCCAGTTGCGCTCCATTTTTCTGGCTGCTCTCTTAAGGGCCCGAGTGTGCTCGTTGTACCACGATTATTTTCTTTAATCTTCTTTAAGCGCAACGGAGCAACTGTGTCTAAAGTGCTGGAAAAGAGAGAGTTAAACGTTTCTGTTGCAATATCTAGTTCTTCTAAGCTATCTGGGATGCTAAGATGATGAAACTGATTAGGAAGATTATTGATAAAGCAATCTTTAGTGGCAGAAGTGATAGGTCAAACATATTTATAACACGGAGTCGGCTTTGCAGCCTTGGCTAAATGTAATTTACACGAGACTAGATAATGATCTGAGATGTCATCGCTCTGCTGCAGAATTTCAACGGCATCAACATTTATTCCATGTGATAATATTAGATCTAGAGTATGATTACGAGAATGAGTAGGTCCTGACACGTGTTGTCTAACTCCAATAGAGTTAAGAATGTCTTTAAATGCCAATCCCAATGCATCTTTTTCATTATCGATGTGTATATTAAAATCACCAACAATTAGTACTTTATCTGCAGTCAATATTAATTCTGATTAATATTTGATTAATATAATACACATCTGTTTAGCTATGCATTTAATGAATGAGCATTGTGCCAATGTTCGTCCGACTGTACTGTATTTTATTTTTTATTTTTCTAAACTGTTTTAATTATTCTTATTTCTTTTTATTATTTTAATTTCTTCTATGTAAAGCACTTTGAATTGCCATTGTGTATGAAATGTGCTATATAAATAAACTTGCCTTGCCTTGCCTTGCCTTGCCTTGCCTTGATAGAAAGTCCGCAAATTCTTTGATACAATTTTTATGGTGCCCTGGTGGCCTGTATACAGTAGCCAGCACAAATCTCAAACTTTGATTTATCGTTTACACTATATATTTTTACATTAAGCACCAACACTTCAAAAGAATTATATTTAAAACTTGATTTCTTAGTGGTTTTGAAAATATTACTATAAATTACAGCAACACCTCCCCCTTTGCGTTTCAGACGAGGCTCATGTTTATAACAGTAATCTTGCGGGGTGGACTCATTTAAAGTAATGTAATCGTTTGGTTTTAGCCAGGTTTCTGTCAAACACAGCACATCTAGGTTATTATCTGAAATCATATCATTAACAATGAGTGATTTTGGAGTAAGGGATCGAATATTCAGCAACCCAAGCTTTATCATTTGCTCGTCTGTATTATAGCTGTTTTTTATTTGTTGAACATCAATTACATTTTTAACCTTATATGGGTTTAAAAGTTTTTTGGATTTCCAAATTCGGGGAACAGACACAGTCTCTATATGATGATATCTAGGTGAAAGAGGCTCTATGTGAAGGGATTTATCTGACCTTGGTGACGCGAGGCCGCTAGCAGACGGTCGGTTAAGCCAGTCTGTCTGCTTCCTGACCTGGTGCCCAATTTGTCATGTTTGACTAAGACTATGAGCCAAATTACTAGAGAGAAGAGCAGTACCATCCCAGGAGGGATGAATACCATCTCTTTTCAACAGGTCAGGTCTGCCCCAAAAACTTTTCCAATTGTCTATGAATTCTATATTATTAAGCGGACACCACTTAGACAGCCAACGGTTAAGTGAACACAATCTACTAAATATCTCATCACTCCTGCGAACAGGAAGGGGGCCAGAGCAAATGTCAGTGCCTGACATCGTACTTGCAAGTTCACACACCTCTTTAATGTTAATTTTGGTGATCTCCGACTGGCGGAGTCGAACATCATTAGTGCCGACATGAATAATGATCTTAGAGAATTTACGATTAGCATTAGCCAGCACTTTTAAATTTGCTTTGATGTCAGGCGCTCTGGCTCCCGGCAAACATGTGACTATGGTGGCTGGTGTCTCTGTTTTCATGTTCCGTGTAATAGAATCGCCAATAACTAGGGCACAATCAACAGAATTCTCAGTGGGTGTTTCACTGAGCGGGGCAAATCGATTTGTTATGGTAATCGGAACGGAAGAGTGGTTTTTTGATCCGCGACTAGAGCGATCCCTCACTGTCACCCATTTGCCTTGCTGCTCAGGCACTAATTCAGCCGGAAACAAGTCATGTAAAGAGTTCACTAAGCTAGGCGCATCCAAAGCAGTATCTAAAGCTCTAGCACTTTACGAGTGAGAGTGTGTGTGTGCGTGTGAGAGAGAGTGATTGAGTGTGAGAGAGAGAGAGAGAGAGAGAGAGAGAGAGAGGCCTTTATTTTACTGAAGCCCAGTGGAGACTTGAGACGCCGTCGCTAGAAAAACACACGGTTGTTTTCTCAATATTTAGTGATTTAGTCTCAGATACAGGATATGATCATTCACTTTACAAGCAGGTGTTGTTTGTTACCATGGCAATCGCAGGTGTTGTTCGTTACCATGGCACCCGCAGGTGTTGTTCGTTACCATGGCAACTGCTTGAGCGTCCACATTGAACGCGTTTCTCGTGTGTAAAAAGTTCAAAAAAACTTGACGTGTGTCGTAATTATACATTATTTAAGGTTATTTTATATTTGTTAAAATATTGATATACTGTAGGAATTAATTTGTCCCTCGATGCAAGCCAATGTCTACTGTGTGTGTGTGTGTGTTTTCTAGTGTGGATCACGGTTCAGAAGTTAAAGAGTTCATGATGACATCAAGACTACACAGATGTAAGTCCTCAAACACACAGTTTTAGTGTGTTGTTGTAAATGTTGCTGTTGTAATGTGTGTTCTTGTGTTCAGATGCCGTTGATCTCAGACTGGATCCAAACACAGCACACACTCGTCTCGTTCTGTCTGAGGAGAACAGAAAGGTGACGTGTGTGTATAAGAGTCAGTCGTATCCTGATCATCCAGAGAGATTTGATGTGTGTCAGGTTCTGTGTGGAGAGACTCTGACTGGACGCTGTTACTGGGAGGCTGAATGGAGTGGAGATGCTGGTATATCAGTGTCATATAAAGGAATCCAGAGGAAAGGAGGGACTTATGACAGTTTGTTTGGATATAATGAGAAGTCCTGGAGTCTGATCTACTATAATCATGGATTCACTGTCCATCACAATAATAACTCCACTGGTGTTTCTGCTGGTCCAGGATCCTGTAAGAGAGTAGGAGTGTTTGTGGACGTGTCGGCCGACACTCTGTCCTTCTACAGCGTCTCTGACACACACACACTCACACACTTACACACATTCACACACACATTCACTGAACCACTCTGTGCTGGATTTAGAGTTAATAATGTAGACTCTTCAGTGTCTCTGTGTCACATTAAACAACAAACACACCCTGACTGACACACACACACACACACACACAATGACTGACACACACACACACACACACACACACACACACACACTGACTGACACACAAACTGTAAAAATACAAAGAAAATGTGGAACAATTTAACACATTTTATTTTTTATCAGAAGTGTGCAATTACATAAACACACACTCACTAAATTGACATTTTTCACCGTTCACCGTTATTGATATTCATACACTTTATTTGTGCACAATGTGTTATTAATATCCTTCAGATTATCTGATTAAAACTGCTGGATCTCAACGGATTATTAATAATCAATAATGTGAAATGAATAACACATCATCTATATAATCATAGAGATAACTGTAAAATGAACATTAATCTACTGTCACCTCCAGTATTTCACTGTTAATTCATGTTTTATTACAGTTTAATCATGTTATTGTAGTTTATGGTCAATAAACGCTTGTTCCTGTTTCAGTCTGAACATGTTTCTTCAGTTGTTGATCTTTGACTGTTATTTTCATTCATGATAAACGTTTGTCACCCTGAGTTTCACTGTTTTTACACGTTTGCTTTTTAATGTCCAGTTTTGGCTGAATCACTTTATGAATCTTCATCAAAAGAGAGTTTGGATTGAATCTAATACAGAAGAACTGTTGAACAGGAAAGTAAATGAGTCTGGGACAAATAAAACACTTTATTTTAATGTGTAATTATATATTTAAGTACTGAGTAATATTAAGTACATGTACTTACTATAGGGCTAGGGTTAATTTATAGTTATTACTATAGTAAATACATGTAATGTGTAACAATGACACTGTAAAATAGTGTTACCAAAAAACATGTAAAAAAAACCTAAACATATCAAGTTTTTAGAAATGTACGCAGTATTCGTGTTTGTTTCATATAGTTTTAAAAAAATTATATTATTTTCTACAAGTTTAAAAACTGTAATGTGGTTTATGTAAAAAGAATATAGTACATATTGTCCTTAAACACCTTTATGTGAGACTATATCAAAATAATGTAAAAAATAAAAAATAAATTGCAATTATAAGTTTAAATAAGAATATCAAATAAATAAATGCTCATTATTTTTCCAGGTCAGTTTATTTTAAATTAGATCTGGAGAAACTCAAACTAAACATGACTGTCACGGAACACACACGGGAAACGGTAAGATCCATTAGCAGTATATTTATTGTTAGGGCAATCCAATTCGTAATCAACCATGCAGGGTTCAAAATCCATATTAGCAGTCCAATAACAAATAAACAAGAAACAAAACAAGACCAGGCTAGGAAACACAGACCAGGGGCCTGTACCATGAAGCCGGTTTAGGTGGCTAGCCAGCTATGTTTCAGTTTAGTTTCCGCCAACCCTGGGTTTTAGGTACTATGAAAGTAGCTTGGCTTTAATCGGTGTTCATTGCCATGGTATCTTACGCTGCACGGCTAACCTGCTCCGGGGCAGGTTTTGTTCTGGACTCAAGATCTCAGACTGATGTTTGACCAATCAGCTGAGAGCAAAGAAACATATAGGTGACGTAACTTATTCCCAGTGTCTTTTGCAATGACTTCACCTTTTATTCCAAATCCTGAGACATCTCAGCTCAAATTATTAGACGAGCACTTCGTAAAGAAAGAGTTTTTAGTATGACAAAATCCCCTTGCCTTTCCTGATAGTTATTTGTATGAAAGATACAGATTTTCCGCGGAAGTAATGTCTTATCTTTGCGAACTTCTTGAG
Organism: Vimba vimba; assembly: GCA_022828995.1. Taxonomy (NCBI): domain Eukaryota; kingdom Metazoa; phylum Chordata; class Actinopteri; order Cypriniformes; family Leuciscidae; genus Vimba; species Vimba vimba. The sequence continues at coordinate 54,181,507 of CM040817.1, read as the reverse complement.
CCGCACATAAAGAATTTAACACGTCGAATTCATGCACTTACTGTACCGCAAATATTGTGTTGCGTTTTTTTGCAAGTGGTACATTCTTGCACGGTGGGTGACGCAGAAGCTAGGGGAAAACACGATTTGTCAAACCATTCGCAAGGTCACTCTGCAGGAGTACATGAATAGTTTCATTAATAGTGTTCCCCGGACATTTATCGACCATGTCCATAAAAGAGGGCTTTTATAAAATTGCCGGTAAGATATATTGATAGGGTGACATCACATGAACACTTTTTTTTTTTTTTTTCTCAAAAAGCAAATGTCACAAATGTACTATACAATATAATACATGTTAAGAATTATTTTAAATCTTTTTTATTATTATTCTGTTAATCTTATGATAGGATTCCCTAGAGTCATTGCAACATGTATGCAGTCTATTGCTCCAATCTACACTGCTCTAGGGGAACATGAGGCAGATTATGTTAATAGGAAGTCCTATCACAGCCTTAATGTTCAGGTAGAGATGATGTGAATATGTTAGATGATTATTTTCTGTGAGATGAATCTTTAAATTAATAGTAACTTTAACAGATATAACAATGATCTACTAAACATTTCATCTACAGACGACTTGTGGTGGTCATGAACGTATGATCAAGTTTGGATGCCAAATGGCTTTGCTCCAGTGCTTGACTCACAAATTTTCCGTGAGTCTTTGTTGTGTCAGCGCTTTGAGGAAAGCAAGTTAAATTTGGTACAGTACAAAACACTTAATTTGAACTGAGATAGAAAAACAATAACCATCATGACCCTCAGACAGGGCCACAGCACCGCTTCAATGTGGCCCTCAGTAAAACCAGAGTGAAGATAGATATGACCTTTGGCATCCTAAAGGCACGTTTCAACTGTGTTCGGCGCTTCAGAGTCACCAGAGCGGACCACCCAGCTGGTGCAGATGTAGATGCAATCACCATACAATATTACACTTAATAAAAGCACATTGAAACTGCAGATAGGTCTCAAACTGTTTTATTGGTTTTGTGGGATGGGAGGGAGAAAGAGAGCAAGACAAAGTTGCATTAATAAATATTCATACTAAAGTGTTACTTGGTTAAATAAGTTCACATACTGAGATCAGTTTTATCCAGCTGTTTGATCTCCAATTTTTTTTTTTTTTTTTTTTTTTGGAGCCTCCTCAGCTCAGTCCAGCTCCTTTAGTGAACAGTCTAGTTCAAGTTTCCTTTAGTGTGCAGTCTAGTTCGAGACTCCTTTTGTACAGGGCCCTGACTAAGTCTGTTTCCACCTGAAACATAATTCCACCACAAACATGATCATTACAAGTTTTCTGGAGGCTCATCAAATCACAAAAAGTTCCTTGACTTCCTACAAACACAGGACTGACTGTAATTTATGTCAAGAGTTAAATCCTTACACATTTCTTCTGAAGCCCATTGCGGTAGAGGCCTCAGTTTCTGGGGCAGGTTGTGAAAAATCCTACAGTAAAAGAGATGTGTAAGGGCCAGTCCCTTTTTTATGCCACACATTCAAATGTTTGCCATAATAAAAAGCCCAGTGCATTCACATCAGCAACGGTCTGAGAAGACACAGACAGAGTGTCTTCATCATTTCCTCCACCCTAATAAATAAAAATAGGCCAATGTAAAGCATAACTGTTGTAAAGCAGGTTATGTTTGGTGTTCTGTCTGCTGCATACTGACCTCTGTGTGGGAGACTGTGTGTATGTGTGCTGGCTTCAACAGGGAAACTGCATTTCCCTCTACTGCAGAACATGCAGTCAGCCATATTTAAAACTTAAAAAGTAGTAATGTATTGCACACGTACCCAGTGTCACTTGCTTAGAGGAGCCAGCATCAGGGTCAGATTGTACAGCACCTGTAATCACATCCATAATCGGCCGGCCCTTATTGCTACTCAGAGCCAACTCCTCCGCCACAGTGTATTCTGGTTTTCTGAATTTAACTCTTTATTTCTGTTTGCTGCAAACAAGTGTTTGTGATAAAATGTTCACAAAAATAATAAAAGGTTGTGGTAAATACTCACCACTTTGAATTATATTTTTATATTTTGTCTTTATCTGCTGCCAAGAACATTTGGAGTTGGGGTTGCATCTAAAAATCAATTAATATTAATCTTTCTTAGTACATGCACATTTTTATATATTATAAAAATAGGCTATAGGCTATATTACACATATAGGCATACATATATACATACATAATTTTACATAAATATAGAACGTATTTGTTTAACTTACACATTAACCATCAGCAATCTTTCTCCAACAGTCTTCTCTTGCTTTGGCAGCAGAGACTGTATTGTTTCGAGCTTGAAATACATATTTAAATTCATCGTAATTATGAATGATTATCTCTTGCTCCTCCGCGGTAAAATATATCACTCTCGCTCTACCCGCGATTGGTTGTTCAGTGTCGACGTCACTCTTTTATGTGCACACGCGCGTGGAGTAATCATAGCTTGAGGATCAAAGCCTGAGTTGACAGAGAAAGTTGATGAGCTGTATCATGGTACCAATAAAGCCTGATTGCATCGGTTTGGTTTTGTCAACTCAAAACTAATCCTGTAACCCTGAGTTTGTTCAGCTACCTTCATGGTACAGGCCCCAGAAGTGTAGTGACGAATAACAATGACTCCGTGACAAACACTAAACAGGCAGGGTTTTTATACACACAGAAACTAACAATCATGATGGGGAACAGCTGAGTGCAATGAACAGTGATGAGTCCAGACAGGGATTGTGGGAAATGCAGTTCCAGAAGTAATGGTGACAGTATGGGGAAGAGACCTCTAGTGGACACCCGGGGAAACACAAACCAGACACTGTGACATAACCCCCCCTCTACGGAGCGGCTACCAGACGCTCCAAGACTCACAAAAAAAAAACAGAACAAGAGTCCAGGAGGGAGGTGGAACGGTGGAGGATCAGGGGGAGGGATGGGGGGGCCAGGTCCATGAAGGGGAACAGGAATAGGGGGTGACGGCTTAGCCGGTGGCCAGGGCGAAGCAGACGACCCATCGGGCAGCCAGGGCAAAGCAGACGACCTATCGGGCAGCCAGGGCGAAGCAGATGACCCATCGGGCGGCCAGGGCGAAGCAGACGACCCATCGGGCGGCCAGGGCGGAGACTTTCCCTCAGGCGGCCAGGGTGGAGCAAACAGTCCATAGGGCGGCCAGGGTGGAGACGACCCTTCAGGCGGCCATGGCGAAGACGACCCTTCGGGCGGCCAGGGTGGAGCAGACAGTCTATCGGACGGCCAGGGCGGAGACGACCCCTCGGGTGGCCACGGAACAGGAACAGACACCCGCTCAGGAACAGACACAGACACCGGCTCAGGAACAGACACCGGCTAAGGAACAGACACCGGCTCAGGCACAGGCACAGGAACAGATACAGACACCGGCTCAGGAACAGACACAGACACCGGCTCAGGAACAGACACAGACACCGGCTCAGGAACAGACACAGACACCAGCTCAGGCACAGGAAAAGATACAGACACTGGCTCAGGAACAGACACCGGCTCAGGCACAGGAAAAGATACAGACACTGGCTCAGGAACAGACACCGGCTCGGCGGTGGCCATCTTGTCCGGAGACACAGGCTCAGCGGCGGCCATCTTGTCCGGAGACACTGGCTCGGCAGACGTGACCTGAACAGTCTCTGGATCAGCAGACGGGACCTGAACAGTCTCTGGATCGGCAGACGTGACCTGAACAGTCTCTGGATCGGCAGATGGGACCTGAACAGTCTCTGGATCGGTAGACGTGACCTGAACAGTTTCTGGATTGGCAAACGTGACCTGAACAGTCTCTGGATCGGCAGACGTGCTGTGTCTCCTCCATGCATGTAGTACTGCCACTGCATAAAAGAGCAAGACAGCCCTCTTTGCCGTGGCAGGACTGATGGTGGGCAGCTCCGAGACGATCTCCGAGATGACAGCGGGCTGCACGGGGACCACCTCCAGGATGACAGCGGGCTGCACGAGGACGACCTCCGGGACAACAGCGGGCTGCACGGGGACGACCTCCGGGATGACAGCGGGCTGCACGGGGACGACCTCCGGGAGGACTGCTCAAGTTAAAATTAAGCAGAGCGCAGAAGTTCATGTCCTCCCTCACATGAGTTTCACTTCATCATTTACTGTGCTCTGTTTGGACCCGGAGGAACGTGAGCTTAGAAAACACTCACAACTTAATATTGTTCAACTTAAACCATATTGCATCTAATCAGTAACTTCTCATTAATGAGTGAATGCACTAAAGTTTTAAAGTTTTGAATGTCACCACGTTTTAAACATGCTATTACTTCATTTAACCCCTTTTTATTAATAAAAAAAAAGAGAATTCTTTGATTTTTTTTTTTTTTTTTTTTTTAGGAACTAGAGCAAAAACCAGTGTGATGCAAGAAAACATACATTTGTATCAATATGAGACATTTTATTTGAATATATCATTAGATTAAATGTATGAGAGCATATAATAAGAGAATTACCAGTATAAATTTCATTGACTTCAATGGATTTAATTAAATTCATTTGAAACTTATAACTCATGACTGCTCAAAACAGTCTAAATTTATGAAACCTACATATTCTTTTCCCAGCAAAACAATATCAATATTACTCAGTAAAATGACCATTTTGTTTGTAAACATTTCATTAATAAACTTTTACTTCCAAATGAAAAAATGAGATGATAAACAGCTTGAATCTTTTCATGCTGCAATGGTTCATCAATAGGTGGCAGCAAAGTGAAATGTGGACTTTTGTGGGAAATGTGGGAAGGATCAAATGTGTGTGTGTAGGAAAGAGGATAAATGTATTTTACAGAATTAATTTGAGACGAATCTAACCAATAGATGAAAAACATCAGCATAATTTCATGTGTAAAGCTACAGGTCACTTTCAGGTCAATACAGACCCGAACGCAAAAGCCACAGTTTAAATGGTTAATATTTCTTTCATTTGTTTCAATTTTTATTTTATTTTTAAATCAGACAGTCTTAAAGCAGGGCTCAGTAGTTTCGGGATTTCTTCGCTGTATTCTCGCTTTTTGCTCGCAGGTTTCTCTCTAGAGCTCCCCCTACAGCTTCGGAATAGATATTTGACAACACTGTTGTAAAAACTCATTGGCGATTCTCAGACACCAGAGGCTAGTAGATCAACGACATCAAAGCAGATGGGACATTCTTTAAAACGTCTTCTTCATTCGGGTTCGAACAGTGTGAGGGAGCGCAATAATGACAGCATTTTAGCAGATTTCTTTTGGCCGTAAAGCAATTGTTTTCATCGCGAGACCTGATATTACGCAATACTTCCTGACGCGGCGGCCGGCGACCCGCCGGCTCAAAGTTGCAAGTGCGGATGTTCCGCTCACGGGCACCAGGGGGGTGCGAAACGACCACCATTCAACCCCAACTAAGTAATATAACCATTCCAATGACTCCGAAGCTGTTCAGTTAAGGTAAAAAAGTTACTTAGATCACCTTTAACAACAGTCTTCAAACCTACAAAATAAATAAAATGCTTGTACCTCTTCTGGGTCAAAATGGAGCCGAATACAATAAGAGTTTAGACAGACGTTTTAAATAGAGTCTCTGATTTCAACTTTAGTTTAGTTTAAAGAGTTTGGTGAATATAAATGATGATTCTCCCTTGCATTTATTTAGTTAAACTACCAGTTGAAGGTGTAAATTTCATCCTAGGGAACGACTTGGCAGGAGGAAATGTTTTCCCTTTTCCCGTAGTGTCCGAGTGTCCTGCGAGAGACTCAGCTTTGCTGGCTGTCTCTCCACCTTTATTTCCAGCGTGTGCGGTGACGTGCTCACAGTCACAGAAATTTGCAGACACTGTTGATCTATCTGACTCTTTCCTGTTGCGTTCAAAACCTACGGAGTTGTCGCTGTCAGTAAATGACAGTGTGTTAGAGATAAGGTCTGATGTGTGTACTCAGGGGCAAACAGTTAACATCGGACGAAAGCAGCTTAGTATGGCACAAAAGTCGGATTCGTCTTTGTCACGCTGTATTGAGACCGCAGTAAAAACAAAGGATGAACTTGCTCGTGTAATAATAGGTTATTATTGGGACGGGGATGTCTTAATGCGCAAGTGGTTTCCAATGTCTGGGAACAAGACTGACTTAGACCATGCCTATCAAATTGTAGTACCCATGTGCTATCGTTATGTTGTGGTTGAACTGGCTCACGATCACTTAATGGCAGGGCACTTTGGAGTCAATAAAACTTTTCAGAGTGTTACAAAATATTTTTATTGGCCCGGAGTGAAAGCAAGTGTTGCGAAATATTGCCGTTCTTGTCGTGCGTGTCAGATCGCGGGGAAACCTAATCAGGTCGTGCGACCCGCACCTTTACACCCAATTCCCGCGGTGGGGGCGCCGTTTGAAAGACTGATATTAGACTGTGTAGGACCGCTCCCAAAATCGAAAAGTGGACACCAATATTGTTCTCACGCTGATGTGCGCTGCCACTCGGTTTCCCGAGGCGGTCCCTCTCCGTAACTTAAAAGCCAAGACAGTTGTAAAGGAACTAATCAAATTTTGCTCTCTTTTTGGCCTGCCATGTGTAATCCAAACAGACCACGGAACTAATTTCACATCGAAGCTTTTTAAGCAAGCGCTGACTAGAATTTCGGTGTCACATCAGATGTCCAGTTCCTATCATCCGCAGTCCCACGGAGCGTTAGAGCGGTTCCACTGCGTAGAAGCGGGAAGAGATTGGGCTGACAGTTTGCCCTTATTACTTTTCGCCATTCGAGAAACTGTGCAAGACTCTCTAGGCTTCAGCCCAGCGCAGTTGGTGTTCGGACATTCAATTCGCGGCCCCCTTAGGTTTCTGAGTGAACAATTGCTTGAGAACGAGGTTGCGCTTGTACCTGTAACTGAGTATGTAGATACACTCCGTAAGTGTTTGAAACGCGCTTGTGAACTCGCGAAGTTGAACCTAGCAGCCTCTCAAGCTACTATGAAGGATTATTACGTTCGCAAAAACGTTGTTCGTTCATTTAATCCGGGTGAGTCCGTGCTGGCTTTATTACCGGTTCCTGGGTCGTCTTTGCAGTCCCGATTTACTGGTCCTTACATTGTAGAGAAAAAAGTGAGTGAAACGAATTACATACTGAGAACGCCAGATCGTAGGAAGATGCGAATGTGTCATATTAACATGCTGAAGCCTTACTATGCGAGAGATCAAGCTGAAGCGTCAGTTAAGAGCGTGACATTGGTAGCCCCTTCTGTTCTTCAGAGCAACGTCGAGGATGAAGCTGGAGGAAATATCCCAGCGCTGGCAGAAAGCCTGCAAAACTCTTAACGTACTCAACAATTTACATACCTTCCTTGGTCACTTATCAGACTGTCAAAGAGAAAATATTGTAAAATTGATTGACAGCTTTCCCACTATTTTCTCTGATGTTCCATCTCGCACTAATGTGTTGTTCCATGACATCGACGTTGGAGACACGGCTCCAATTAAACAACACCCCTATAGGGTAAATCCTCATAAACGTAGTATTATGAAAACAGAGGTTGAATATATGTTACGAAACGGTCTAGCAGAACCAAGTCAGAGCGCGTGGAGTTCCCCCTGCCTGTTGGTACCAAAAGCCAATTCAACTTTTCGATTCTGTACTGACTTCCGGAAAGTTAATTCCGTTACTAAACCTGATTGTTTTCCCTTACCGAGGATAGATGATTGCATCGATAGAGTCGGACCTGCAAAGTTCGTTTCGAAGCTTGACCTGTTAAAAGGCTACTGGCAGGTGCCGCTTACTCCGCGCGTTGCTGAAATTTCCGCATTTGTCACACCTGACTACTTCTGTCAATACTCTGTGATGACGTTCGAGATGCGGAACGCCCCGTCCACGTTCCAACGCCTAATGCAGTTGGTACTACGAGATATACAAAACTGTACTGCCTATCTTGACGATATCATTGTATATTCTTCCACGTGGGAAGAACATGTTGAAACGTTACGTGAAGTGTTCTGCAGATTAGCTGATGCGTCGCTAACAGTAAACCTCACAAAATGTGAATTCGCCAAAGCCTACGTCACCTATCTTGGCAAAAGTGTGGGCCAAAGTCAGGTTTGCCCAGTAGATGCCAAGGTCGTGGCTATAACAGAGTTTCCTAGACCCACAAACAAATGTGAGTTACGCCGCTTCATCGGAATGGCTGGATATTACCGGGGGTTTTGTCGCAATTTTGCTACTCTTGTTGCACCTCTAACAGACCTTCTCCGGCCCTCACAAAGTTTTAAGTGGACTTCTACATGTGAACGCGCTTTTTCAGGAACGAAAGATCTTTTATGTAATGCCCCAATCTTGGCCGCCCCTGATTTCGAACGCCCTTTCCAACTTGAGGTTGACGCGAGTATGGTTGGCGCGGGAGCTGTCCTTCTGCAGACGTCTGAAATGAACATCAGTACAGTCATATCAGTATATTTTGTCAGTACAAATATAGCACCATTGAAAAAGAGACTCTCGCGTTGTTGATGGCATTGATACATTTCGAGGTTTATCTGGGCGGTTCAACGTTCCCTATCAAATTTTACACGGACCACAATCCGTTGTTTTTTCTCAGTCGCATGTACAATGCGAACCAACGCTTAATGCGTTGGTCCCTCGCACTTCAAGAGTTCAACCTAGAGATTGCCCATAAGCGCGGCGCTGAAAACCTAATCGCCGATGCGCTGTCCAGAGTGCACAGTGCTGAAAATGCCGAGTAGGTGTGCATCAATGTGAGATCAATGTGATATAGCCATTAATCTTTTGGGGAGGGGAGGAGTGTTACGTGTCAGAACGTAAATGTTTATACTGTCTAGAGCAAATGAGTTTGCGCATGTGATTTCTTTTTGTTTTTGTGTTTCTCTCTCTCTCTCTCTCTCCCTGTCGCTTTACGCTCATTTGAGTGTAACAGGTGCAGCTGCTTAAAAGGGCGGGGCTGATGGACTCCTGCTTCATGCTGTTGTAGAGCACGTGTGTGAACGAGCTTTTGCCCAACACAGTGGTGTTGAAAGCCGGTTGGCTGTTGTGTGCTTCTTCCTTTTAGTAGAGTAAGCTGCTTGTGAGCGGCGTTCAGATTGCGGTACAGGCCGGTAATTGTAATACCCCGCACTGTTCACTGAGACTAATTGAGAGGTCTGAGGCCCTTTTCTTTCCTTTTAACATTTTCTCCTGTTTATTGGTTAGCAGGGAGGTAAGAATTGTACTTTTTTTTATTTCTAAACCCAGGAAAGACGATCTAAAACTTAGTTAGAAGACATGTTTTGTTTGTTGTTTTTGTGGCCGACTGAACCCTCTCATTTTGCATTATATTTTTCCTTTTCAAAACGAATGAAATCTTACCCCTAAAATAAACATTGATTCTCTTTGACTACTTTGTTTCGTTGTGTGTTTACGGGAGCAGGAGATGGAAGTCCGGGCGTCACCTTTTAATAGGCGTTGCTCTGTATGTTAGTGCATGTGGCACGTAACACCATCTTAAGGACTGGCTTTTGAGCATACAAAAATGTGAGCACCTCTCAAAATAATTAATGTATGTCTGCCTCTATACTTTAACTGTCCTGTAACCTATGGTATATGTATGATAGATAGATGGATAGATGGTTACTTTATTAATTCCCTAACAGTTGTATGGTTATATGTTTTATGATTTTATGTTTTAATGGAGCCAGTGCTATGGCATTATGTTTTATTGTTGTATATCAATTGCTGTGTGATTAATTATTTTTAAAAAACTTTTTTTTAGCCATCATGTGCCTAGTATAACATCTTGCCAATGGACTACAGTTGAAAATTAGCCTGCTGGCTAACACTGGCACATTTACAGAAATGTTGATTAATGTGCACTCACTGTCCTTAAATAAAAAAAATGAAATGAAATGAAATGAAGATTAATATGTAATATTGTAAAAGGCTGAAAAACACATTGTTTTAAAGGAGCAGCTCTAGTTCTCTGGTGATTTTGGACTTGATTTGGTAGTTAGTCTTTAAAGAGAAGCCGTGGACGATCACACAGGCCTCCTCCAGTTTGAAGGACTTGTCATCTTCACAGAGGAACTCCACCAGAGCCTTGCTGCTCTTCTGTGAGCTTTCCAGCTCATCCTGAGCTTCCTTCAGCCTCACCTGACAGCCTGAAGGAAGAAGTGATGGACGCTGAACAGGAGCATCAGCATCTGTGAACATGATCTGGACACACACGCACCTCTAGAAATGTTCTGGTCTGCATCTGGATTTCAGCATCTGCCTGAGCTCTGACTCTGAGCTCTGAGACTCGGCTTTGTAGTCGAGAAAGATCCTCCAGCACAGACTCTTCTGACGACCTGACCACAGAAACAGCTGATCGTTCACTCTCTAATATTATCCACTGAGGAACATCATGTCCTACGAGCACGGCTTGTTTTTGTGTAAAGCTGATGAAAATGACGTCACAACAAACAAAGCCTATTTTTAAACCTTTATTTTCTACATTAAATGTAACATATAATTTGTGTTGATGTTGGGGTGAATCTGACCCAGACTGGCTTCATGAAACTCATCCGCTGATATTCTTCTAGACTGATCTAAGAGGTTTGTTTGTCTCCTGATCGTGAAGCTGGAGTGACGTGATTCAAGCGGCTGGGAAACATCAGCAAGTCTTTATCCTTCTTCACAGACTCCTGTAGTGAGAAGAAGAAAAATCACTCATGCTGAATTTGATCTAGAATTCTGTCTGACTGATTCCATCCCATCATAATGACATCATCTGCTAGTTTCCTCTCATTTGAAGTGGCGTAATGAAAGTGAGGCTCTTGTGACATCATCACGACACTCACTATGGCAACAAAATGGAGGAGGTTCACACCTGGTTGGTTGGCTTTGGTGTCGGTCAGTTTGAGCAAAGAAGAAATCCTGAATCCAGCAGCATTCCCAGCGTAACCACCCTGCCAGATTTAATAGTGATATATGTAAGGGTTAATGCCCGACGAGGTGTCGATTGTCAGGTATTAATGGACGACGACGACTTTTGCCTCCGCCGAAGTCCATTAATACCTGACAATGGACACCTCGAAGGGCATTAACCCGCTTATACCATGGTCACTTGCCAAATAACACATTTTTAAAACATTAGTTTATATTTTAATTAGTTTTACAATCGAAATCTAAAGTTGTTACAAACAATAACTTGGTTTCCCTGGTTACGCCTGGCGGTTTATTTAGCAACCGGAGATATTTATAGTCCGCTCAGCGGATACTTTGACTGCCTGTTGCTATGGTTACTCACAGCTGATGTAGCCAGCGCATTTATTTATTAATTTCGAACGGTAAACAGTCAGTTTCACCAGATCTCCTTTACTAGGTGTCCTCTATCACAAGCGAAATCAAAGACCCCGGAGACCTCGACTGAGCCGTAGCTACGACCTCCTGCGATGGCGGTGTGTATCCGGAGGTCAGAGGGCGAGCTTGAGTGACCGAGGGTGGTGGTGGAGCCTGAGCGGGTCATAGTCGACGGGGTGGAGAGTTGAAGAGCAGCGGATGGCCCACAAGTGTGAAGCGCAGGTGTGACGCTGGTGGAGCCGACTGACAGAGGGAGCTCGGCGAGGGTGAACGGCTGATGGTCCACGCTGGCATCATTGGCCACAGGAGTGTAGGCGCAGAAGTCAGGGTGAAGGGTCGAGGAGGAGCAAAGTCTGCCGAGGCTGTAGGCGGAGTCGTGGCCTCCTCTTGCTCAGGTGAAGACGGTTCCCAGCTGGCCCAAGATGTATCCGCACCACAGAGAGGAGGAGTTGATACAGAGGGAATGGTGGGAGACGGTGACGAGTGGGTGGCAGGAGTGGCTGAGGGCAAGGCTGGAGAGAGACAGAGAGAGAGAAACAGTCCAATGATAAGGGATAAGTCCTCTAAGGTGGCTGGAAGAGGTGGTGGGAGAGGGAGGCTGGGTGGGACTGACGGGACAGATGAAGAATCTCTTAACTAAAGGTCTGAATGTGGTTCTGCCAGAGTCTCGCTCTCAGTGGCGGGAGGGTCTCCTTCTTTCCCTCCGATTCGTAGAGACGTCCAGAGGCAGTCGTCCGGGAAGGTGGTCTGATGGACAAGATCAAGAAACTCTTCCAGGTGATCCTCGAAGAGCGTCTCCCTGCTAGGGACGCAAAGAAAAACAAATGCAAACTATTCACCGCTTAACTTTCCTTTTCTTTTTGGGTCGGGTCTTCTGTCACAGGTTGTGTGGTAAACAAACACCAAACAAAGATGCTGAAGAATAATAGTCTTTTAGTAATTCATAATAGTCTACACAGTAAATTCCAACAGAGGTAGCAGTCCAACACAATGAAAACACTGATATATATTTATGTATATTTAAAAAAATCCCGAAAACAACACTTAATAGATATCAGTACTAAAAATGAAAAACATATAAAATATTTTTTATGTGCATTTTCTCTTACCTGTTGAAATGAGGAATGTTCTCTCTCCTGAAAAAAATCAAGCCAGGTAAAAAAAAAAAAAACCTCTACACTAATACATATCCCACTATATACAGATTAATCTTTTTACACAAGATGGAGAAGAAACAACCTCGTCGCTGAGGAGAGCAAATGAACCACAGTGAGTGATCGCAGCAGAAACTGAGGTGAGAGAATCATGTAGATTCAGTGTTCAGAGGCTTCTGCTCTCACTCCATATACAGCTGTGCAGGAGAGATGGAGGAAAACCACACAGTTTCTTCATCCAGCATGAGCTGAGAGCTGATTCTTCCTTCACCCTGGACACAACTGGAGTAATAAAGACAGACTGATGTGCTTTAATGTGTCTGAACGAAACACTCTGGGCTTTAGAGGAACTGAATGGCAGTAACAGGTGCTCAAACTCAATGAATCATAAGAGGGATTTGAGCGCTGATGAAAGTAAACTTTGGGACAGTTATCATCAGCGCGGGTCTGTGCAGCTGCTCTGTTTCATCCTGCTCGCCGTGTCCATCGGCACTGAATACTGGTACATTATAGATGTGGATGAAGGCAAGAACTCCAGCCAGGAATACAGCAGCTCTCACTCCGGACTCTGGAGGATTTATGAAGGTAAGATGCTCAACACACACAACTTAAGCGCAGTTTTATGTCCGATTGTATTGTGCAGATGTTGCACACGTTTATATTCTTCCAATAATGAGTATATCCAGACTCATTTCTCACTATACACAAACATACACATATGAATATACATTTAAAGGAACACTCCGACTTTTTGGGACTTTAGCTTATTCACAGTATCCCCCAGAGTTAGATAAGTCCATCCATACATACCTTTTTCATTTCTGTGCGTTCTGTAAGTGTTATTTGACGCACCCACCGCTAGCCTAGCTTAGCACAAAGACTGGATGTAAATGGATAATGGTAGCATACTAATCCCAATAAGTGACAAAATAATGCAAACATTTTCCTATTTACATGTTGTGATCTGTATAGTCACAGCGTGTACAAATAACAAGGCTATATGACACAGAGACCATTTTTAATCGTATAAATACTGGGAACTATATTCTCACTAGGCGTAGGAGCACAGCTACTTGGGCGGAGTGATTAGCGCAGCACACGAGACGCCCTGTGGTGAGGAGCAGAGAGTTCGCTCAGAGTTGGAGTAATAGAGTCAGCAATTACTAGATTAGATTTATAGATTTATAGTTTACAATCATGGGTGTTCGCTGTATTGTAAAGAGCTGCGACAATAAACAGGGGAGACCAGGTAATACTATGATGTTTCATAGAATTCCAACCAAAAACGCTGACCTGATGAATCGATGGCTACAAACACACCTGTAAACAGCATCACGAAGTATTTCGTTTGCTCTGAACATTTTACTATAGACGACTATTTTGAAAAAATGCAAGTTGCCACACGGACCATGAAACGTGTGCTAAAGGATACAGCCACCCCATCGATAATAAAGACAGGACAAATTGGATCACCTGTTGCTGCGGTAAGTGTTCCGTTATGTTTTGAGATGACTCAAAACATAACGGAACATAACGTAACGTCATCTTATGTTTTGAGATGAAAACATAACATAACGTCATCAAAACATAACGTCATCAAAACATAACATGTCATCAAAACATAACGTCATCTTATGTTTTGAGATGACGTTATGTTTTGAGATGACTTTTTCTTTATTTGCTTTTATTTCTGCTGTTGTTTTTAGTAGCTTGTTTTGTGATGTTCAGAGAGTTGATCTGTTTATTTGAATATTTTGTCGACTGACACCATTGTTGATGCCTGTATATCCACAGAAGACACAGTACGTCAATGCGACATCAAGAAGATGCTGGACTCCAACTCATCCATTGGTCAGATCATGTCAAAGTTTGGTTGAAAATGAAGATTAGGTTGATGTCTAAACCCAATGTTTGTTTGACGTCAAGCTCCAACGTCAGATATAACATTTTGATTGGAATAAAAAAAAATATATAAAAATGTGAAATGCAGGACAGAACATTATATCTGTGAATATCTCAGCAGAGGTGGATTAAACAACTCCACAAACTGCATTAGCTTCACTTATTTTCTTTAGTTTGACGCTTGAATTTTTAATGTTAGTTACTCAACTTACCCTTCTTTTAATTTTTGACATTTTGTGCTATAACAACTAAATTAGCAAAAGTTTCTATTTATTTCCTATAATAACACATTGACTGATGCATCATCACAGGGGTGCTGTTTGTAAAATTGAATTTGTAACAAAAACTGTTAAATCAGATAATTTACCCAGAAATGTTAATTTTGTCATCATTACTCATACTATGTAGCCTGGCAAGCCAGACTACATCAAGATGTTTAGTCTGGCAACTCACCATAGACACGCTCACTCCGAGGGGCGGGATAAACGGCTGTCTTTCAAATTCCCTCTGCACGCAATAGGACAGCGCTTCAACCAACCAGAGCGTTTTCCCAACAGCGGAGCTAGTTGATAGATTCATTCAACTTTTGCCATATCTGGCCGGCAAAACGACGAACACATCTTCCTTTTTTAAAGAATGACTTAAGTGCCGTTCTTTGCTCTTTTCTCAAAGAAAAACTTAACTCCAAGTCCTCCAGAGTCGCGGACAAAGCCGATTCGAAAGACTGTTCTCCAGCAGCCGTCATTCTTTGTTTTCAAGTCACAGGCAGGTAACCGTCGCAACTCTGTCGTCATATGTTAAGCCCGCCCCACCTACTCTATAAGCGACGTGATTGGCCTGACCCAGTTTAGGTTTTTGCAGCTAGAAGGTCTATTGAGAGTTGCTAGACCCACCTGGCTGCAAAATACATTTTGCTGCCGCTAGGGTGCGTCTAGATTTCTAGGCTACATACTATGACTTTTGGTAACCAAACAATTTTGGTGATCATTTACTTCTATTGTATGATAACAAAAAAACAAAACAAAAAAAAACAACTACTTTTGTGTTCCATAGATAAAAAAAAGAAAAAGAAAAGTCATGTTTTTGAACGACATGAGGGTGAGTAAATGCATTTTTTATTATAATAACAACTTTATTTAATGATATAAGTAAAAATATAATAAATATGTAATATAGTACACATATTTAGCAAAATACTCTGTAGCTCTTTTTTTCTAGCCAACTAACATGCTATAGCCTATATTATGTTCATTAAATGGCTTTCCTGAGGTAAATGTGACAATTGTTCTCCAGCTGTTTTATTGACCTCTTTCCGCGGTTGAAAAACACTGATTGATCGATATTATCTATGAGGAATATACATTTTGGTAAGTTGTACTGTATCTTTCAAAAGTGTTCGTGTTTATTTACTATTAGCTAGTAGAGATGATCGGCTATGGGATCTGTCAATCACATTTACAAGCGCCAAAACGGTAGGCTATTTATTGTTTGAATTTCGTAATAAAATTGACAGAATCTGAGAACTGAGATTTTGTTTTATATCATAATAACCTGCTCTGTCTAGTCTGTCGGCCTCCGTGTCCTCTTTGCTTTGCGATTTCTCTGTGAGTGAGAAAATGGATCTGTGGCGTGAGAGTGTGTGAAAAGTGTCAGTCGCGTGAGTCTCATGGTGAATGCGGGAGAGTTGGCAGCTCTGAACGCATGGCTTCACTTCAGAAGGCCTTTATTTGGAGCACTTTTATCATGGATAGATGGACTTTGATGGACTTCAAAACAGAAACGGCCATTCACTGCCATTATAAAACTTGGAATTTTTATTTTATATACAGTATATATAACTCAGATTGTATTCATTTGAAAGAAGACGATGTCTTATATACATGATGCCATATACATCTAGGATGGCTTGAGGGTGAGTAAATCATGGGCTAATTTTCATTTTTGGGTGAACTATCCCTTTAATGTCATAATTTAAACTTTTTTACATTTTAAGTAATAATTTAAACTTTTCATCTCATTATTATGACTTAGTATGTCATAAATTCAACTTTATATGACTATGTCATAATTATGACTTACCAGAGCATGTTTTTTTTCTTATATGGCAAAAATGGGCTTCCATACCTCCTCGATGTGTTAGAGGTTAAATGACTGCGCCAGCATTACAACCTTAAGAAATCAAAAATACCACACAGGTTTATTCAGTTAAAGGGATAGTTCACTTCAAAATGAAAATTCTGTCATCATTTACTCACCCTCATGTTGTTTCAAACCTGTATGAATATCTTTCTTCTGCTGAACACAAAGGAAGATATTTTGAAGAATGTCAGTAACCAAACAGTTAACTTCCATAGTAGGAAAAAAAAAATACTATGGAAGTAAATGATGACAGAATTTTCATTTTTAAGTGAACTAGCCCTTTAAATGAAATAGATGGACACTTTTGCTTAGGATGTCCCCAGTCCCCACCACTTTTTGAAACCAACGTACAGAAGACATGCAGTGCAAAGAAAAAGCATCTCATCTTCATAGTCCTGACCAGACAGGACCTGCATCTCGTAAGGTGACACTTAGTACTTTAAAATAAAAAATTATACATTTTGATAAATGCCGCCATCACGTCTTTCTTTTTATAAGTTTGCCAAAATGTATGGTGGCATAATACTATTAATTATAAACTCCCGTGGTGAAGGCAGTAAATGAACTTGCTCACTGGGGCTATAAGGTGAGAATCAAGATAATTGCCCATCAAGATAATTATCACAGATGAACACAACTTTTATGAATTGTGAAGCCTGAATGCAGCTGCCAGAAGTAAAAAGCTAGTTATGTAAGGGTTAATGCCTGACGAGGTGTCCATTATTAGGGACTTTAAGCAACAGCTGCGAATGCTACGGCGACCGGAATGCTGTCACACCGCCGTAGCCAAGAATGTAAAAATCACTAAGCAACCGTAAACAGGACAGCGCAACGCGGCATTAATTCATTTATTAACCCTTTAGAACCTGAAGCTAAAATAGGTGTTTTTCACATATTTAGATTTTTTTGACTGTAAAATTCTAAAACAATGTGCTATCTTCATGTGCAAGGTGTCATCTTTTTCAGAAAAAGATTGGGTTGCACAGTTTTCATTCAGGACACTTTTTTCATACACGCACACATACAAATGCATGCATTCAAAGGCACACACACATACACATGCACACACCAGATGATAAGATGCATGAAAGAGTACCCAGTAAACACAGAACGTTCCCCTAACGTTCCCATATGGTTCCCATTTGGTTATTTTTTTGGGAACCAAATAAGAACGTTCTAGGAACGTTCTCTGTAGGTTTTCTTTTTATAACCTATAGAGAACCTTCCCAGAACGTTCCCTGCAGGTTATTTTTAGGTTCTATTTTTATAACCTAAAGAGAACGTTCTGGGAACGTTCTCTGCAGGTTATTATTTTAATATCATACGTTCGCAAACCATACCTACATGATTTGGCATAAATCCAGCAAAAAGCGCTCCCTAGTGGTTTTTATCTCGTTGAATGAAAACGCTTGTGCTGAATATTATTACACCTATTTCTAAACATTTTGTTAACAATTACTACATTAAATATGCCTATAGGCTAATGCATCCATAAAAACATTAAACATCACAGTAGTTTAAACACCGAAACAACATCACTTAAATAGCATATTAATAACTGCATATTAATATATTCACATACTGTATATGTGAAGCACTGTTAAATATATTGAAATACATTTTGTATATTTGAAATACATTTAAAAAATACTTAGTTAGAACATAAAGCTTATCAATTGTTCCTCATCGTGTTACATCTGTAAATTTGTGTATATGAGAAAATATGTTCAGAATTATATCATGTAGTTTTTGCTATTTTGTTTCTACACCACGTTTACCATTTCTAAAGGTAGGCCTATATTATATTATAATGTAGCCTATATATAAATGACTTCAAACTGTTTTACATTTTCAATGCTTTCATATTCTCATTCCATTAACAGTTTGCGATGGCCACAGGCCTATCCACTTAATAATGTATCAAGTTTCAGGATATTTTAGCTGATTATCAAATAATTCACTCCATCAATTCTAAATTAATGTAAATGCTGCGTGACTTCTACGTGTTTTAATGGGCGCGCGCTGAACATTCGAGCCACATTTGAACTGGAGCGGAGGGCGTTACCATGGAAACGAGGCAGCAGCTCAACTGACAATCAGCGAAACTCCGTCTCTCACTGTTGTTTTAACTACTTTAAGGTAAGTTTAGTCCATAAAATTACACAAATAGTACATACAAATGTTTCTGAGACTTTCTTTCATGTAAATGACTCGCTTCCGTTGAATATTTACTTTATAGAAATGGTTTAGTGTCTTTGCAAAAGTCCGTTAGCATCTCAACTGTTAGGCTAACTAAAGGTAACGTTAATTTAGGTAAACTTTAGACTTGAGCTGTAATTTTGGGCTTTTAATCACATCTTATGTGTAGATGAGAGATTTTGTAGTTTTGTAAAGGTTTCTTGACTCCACCCCCACGTTAAAACAGCGCCAAGAAGAGAAACGCAGAGAAAAGTGAAGCGCAAAGGGAAAACGGTATTGCGAGCACACGCTTGACTGAAACGCAGAATAAAAGCAGCGTTGCAAATAACTTAGTAGGTGTGAGTAAGGAAAATGGATTGCAGCTGTCATTAATTTTTTGCAATTAATTATATCTTTCTTTTTGCAGTACTTTATTTTATTTTGCAAATCTTTTTTTTTTTTCAATACTTGTTTTCCCCTTTGCCATTCTTTATTTTTGTTTTGCAAAACATTTTTTCTTTGCTCAAAACTTTATTTTTGTTTTGCAAAACTTTATTTTCTTTTGTGATACTTTATTCTTTTGCAAAACTATGTGGCATTATATTGACTCCATAGAGGTGTGACTTACTTAGATAACTATATGGATTAGTCAGATTACTCAGTAGTCAGTGGTTAAGGGCCGTCTTTATCACAAAATCCTTACAGTGCACTGAAACATTCGTTCCCTAAAAACTCACTATGTTATCGGAAGTTCTGAAGCTCAAAACTATCACAAGAGACAGTTCTCTACAAAATGACATGTGATATCTGATTTTAAAACACAAACCAATATTATATTTCAGCATAAACATACGTCGCTAGACAGGTAATGTCTAATCAAGTAAACATTTACAATTTATCTATGACTGAAATCTTGCACGTATATGTAGAGGGAAAACTCAAGTGTATACTTCACATTTTGGACAACCATTGTTTTTTTACATTTACATTTTGGTTATTGTTCTCTTTCTCACTTTAGATGCTGGAGAAAAAACAGCCAGGCTAAAGCATTCAAAGTGGAAACTTCTGTCGTGGCTCAATAATCCAGGATTGGGATGGTGGAAGGAGCAGATCAGAGATCAAACACCAAAGAATGTAGAGGGCGCTACTCTTCCTGTAGCGACCAGCAGCAGGTGTGTTTGTTTGTCTGCGTTTTGTTTGTCAGAAGTGCTGAAATAAATTTCCTGTTTTGATTCGTTGTTTGATGAAAATGGACTAGATACGATTGTTCATTCAAACAGTCGCCATGGAGATATACTACGCTGTCATCTTATGGACTTTATGGATTTATTATGTCCAAGGCGAACGCAGCCAGCAACGTGAGCCGGTAAGGACATACTCTCGGGAATGTTTGATGCGATGGGACAATCCGTGTATGGGAAATATATACTTGGACCCGTTTGTATCTGAAGACATTCTAGCTGAGATCTCTAGGCGCAGGTCTCCTGGAAATGATCACAAAAACTCTCGCAAAGAGAGGAAGCGAGGAAGGAGAGGTGGCGTCCGACTTCGGTTAAAACGACAAAAAATACGCCGTATTCCGCTCCCTTCAATAATACTCGCAAATGCTCAGTCGCTCAGAAACAAGATTGATGAGCTTCAAGCAAATTCAAACTATTTACAGGAATACAGGAACGCCTGTATTATGGCCTTCAGTGAGACGTGGCTGTCGTCTAAAGACACCGACACAGATTTATCGATCAGCGGCTTTGGGGCGCCTGTCAGGTTGGATAGAGACGCAGAAGACACGGGGAAATCTCAGGGTGGTGGTGTGTGTGTATACATAAAACAGCGGTGGTGTAGCAACATCACCGTTAGGGAAAAGATGTGCACTCCTGACATCGAACTGCTTTCCATCTCCGTTCGTCCGTTCTATCTCCCGAGAGAATTTCCCCAGATATTTGTGACTGTAATATATATATACACCTAGGGCTGTAGCTATCGATTATTTTAGTAATCGAGTATTCTACGGATTATTCCATCGATTAATCGAGTAATCGGATAAAAAATTGTGGTAATAAAAATAGATCCAAGTGAACAACAGCCTTTAAAAATACTTAAAGACACTTTACAATATGGTTCATTAGTTACTAAGAATGAACAATATTTATTTCTACAGCATTTATTAATCTTAGTTCATGTTAATTTCAACATTTACTAATACATTATTAAAATTAAAGGTTGTATTTGTTAACATTAATGTAGTGAACTAACATGAACAAACAATGAACAGCTGTATTTGTATGAACAAATGTTAGTTACAAATGTAGCTATTGTTCATTGTTAGTTCATGTTGATTAATACATTAATGTTAACTAATGAGCCTTATTGTAGTGTTACCCAAATAATAACAAGCAATAATTATTGGTTCAAATAAAGTATCAAAGTAATCATATGGGTTTTATTGAACAACGCTGTTAAAATACACCATGTAAAATATATGATAACTAATAAACATAACATTTAATTCAAATGTCAACTTAATCTTTCATATTTGGTCACTTCTGTACGATAGAAATGCAACAGCTGCCGTCATTTCTTGAAAAGAACATGTGCACGTCAAAACATGCATGCAGTGCAAGGGTTAAACTTTTATTTTGAAATCGCGATGAACAACAATTCGCACATGAGAATATATGCGATTGCGAATATATTTCTGAATATATTGAGAAACATACTTATGTATTCTCCTGTGTTGGCGAAGATTTATAAACGAGCTGCGTTACGAATCTTGTGAAACGGCGCAGACTGCATGCAGATTAACGTTATAAGCCACACAAACTCACAGCACGCAAAGATGGAGTTTGAGAAACCCGAGACGCTCCACGCATATAAATGATGATGACAGTTACTATGAAACACGTGTCCGGGGTTTTGCGTTCCCAAATGCACATTATTGGAAACTTAAACAAACAGCACATGCAGAGACTGAGTATGTGTGGAGCAGCGTTTACTGTGAACGTAGCTGAGGTACTTTTAACACAATCTGCACGCATGTAAATAATTAAACCGTCATGCTTCTCTGTGGGAGAAAAAAAACAGCGCATATATTTATTTAACTTAATCTTAGCCTTTATAATTTCACAATAGCATGATTGTAAACAGTTAAATACATCGCGTGGCCTTAGAAAACTGTGTAATAATGCGGTTCATGGACTCTCGTCTGTGGAATGCGCCACTTCCGGTATTTTGCCGGTTACTCGACACGGGTAAATTGCAATCGAGGATTTTTTGAAATCGAGTACTCGACTTTAATCGAGGAATCGTTACAGCCCTATATACACCCCAAAGCAAACACACAAACTGCTGCCGATACTATTCGCAAAGTGACTCAAAGACTTCAATCTCTTTCCCCGGATGCCCCGTGTCTGCTTATGGGGGATTTTAATAACTGCAAACTGAGTAAAACCCTCAATTTTTATCAATACGTCACATGTCCAACTAGGAAAAATAAGACTTTGGATAAGTGTTATGGTTCAATTAAGGAGGCTTATAAAGCCTCCCCTCTGGCTCCCATAGGATCCTCAGATCACTGTACTATTAATCTCATCCCGGTGTACAGACCTATGCTTAAAAGGGGGGAAGTTAAAACTAGACAGATTGAGACCTGGGAGGATGAGTCTGTTCTGAAATTACAAGGTTGTTTTGATTGCACCGACTGGTCTGTTTTCATTGACTCTGCTTCGGATATTGATGAGCTTGTTGACGCTGTATGTTGTTATATTTCTTTTTGTGTGGATTCTACATTCCCAAAAAGTATGTTAAAGTGTATGCAAATAATAAGCCGTGGGTCACTAGCTCACTGAAACAAGTGTTAATGAAAAAACATAGGGCTTTTCATAAGGGGGATGAGCGTGAAATTAGGGAGGCAACTAAGGAGGCCAGAGCAGAAACCAAGAAGGCTAAATTGCAATATAAAAATAAGATAGAGGAAAGACTGGGCAGTAACAACTTGAAGGTAGCATGGTGTTGTAAAGTTTTCTTTGATCGAAGCAGAGACCAGTGAGACAGTTGGGATCGCGTTCAACAGAAGTTGTTCTTTATTGAGAACTCCACTGTACGCGGCTGTAGAAACTTCCAACATGATCTAACTCTAATACTAGGGGTGGGGAAAAAAATCGATTCTTAGATGAATCGCGATTCGGGACGTGGACGATTCTGAATCGATTCACAAATGTCAAAAATCGATTTTCTAAAAAAAAAAAAAAACTCTAATAACGTAACATTGACGGAACGCAAAAGGCGGAACTCTGAAGCGGACGTGCAGTGCGCGGACAGTCTGTGGCGTGCACATAACAGAGACGCGCACATAACAGACGCATGATGGCTGAGCGCCAAATCCGAACGGCACCAGAGAATGTCTTCGTTAAAAGCTAACGTATGGAACATTGGCAATTTCATTGTGATTTATTTAGTATTTTTTTGTATGAGAGCTAATTTCTGTATTATTTAGTTTTCACATCAATATGCTGTGTAAACCGATCTGATCTGTATGCAATATGTGCAATGCCAGTCACAAAAAGTTTGCCAAAAAACATTTTGACTGTAAGTTACTCTCTGCAGAATGTTCATTCACTTTCTTTGCTATTTTTGATTGTAGTATACAGCAAACATTTCAAGTCATAACTCTTTATTATTTAGTTGTGTATAAGTCAAGAGCGACTTTGTAGGTTACTAATTATTCAGAATAAGTCCACAAGCATTATACGTTATGATAGCTTCTGGTAGCCTACATAATTCTATATTTTTGAACGAAAACTGTTTGTGAATTTGCTACAGCAAAATGTTTTGTTTTTTTTGTCTGAAGGATTATATTGCTCATTGGAAATAACAAGAGGATGTTGGTTAGAAGTCTATTATTAAGAATATGCTGAAGTTTGTATTAATTTACTACAAGTACGCTGCTAGTACAGGCACACATTTATTTTCCTGTTGGTTCTCAGCAATGTTGGGACATATGCTGGCAAATATAACCTTACAGTTGACTTGCCAAATCACTTCCATTTGTTTTATTAATACAATTAATATAGGAAGTATTGGAAGTAAGTTCGTTATGGGTCATCATAAATACTTTGCTTTAAAAGTACCAAGTAAAAATATTTTTTCAATGTTTTTGATAAAAGGCACTTCCCTGAGAATTGAACTTAATAAATGTGAAAAAGACACTTTAATGTCTCCGTTTGTCATTCTGTATTGCAAAGCAGATGAGAGTAGATCATGATCAGAAACCTGATTAGAAATCATTATGAATAAAATCGAATTGTTTTGAATCGAAAATCTTTTTGAATCGAAAATCGATTTTGAATCGAATCGTGGCCTCAAGAATCGGAATCGAATCGAATCGTGAGATGGTAAAAGATTCCCACCCCTATCTAATACAGTATGCATTGTAGTTATATACATTCCAAGGGGGAGGGATTACATAGAGGTGGAGACTCTGAACAAAGCATGCAAATGAAGTAGGAACACACCCTACTCTGAGTCCAATTGAATCAGCATAACTATTCACATGCTGATACTGGCCAGGAACTCCAATTCCAAGAGCCATCTCAGAGCCATTAAAGACAAAAGGTGAAAGTCAATCAACCTAACGATTCAACGTCTGGGCTCCGAAAGGTGAGAATCAAGTGATCTGACTCATTTGAAACACAATAGAGAAAACAGGTCTGGCAGGAATGGAGACTCTTGCTGGAGACTCAATAATCACCTGAAATCAGTCTACTCAATTTTATCAGTTTAGATACTATTGCAGTGGAAAAACTAAATTAAACATTTAATAAAAATGTAATCCAACAATGGGATGGTGTGAAAAGAATGATAGGTTTGCAAAAAACACATAATAAATTAGTCCAATTGCCAATGTATAAAAATGAGAGCGAGTTATCTGAAGCGTTGAACATCTTTTTTTCACGTTTTGATATTCATGACTTTTCAGACAAATTAAAGAAATTAACTGAAGAACAGGCTCAGGTAAAATCCATACCTTTCTCAATTACAAAGGAGGAGGTTAGGTCTGTATTTAAGAGAACTAAGGTAAATAAGAGTCCAGGACCAGATGGAATTACTGGGAGATTGTTGAAGTGCTGTTCAGAGCAGCTCTGTGGGGTGTTTGCTGACATTTTTGAGATGTCCTGGGAACAGGGAAGGGTCCCAATGGCTTGGAAGGAGTCTATCGTAGTTCCAGTGGCAAAGGGCAACTCTGCAAACACATTAAATGACTTCAGACCAGTGGCATTGACCTCACTGGTCATGAAGTCGGCTTCTGCTGTTCAGGGTGGTGGGGGCCCTGGACCCCAGGCAATTTGCATACAGGGCTAGCAGGGGGGTAGAGGATGCCCAGATTACACTTTTAGATCTCCTGTATAGACATTTAGAGGGTCCTGGTACACACGCCAGGCTGTTTTTGGATTTTTCTTCTGCTTTTAATACTATCCAGACACATGTTTTAGTCAGTAAATTATTATCAGAATTTAATATTGAGAGTAATCTTGTGAGCTGGATTATGGATTTTTTAACAAACAGAACACAGCGAGTTAAGGTGAATGGTTGTCTCTCTGAAAGGCGTGTCTCTTCCACTGGCTCCCCGCAGGGTTGTGTACTTTCACCTCTACTATACATCCTCTACACTAACGATTGTAGGAGCCAGTATAGTAATAGACACATCCTGAAATATGCTGATGATACAGTTATTGTCAGTTTACTGCAGAAACATGAATCTCAGCATGGGCCAGTGGTCGACGAGTTTGTCAGTTGGTGCGACAGATCTTTTCTTCAGCTTAACACCTCTAAAACCAAGGATATGCTCATAGATTTTAGGAGAAAACAACCTGGTTCTCCTCCACCCACCTATATAAAAGGAATCAGCATAGAGCAGTATAAATATCTGGGTACTGTGATAGACAGTAAACTCAAATTTGACATAAACACAGAGATGATCTGCAAAAAGGGACAACAACGATTGTACTTCCTAAGGAAGCTTAACTCTTTTAATGTTGATAAGGTTATCCTGTTTTTATTTTATAAATCTTTTATTGAATCTGTCCTTACTTTTGCTTTTATTGCCTGGTATGGGGGCATTAGCCTGAGGGAGAAAAATAACCTCAGCCACATTGTGAAGGTGGCTGGTAAGTTAATAGGCTGTCCACAGGTTTCCTTGACAAATAGTTATGAGAGGCAGGTTATGAGGAAAGCAGATGCCATAATGGACTGTGTAAATCACCCCCTTCATTGTTCTTTTGAGGTCCTCCCCTCAGGCCGGAGATTCAGAGTCCCTTGTTTTAAGTCCAATAGGACAAAGAACTCTTTTATACCTAGTGCAATTCGGTTGCTAAATTTGCACAATTCTTTGACCTAGATGAGTAGTAGTGTAACAGTGTGTTGTTTATTCGTATGTGTATGTGGTGTTTACCTGTTGTGCTACCTGAATGTTTACCTCGCTGCAAGACAAGTTTCCCTTAGGG
This sequence comes from Vimba vimba, assembly GCA_022828995.1. Classification (NCBI taxonomy): domain Eukaryota; kingdom Metazoa; phylum Chordata; class Actinopteri; order Cypriniformes; family Leuciscidae; genus Vimba; species Vimba vimba. The sequence goes on along the minus strand of CM040817.1, from coordinate 54,155,281 downwards.
GACAATAAACTGAAACTGAACTGATCAGGAAGAGATCTACTGGTGCCCCTGAGGAACTGATTTACCTAATGTGTCAAATTTAACCAAACATTTTCATCACTCACCTTCATGTCGTTGCAAACCTGTAAGACTTTCGTTCATCTTTGAAACACAAATGTAGATCTTTTTAATGAAATCTGAGAGCTTTCTGTCCCTCCATTTCACAGTTTATGCAACTACAACTTTCAAGGTAGGAAAGACATTATAACAATAATCAATATGACTCCAGTGGTTTAACCTCAACTTTATGAAGTGAAGTGAATGCTTTGTGTGTGCAAAAAAAGCCCCATTGCATCTTTATTCACAAAATATACATCTCTGACACGTGTTCACGGAGCACCACGATTCATCAGGGTTGTGTTGGCGAGAGAGCCGGCCATCTCATGGCGCAACAGAGATACATCATTTGTGAATAAAGACGTAAAATATCTTCATTTGTGTTCTCCACAAAAGTCTTACGGGTTTGGAGCGACATGAGGGTAAGTAATTAATGACAGAATTTACATTTTTGTGTGAACTATCTTCTACTATTTTCTAATGTGGTTATAATTGGTCATTGTTCTGTTTTATAAACATTTTCAATATTTTTAAGATTTATTGTTTTGAAAAAATGTTTATACAGAAAAGATAGATTAATTTGATCAAGTCACAGTAAAAACTTTTAAATTGTTAAAAAAAATAATGTTTCAAATAAATATTGCTCTTTTGAAAGTTCTATTCAAAGAATACTGAAAACTGTATCGTAGTTTCCACAAAAATATGAAGCCATACAACTGATAATAATCAATTTTTTTGAGAATCAAATCATATTATAATGATTTCTGAAGGATCATGTGACACTGAAGACTGAAGTAATGATGCTGAAAATTCAGCTTTGCATCACATGAATAAATTACGCATTAATATATATTTACATGTATATTTATGAAAAGTTATTTTTATTGTAGTAATATTTCACAATATAATTGTTTTTAGGGTATGCTTGATCAAATGCAGGCTTAAGATGTGATCAGGAAAGTGTTTTTTATGTGAAAGATGTATCTGATGTGTCAATAAATGGTATGCAAATCTTTTATGAATTGTTTTATTATGAATATTAAATATAAACATGAATACACGGTTGAAATTAGGCCTGAAAAAGACATATTTTCAACTCACTTTACAACCTAATTTAGATTTATAATTTATGTTATACTTATTAGAAATTATAATATAGAAATTATGTAAATATTAAAGATTTTTAATTCATTTTTTATAACCTTCCGGGAACGTTCCGAGAACCTTCCGGGAACCTTCCGGGAACATTCCCGGAACATTCCCCTAACCTATAGGGAACGTTCTATTAACGTAAAGAAAACTTTCCTAGCTAACCAACAGGGAACGTTAGAATGTTTGTTCTGAGAACGTTCTGGGAACCTGAAAATAACGTTCTGGGAACCAAAAATTGTTAACTGGGTAACGGCCATCCGCCTCCCAAGTTTCATTCAAAATCATCCCACTCCCCTCTTCTGCTGTCTAACACTTCTTTTGCCATGTATTTGTTTGTTTCTTTTATTATTTTATGCAATCCAAAACACTCTAACGTACCGCACTTCATATCTCTCTGTTCAAATCCTTCCTTCCCGCGCTGCCAGAAAGCTGCTGTCATTTGCAGACGGAAAGCATGAAATTACCGTAATAAGCCACATATTGCCAAAAAGCGCATGTTGTCTACTGTCAGGGGCAATTTGAATGGTTTTGATAGTGCAAACGGTTGAAGAGTTACGGTTAAATTAATACAGCTTGCTGGTGTGTGTTGGCGACGACACAGCCAGTTCTAAAGGGTTAATCAATCGTTAAAATTAGCTTAAGTTTAAAACATATTAACACATCCCGATCCCACGACTTCAACGTCACCATCACTAAACTTCCAACAACTCTTTCAGTTTTTATCTAACAACATTTTCCCAGAATGTTTGAGTTAGAATAGTTTGTAAGAGCACAATTATAACCATAACAATGCTGTAAAAGTGGACTGAGTTTACCTGTTCAGCGTGATGACGTTTAATCTCCTCGACAGCCTCTGTAGTCACATTTACCCACATAGCAACATTTGCCATGTTTGCCAGATCTGGGCCACAAGCAGGCCATTGCAATGCCACATGTCAGCCAAGAGCAAAGAAATAAACCAGAACTGGACCTTATCTGAGCCACAAAATCTGAGTATAATATGGAGTCATCTCAGCCTTAATAAGCCTGTTAACAAGCAGAATCACTGAAGGAAAGAAGAGAACAGAAAAAGAGACGAGCAGAAACGCAAGATCTACAACTGACTTCAGACACAGCCTTAGATGAAATCAACTGAAGAGAAAAGAAGACTTTAAATCTCTCAAAATCTCAGCAGAGGAGGATTAAACAACTCCACAAACAGCATTAGCTACCAGCTGTGTTCAAAAGTAGTAGTTTGGTAAATAGTTTCCAAAATTCTAAATTGTAGCATTTTTTTTTGTGTATATTTCTGTTAAGAAATTAATCCCGAAATGTTGTTTCAAACTTTTCTATTCTTAGGCTATATAATAAAAATTGTGCAAGTGTGAACGCAAAACATATTTTTTTTTATATATATATATATGGTCTCGCATTTATATGGCCCTGCTGTAATTTATTTCCTCGTTTCAAAACAGGTGTTACAATATATTCGGTTCCTGAAATATTTGGTTCCTATCATGAATATTCACGAGACCATAGCGTGGGCGGGGCGATCAATTCAAGCGAGTGGAACAGAAATTAATAGCGTGAGCGCCTCGCGTTTTGTTTTATGGATTATTTCTTTCAAAATAAGGTTGAACGAAGTTAATCTTAAACTACTCATATATATATATATATATATATTATAAATAATTCATCATTTTGTAGCATGTGTTTCAGTACTCTGAGTTTGCCTGAACTATTACAGACCTGGGGCCTCATGTATAAAACTTTGTGTCGATTTCATCCTTAAAGTGTGCGTACGCTCATAAGGCAGAATTTGCGTACGCACAAAAGTTTTCAGATTTATAAAACCGTACATACGCCAGAACCTGCGCAGAATTCACTTTATAAATCCCAGTCAGCGGAAGATTGTGCACACATGCTCTCCACCCTGAAATAACCATATATGGAGCTTACAACGCCTAGTTTTACTATGCAGATCCTCATCTGCATATCATTTGCATATGATTATTCATCCACGTGATAACGTTTAACGGTACAAGACACATTACATTAATAAAAATCATGTATTTGCCTTTCCTTGACTTGTTTTTGAATACATAAATCAAATAGTGTAAAATACATTTAATCTTTTCCACTGTCCGAATAGTATTTTTAATTGATTTATATTTTTAATGGAAACAGATAGGCCTTGGGCATTATTTTCTCAGACAATCTGGTATTATTATCATGATAAGCAATTATCTCTGTGGTTAAAACATTAAAACACAGCACGCCACAGGAAACGTGTTCAAAAACATTGCATCCACAACAAATATTTCTATTGATTGAATTTGAATATAAAAAATGTTGTAACTTCTCAGTAATGATTTCATGTTTAAGTGTTCCCCATTAATTTGAATGGCATATTTAATCTAAATGTTTATATCAGAAGTAAAACATAGTTTAAATCATTATTTTATTTATTTAAACTGTTATTTGCGTCAGTTTCACTAAACGGCCCAACGCGCTCGCTGGCGCGGACATTTAAGAAGGGATGGATATTTGCTTCAAGTGACAGGCTTGGTGAGTGAAATTATATTTGTATTATCTTGTATTTCTTTAGATTTTCTGTCTAAAAACGATCTTTTGCAAGACACCAGTGCAGAGCTATAATGAAATAGAGTCCAAATTTTATTAAAATCAATGAATCCATCAAACTCCATCATAATCATATCATAATGATAATTCAGGTTGATGCAATTTGATTTATTGGGTGATGTAATAGGATAATTTAGAAGTTTTTCATTTTAACCCTCTGGGCTTCTTCGCCCGAAAACGGGCGAAAACTTGAACGTTTCGAATTGTTTAATTTTTTTGCTTCATCGGATGGGGGTGAAACTTGGTGACTTTTGTTTTATTACCTATATGAACACACAAAAAAAAATCAAGGAGATGATTCTGATATGTTAAAGGGTCGTAAAAAAAAAAGTCACACTTAGCTTCCTCCCGCCCGAAAACGGGCGACATAGGAAATGAATGGGAAATACGAAAAAATAGGAAAACTCAGAGAAACTTTTGGTGGTACAAGCTACAGATCAGCCACTGTGCTGAAAAAAAGTGTACAGCAATGAAGGGGTGACACTCTAGAACATCAAGAGTGCAAATAAGACCCCCCCCCACACACACACACACACACACACACACACACACACACACACACACACACACACACACACACACACAGAGAAATGAACTGGTAAGACTGAAACAGCAAATTTTGCCCCAAACTATATAAAAATTATATAATCATAATAACTCCAAAACTATAGCAAGGAGAGTCAAAAGGTAGGTATCGTTTGAAAGAACTCTTTTTAAATTTTTTGAAAATATAAATTACATTACATTTGGACATTGTCCTGCCAAGAAACAGCGGATAAAAGACAATATATATATATATATATATATATATATATATATATATATATATATATATATATATCATTTTTATTATGATTTTGCATATCTTTCTTATTTGTCATGGAATAACTCAGGAAGGAAATAAGGTAGGAGGAGGACAATTCTTTTTTAGTGAAGTCCCCCTACATGTTAGCTGCATCTGGATAAAAAAATTAATAATTTTTGGATAAAGGAATCAAAAGTTACAGCATTTGGAAAAGAGACAGCCTTTTTGTACAGTCTTTGACACCCCCTCATGGGCAATTTTTTCTCCATGAAGAATATCTTGTCATAAAAGCAATAGATTATGTTAATTTTGGGCTCATTTTAATTGTAATAATACGCTGTAAAAAATGAAGTGCCATTTTCAATTATCTGAGAATGTTTCATGAGCTGTATGATGTTTTTGACACATTGCAGTACATTATTTTATAGATTATGAAAAAAAAAAGAAATTCTATTTATCAGCAAATAACTCGGCAATACTTAAGAGTTTTTCAAAGTGGATACATTCACTGTAAAGTTCAGACTCTAAGCTTTCAAATGACATCAACTTTGTGTTAATCAAGGCAAGATTTTTTTAAAATATGGTAAAGAATATTTTCGCCGCTAGGTGGCGCCTGCTGGCGGTACACTCGGTTTTAGAGGGATTACTCGGCACTCGTTAGGAGTTAATAAATGTAATTAGATGCATTAAAAAGCTGATCCTAAGCTTTAAAATGATATATAATGTGTTGTTCCATTCAGTGGTTGCTTAGTAATACATTTTTTTCTTTCCGAATGGGAATAAATCAAATAAATAAATAAAAAAGCAATAGGCCGCCTATAGGCGGTTATAGGACATGACACAAATACATTTTGAAGCCACTAGATGGCGCTCTTCTCACTTGAATTTTTTTTTTTTTTAGGCCTGCACTCTATTTTGATGTGAAATGTTGCATTTATTGAAAAATAAAATAAAATAAATAAAATAAAAATATATATATATTAATTCTAATGGAAAAAAATAGCTCATAAATATTATATAATTAATGCAAAGTATCATAAAAAATTCAAAAAATTCTAAATAATAATCAGAAAACATTATAGAACAGAAATATATTTGATTGGTTATCCTGGGAAAAAGTAAAGTAAAATTTTAAGGCTTCACCCGTTTTCGGGCGGGAGGAAGCTAAGTGTGACTATTTTACGAAGAAGCCCAGGGGGTTAAATAGTTATTGCTATTTGGGCCAGTTGGTGTCGCCAAAACACATACTCTTCTAAAAGAGTGCGTACGCACGGTCAAGAGCATCCTTACGGTGCGCACTTATTTACGCCAAGTTTATTTTTTATAAATCCCGATATGTGCGTGGAAAAATGTGCGTACGCACATTTATAACCGTTCCGTACGCACAAAACAGGCCCTGAAAGAGGCGTACGCCACTTCCGACGCATAAGTTGTGATTTATAAAAACAAACTTGACGGGAAAATTTGCGCACCTGCACGCAAACTCTGACCCATGCGTACGAACGTTTTGAAGATGGAGCAGTTTGGCGACACCGATGGTGAGCTGGAGATTAGTGTCTTTTTAGACAGAAAATCTAAAGAAAATTAATCATTTACAGAAAGATTATACAAATATAATTTCACTCACCAAGCCTGTCACTTTAAGCAAATATCCATCCCTTCTTAAATGTCCGCGCCAGCGAGCGCGTTGGGCCGTTTAGTGAAACCGACGCAGTTTAAATAAATAAAATAATGATTTAAACTATGTTTTACTTCTGATATAAACATTTAGATTAAATATGCCATTCAAATTATGGAGTTAAACACTTAAACATGAAATCATTACTGGGAAGTTACAACATTTTTTATATTCAATCAATAGAAATATTTGTTGTGGATGCAATGTTTTTTTTAACACTTTTCCTGTGGCGTGCTGTGTTTTAATGTTTTAACCACAGAGATAATTGCTTATCATGATAATACCAGATTGTCTGAGAAAATAGTTTCGTGCAAATAATGCCCAAGGTCTATCTGTTTCCATTAAAAATAGAAATCAATTAAAAATACAATTCGGCCAGTGGAAAAGATTGAGAAAAAACTTTCTCTGAAATGTATTTTACACTATTTGATTTATGTATTCAAAAACAAGGCAAGGATAGGCAACTACTTGATTTTTATTAATGTAATGTGTCTTGTACCGTTAAACGTTATCACATGGATGAATAATTATATGCAAATGATATGCAGATGAGGATCTGCATAGTAAAACTAGGCGTTGTAAGCTCCATATATGGTTATTTCGGGGTGGAGACGCATGTGCGCACAATCTTCCGCTGACTGGGATTTATAAAGTGAATTCTGCGCAGGTTCTGGCGTACGAACGGTTTTATAAGTCTGAATATTTTTTTGCGTACGCCATTTTTGGCTTTCGGGCGCACGTACACTTTTAGTAAGGATCCTACGCACAGTTTTATAAATGAGGCCCCTGATCATGTAGGAAGCGTTGGAAGACCTACAATAAAGGCATATTTCTCCCAATTTCTCCCAGATTAGTTGTTGTTGACATTCTATGATATAGAACTGTTCGTTTCTCATGAATGACAGAGGTTAAGCTTTTTAAAATGTGTATGATTGCTGTTTAAATAAATATTTACAAATATATTCTTGTGTTTTTATTATGTCTCCCAAAGTTGTCTGCATATTATTAAAATAGCCTTTAAATTATAGGCTGATAGCTCAAGACAACAGAAGAACTTGAAGATGCATATTGCATGCTTTGAATGTTGCTTTATACTGACTCAACTGAAAAATCTTTTTGATACACAACCTTTACTTTATCAAAGGTTATCATAAATGTTAAGCTTCAGATGCATTAACAGTTGTTTTCTCTAGCAATGCTTTTTAACAGTGGTCAAATTAATTGATAATAATGACTAACCATTAATCATAAAAATTAGGCCTACATCTTATCAGTTTAGTAATGTTATCATTCTATGTAATCATTTTGTAAACAAGTGTACACAAAAACACACTGGTGTAGATGGGTATACCAAAAAAATTAAAATAAGGAAAGGTATATTTATAAATAAATATTTGAATAATATAGTAAATATTTTATCAGTCCTGCTGTATTAATTTTGTCCTTGATCCCATGTGTTTCTCTTGTCTAACATTCTCATTTTTACAGATGAATATGAATAAAATATGTAATTTTAAGACACTGTATCTTACTATAAAAGTAATTTCGAGTTAATGAATGAATGCTTTAAAAAACCTCAATAAATTTTACACAGAAATATGTTGAGGCAGATGTTTTTGTTTATCATTATTTAAACAGTCTAGATCGTATTTAGGATAGGTAACTTTATGTATATTGTTTTATACTATAAAAATTATATATATTATATTCTTTAAATGACAATACTTTTTAATTATGTCCATGACCCACCACACCTGAGAAACTTCTTTTCTGACCAATATTACTATGCAATTTACTATTGTACACAGTTTTGGCCAAAAAATAATTGGTTCAGTACATATAGTTTGTGAAGCATTCAACATCCAATTATATGTTTTAAAAGAATAACGAGTCTCAACCACAATTCATATAAATAAACCTACCCATCTTTGCTGAATTTTTCATTTTGGCTGTCAATGTTTAAGACCTTGTATGAATTGAAAAAATCTGGAAAGGTTCCTCATGGTGTTTCTAAAAAATATATATATATATGTCCTTCTTAGAAGGGCACAGAACTTCACAATCATAGGTGTTTAAGTAACTAAGTAACTTAGTGATTTCTCTGATAGTCTCTTCATGATCAAAACATACTACTTTTAGATGAGGTCTTATACTATATTATACAGTGAGGTTTTTATTTGCCCTAGGTGCCAAAGCCCTTAATTTGGTTCTTCAATGCATTATATCAATGTAAGAAAATTTGAAATTTACATTGGCAAATAAAAATAAATTAAATGAATACATTTTCTAGAGTTGTGTCTCTTTTTCATTACAATTAAGTGCACTTATCTTTGGAATGGTACATTCAAAACGACAAATTGCACAAAGTATAACATTACTTTAGTTGGACCTTGCTATGTATACATCAATACAATTTAAATAATTATCACTTAATTTGACCAACGTTCAAAAGCATTGCTAGAGAAAACAACTGTTAAAGCAACTGAGGCTTAACATTTATGGCCTTTGACAGTTGTGTATCAAAAAGATTTTCAGTTGAGTGTAAAGCAACATTCAAAGCATGCAACAACATGCAACTCCAAGTAGCCTATTGTCTTGAGCTATCAGCCATATAATATTTTAATAATATAGCTTACAGACAACTTTGGGAGACAGAATAAAAACACAAGAATATATTTATTTAAACATGCAATAATAGACATTTAAAAAGCTTAATCTCAGTCATTCGTAAGAAACGAACAGTTCTAGGAGTAGCCTAGTTTAGAACAACACGCGATCTGAGGCGCTCACGCTAATCATTTCTGTTCCACTCGCTTGAATTGATCGCCACGCCCACGCTATGGTCTCGTGAATATTCATGATTGCTCCACCCTTTGGAACCAAATATTTCAGGAACCGAATATATTGTAAACACCGGAAGTGTGAAAAGAATCCATTCGAGGAGGAGCTGCTGGATGTTTACTCGTCTCACAGTGAAACCGACAGCAGCCGATGACTGTAAATACGACATTTCGGAAGATAGAAAAACAGCAATCGCTTCACATGTGACAGTAAGTTCGTTAAACTTTTCATAGCTGTAATATCGATAGAGTATTTGCGTCTCAACACACTTTATGACGAACTCAAACTCAAACACATGATAAAGTGGAAAGTTACTTTCGTGATATCTAGGCCTACTTCACGTCAACTAACACTCACAAAATGGCTGAAAATGGTTAAACGTGCACTTACTTTTTCCTTTAACAGGAGAATATTAGTTTAATGTTGAAATATTTGGTTGATTTTAAACTATTTAATTATTTTTATAATCTATGTGTGTTCAGTGGCACAGATTGGGGAATGGAAGTGTAGTCGCAGGATAATCACATAAACGTGTTAAAGTAACATCATATTTGCTTAATGCGAGACGACTAAACGGATTGTGAAAAACACTGCAAGAGTTCAGCAGTGTCATTAAAGTGAAGATGAATCCAGTGTTTAAACGAGGATGCTGTGTTTGAAAGTGTGGCCGACATGTTGCTCTACAAACCAACATTATTTAGTGACTGGAGAAAAACTGTTAATGTTCCGTTAAAGCGAATTAAATGCCATAAATAAAATGTATCAAAATTAATTTGTGTTTTGTGCATGTTTTCTGTGTCCACATACAGGCCTGAAAAGTCTCTCATCAAGGAGGAAGAGAAGGAGCAAACTTCCTGTACAATGAGTGTAAATAAAGAGAGAGAGGAGGAGAACCGTACCTGTAAAATGAGTGTGTGTGAGGAGAGAGAGGAGGAGGTGTCTGTTCACACTCAGAGAGCAGAATCTCCAGGACCCAGCTGTGTGTCCATGAAGAGTAACAGATCCTTGGATGATCTCAGTGATGGACCTGCTGTGACCTCTGACCCTGTGTGAGTATCATGAAGTTCAGGGCCGGTACAGATTCTGCTGGCGCCCTAGATGAGATATATTATATTATATTATATTCATCGCTCTTAAAAACTACAACACTGGCAATAACACACAAACACAAGTGTGTGTATGGCCGCACAAATAGTTGTTAAAATAAAGGGTAAAAAGGCTATATAATATATGTATCCAAATTGAATATATTTATAGATGATTATAGCGGCGTATACTCAAAAAACAATCCAAAAGCCACAGCAGGCTAAGACACGAGGAGATTATACTAAAGATGCGTCACACTGAAGCATTACATCTGATGTTATCTTTATTACTCCGTTTCACCAGCAGAAAGAACAAACACCAATAACTTACTTTGGTAGATGCATTCCATCAGTCGAGTGAAGATACATCAAACAGCGCATAGTAACAGATAGTGATGGTAGTAACGTCATTGACAGTAGTGACGGTCAAAAGAAAGTTTTTCCCCATGCTCACCCTGCAGCCATGCTCCAAACAACCCGCCATATCCCACAGGTGAACACGCATGCTAATAGTTACAAATGATGTTACAAATGATGTCACACTGCACGTGCACATACAAAACAGTATAGAAGGAAAGAAGAAATATCACAAAAGACTAATCAGACCTAACGTATGGCTCCTACAATGATAGTCTTTGAATCCAGATAACTAGTTAGTCTCATTAGCCTCTTACCTGGCGACCCTATTCTTAAACATAGACTGGAAAATTACATATCCAAACTTAAATGGATGCTGAACTTAATGTGCTGCTTTACATTTATTTTTCTTTTCTATTAATATAAAGCCTGTGCCTGGGCACCTAAAACTGAAAATGCGGTAAATCCAACCAAGCTGTCTTTCAAATTTGTCTCAAACTATCAATATGCTCTGGGAGTTTTAGGCGCAGTAGCCAATATGGCCGCTAGGTGACATTCAAAATCCATTTGGTGATTTAAAAACTTGAAGCGTTTTAATTTCATGAATGCTTTGGACTACTGGCCTCTTTTGATAAAAGACACATAGGGTTTTATTGCTGAAGTAAAAGCAAGCAACAACAGAAGTAAAAATAAAGTTTACACTGAACTTGCATTAAATGTAAATAAAATGAAAATGGTCCGTCCCAGTTAAAATATTCTAAGTAGCTCCTCAAAATATTAAATAAACATCAATGACTCACACAAGTTGTAGTTATGATTCTTACTTGTATATTGTTTTTTTCTGCTCTTCTTCTTTGCTTCACTCTCGGACCGGTTGCTCTCCCATACACATGCAAAGTTAAACACAACTGCAGAATTTCATGTTAAGCTTTTTCTTTTTAACAGGCTCAGGAAGGAAAATGCCATTAATGTGAAACGCAGCACGTCACGTTCATATGGCTCTGGTCTGTAGGCTATAGTTTTCCTCCCATAGAGCATATTATAAAGAAAAAGCTTAACGTCAATGCAGTAAGACGGTGATATTTAAACTCAGTAGCCAATATACCTTATTGAACATGCAACGCGCTATTGCACGTTAAGCGTTTTATAATGGTTTTCTATGGGTGTTGTTCAAAATCTGATGTAATCTGTTTTCCTCTATAAAGTATGCTTTATTAATAAGGTAGGCCTATATTGTGTACTAAATTTGGTGCTTCAATATCACTCTCATAAAGGGATAGTTCACCCAAAAATGAAAATTCTGTCATCATTTACTTTCCCTCAAGTTGTTCCAAACCTGTAGTAGGGCTGCACGATTAATCGTATTTTAATCGCGATAACGATATCTGCCTCTCTCGATTAATTTTTAAAAATCGTCGTGATATTTGCCCGCTCGTTTTTTATCCTGAAAACGCTTTTTTATTAGACATTTGCATTATCTTGCATTGTAAACAAGTCCCCACTAGCGCTGATGTTTGTGGTTGCCAGATCTGAATAGCTTAAATCTCCCGAATTATCCAAACAGAGCTTTTCTCTTACATTTTATGCCCTCCGTGTTTTACTTAGTCGGTGCAATCTGGCAACCCAGCGCGCGCGCTCTACACTGCGGGAAAAGCACTGATCTCCACAGCGATATTCTGTTTGCATGAAATTGTTAAACAGCCAGTCTGTTTCTTCACAAGCCACTTGTGCTGTTTGTGTGACTAAATCTGTTTCTAAATGAGTTTCACTGTTCTATTTTTTGAAGTTTAAGTTTTTACCAGTTTTCAAGATGTGTCGTGAATCAGTTGAAAACGACAGCCACTGCCCGTTTTCAGTGTGTATCAACAAGTAAGTTAACGTTAGACTATTTTTCTCTGCAGTACGAATTTGCTGAGCGATCTGGATCTTTACTTGTCTCATTTTCAACCGAAATGTGTCGCTTAGAAGATCTAATTTGAAGACGCATCACAAAACGCTTTAACGTTAAATCATGCCATTTGTATTGACTTGCTGTCTGAGGAAGTTGTAGCAGTTGGTTAAATGAAGTCTGATGGTTTGAAATTAACACCCGCCAAATGCGGCTAAAAATGAACTTTGGCGGGTATCGCTGTCAAATCACTGGCCAATTTGGCATGTTATTATGTTTACTCACTTTGCTGGGGAAATTCGTGTAAACCAAATCTGCTTGGATTTTGCGCAAATACTTGTGCAAAACCGTTAACTGACTCTTCTCTTTCTATGTAGATTCTCAAATGAGAATAATCGTGAATAATTATCGCGATTATAATTTTGAGCAAAATAATCGTGATTATCATTTTAGCCATTATCGTGCAGCCCTAACCTGTATGACTTCCTTTCTTCTGCTGAACACAAAAGAAGATATTTTGAAGAAAGTTGGTAACCAAACGACTGATGGACCCCATTGACTTCCATAGTAGGAAAAAAAAACTATGGATGTCAATGGGGACCAGCAACTGTTTAATTACCAACCTTCTTTAAAATATCTTCTTTTGTGTTTAGCAGAAGAAAGAAATTCATACAGGTTTGGAACAACTTGAGGGAAAGTAAATGATGACAGAATTTTCATTTTTGGGTGAACTATCCCTTTTAAGTGTCTTAAATGGGGAAGAACGCTGCCATTGTCTGTTTTAGCAGAATACTGCCATCTAGTGGTAGCAGGTTTTCTCAGACATCTGTGTGTGGATCGTGCAAGGCTAAACCGCGAAATGAAAGTCTCAAAATCCAAATGAATCAAATGAGATAGACTCAGAAAAGACATCAATGAATGCACGCGTGTCACCTGATCCACACATGCACATCTTCTTTGTTGCATGTGCAAATTATGATACACTAATACAAAGGAAAACGTCTCCGGTTACTATCGTAACCTCGGTTCCCTGAGAGGCGGGAACGAGACATTACATCACTGACGTATATGGGAACTCCTTCCTTCTCCATTTTCACTGAAATCTTATAGGCTATCGCCAGCTGGAGACAGCTGGCCAATTGACGCGAACATTCAAATGCTGACCGGACCGCGGGCAGTATAAATAGCATGGGCGCGGCAATTACGTCAGAATCAAGACTGAACGCTAGGACAGCTGATCAAACGGCGAGCACGGCGGCTGACGTAATGTCTCGTTCCCGCCTCTCAGGGAACCGAGGTTACGATAGTAACCGGAGACGTTCCCTTTCAAGGCGGTCACTTCGACATTACGTCACTGACGTATATGGGAACTGTATAGAATCCCGCCGTGAGCGCAGTGAAGATGAGCCCTGAACGGGGTCAAGCTACCTAGGCCATCTAGGCCTACTTCACAACACGTCAACTGTAAAATGGTTAAACGTGCACTTACTTTTTCCTTTAACAGGAGAATATTAGTTTAATGTTGAAATATTTGGTTGATTTTAAACTATTTAATTATTTTTTATTATTTTAAAATTTATCAAAATTAATTTGTGTTTTGTGCATGTTTTCTGTGTCCACATACAGGTCTGAAAAGTCTCTCATCAAGGAGGAAGAGAAGGAGCAAACTTCCTGTACAATGAGTGTAAATAAAGAGAGAGAGGAGGAGAACCGTACCTGTAAAATGAGTGTGTATGAGGAGAGTGAGGAGGAGGCGTCTGTTCACACTCAGAGAGCAGAATCTCCAGGATCCAGCTGTGTGTCCATGAAGAGTAACAGATCCATGGATGATCTCCCTGATCTCAGTGATGAACCATTTCCAGTATTCAGCTGTGTGTCCATGAAGAGTTACATCTCCATGATGGATCCCCCTGATCTCAGTGATGAACCATTTCCAGTATTCAGCTGTGTGTCCATGAAGAGTAACATCTCCATGATGGATCCCCCTAATCTCAGTGATGGACCATCTCCAGTATCCAGCTGTGTGTCTATGAAGAGTAACCACTCCATGTTTGAGCCCCCTTATCTCAGTGATGGACCTGCTGTGACCTCTGACCCTGTGTGAGTATCATGAAGTTCAGGGCCGGTCCATATTCTGCTGGCGCCCTAGACAGGATATATTATATTATATTATATTATATTATATTATATTATATTATATTATATTATTCATCCCTCTTAAAAACTACAACACTGGCAATAACACACAAACACAAGTGTGTGTATGGCCACACAAATAGTTGTTAAAATAAAGGGTAAAAAGGCTATATAATATATGTATCCAAATTGAATATATTTATAGATGATTATAGCGGCGTATACTCAAAAAACAATCCAAAAGCCACAGCAGGCTAAGACACGAGGAGATTATACTAAAGATGCGTCACACTGAAGCATTACATCTGATGTTATCTTTATTACTCCGTTTCACCAGCAGAAAGAACAAACACCAATAACTTACTTTGGTAGATGCATTCCATCAGTCGAGTGAAGATACATCAAACAGCGCATAGTAACAGATAGTGATGGTAGTAACGTCATTGACAGTAGTGACGGTCAAAAGAAAGTTTTTCCCCATGCTCACCCTGCAGCCATGCTCCAAACAACCCGCCATATCCCACAGGTGAACACGCATGCTAATAGTTACAAATGATGTTACAAATGATGTCACACTGCACGTGCACATACAAAACAGTATAGAAGGAAAGAAGAAATATCACAAAAGACTAATCAGACCTAACGTATGGCTCCTACAATGATAGTCTTTGAATCCAGATAACTAGTTAGTCTCATTAGCCTCTTACCTGGCGACCCTATTCTTAAACATAGACTGGAAAATTACATATCCAAACTTAAAGCTACACTGTGTAAGTTTTTTAGTTGATTCTTAGCAAAAAACACTTAGTTTTTTCAAAAATATATGTGCTCATTAATGTATATTTACTTCTTTCAAGTAATAAAGTATTCTCGTAAGTTTATAATCTGCCATTGAAAGTACATACGGGTGAGGGGTTCGAATGCTGGTCGCCATGTTGCCCCTCCATCTTGAAACTACTTTAGCCAAAGAGGGACATACCAGTAAATTAAAGCTTCGCCTTTCGCGCTTTACACTCAGTGACGCAGAGACGAATGCGAGGGGGAGATTACTCGCAAGCTCGCGAGTGCCGGCAGATTTGAAAGAGTGTGGGGTGTGTGTGTGTGTGTGTGTGTGTGTGTGTGCGCGCGTACTCACATTTGAAAGAGAGAATTAAAACGTCAACGCGACAGACAAATCAGCAAGACCATAGTCAATATTGGAGTAACTTTTCCCAGATGGAAAGAGCTCATGAGGAGAAAAGATTTTAAAACGGACGCCGAGGTTGCCTGCTTTCTTCTCGACAGGTAATTCAGCCTATTTGTGTAAATTCGAAGTTTTACAGTTGCTTGTCTAACCATAGCATGGTTGTGCATAACGGCAGAACGACCTCTAGTATAACTTCATCCTCGCGTCAATGGTGAAAAAGTATTGTTTACCTTGTAACATAAATCTGTGCTGCGACGGATCACAGGTGATGAATAGTTTTAAAGGCGCAATTTTTTAAGCTATATAAAAAAAAAAGGACACTGTAAATTTTAGTTATTTTTAATTGCTTTTACTTTGTACACATTGTAACGTTAGCCTAATCTGATTATGCTGGGATAGCCGATTCCAAGGGTGACGTTTACCTCCTGACATCTGTCCTGTATTCATTTTAGACGTATTGTTTATATTTGTCATGGACGAAGTCGATAACTGGAAGCCATGTTAATCTTGGAATAATACGGCCACCGTAGGAGTTAAAACGCCCTCGAAATTGAGAGGAACAGAAACTAATATTCACTGGGTAGTCATATACAATTTCACCACTAGATGGGGGTAAAAATCACACAGTGTAGCTTTAAATGGATGCTGAACTTAATGTGCTGCTTTACATTTATTTTTCTTTTCTATTAATATAAAGCCTGTGCCTGGGCACCTAAAACTGAAAATGCGATAAATCCAACCAAGCTGTCTTTCAAAATTCTCTCCAACTATCAATATGCTCTGGGAGTTTTAGGCGCAGTAGCCAATATGGCCGCTAGGTGACATTCAAACTCCATTTGGTGATTTAAAAACTTGAAGGGTTTTAATTTCATGAATGCTTTGGACTACTGGCCTCTTTTGATAAAAGACACATAGGGTTTTATTGCTGAAGTGAAAGCAAGCAACAACAGAAGTAAAAATAAAGTTTACACTGAACTTGCATTAAATGTAAATAAAATGAAAATGGTCCGTCCCAGTTAAAATATTCTAAGTAGCCTCTCAAAATATGAAATAAACATCAATGACTCACACAAGTTGTAGTTATGATTCTTACTTGTATATTGTTTTTTTCTGCTCTTCTTCTTTGCTTCACTCTCGGACCGGTTGCTCTCCCATACACATGCAAAGTTAAACACAACTGCAGAATTTCATGTTAAGCTTTTTCTTTTTAACAGGCTCAGGAAGGAAAATGCCATTAATGTGAAACGCCGCGCGTCGCGTTCATATGGCTCTGGTCTGTAGGCTATAGTTTTCCTCCCATAGAGCATATTATAAAGAAAAAGCTTAACGTCAATGCAGTAAGACGGTGATATTTAAACTCAGTAGCCGCATAGAGTTCCGAAGTTATGACGTCACTTTGTAGGCCAAAACGCGGAAGTGAGTTAGCATTTTAGCACTACGGGTTCCCTCGCCCTAAAGTCTATGGGTTTTTTGAATGGGTTTTTGCTAAATCGCCTGAAATAAGGTCTGTGGTTAACAAAGCCTCTAAATTTTTTCACGTTTTGATCTATGACATAAAACACACCAGTTATAACCTGCTTGTGATTTTTTTAAACTTTATTGTGTCTTAAAAACGGTGGTTGCTAACAAGTTGCTAAAAGGGACTACATCCTTTGGCGTGGACTTTAGACGTCATCATGACAAACATGAAATCTCTCACGAGCCCGCGTTTCAGCTTCACGTTCAGCTTCACGGTCTTAGAAGTTTACCTTTCAGTTAATATACATAACGTTATTTTTGTTTTGTCCCGAGATGCAACCACAAGTCATCGAATGAAAATGAAATCTCGTTTTACCGTTTTCCGTCCGATGTTAGCAGCTACCCAGCGGAGACTCTTCGTGCCAGATGGAGTAAAAAAGGCTAGCAGTAGCAAGAATAAACGTTTTTCATAACCAAATCAACAGCTAAAATACCTTTTGTCTTTCTCTTAAAATATCTAAAAGCTTGTTTACTTTGCTACTGTTTAATAGTTTAGATCCGCTGCAGTTTTATTAAAGGCTAACGTTATGTTGAGAAATGTGTTTAATTAAAATATTCAAAAATAATACCTGGTTTATTGACTTTTAATGTAACTTGTTTGGATATAATTATAGAAAGGGTGGGTCCTGCACCCTGATATTTGTGAACTTGGCTTTTGCCCACTCATAATAATATGATTGCATTTGTAAACAGCATTACCGGTAGTTAAGGCATTAGGTAACAAAATCTTTGTTATTTTAGTAGTAAATGTTAAACTATATTTAATGTGCTATATAAACGTGGACAATTCCCAGAGAACAAGCTGATATGTATAGCCTTAATGCACTGTAAGTTGCCTGTCTGACAAATACACAAATTAAATGTTAAACTATTGTATACTACTTGTATACTATTGTAACTAAACTCCAGTCAGTTTACAGTAATGTGAATGTGAGATAAAATTTACTACACTGGCTCTCACATTGGGGCTTGTGGATTACCAGGTAAAAATATATAGAAAAGTTAACAAAATGAGTATATATGGTTTATTTAGGGAACATATATGGTTTAATTATAATATATTATAATAAGCATTTGCTATTGGACAATTCTCTTTAAATTCAACATATATAATTATATACAACTATTATATTAAATGTTTGGAATTGAACTGTGTTATGCTTGTTCAGAGATTATTTGTATAGTTATCTTACATAGAACACTATTATAACTCCTCTATCTCTCCCTAGTTTTACTTACCGAGACTCGATTAACCTTGTCCCTCATGCTGGCCCTTACAATACCGGCAAGTAAACCAGCATCTAAGCTGCACTGTTCATGTCCAGATTTATAGTTGTTCTCTCCTCGATCTATGGTTTTTCTATCGTCTAAGAAAAAGGACATAAGATTGGAAATTGATACGGCCATAACGTTAGTGCTTCTGAGATGGTAAGAGTGCGTTTTTTTCCTGGCGAATTAGCAAATGGTATGCAACCATACAATCAAACATAATACAGTGAAAGATAATCTTCAAAGTTTATTTGGGGCACAATGATCAGGCATAATAATCTTAATCACAAAGAAAATAATATTAAGGTTTATATAAACTAACAAAATAATAAACGAATAAATAAAACATTAACAAAAGATTAAAAAAATCTCAGAGAGGAACGCATAAACAAAATTAGTTTCTAACATTTTTGGAAAAAACTAATGGGCAATATTTCTCATGAAAAAGTGGATAAGTGTAGACTGTAAAAATAGGTTCATACCATAGACTGTAAAAAATAGGTTCATACACAGCGCAGATCATAATGAGCGAGTGTGTTTTTTAAATAAAGTTTGAGGAAGCTTGATGATGACGTTGATCCGCGACCACGGTGTGCTGTAGTCCGTTTATAGCCTACCGTTAGCATTTTATATCTGACGGCTTTATTTAGGCTTCAAAATGTAAAAATTTTGGATTAACTTGTAAAGATTATCTTGATAGACAAAACGTGTTAGGGTCACAACTCTTTGTTGAACACAGATCTTATTTTTTGCGATTTTCCAAAAGTCTATGGGGAAAATGCATTGCTTTTTGATCGAGGGAACCAGAGAATACGGGCTCTGAGGGAACCCATGCGCCGCTAACTTCCGGGTTGTCCTACAAAATGACGTCATAACTTCGGCACTCTATACACCTTGTTGAACATGCAACGCGCTATTGCACGTTAAGCGTTTTATAATGGTTTTCTATGGGTGTTGTTCAAAATCTGATGTAATCTGTTTTCCTCTATAAAGTATGCTTTATTAATAAGGTAGGCCTATATTGTGTACTAAATTTGGTGCTTCAATATCACTCTCATTAAAGGGATAGTTCACCCAAAAATGAAAATTCTGTCATCATTTACTCTCCCTCAAGTTGTTTCAAACCTGTATGACTTCCTTTCTTCTGCTGAACACAAAAGAAGATATTTTGAAGAAAGTTGGTAACCAAACGACTGATGGACCCCATTGACTTCCATAGTAGGAAAAAAAAACTATGGATGTCAATGGGGACCAGCAACTGTTTAATTACCAACCTTCTTTAAAATATTTTCTTTTGTGTTTAGCAGAAGAAAGAAATTCATCCCTTTAAGTGTCTTAAATGGGGAAGAACGCTGCCATTGTCTGTTTTAGCAGAATACTGCCATCTAGTGGTAGCAGGTTTTCTCAGACATCTGTGTGTGGATCGTGCAAGGCTAAACCGTGAAATGAAAGTCTCAAAATCCAAATGAATCAAATGAGATAGACTCAGAAAAGACGTCAATGAATGCAAGCGTGTCACCTGATCCACACATGCACATCTTCTTTGTTGCATGAGCAAATTATGATACACTAATACAAAGGAAAACATTTGTATTCACAAAAGAGTCTTCATTTGTACAAATTGCTTCACATTCATTCAATTTAGAATTTTGCACATGCAAGTTGAAAGGCATGGATAAAACATTTCTGCAACATGTATCAAGTTCATTGATAAGTGTGCTTGCACGTGTTAATCATTTTGATACTTTATCCCATAGACAAGCACCCTTGTTGTTTGTGAACACAACCCGATAAGTCGGTTTTAGCGAATCAGCGCACAGTATTCAGGTCAGGTGACAAGGCTGCTAATCACTTTCTCAGCTTTTTGCTCTGTTGCTTTCTTCATGAAACTTACCCGCTCTAAGGGGTGCGCAAAGATAAGGCCAGGGCGAACCCAAATGCTTAAACAGATTTAATAACAAAAGACAAAACATAAACAATCCAGACCCAAGATCAAGGCAAATAATCCAATTGAGAGCATAAAGAACAAAGAAACTATTTAAAATATATATATATATATATTTTTTTTTTCTCATTATCAACAACAGGAAGAGAAAGAGAGCAGCTTCTCCAGGATCCAACTGTGAGTCCATGAAGAGGCAAGAGCCCCCAAAATTCAGTGATGGAGCAGTGACCTTTGACCCTGTGTGAGTATCATCATGTAGAGTGAGAGACACATGAACACAGAATGCACAAAGGTTCAGAACTTTAACATGTATAACAAGTAACAAGTGGAATTCAAGATGCAAAGAAAGGAATCCTTTCACTTTGTTAAAGTGTCTTAAATAGTGTTTTCTTATGCTTATGTCTGTCATTTCCCTGTTAGGTCTACATTTACACTGGAATGATTTTTGTTAAATGTTGCATCAGTGTTATATTGACAGTTATCCTCTAAATTAGTGATGCACTGAAATTATCAATCTTGATTTCTTCAATCGAGAAAATTCTGGCTAGGAATGAATAAAATCAGTGGATCCCAATCTGGTTGTCGTGACGAATGGCTCGGGGTTCCCCAAAATCTCTGCTCATTTCAATATTTTTTATATCAATATATAAATGTACGTTTTGTAAGGAAACTCTGATCGATCTGCCATAAATCAGCCAATAATAACTTCCTATGAACAGACTGCTTATCTCTAAATTTGCCAATCACATGTTGATGACACAAAAAATGCAAGACTGCTCAAAGCAGACAGAGAGAGAGAGAGAGAGAGAGAGAGAGAGAGTGTGTGTGTGTGTGTGTGTGTGTGTGTGTGTGTGTGTGTGTGTGTGTGTGTGTGTGTGTGTGAGAGAGAGAGAGCGAGAGTGAGTGAGTGAGTGTATGTGTGTGAGAGAGAGCGAGAGAGTGTGTGTATGTGTGTGAGAGAGCGAGAGTGAGTGAGTGAGTATTTGTGTGTGTGTGTGTGTGTGTGTGTGTGTGTGTGTGTGTGTGTGTGTGTGTGTGTGTGTGTGTGTGTGTGTGTGTGTGTGTGTGAGAGAGAGAGAGAGTGTGTGAGTGTGTGTGTGAGTGAGAGAGAGAGAGAGTGAGAGACTTTGACTTTTAAAAACACTTTAATTTACAAAACACTAAGAAATCAAACCAAGAGAAACAAATAAACAATAACAATTCTTATTACCAATTAAATACCAGGTTCCCTGTTTCACTTATAGTCACAGAACCGCTCCAACACCCCATCTCCATTCAAAATAAGGGACATAATTAATGTGCCGATAATAATATATTCAATGACCACTCTTGACTTCACCAAAGACTTAAAAAGAGGTACTATACTCACATCCTCTCCAGCATTCTTACACTGATGTGTCTTAAAAATGGCTAGTTTAGCTTGCCCTATTAAAAAATTGGCAAGTGTACACTGTTGCTGCCAAGACTTCTTATATCGGCAACCCAATATAAATAGACTATTGGTATACGCGAAACACAATTTTACAATGATTTCTCCCTACAATTCAAACAATGGACAGAGTCTAAGACACTCACAAAACATGAAAAACTGTGTCAATTGCATTACAAAAAGGACATGTCAGTAAAACAGTCTCATTAAAGGGGGGGTGAAATGCTATTTCAGGCATACTGAGTTTTTTACACTGTTAAAGAGTTGGATTCCCATGCTAAACATGGACAAAGTTTCAAAAATTAAGTTGTACGTTTGATGGAGTATTTCTGTGCCAAAAATACTCCTTTCCGGTTTGTCACAAGTTTCAGAAAGTTTTTTTCGAGTATGGGCCTGTGTGATGTCAGATGGGGCGGAATTTCCTTATACGGGTCCTAAGGGCACTTCTCCCGGAAGGGCGCGCGTGCACCCGTAGACCAGAGCGAGAGAGCGAAAGCAGTACGGCCATCAAAGTCGCTGTTCTCGCTGCAGTCACAGGACTTTGTTTGTTCCCTGCATTTCGACGATGCTTGTTTTATAAACAAGGCCCAGTTCAACGCCGGATTTGCAGATCATCTAATGCTTAAGGATGGAGCAGTCCCAACTATAAAGGTTCACCGTCGTGCTTTGGAACCGCAGGCGGTGAGTAAAACTGCTTCAAATGTCTGTATGTTGTTAGCTATCGGCGCGTAAGCACAGCAAGTAAACAGTGAAGAACAGCGCTCGTGATTCTTTGGCTCCGCCCACACAGCCCGCCTCCAGCCGCTCGTTTTTTTCCGGAAAGACTCGGTACAGCCTATCTTTCTTTTATAAATATAATAAAACTAAAGACTTCTTGGAGAAATGAAGGATGCAATACTACTCTATAGATACTCAAGATTAACATGAGATTGACTGAAACTGAGTGTTTCACCCCCCCTTTAAGCTTTTGAAATAAAAGGGTTTAAGGCAACAATACAATGCAATAACCTCCACTGAAGGTCCCCACATCTCTTAGAGATAGGGGGTTTGTACAGTAATCTTCAGGATGGATATACCTCATCAGAAATAGAAAGCCAAGTCCTCCATTTAGTGTCCAGTCTTTGTTTCAGTTGTCCAAGATGTACAGATTTCACACAAATACATTTTTCTCAATAGAATAAAATACCAAATCCCCATAACCTTTCAGTAAGTTTGTTAGAATTGTATCATCAATTAATTCCCAATTTTTAAGAACCACCTTAAATTCAGGAAATGTCTGAGGAATAAAACCATTCAGAAGAACATTAGCCTATTTGTAAAATAAGTCAGAGAAAAAGAGGCCTTTAAGGAATAGTTCACTTTAAAATGAAAATTCTGTCATCATTTACTCTCCCTCATGTTGTTTCAAACCTGTATGAATTTCTTTCTTCTGCTGAACACAAAGGAAGATATTTAGAAGAATGTCAGTAACCAGACAGTTTCTGGTCTCATTGACTTCCATAGTATACTTTTTTCCTACTATGGAAGTCAATGGGACCCAGAAACTGTTTGGTTACTGACATATGTGCAAAATGCAAAATTGAATGAATGTGAAGCAGTTTGTACAAATGAAGACTTTTTTCTGAATACAAATGTTTTCCTTTGTATTAGTGTATCATAATTTGCTTATGCAACAAAGAAGATGTGCATGTGTGGATCAGGTGATACGTGTGCATTCATTGATGTCTTTTCTGAGTCGATCTCATTTGATTCATTTGGATTTTGAGACTTTCTTTTCGTGGTTTTTAAGCATTTCACAACCCACACACAAACAACTACAAATGAATAGGCCTGGTGCTAATTATTAATGTGTGCACAACTACCCATCTATTTGACAAATTCACAAATGTGCGTTTAAACTAATACAATACAAGTTGTGTAGGAAAATGCCATTAACGTGAAACGCAGCGCGTCACGTTCATATAGGCTCTTGTCTGGAGGCAATATAGTTTTCCTCCAAAAAGAGCATATTATAAAGAAAAAGCTTAACGTCAATGCAGTAATGACGGTGATATTTAAACTCAGTAGCCAATACACCTTATTGAACATGCAACACGCTATTGCACGTTAACCATTTTATAATGGTTTTCTATGGGTGTTGTTCATAATCTGATGTAATCTGTTTGCCTCTATAAAGTATGCTTTTTTAATAAGGTAGGCCTATATTGTGTACTAAATTTGGTGCTTCAATATCACTCTCATTAAGCGTCTTAAATGGGGAAGAACGCTTGATTACGCTGCCATTGTCTGTTTCTAGTGGTAACAGGTTTTCTCAGACATCTGTGTGTGGATCGTGCAAGGCGAAACCTGCGAAATGAAAGTCTCAAAATCCAAATGAATCAAATAGGATCGACTCAGAAACGAGTCAATGAATGCACGCGTGTCACCTGATCCACACATGCACATCTTACTTGTTGCATGCACAAATTCTGGCCTACATTAATACAAAATCGAGGTTTTGTATTAACAACTATGTCTCTATTTGTACAAAATGCTGCACATTCATGTGATTTTGGATTTTGCACACACAAGTTGTATTGTATTAGTTTAAATGTAGTGACACACATTTGTGAATTTGTCAAATAGATGGGTAGTTGTGCACACATGAATAATTAGCACCAGGCCTATTCATTTGTAGTTGTTTGTATGTGGGTTGTGAAATGCTTAAAAACCACGAAAAGAAAGTCTCAAAATCATCCAAATGAATCAAATAAGATCGACTCAGAAAAGACGTCAATGAATGGACGCGTGTCACCTGATCCACACATGCACATCTTCTTTGTTGCATAAGCAAATTATGATACACTAATACAAAGGAAAACATTTGTATTCAGAAAAGAGTCTTCATTTGTACAAATTGCTTCACATTCATTCAATTTTGCATTTTGCACACGCAAGTTGAAAGGATAAAACATTTCTGCAACATGTATCAAGTTCATTGATAAGTGTGCTTGCACGTGTTAATCATTTTGATACTATATTTATCCCATACCGATCAGCCACACTCCACTGACAAGCTGCGCATAAGATAATCGCAGCCTTTGCCAAATCACGTGCGGTTTTATTGCGATTAATCGTGCAGCCCTAGTTTTAATTCTTTCTTTCTTTCTTTTCCTTTATTTATATAGCACAAGTAAACACAACAGAAGCTGACCACTGTGCTTCACATAACATAAATCGAAGAAGATTGAAGAATAAAAATATCATTCAGACTGCAGAAAAGAAAAAAAAACAGAGATAAATTTAAATAAATTCACACTCCAAAAGATACACCTTTAATTTGAGTTAAAACTCATATAAAGAGGATAGCGATCTCAAGGAGACAGGGAGGCTATTCCACAGCCTAGGACCGAAAACAGCGAAAGCACGGTCCCCTCTTGACTTTAAGCGTGAGCGTGGCTGGGACAGATTATAGTTACTCGTGGACCTTAGACACCTCCCAGGTACATTAACATTTACAAGTTCAGACAAGTATGAAGGTCCAAGACCATTTAAAGATTTAAAAACAAACATCAGTATTTTCATGTCAACTCTGTAATGCAACGGCAGCCAGTTAAGAGACAATAAAATCGGAGTGATATGTTCATATTTGCGAGTCCCAGTCAGGAATCTGGCAGCTGCATTTTGTACCATTTGAAGCCTTGTAATTGAAAACTGGGGTAGTTCTACATATAAGGAATTACAATAATCCAGACGGGATAGAACGAAAGCATGTATAACTTTTTCAAGCTCTATCGGTGATAGAAAATGCTTTACTCTAGATAATAGCTTCAAGTGAAAGAAACTTGATTTGACCACTGTGTTTATGTGTTTCTCTAGCTTTAAGGAGGAATCCAAAACCACTCCCAGACTCCTGACCGTAGGTTTAATATCACAGTCCAGGTCTGCAGTATTAAAAGTATTTTTTCCATCTCCTAAAGAGGGGCCAAACACAATAGCCTCTGTTTTACTTGCGTTTAAATGTAAAAAATGTAAGGACATCCAGGATTTTATGTCATTTAGGCACGCAGATAGGGTTTCAAGGCCCTTTGTGTCAGTGCGCTTAAAAGGCAGATAGATTTGAGTATCATCTGCATATAAGTGGAAAGACACTCCGTGTTTCCTAAAAATGTATCCCAACGGCAGCATATACAATGAAAACAAAGTAGGAGCCAGAATGGAGCCTTGTGGTACACCATAGGTAAGAGGAGCTACGGACGAAACAGAATCTCCAATACCAACTGAAAAGGTTCTGTTTGTAAGATAGGACTTAAATCAGCTAAGAGCATTTCTTCGGATGCCCACAGATTTTCAAGGCGTGACAGTAAAATTCTGTGGTCAACAGTGTCAAATGCTGCCCCCAGATCCAAGAGAATTAAAATGACGGAGTCCCCAGAATCAAGAGACAACACAATATCATTTAAAACTCTCAATAAAGCAGATTCAGTACTGTGATTAGTCCTAAAACCAGACTGAAATTTCTCTGATACTATTCTCATCAAGGAAGCTCTGTAGTTGCAATAACACAGTTTTCTCAAGGATCTTGGGTCTAAAATTTGACAAATCAGTAATGTCCGCGTTTGGCTTTTTTAATATGGGTTTCACCAAGGCATGTTTGCAAAGAGCAGGGACAAAACCTGAGAGAAGGCATCTGTTTATAATAGACAAAATCCAATGCCCCACATTATAAAAAATCTGTTTGAAGAACCATGTAGGAACAGTATCAAGAGATGAGACAGTAGGCTTCAACTTAGCGACTATATCTGTTAGACCAGCCATGGTGGTCAAAAGAGTTTAACAACCTGATGGCCGAGAGAGTGTCTACAGGGTCAGTAGTCGAAGGCACTATGGACCGTCTAATTGTTGCCAATTTCTCAAAAAAAAATTTGCAAAAATTCTCACATGTAGAAGCAGATTCAGTAAGATGATTGTTACTTACAGGATTAAAAACAGAGTTTAGGCCCTTAAACAGGATATTTGGATTATTTGAGATTTAAGTTAGAAAAATATTGAGACTTAGCTGTTTTAAAGGGCACCTATTATGCAAAATTCACTTTTACATAGTGTTTGAACATAAATGTGTGTTGGCAGTGTGTGAGCAAAACCACCCTAGAATGATAAAAATCCACCCAGTAGTTTTTTTACTATCTCAATAAATCACAAGCACCGTCTCACAATGCGCTGTTCTAAGATTGCCCTCACTGTGACGTAGAATTGCGCTAAGCCCCACCGACGTGGTTTGATTGACAATCTGGTTTTGGCATAGACCCTGCCCTCGGTGATCTGTACACCATCCTCCATTGTTTCAACGACAGCCGGTAATGTCTCCTAAGAAGAGTAACGTTCGGTGTTCTGTTGTGGGATGTAAGAATGGACATAGTAGTCTTCACTGACATCAGAGCCACTGAAAACGCAGCGGATGGATTTTATTTATGAAGAAAAGGCGCCACTTAAAGCTGCCGTCGGCAAGTCTGGCAGATTGAGTGGACTTAGCCAAAATTTTGAATGCAACTCTCATGCCCCTCCCCCACTACCAACGAGCACCCGCCCATCGTCAGTGCGTGTGTACCTGATTTTCTGTGAACGCGTCCGTCTCTTCAGCATCGATCAACACCATGGACTCGGAGGTAGGCTGCCCTGGCTAATCTATCCATAGATAGCAATAACCGAGGAATTGGAAGCTTGTTAGTAGATTTTCTCTCCGCCATCACGCTTCGTACAATCTATAGGCGAACTTCAGGCGCGTGTCGTGTGCATGTGATATTGTAATGTGCGCGTCTGCGCGAAGGAGGGGGGATCTGTGGCGTGTGCACGAACTGTGATTGACAGTCACATCTCACACCCCCCGGCGCTGATTGGACCCGATGAGACGGGAGCGGTGGATTTTTGCAAAACAAATAACACGCTCCAGGTGGAGTTAGAAGCTCGGGTTTTTTTCTAAAACCACCTTTTTATGTTGTTCTGTCGGATTATAGTGTCAATTTCACTGAATTTGATCAAAAAAATGTTGCCGACGGCAGCTTTAAACTTCCTAAATACGTTTATGTTTGCGCGAATCATTTTCTGACTGACTGTTTAGTGAACGAGGGTCAAAGTTAATCCTCAAGTGTGGATCGTTGCCTACTGTTCGCGATCCAATGTCACCTCCAGAAGAAGTAAGTGTATTTTATGATTTTTGAGCAAATAGTCATTTCAATCGATGTCAGCCAGTTTGTCAGCCAATCGATGTCAACAACAAATGCGTCTAAAGCTATTTATTGTCGTCGTCATAGGATGTCTCAACAAACAACGTCAGACAGTTTTATGTCACGTATCATTTTTTTGCAGCAATTACAAATGTAAATAAATTAAGGTCTGCTCTATCTCCTTATACAGTATATAAACGTCTATCTCCCTGCAGCATATGTTTTCTGGTTCTGTAGCCATCTCACATTTAACACATAAGCACCTGTACGACAAGTAATGTCAACATGACACAACAGATCGCATAAATATAATTTTGTTTGTACTTAAGAAAAAATAAATAAATCGTTTGTACTTAGCAAACGTTATCACAGTATTTGTGTGTGTGTAGTTAAAAAAAATTGCGCGAACGTTATCACAATTCGTGTGTGTGTGTGTGTGTGTGTGTGTGTGTGTGTGTGTGTGTTGCACATCCATAATTGCAAAGGGGACGCGATTGAAACTTTGTAAGTACATAAATGTATCAAATAACCATTCCGAGACGTTTAGTCCATTCTCATTCGTGTTTATTCTGTGCCGGACTCTCTTCATCATCTGGGTCCAGCAGGGCGGGGATATGCAGCTCATTTACATTTAAGGTGGTACACACCAAAACAGCTCTTTTTAAAACAGGCCCCAAAAATGACATTTTCAAATGGTTATAATAAATTAACTGTGGGGTATTTTGTGCTGAAACTTCAAAATACATTCTGGGGACACCCAAGACCAATATTACATCTTGTAAAAAGGGGCATAATAGGTGCCCTTTAACAGCTTTTTGGTATGCCTTTATAGCCTGGGTTTCCCCATGCTGCCTTGTGCGCAGCGCGATTTTATTCACGCTGCTAGGCAGTCTGGCTACCATGGACCAGATTTTCGCCTCAGTTAGGGAACCAATCACAGAACGGGGAGGGAGCAGCAAGACGATGACGATCTGTACGCGACACACCGCAGCAGTTTGTTTATGTCTATGGATCTAACATGGCAGCAGACGCAAAATTACCTTTCGATGCAGCCTTAGAAAGTGTTCTAAGTAGTTTAGAACGCAAGTTTATTTAGAAAAAAGAGCAACTTTTGGCGTTAAACCATTTCGCCATTTTGTTAGTGGCTAAGGCAATGGGGCTTAGCGAGACCTGAAGGATTCAAATTTAAGAATATGTTTTCAGATATGCTTCCTTACATAACATCACGGTGAATAATACTGATTTTAGCATTTGAGGTTTTAATTTAGATAGTATATAAACTGAGAAAGTGATTATTGAGTTTACAGCAAGATATTCCTGCCCGACCTGTTTTTCTAAATGAGTCACGAATGATTCACTGAGAATCTCACCTTTTGTTCTGCAAATGGCTTTCAGACCCAAATGGCTCTTGGAGCCTTATGCTGATTGAATTAGGATTGGCCAGACCCTCACAGTCTAGGGCAGTGGTTCCCAAACTTTTTGAAAGCATGGCACCCTTTTGTAGTGTTTTTTTTTTCCACGGCACCCTAACCCAATTAAACTAACCGAACATATGTACATACATATATACAATTATATCCAGATGAGCAAACAACAAATGAAGCATAAAAAGCAGCATGAATTTATTATGAATGCATCACAACAGACATAATATGAGGCGAAACAACCCCTTCAGGTGAATCATCTGTCCATTTATAACTGGACACACGTCAACAGACTGATTTTAACCAATTAGGCTACTGTATCTGAGAATCATTGGAACAAAACTGATTTAAACATAATAATTAATTATTTTAATAATAAACAACTCCAAATATTTTTTTTATTTAGTTCCTTGTTTGCTTTGTTCAAACCTGACCTTATAACTTAAATAAAATATCTTTGCAGGGAACTGTCGCGGGCATTTTAATGGGATACATGTGCCTGCTTTTGCGAGCACAGCCTCTTGATACGGGGGTTGATTGAGGATAGTGCAACTCGTAGATCGTGCTCCACTGACAGGCGCTGCCTTTTTTTGTTTTTCACGTATGCTAGGGATGAGAACGCCAGCTCGCACAAGTAAGAGGTTGAAAACGGCAACAGCACATTGACGGTGCTTTCTGAGATAGATGGGTATTCGTGTCCCACATGCAGCCAAAATTCATCTGAAGACATTTCTCCAAATTTTAATTTTAAAGTGCGATCCATAAGAAGTTCCGCCAGTTCTTCTTGCGATTTGATTGGCAACATTTTTGCCGATTCTGATGAGAGAGGGTTAAAGGGGTCACGGATCCAGTCAAAGTTTTCATTATCAGCGCCAGCGGGGAAGTACACCTCAAACCTTTCCTGTAGCGTCTTCAGATGTGCAGCTATAGATTTGAATAGACCTGGAGTCTTGCGAGTCTCTGCTGTTAAGGGAAACATGTCAATGTTTTTATTTTTCAGAATTTCTTGCCACAGCTTGAGTTTGGCCTTGAAACCGTTAAGTTTGTCTGTTGCTGTTAAAATGTTTTCTTTCGTTCCTTGCATCTTTGTGTTAAGCTCATTTAAGTGACTAAAAATGTCTGCGAGGTATGCAATCTTAGCCCACCACGAGTCGTCGTTGATCTGTTCTTTGTGGGGTATGTCGTGCTCAGTTGAAAACTGCCTGAGTTCATCTCGAAGCTCATAGACACGGGAAAGCACCTTGCCCCGTGACAGCCAGCGCACCTCCGTATGCAGCAGAAGACTCTGATGCTCAGACCCCATTTCATTGCACAGTATGTTAAACAATCGGGACTTCAATGGTCGTGACTTAATGTAGTTTACAATTTTGACAGCTTGTTCTAATGCTACAGTCAGGTCTGGGGGCATTGCTTTTGCGACGAGTGCTTCGCGGTGCAGCATGCAGTGGGTAATCTGCACATCTGGGTTTTGGTTCTTCACCATAGTTACCAGTCCTTTTACTTTTCCAGTCATAGATGCCGCTCCATCTGTGCAAATACTATGACACATGCCCCAGTTTAGACCACATTCTTTGAAGTACGTATCGATGACAATAAACATTTCTTCCCCTGTTGCACGACTTGTTAGTTCTTTGCAGAAAAAAAAATTCTCCATAATTAATTCCTCATCACTATATCGCACACTGGCCAAGAGATGACAGTGTCCACTGCAGTCCGTAGAATCATCAATTTGGAGTGCACATTTTCCACTTTTGTTTAGTTTTTCTGTTAGTTGTGTTTCTATATCAGCAGCCATGTCATCAATGCGACGTTTAATTGTGTTGTCAGATAATGGGATTTTGTCAATTTCTTTGACAGCGTCCTCACCTATCATTACCCCCACGATTTTTTTGCAGGCTGGCAAAATGAGTGATTCAGCAATGTTATGGGGCTTCTTTGATTTGGCGATTAGCTCTGCTACTAAGAAGCTTGCCTCCAGAGCTTTATCAGACACACGCACACATGACATCATTTGTTGGTTCTGTTTAACATTTTGTGCTTTTAGTTGCTTGAAATATTCTATGTCTTTGCTGGTTAAACCGTGGTGTTTCGTGTCTAAATGTCTCTTCAGCTTACTCGGTACCATTGCTGCATTTGATAGCTTTTCCCTGCAGACGAGGCATTCAGGCGTGGGACAGCTAGCATCTCCGATCCATGTAAAACCGTAAGCCAGGTAGCTTTCAGAGTACTGTCTAGTTTTATTTTTTTTGGGTGGTGGTGGTCCCAGGTTGATGTCCGTCGGTCTTCTGGGCTGTGACATTTCTGCTTTTCTTTTGTTTAAACTTATAAATTTATCCATATTTGCCCTGTCCTGTCAATCTGCGTGAAATATAGGCTAAAATTGAGCGCGCACCATTACAAAGGGCGGAGCGAGCGGGACGATTCCCTCCCGAGAATAGTCCAATTAGTGGTAAATAAACATTTCAACTTTAAATGTATGAAATATATCAGTGTTTTTTCGCTTATTCATTTTTGTTTGGACATGCATATGTTGGTGTTTTGATATGATTTTAAAATATGCTGTAAACAGGGTTAGCCTATTATAGTTTAGCATTTTTCATTAGGCTAGTTTTTATTTTTATTTCGTTTGGACTTTTTGTTTTCAAATTCAGTTTAGTTTTAATTAGTT
The DNA here is from genome assembly GCA_022828995.1 of Vimba vimba. Classification (NCBI taxonomy): domain Eukaryota; kingdom Metazoa; phylum Chordata; class Actinopteri; order Cypriniformes; family Leuciscidae; genus Vimba; species Vimba vimba. The sequence continues at coordinate 54,122,979 of CM040817.1, read as the reverse complement.
TTTAAAGTGGGTTTGCTAGTTTAGTTTATTTTTTATTTTTTGAAAATGCTTAGTTTTCGTTTAGTTTTTATTAGTTTTAGTGTTAGTTAAGTTTTTTTTTGTAATTTGGGTTATTTGTCAGGGGCAAGATTCAAAAAGACATAATGACATAACATTATTTAATATTTGAATCACAGCTTATAGTGTTTTGACATCGACAACCACAACCAAAAAGTGCATTTTACCTCAAACTTGCGACTAGTTAACTTTCTAAAGAAGGCGCAATCGCTTCTCGGGTCGACAATAACACACTGACAAAATTATATTCAGAATTTAAAATATTTTTATACCACTTTTTAATGTGTGATTGTGTAAAGGTGTTCACGAGATAGAGATAGGCCTACCAACCTTTCGCGAACTTGCTTGCTTTCAATGTCGAACGAACACTCGTTCTCATGGAGACGCTGTGTGCACGGAGGGGAGGGGCTGTGTATGTGTGTGTGTGTGTGCGCGCGCGCGCGCATGAGAGAGACGCATATGAGTGACAGAGACGAGAGCAGGGAAAGGAAATGCAGCTGAACAATACGCTGCGTGTTTTAAATAGCGTTTGTTTAAATCGCCTTTTCGTTCGTTTTCGTTAACGATTATAACCTTGGCTGTAAAAGGTTATAATATGGTAGGATAGTTATTTTAGGCTGTTTAAATTGGAAAATAAAGCTGAGATTCTGCGGCACCCCTAGCCAGTTGTCACGGCACCCACTTTAAGGAACCAATGGTCTAGGGTGTTACCTTAACCTGTATACTCATTTACATGCTTTGTTTGAATTTGTCTCCAACTTCAAAAGTCCCTCCTCCTAAAATGCCTATAAGACACCATGTAAATGTATATACTTTAGATCATGTTGGAAGTTCTACAGCAACGTACAGCGGAGTTCTCAATAAAGAATAACTTCCGTTGAATGCGATCCCAACTGTCTCACTGGTCTCTGCTTCGATCAAAGAAAACTTTACAACAGATGGTGCCCTGTGACCTGGATGGAGAAGGAGGAAACTCAAAGAATTTTAAGCTCAAAGAACTGAATCTTGAAACTTCAAGCTCAACAAAAGATCTGACAAAGATTGCCAGACTGAATCTTTCCAGCTTCCTCCAGATTGAAAACTTCAAGCTCCAAAAAGATCTCAAAGCCTGACTGAGTTCCAGACTGAATCTTGAAACTTCAAGCTCAAAGATCTCAACAAAGCTGACTGAGTTCCAGACAAATTTTTTCTGTACAACCGACGATTCGGTGAGTTTCACTCCATTCAAAGAACCAATGCAGACCAGTACAAATGTGTTTTTCCTCTGCGCCGTTCAGAGAAGTAGTTAACAAACAGCTGTAGAGTTTGGTTAACTAAAGATGAGCCTCTAAAAAAAGTTTTTCTTTTAGAGATGAAATTTACCCTCTGTTGTTGGCAGGGAAGATTAACAGTTACATGTTAATATTGTTTGTATGCTCTTGCTAGAAGAAGACCTTTGTAAGCTAGAGAAGATTTAGCCTCATGTGCTAATAAGATTGTACCCTCTGTTTGCAAGACAGTAGAGAGAAGTTTTTTTAGTGTTTGTTTGTGGTAACAGAAATTCACAAAATGTTTAGGAAAAGTACTAGACAGATTACACCTTTTTGGACAGACAGTGAATTCAAGTCTTTTTTATCAGAGCACATGGACTCCATCGTGACTGAGCCAGTCAGATTGAATTTAACAAAGAAATTTGGCATTGATGCAGACAAAGTATGGTCAATTGAAGATTGTAAAAGATACTAGGAGCCAGTTTTCGCAAGAACAATGTGAAAGCCATTATCTGTTGTCACAGAGAATTTAGCTTATCCATTGCACAAGAACAAGCACAGTGTATTGCTAAGTTAAATGAACAGATCAAACAATTGCAGACTCAAGTGTCCTGTCTCAAGACAAACGTGGGACATAACAAGGCCTCAACCAAATGTGATTTAGAAGACCAACAGTCAGATGAAAGCTATCCTGATTTACAGTCTTTTGATAGTATAGAGGACAATGTCAATGCAGATGTAAATGCAGTTGAAGTGTGCGTAGCTAGACAAAAGCCTCAGGGAAAAGGTGTTAATACAGTTTCATTTGCAACCCCCATATTCCAGCCACAAGCAGTCAAAACATCTTTCTCTTTCTCATATCCTAAAGATATTGAGAGAATTGCTGAAAGTTTGCCATCAGTGCAAAGAAATTTTTCTGAGTTTAGGAGAGAGTTGTCCAAAAAGATGCGGCTCTATGATATGACTCTAGCTGAAGTCACTCAGGTAATATCACAGATCTTGACTGAGTCAGAATTCAATGATTTTGAAAGTGCTGTAAACAATTCTGAACTGCAACAAGCCAGTAAAGATGAATTGAGAGAGGAAGTTCTGAAAGTGCTAAAGGACATTGTTGGACCGAAAGTGGACTGGTCGAAAATTACCAATTGTGTACAAGAGAAAGAAGAAACTGTGAGTGAATATACTGAGAGGTTCTGTCAGGTAGCTGCAGTGTACAGTGGAATTGCAGATACGCCAGAGAAGGTGTTAGGTGATAATGGCCCTTTGGTTCGCACATGGTTTCATTGTCTTTTGCCAGAACACAGAAAGGCGTTGCCTTACTTAAACATCACATGGTGTACGAGAACCCTGCAAGACAACTTGGACAGTTTAGCTATTTGGGAAAGAGATTCTGATGTCAAAGAGAGAGTAAGAATTGCAGCAGTTTCTGTTAAGGTCAACTCAGAGAAGCCAAAGAAACTCAAAAGTCCTAGAGAAGCCAGTTGTTCTTACTGTGGCAAGCACTGGCATTTTGGAAAAGAATGTAGGAAAAACAAAAAGAACTTTAAAGAAGTTAACAAGGTTACTCAGCTCCTGCTTAGCCTGCTTGATATTCTGAAGCAGCCCCTCCCCTCCTCGTTAAATTCGTGGGGCAACTTGATACAGTGTTAACCATTTAGGCTGTGAGTGCTTAATTTCCCCAGTAGCTCACAACAAAGATGAAAGACTTATTTTTGTTTAATAGAACAAAAGGAAAGTGACTGTCTTAGCCTTTGTTTGGGGGACATTCAGTATACTCACAGCCTTAAATGTTATACCACAGAATATTGCAGTCAGACAACCATCCTCTGTTAATGATGTCTACTAGGACTGATGTTTCACTGGAGAATGGAAATGTGCCAATTTTCTCACACACTGTACAGTGTGTACACAACACAGGGACAGAATAGGACACGGACAAGTGAGGTGCCCTGGGAAGAACTGAACGCAACAGGCTTCGGGGGGTGAACCCAGGGTGAAGACACTACCTCATAGGCCTTTCCCGATTTAGTCCATCCTTACCTCACTGGTCCATAGGTGTCAAATAAATTAAGAATTAGGGAAAGAATGAAATGACAACAGTAGACTCTGAAAACGATAGAACCATAGTGTTTAAACTGCTACAACCGTAGTGTTTTGAAGAAATACTGCTCTCTGTTTTTCTGTTTTCTGTCTTACAGTGTGCAGATAAAACTTGATGGCTTTTCCGAGATCTATATGCAATGACCGTCTCATCTGCGTATGAAGCCCCAACCTCAAGAAGACAACCGGTCTGGTTGAACGAACTATCACAAAAGAAAATGAAAAATACACAACGCAGAAAAAATGGAAATGGTGGGAAATGGACTCTACAGGAAACAGACTTCACAGCTATTCAGGCGCCATGGACTTTCCAGACTTCCACTCTTATGCTACATGGTTTTCTGTGTAATCATGTAGTTTATACGACATTTTACACCCTGCGTCGCAGGTGTCAACAGTTATGGTTTTGAGAAGAACTATGACACTCATGTAAATCAAGGACACAACACAGAATAAGTTATACGTGCCTGTAACTTTTTCAAGTTACAAGAATTGAACTTTTAAGTGTTTAAATTTGTATTTTGTGAGAGTTATTTTAAGAACTCTCAAAGAGGGGACTGAAGGATTAAAATTTAAGAATATGTTTTCAGATATGCTTCCTTACATAACATCACGGTGAAGAATACTGATTTTAGCATTTGAGGTTTTAATTTAGATAGTATATAAACTGAGAAAGTGATTATTGAGTTTACAGCAAGATATTCCTGCCCGACCTGTTTTTCTAAATGAGTCAGATCACGGAGACGCTAACCTATTGTCTTTAATGGCTCTTGGAGCAAGAGCCACAGTCCAGACGTTGAATCGTTTGGTTGATGGGATTAGCACACGAATGATTCACTGAGAATCTCACCTTTTGTTCTGCAAATGGCTTTCAGACCCAAATGGCTCTTGGAGCCTTATGCTGATTGAATTAGGATTGGCCAGACCCTCACAGTCTAGGGTGTTACCTTAACCTGTATACTCATTTACATGCTTTCTTTGAATTTGTCTCCACCCTCAAAAGTCCCTCCTCCTAAAATGCCTATAAGACACCATGTAAATTTATATACTTTAGATCATGTTGGAAGTTCTACAGCAACGTACAGCGGAGTTCTCAATAAAGAATAACTTCCATTGAACGCGATCCCAACTGTCTCACTGGTCTCTGCTTCGATCAAAGAAAACTTTACAACAGACCCCAGTCGTCATGGTTGTCTCGCCATTAATCGCCCTAATGGAGGACCAGGTACAGGAGGCGGCCAATCTTGGAATCTCTGCCGCTCAGCTGGGTCCAGAGAAAGAAAAGGCAATAAAGAATTGTCGATACCAACTTCTGTTCGGTAGTCCCGAGGCTTGGATCAGCGCAAAGTGGCAAGACATGTTAGCCACGGAGTTGTATAGGACCAACCTGCTAGGCATCGTCATCGTCGTCGTCAAGTTCATTTAACTTATAAATGGTAAGAGGTATTTATTAATATTATATTGTCATTATGCAAGCGTACCCGATAAAAGTTGTTGACACTTGAGTCATTAAGTTGTAAATACACGTGTGAAGTACAAGCGCAAATAATTTCCAATGCAAATGACAATTTCAACATCTATGTTAAGCTGTACTTAACACTTTTGTGTTTTTCTTTTCTCTATTAGGGGGAAGGCTGCGAAAGGACAGAAGGCCTTTAGGGAATGCTTTGCAAGGTTGGGGGAACTTAGAGCAATCGTAAAACCAGGTAGGTTAACAATAACAATAACATTTCACTGAACTTTATTGACTCACATTACCCTTTCGACGAGAAGCCATCTTTCTAATCGTGGTTTTGCTAGTGTACTATCACACCACTCTCACACCATTGATTTACCAGTGTTAAGTAACTCACTGTCTGAACCAGAGTATTAGCCTCTGTGTAAACACTGACATTATAACATTACAAAAATTACACATCGCAGATTTATCAGTTAATGCCTTGTCGCTTTGACATTGTTTCTTGCAAAGTATTTCAGTCTTCAGTGTAAAAAAAACTATGCAGTGAGATAAATAATATGTGAATGACTTCAAGGTTTCTGATTTTTTTTTTTTTATCTTTTTTTTTTTAGGAACTGGCATTGACTGCATCTGCGGATTTGCACTCAAGAAACATTGTCAGGAGACAGCTACACTTCCAAAATGCAAACAACATCACTGTTAGCCCCAATCAAACCAACAATAGACCTGGGGTAAGACGACTTACAACAGATTCTCTGGACTGTTTCGACTGGCTGGTAAAGGACTTAAAAGAGAAAGGACTGGAGATGTTACCGATCATCATATACTGCCGGACAATAAACACTGTTACACAAGTATTCTGCCACCTCAAGGCTGAACTTGGGAAGAATGCCTGGGTCGGTGAAGAGAAAATAGGTAAAAACCTATTGATTGGAATGTTCCACAGCCAGACCCTACCTGTGAACAAGAGCAGGGTACTTTCTTCATTTAATGGAGAAGGCAGCTGCAAAGTGACTGTGGCAACTACAGCACTTGGAGTCGGCCTAAATTTCCCCAAGGTCTCCCATGTGGTCATGTATGGGTTACCAGAGGACCCAGAAGCCACTCTCCAACAGGTTGGAAGAGCAGGCAGAGATGGCTCTCCCGCTCATGCTGTTCTCTATGCAAACAAACAGCTTGCCAACACAGGCAGTAAAGGGTGTTCTTCAAAAAAGCCTAAATGGCTGTTTTAGGAAGGCCCTATACTCACATTTTGAGAAAGATATGTGTAGTGTTGAGCCTGGACATTCTTGCTGCACCTATTGCCATTCAATATGCAAATGTAGCTCTGACAGTTGCTCTGTAGAAATACCCGATTACGAGATGTCAAAACAGATTCCATCACCTGTCAAATGCAGACAAGTCACATTAGATGAGCAGGGATTGGTCAGAGAGCTTTTAGAGAAGTATAGGGACAGTCTAATTCCACCAGATGAACACCTGTACACAAATGCCTCATTCTGCACCGGTTTCAGCAATGTACTAATTGAGTCAGTTGTTGAAAGTGTTTGTGAAATATTTGACATCACCTATGTCATGCAGAATCTACCTGTATTCGACATAAACCATGGCCTAGAAAACCCTACAAATTGTTCACAAAGTATTTGAAGACTTTGATTTATGCAAGTTTCCAGACATGCCTGAAGACCCATATTTGCAGCCTGATAATGACTTCAAGGGGTACTTTGATGTCAAGAATGAGGATGATAAAAAATCATTAAGCAGCATTGAGTCAGGCTTATCTGTGCTTCCAATATCAGATTAATTACTGAGCCACTGTAAATAACTACACAGTTGTAAATATGTTTGATTCTGAATAAATATTTATATTTAAACTTCATGTATGCAGTAATGTGTCCCATGTGTCAAAATTACTGAATAACCAAAGTTACAACAATGCTTGAAAACATGTATTTTTAATAACACCAATGAGCAAGAGAAAATGTGAAAATATTTTACACAATAAAAAAATGGTTTAAGTAGACATACAGCACAATTAACTCAATATGGGCATGTTATCAAAGTTTACAAAGGTAAAATGCGCCATTCATTGAGTTTGAGCATCATCCAGTTCCACAGTGCTTTATGATCCAGCTTTGCCAGTAGATTTTTTTGGAAGCCAGGAAAAGCAGCAAACACTCGACCTGGTTGTTGTTTAAAAGGCTCTGCCTCTTACAGAGTGTCCACCAAGGTGAGGATGTCTTTGGTCATGTCCACATGGTGAGCACTAGTTTTCCCAGATATGCCCAGCTCCATATCAGTGACTGCCATCATTTCTTTCACGACTCCTATAGTCCTGCTTATTCTGGCCGCTGAAGTCTCATTCAGGTTAGGCCCCAGGCCCTTCAGGAAAGATTTCAGGAATCCATTTAAGTGCTCAAGATGTAAATCAAGTGGAATGTTTCTTCCCTTGCCTCCCCTGGTGCTCCAGAATCTGTTCCACTTGAGACTGTGAGCAACTTGTGGAGACAACGTGGCATTCATTTGTACAGTAAGCAGAAAAGTACTGTATGCGTAACTAGTGTGTCCATAAGCTTTGTAGAACAACAGGGCTACTGTGTAGAGACGCATCAGCCTTTCACCATCTCCTTCCTTTACTGCATCTAAAATGTCCAAAAGAATAAAACTGAAACCCAGTCTGGCAACGGTGTTCATACTTGTGGTCACAGTGTGTGGGGTTGATTGGTTTGGAGTCTGTGGGCACAACCAGGTTGTGTGTCTTTATTTCGTGAGTTTGTCTGCTTTTGAAGTAAGTGAATATTCTTGAACAACCCTCCATACGACAAGGGAACATATTTGTCCACGATTGAGGCAGTTAATCTGTTGAACCATGTCCTCCTTGCTTCTGGAGAGGCCTCTTTAATGTGTTCTGGTATGAGGGACTCAGGACTATCTGTAACAGGACAAACAAATCACGAACTAAGTAATAGAGAGAGTATTCAAACACAACACATGCAGACATTTATTTGGCAGCTTCAATATTGAATCATTGATTATGATGGTACCAAGACCAATGTTTGTTATACACCACAGGGAAAATTTTACATTATATAATCATCAGTATCATTTCTTTTGACACCAACATGTGTTGGTGTTAATTGATGATTTACCTGTAACATGATGAAAACCAAGATGCTCAATCGCTGCTGCTAGGAATAGAGCAGTCGTGTCCTTGATCACGAAGTCCCGGTAATCATTAAACGCAGCATGGGGTCCACTCTTGGCATTGCTGCACCTGGGGTGAGAAACTGTTTCAATATAGTGTAGGCCACACACATCTTTGTCTTGTGTCACAAAGCAATCAGTCACTCTGGAGCTGCTTCACATCACTTGTAAGTGCAGTAACTCATTCAGTCACTCACTCACTCACTCACTGAAACAATCAATTTAGTAGCGCTGCGCGCACAACAGTTAGTCTCTCTGAAGACGCTTCACATCCCTAGGAAGCGCAGTGACACATACACTCATTCACTCACTCTATTATGTTATAGTACGTTATAATGTGACTAAACTATCAAACATCACATTCCACATTCATACAGTTCATAGATGAAATCATACCACCATAACAATGGCATAAACCACCTCCCCGGGAATAGCAAAGCTGAGTTCATGATTTCCCATCCCACAATAAAGAACTTTATCCAGACATGTTCGCAGTGGATTTAGAGTCATCAGAAACTGTGGAAAGCATTATAGACCGTTAACTCAACAAACACAATACACAGTTTAATGGTTTTGCAGTCAAAGTGCTTGAGGTGCCGAACAGCGTTCACAACCTCTGTCACAAAGACAATGTTGTGATGTATATGTAGGTGAATACTATAACAATTAAAAAGTCTATAGTCATACCTCAACTTGGTCATGTTCGCAAAAAGTGTGCCAGGGTCCATGGCAGACTCCTTGAAGAAAATCTTGTGATGGATCTACAATGTAAAAATAAAAACGCATCCAAACATATATACAAGTGTACTAATTGAAAATCCATGCATTTTTAAAAAAAAAAATATTGTAAATAACCATCACTTCAATGGTTCTCACTTCAAAAAGAACTCGAATGACGTGCCAGTCCTCGAATTTAAAATGCATCCCCTCCATTCTTTCCTCCTCAGAGTCTGCATCTGAAAATCCCCACTTTACATTATAGCAGTTAGCCTCTATGAGACGTTTACCTCCAATTAGTAGGTGTTGTGCTCCATCAGGGTCTTTGGGCATATACCTAACCAATAAGGGACACAATAACATACTTGAATGCAAATAAAAGTGTGACAGAGTAACAGAATTGGTATATGATTGTCATAGGCTTGTTCACAACAGATTGTAACTGTTATCAAGTTCAATACTTACTCTTGTTGTATATGTCTCATAACTTCCACCAAGTCATTTCTTTTATTCTCGTCCTTGAAGTAGAGGCCTAAGGGGAACTTCAGAAACAGATAAAGGAAAAATAGAGATGTATGAAAATTCTAACCAATCTTAGAAAATATCGGCACATTTGAATGTCCTTGTAACATCTTACATCGGTTGAGCGTGTTGACATTTCACTTGAATATTCGTGAGGAATGTGATGCACCACACTGTCTCCAAAGCTTTCAAACATGGCCATGTGCTTGGTCAGCATTCTGGTGCCAAGAACAATGAATTTGCGGCGCATGAAAGCCTGTGTGCTCCTCTGTGGAAGTGATAAGGAAAGATTGTATCATTGAATGTCTGTTGTGGGTTTGATATTGGAGATGTGGTAGGTGGGTATACGGTCTTTGACGGCAATATGGTGTATCCAGTGTAGACTGCGGTTGCTGTAATCGATTGACTGTTTGTGTCTGTGTACAAAAAAATCCAGATTGTCCATGATGATTAAATATGATGATGGGCAGGTCACACGGCTGTCTTTCTGTCTGGGGGAAGGTGCGCTGTTTCCATCTATATGAATGCATAATTTGTGAAAAAGAACATTAGATCAACACATGTACTTAACAACAAAACAAACATTTTATGTAACTGTGTTTTATTTGGGTTGCATTTCTCCCTCACCTGACAGATGAAGGTCCTCCATGCTTCTGAATGCTTCTAGGAATTCTTCATCGGTGTTTGTAGCTCTGAAGCTTTGTTTGAAATTTTGGAAGTCAGCCTCACAGTCAAGTGCCAACTCTTGTTGCTTCTTTATGGCTCTGCCGTGTGATGTGGTTATTGATAACTGGCTCAATCGGTTGAAAACTGACTTTTTGGCTCCGCCGTACTGAAGATGGTGTTGACGTAATATGATAATGCAGCCAGGCGGGGTTGTCTGCCTCTGATTGCGATAGCTGCAGCAGTACATGCTGTTAAGTTGTTGTTGTTGGTGATGCAATTGAAAATAGATAGCAGAAAGGGAGCAAGCCGATGGATGTCATCTCTTAAACTGTGGAAAGAGAATGACTTAAAGGCACACTATGCAGCTTTCCGTTTTTGTCAAACAGCGACCCCTAGAGTCGCTGTGGAGTACTTGTATTTAACGTTACTGTCGTAAATAGCACTCGCGCAGAGCCGTCTCTGCACTCACGGCCTGATCCCTTCCGCCCTCTATACCGGTACCTGTTCAATAGGATGGAAGCTGTAATGAGTGGAAATAAGGTGTGGCCCCTTTAAGAGCTGCGCGCGCCCTGTTGAACTGTCGTCGGCAGTCTGTGTTGTATCATGTGCACCTCGAACACCCGTATGCGGGTTATTTCAGTTTGATGCTCATTCTTATCCTACTTTTGTTTATCAAGTAAAGATGTGGATGGTAGAACGGTTGACAGACAGTTACACGAGTTCGACTGGGGAATAAAGTGCAAGTTGTGAGATGCCAATCGCCTCCGTGAGTCTGTCTGGCTCTCGGTAATAACTTCATCTGTGAGCTATCCCTATTTCACCTCCTGACAGAACGCGTTACAAAGCGTCGGACATCGAACAGGCACAGATAACCTCTGAAGATGTCTAAGTTACTAGTCCATCAACAAGAACGATATTTACTCGAGTCTGACTCGGTCAGTCTGCAGTTTCCGTTCTTTCGTCCTCCGATAAAGCTTTCCTAGCTTTGTGTGCAGTGCCGTAAAGCAATTTGTTACATCGCGAGACCTGATATCACGCGATACTTCCTGACACGACCCGCCGGCCCAAAGTTGCAAGGGTGGTTTTTCCGCTCACAGGCGCTCGGGGGATGCGCGACGACCACCATTCAACTCGAAACAAGTCATATAACTATTCCAATGACTCCGAAGCTGTTCGGTTAAGGTAAAAAAGTTACTTAGTGCACCTTTAAGGTCTGCTGGTTTAGACCTCCATAGAATGAAGTCATTCCTTCGAGAGCACAGTACCTCACATTCTTCCTGAATTAACTGAATGATTCCTGATTTGAGTTCCTCTTGCAGGTGTTTATGTTTTAGTGAATGACTGGCAGCCTCCTTCCATCTCTTTAGAATTATGAATTTTATGATTGGATCTTCCTCAGGACTGCACACCCTTGATAGTGTTTGCGATGGATATGTGATGGTAACCTGAAAAAAATGATACACTTAGTTTCAGCAGTTATACACAATAGTTTCAGCATTGAAGTGCTTTTGTCTTCTTTTAAATGTTTAATGTCACATCTTAGAGAGATTTTTGATAGTCACTGTTCAAACATATCTGTTAAAAATACTATATGCTCAGAGCCAAGTTAAGATAAGTCACGGCCAGGCAGATCGGTTGTAGGTAGATTACAGAGGAGATTTTATGATTAACCAGGTATCATTTGACCATAAACAGACGTAAACATGATAGTAGGAGTAAAGCTCTGGGATCCTTTTCTACCAGTGTTGGGGTATGGGGAAGTCAAATTCTCTCCCCTCTCTAGATTGTCTGGGACAACTAAATAAATAACAAACGTTAACTTTGTTCACTTTATATTGGATTCCAATGAAAAGTTACTGACAGAGAGTTCAATAAGGCAGCGCCAAACAAGAGTTTCTAGGTTGCTTATCGTGAGATTTTAATGGGCTGTTACATCATTTAGTTAATGCATGCTATTTAAGAAGCTGTAACGATTGAACAGAAAATTAAACGTATGATACCTGGGTTGTGGTTTTCCTGGTGGAGCTGGCACATGGACTCGGTGGGTTTGGGCAGGTCTTTTTCAAAGCCCTCGGGGTCTTTGATGGTGTAGGCTTGCGTTGCCTTTTGGCTATGTTGCTTTCTGTGTTTCGGAACTCTTCTTCCCATTGCCTGAATGTAGGCAAGTCTCTTTCCAGCCTGGTAATTCTGGAGGAGCAACGCTGGCAGGATCTTCTTGATTGCCCTGACTCCTGCACGACTGTCACCCCTAATAATGCTAACCTCTCCGATAAACTTGGTGGTTTTTGCGAAAAGAACATGTCTGTAGAGTGTCCATATATACCTTCTACCCTCATGTTTGTCTTGCATAAACGGCAATAGTCACTAAACGCCATCGCGTACACATACAGCTTTGAACCATCGTCTTTTTCCTCGTCGAATTTCTGTCGCTCTACATACGTCATCTGGTATAATTGAAACGATTGGCTATGAGCTACGTACAGGCGCATTTGATAGACATTCGTAGCGCCCAATAAACGGCTCTGGGCATTCGTAAACCACGCCTCAAATACGAGAAAATGAACACGTAGTTCCCAGACCACGTCTCAAAGAGAAAGTGGTCTGACGTTAGCCAGGCTAATGCCTTTAAGGAATCCCGCAAAATTTCATAGGACACCTGCAGCCTGTCCTTTTTCCATCTACGCTCCGCTCTTCTGCAAAGTTGTCTTATTTGGCGAGTGTTGCTATTCAGCCAAGGTTCAGATTTATGTTTCTGACATTTAAGTCTCAGGGGTGCAACAGTGTCAAGAGCGTTGATACAGAGAGAATTAAATCAACTTAATTGCTCATCAATATCTACTGTATTTAGATGTTTAATAGAGAACACCTGCTCAGCATCAGAAAAAACTGCAGAAAAAGCATCGGCAGATGATGGACAAGACAGGCCTACACGTGACCATTTACTAGGTCTAATAGATGCAGTGGTGTAACAGGAAAGATCAATATTGAAAACAACAGGCCTGTGGTCAGAAAAGCTTAAGTCACCAATTTGAAGATCTGAAATGGAGAAACCATGGGATAAAACTAAATCGAGCGTATGGCCATGTACGTGGGTTGGCTGATTTACCCATTGTACAAAATCACATGCTTCAATAAGACTTAAAAAATCATTTGCTAGTGCTGAGGAGTTAGAGCATACGTGAACATTAAAGTCACCAACAATTAAAAGTCTATCATATTACTCATTTAAAAAATCTTTGTTTGTTTTCGGAGGACGATAGACTACAGCAATTACCAGTGAGTTTGCCTGATCTAATGATGAGTTGTACCTCAAAAGACGAATAAAAATCAGTTTCTAGTAACCAGGGGCGGATCAAGGTGGTCAGGGGCCCCTAGGCTGCTCTATGTGCAAAAAAAAACAACCTTTTAGGCCTACTCTAATTTTGTCAAGAATTATAAAAAATCGACAATAAGCTCATAATTCAGACTGATCTCATGAAATGGCGTATGTATGACACGCCAATTCGTATTTCCATTTTTGGCGTGCTATCAACACGCATAATCGCTTTTCAGCGTGTTTATCAACGCCGTTGACTTAACGTTACATTACTGTATATATAAATATATGACCTACCCCAACTCCGTCCCTAAACCTACCCGTCACTGGGGTTAATACCATTTATGAGTCTTCCCCTACCATCCTAGGGAAAAAAATATCGCTCCCCAGATGTAGATATACATTTTGCTTCGTTTCGCTCGGACATTTAACGGTGTACACATACACGCGTAATCACTCTGACATTTAAAGACGTAGACATACACGCGGAAGATGACGGTTCATTTCGGCGTGGACATACACGCGGATAGCTCAAAATGCGTATAGATAACACGCCACTTGACTTGAAAGTGGCGTGTATGTTTATGCAAAGTCATGATGCATAATTTGTGCTAAAATAATCTAAATGTTTAGTTTTAAAAACTATTTTAAAAATCGAATTATGTCTATTTTGATGTTTCTGCGCAAGTTCAGCAGACAGTGAGGTTCGGGTTTGTTCCGATCAGAGCTCGTGAGTGGAGAGCGCATTTCTGAATATTGCGCTCCGCTCGCTCATTCCGCAGGGTCGCTCACTCAACCCAAATTGGCCTGAGCCTGGTTCGAAAATATGTGGAATAAGGGCTGCCTCCGCCCAAAAAAATTTCTAGTTGACTAGCCATTCGTGGACAGATCCCCCTTTATATTAATTTAATTACTTAGGCTATAGGATAATGAGCGTTTACATATAGGCCTAATATAGCCGCACTCAAGCACACGACTGCACGCATAAAGCTTGCCACAAAGAACCGGTAAAAGTAATGATTATGAATGTGTCTAAAATAGCAAGGAGACATTTCTTTTTTTATTAATAAACTGGTGTTTTCTGTGTCGCTGCAAAGATGAAGTTGACGATCCGGACTCGCCATGAAGGCCAGAGAAAAATGCACATTTCATATGGATTACATATTCAGAGAGTAGCCTATTTCTTTTGGTTTTGAATATTTTCGTTTAAAAGTAGACATTTCAAGCTTTCTATAACAGATAGCCTATATTTCTCAAATCTGTGAGGCACAAGCTGAGTTTCGGCGCCCTTCAGTTCACGTGCAATGCAAGTGATCGTACTGGCTCCTTATTACATTGTCTGCTATATATTTACTTATTTATTAAATACAGGCAATTGGTTGATAAAACATTGATCAAAATTAAGATACAATTTATACACAACGAAAATCTTTTAAAAAGAGACTTTCTACAAAACAAAACTCAATGAAGTGGTCAAAAAGTGGTCATGTTTTACCCACTCCATGTCTCCAAGATATATTGCGCATCTCAAAATGTATCATATCTTTCTCATGCTGCATGCTCACTTTCATAATCAACATTGATTAAATTAAAAAACATAATGACGTCACATATTTTCCAACCCAGCCCTCAGCCCTGTTGCAGCCGTCGTTGTTTAGGTACCTTAAACGCGCTCGTACAGTCTCGGAGTCTGCAACCAGGAGATGAAGAGAGCTGAGATCCACATCACCTAGCACATCTTCGTCTCTGCCACCCCAGGATGCTAGCACGGCTAGTGCAGTTAGCGCGACTGCAGCGCCGTTACTAGGAGGGCGCCAGCGCCTCTGCCTCACGAGTGGATGATAGCCCTGAAGACGCCTAGCAATCGTATACCTTTAGTGGTAGTATACCTTTAGTTAAGTTATACCGAGTCTTCGTAGCGCGCTAAGAGACAGCGTTATCGGGAAACGCAGCCCAGGTATGATGCGTATGATGCGTAATGGAGATTCCAAAGTGCTCTTCTTTGGTCAGAACCATGGAGAGCGATTGCGGATAGGTCCGTCCTATGCACCGAAACTTTTTACAATGCAACAAAATATTTAAAGAGTATCAAGCTATTAAAATCTGTATTATGTATATGCACAGATAATATAAAAGTATTAGTCAGTAATTTTTATTAGGTTAAACAGTGATTGGATTACGTTTTTAATTTAGCGTTTTTAATTTAAGGCCCACCCACAATTGGTTCGGCCCATCCAAAACTAATCCTGGCGCAGTGCCTGGTTCGCGCTTAAGTAAATTTAAAATAAAATAAAAATGTCTGGCCAATCCAAGGCCACTGCACATGTGGGGCCCCTAGGCTGCAGCCTACGCAAGCCTGTGCATTAATCCGCGCCAGAGTATAGGAACAGACAAAGTGGATGGGAGAAAGAGCTTGGAACATTATTATCAGAGGAGTTCTGGAGCAATGCCCTCCATAGAGTGAATGGTAGTACCTCTTGTGCCCGATTGAGTCTTATACAGTTTAAGGTTTTGCACCGTGTGCGCCTATAAGCAGAACAAGGATTGCTTCTTTTAATCCTACTTTTGATAAGACCTGTATAAGATGTAAAATTGGAGAAGCTGATCTGACTCACATGTTTTGGACGTGCCCTACACTTACTGTTTACTGGTCAACCATATTTGATACACTCTCTCTAGTATGTAACGTGCAACTGAAGCCATGTGCTGAACTTGCTATATTTGGTGCTCCAGCTGATGAATCGAATCTGACTCGAAGACAACTAAACATTATTGCTTTTGCATCCTTATTGGCTCGTAGACGGGTGTTATTACATTGGAAATCTGCAAACCCACCTAAAGCATCACATTGGCTTCAGGATCTGATGTTATACCTACATTTGGAAAAGATTAAATATTTAATTAGAGGATCCCATAAATTTTCATATGTCTGGCAGTGGCAACCCTTATTATCCTATTTTTCTGCCTTAAATGTACTTCCTGGGGAGTAGTGGGACTTTCATTCATATTATCCACCTTATTCTGCTCTAAACAATGCGCGCTGCCATAACGACGACTCCGGTTGCCTACTTCCGGTTCGTAGCGCTTGACCTGTACTAGCAGAGAGAATGAGTTCAAGCTCCTCATGTGCTGCTGTTTCAAAGAAGATTTCAAACTTTTTAGAAACTGAGTGCATAAGATAAGAAGGAGATAATGCCCATGTCTGGTTCCGTATCAGATACATTCAATAAAAAAAAAAAAGAGTACGAAAAGAGCCGGTTCTTTTGACTCATGGCTCTTTAAAAAATAAATTCTTATCTCCTTCTTATCTTATGCTCGAAACACTCAGTTTCTAAAAAGTTTGAAATCTTCTTTGAATTGTTAAAACAACCAACAGCAGCACATGAGGAGCTTGAACTCATTCTCTCGCTGCTAGTACAGGTCAAGCGCTACGAACCGGAAGTAGGCAACCGGAGTCGTCGTCATGGCAGCGTGCATTGTTTAGAGCAGAATAAGGTGGATAACTTTTTATTTTATACACACCTCTCTATATGACAAACGTGTGGCCTTTGAAGCTCTGGCACAAGTGCTCCAGGTATTTACATGTGTAGATATGTAGGGCTTGTGTTTATTGTTGTTTCACTGTTACGCTTTTGATTGTGTTGTCCAACTGTTTTTCTCTTCTTTTTTTTTATAATATTGTATCAGTATTACTATTATTATTATCATTTTCCTCTTTTGTGTAATCACTATTAATGAACATCATGTAAGGCAGATTGTTCTGGGTTGGTTGGGGAGGGTTTGAAAATGTAAAAAATACAATCTCTGTACGAAAAATAGCATTTGTTCTTGAAATAAAAAATAAATAAAAATAAATAAATAAATTCTTATAATTGACATTTCTCTGGGCCAATCGGAATCTTAGCACTTTTTCTCTTGGCCAATCGGAATCTTAGCACTTGCGTCAGAATCTTGAAGCGCACAGCGTCAACTGAGCTCGCCATAGAGAGCCTAAGTGCCTCCCCTTCCGGTGGAACACCATGGGACCTTAACACATACAACCGGCACATCCGGGAACTTAACTGTCAATTTCGTAACCGCCCCTTTTTAGGGGAAAACAAACCAGAGTTCCCATAGACTTCAATACAAAATAGCGGCACAAAACAACGTCCGTACACAGCCGGCAGACGCGTATAACTTCAGAAATCACTTAGATGAAATATGTCGAGTAATTATATGTACACCCTGTCTTCCATAGAGTGTGAACGATACATTTATAAACTTAATTTGGGCAACTTAAAAACAAGTCCCTTTCATTCTACCAGCGTCAAATTGGTCTAACAACCCCACCCAGTGGCCAGAAGTGTCTTACCCAGACATTTACTTGTACCTCATCGAGTCATCAGATAGCCAATGAATGATTTTACTTAGGTTTTAAGAAATAAACATCTTTAAATGTATATATGTATATGTATATATGTATATATATATTATGTCTTTATATTTAGAGTAGCTATTTAGAGTAACTACTGAGTGCGCCACTTTTATGTCCAGCCATACAACTAGCCTGATTTAGCTTTCGATAGCATATCCGTAAATCATGATATTTCCATAACAGCAAGATATGGATGATTGGCATAAATACATGGAAATGTAAGGAATACAAAGGAATAAATTTCAATTTTGGGTTTTTACAGATATTATTGGTGCACCCAACCACACAACAACTCTTTCACTGTAAACCCAAATAAGTTACCAGAACTCAAAAAAATTGAGGCAATCGATTGCCTCAAATTTTTTAAGTTGATTAACTTAAAAGTCACAATTTTCCAGAACTTAAAAGGTTGGATTACTGCTACTTGTACCTTTTGATAACGGTTAAATTAAAGTGCTCATTTAGCTCAACTCAAACCATTTGAGGAAACCGATTGCCTTAAATCATTTAAGTTTATTAACTCAAACAATTTAAGCATAAAAAAAATATTTGATTTGTGTCCAAGTAACTCAATGACTTATTGTTAATATAACTTGGGTAAATAAAGTTAATAGTACTAAGTCCATTCAATTAATGTAACTCAAATCTATGAAGTACACTGTAAACCCGAATAAGTTGGCAGAACTCAAAACATTTAAGACAATCAATTGCCTCAAATTTTTTAAGTTCTGAAATTCAAAGTACATTAATTCATACAATTAACTTAAAACTTTCATGTAATCTCAATGTGAACACTTTTATTAGTATAAACTTAGCTTTTAAAAGTTAATCTGCTAACATTCTAATTTGCTAACATATTAGCAAAAGTATGTTATACAGAAGCACTTGCTGTATGAGCGCATTAATATAAAGGGATTATTTGCTCTCAAATCAAGCTTGTCACCATGATGGTAACTATCCTACACCATAAAAAAATCCTAATTTTACAGAAAATAACTGTGATTTTTTGACGACCATTTTCTTTCATTTTAAATTGTTCTCAAAACACTGTAAAATTACAAATAATATCTGTAAAATAAAAATTCAGCTGTTATTTTAGGTATTGTGACATTAATGACAAATTCCAGTAATTCACATTTTTTATACAGAAAATTGATTGTATTTTTCATATAGTATTTTTTCTGTTTTCTTAAATTACATAAAAATGTATGTAAAATTACAAATATAATCTGTAATTAAACAGTAACAGAACAGTTAAATGATAAAATGGTCAACTGACTGTCAGCTCCCCAAAAAACTGTAAAACATCCTAAATTAAATAAACTGAAAACACTGTTATTTTACAGATATTTCCTGAATAATCACGATCATATACCTTCATTGTAAAAAAAAATCTTAAAAAAATGGTCAAATGACTGGCAGCTGCGGCTGCCAAGCAAAAACCATAAAATTAATGTAAAATATGCTAATTTAAATAAAGTGTAAAAAACTTTAAAAGAAATTTGATGTCACCATGATTGAGATCAGTGTCTGCTTTAGTTGGGCTCATGACCCTTGAGTTTTTAACTTTAGTTTTCTCTGGCTGCTTTAACTGTGTATATGATACACATTTGTTATAGCAATAAATGCAGGAGAAAATATCAGATTTTGGTCAGTTAATGGTGATGTTATAGTCATCATATGATGGTTAAATCTCTTAATATATTAGCTTAGATTACATAATATGTAGATGGATTTTAGCTTTATACAAAGTCTATAATTACAGTTTTTTACAATCGCTATGACAGTTTTTTCAATACATTTAACAGTTTTCCTAAACTCTTAACGCACCAACACACCTAAAACACACAATTGGCAAAACGGTTAATTTCATGCTCAAAATCACACATTGTAAACTAAACTCCAAAACTAATTTTCAAAATACAATAATACACTAACACAATACACAATGTCTAACAAAACACTGCAAACTTGTCTCAAAATCAAATAAATATTCAAAACACTAACACATGTTCTCTTCCAACAGGAACATTTAGTCCATCATAACACAATGACAAAAAAAACACTATCATCAGCTGAAATTACAGAAACTGCATTATTTTATATGTGTCAGGTCTGCCCTTATACAATAGACAGTATATTGTATTGATCATAGATTGTGTTTTGCACTGCAGTTTTTTTTTTTTTTTTTAAGTCTACATTTTTGTTTTGTTTGTAATGTAAATGCATGCATTTTGTTGTTGTTGTTTTTTGCAGCAGCAGCAGAAATTCAATACAACAAAATAAATGACCCTTCTTAAAATAAATGACCCTTCTTAGAGTAACTTTATAGAATGTTGGTTTATGAAAAAAAGAAGACAGAGACAGAATTGCTGCAGTAACGGCTATATTTGCAACAGGACATTTCTGCAATATAACAAAAATATACAATATAGCTGCCATTTACAGTACTAGTGCAAAATACCCGTGCAAAATCAGTTTTTGTGTGTGTTTTTAGTAATTGTTGGTTTGGTGTGATTGAATGCTCATTGTTACAATTGCACAGCAAAATGGGCTACTACAAATGATGCCCGTGAAAGAGACTGTGAACGCATTGAATAGGATATGTTTAGTTGGTGAATAGCATAGGCTAAGCGCACCAGAATGAAACATAATATTCAGAAGTAAACAGCATAGCTGACATATAGATTCAGTTTACATGCACAAATGAATAAGCGCGTCGATTCAGGGAGCAGTGCAAAGTGCCCGTGCAAAATCAGTTTTCGTGTGTGTTTTTAGTAATTGTTGGTTTCTTGGTAAAGAAAACACATTTTTACTCAAATTAATCAAAATGGATTTATCACATTTTGGAACCAAACTATAATATCCAGAAGTAAACAGTGTAGCTGACTGATTGTCAGATTGTTTATTTTTAAACCACAACCTTCTTGGGGCTTCTTTGAATGATACAACTCTCTAATGTCAGAATGTTTACTTTTAAACCACAACCTTTTAAAAATGATATATTTAACGATATCTTTAGCATTTCTCATCCAAACAACGTCAAACTTGGCACTGCACTTACTCGTGCCCGTAGCGAGACACCTGTCGAGTTTGAAATCCATCGGACTAACGGTTCGAGAGATATGCGGTTAACAGACACACAGACAGACAGACACACAGACAGACAGACAGACAGACAGACGTTCCTGTAATTTATAGAGAGATAGAGAGATAGAGAGATTACTGTATGTGAAAATACAAAATATACAAACAGAAAAGGCCATCTTCTAATCTGCCCTGTCTTCTGCATTTGTCCACGTTCTCATCCACATCACACCTGATATCTTCCCTGGCAAGGCATCTTGGGAAGAATCTTTTGGCTTGCCTTATCCTGGCAGTGTTCAGCTGTGATGTCTTGGTATACAGCATCTTATGCATACAGGAGGGACATTTGGTCCTGTGGACTATGGTCAAAAACCTTTCATCTCCAGGCTGAGAAAACTCCTCAATAGGGTTGAGGATAGGGAAGTAAGGGGCAAGGAAAATAGACATCATCCTCTGATGGGCGTCAAACCTGGCTGTGACTAGATGGGAATGGTGGAATGCCACATTGTCCCATATTTGCATGACTTCAATCAGCTGTTTCTCACTAGCAATGGAAAAATGTGAAAATACAAAATATACGAACAGAAAAAGCACCAGAAGAATGAAAAAAAGAGTCTTAAAAAAAGAGAATTATTTGCATAATTCAATCAGCTGTTTCTCAGTAAGAATATAATAAAATACAGGGGATATATTTGTGTTTCAGTTCACAATATAAGCAGCTGTTTACCTTGACTTTAGCCTGTAAAGTTAGGTTTAGAATATAGTGTTATCTGTTCTGACATACAGTGTTAAAGCATTGGTAAATTTGGCAGTAAAAATCCATTGTTTTGGTCTTGTTTGAGCTTGTGTGTAAAAGAAGTTCAAGCATTTTAAATTTGTGTTAATTGTATGCATTTTGTGTTAAAGCAACAAGAAATGTGTTAATAGTATAGCTTACACAGACGGGTGTAGTGCTAACTGTGTTAAGAGTTTTGGAAAATTGTTAAATGTATTGAAAAATCTGTCATAGCAATCGTAAAAAACTGTAATGCCATAATTTTTCACATGACCCTTAAAATATTATGGTATCATTATTATAACAATCTGAAAAAAAAATAATAATTATTCAGAAAAGGTTTTGAGCTGATTCATTTTTATTGCATATATGCAAAATACAATCAATTTTCTGTATAAAAAAGTGAATTACTGGAATTTGTCATTAATGTCACAATACCTAAAATAACAGCTGAATTTTTATTTTACAGATATTATTTGTAATTTTACAGTGTTTTGAGAACAATTTAAAATGAAAGAAAATGATCGTCAAAAAATCACAGTTATTTTCTGTAAAATTAGGATTTTTTTACGGTGTAGGATAGTTACCATCATGGTGACAAGTGGTGCATGCAGCTTGATTTGAGAGCAAATAATCCCTTTATATTGATGCGCTCATACAGCAAGTGCTTCTGTATAACATACTTTTGCTAATATGTTAGCAAATTAGAATGTTAGCAGATTAGCTTTTAAAAGCTACGTTTATACTAATAAAAGTGTTCACATTGAGATTACATGAAAGTTTTAAGTTAATTGTATGAATTAATGTACTTTGAATTTCAGAACTTAAAAAATTTGAGGCAATTGATTGTCTTAAATGTTTTGAGCTCTGCCAACTTATTCGGGTTTACAGTGTACTTCATAGATTTGAGTTATATTAATTGAATGTACTTAGTACTATTAACTTTATTTACCCAAGTTATCTTAACAATAAGTTATTGAGTTACTTGGACACAAATCAAATATTTTTTTTATGCTTAAATTGTTTGAGTTAATTAACTTAAATGATTTAAGGCAATCGGTTTCCTCAAATGGTTTGAGTTGAGCTAAATGAGCACTTTAATTTAACTGTTATCAAAAGGTACAAGTAGCAGTAATACAACCTATTAAGTTCTGAAAAATTGTGACTTTTAAGTTAATCAACTTAAAAAATTTGAGGCAATCGATTGCCTCAATTCTTTTGAGTTCTGGTAACTTATTTGGGTTTACAGTGTTGGCATGTTTGTAAGGGTTAGTACACGTCCTAAATCCGATACTGTGTATGGCGGTCGCTGGTTTTTTTTCCTCTAAAAGTGGGTGTGAACCTTTTCAGAGAAGTTCTATGACGCTACGCCGGTTGTGCGTATTCGGAAAAATATTGTATGGTAGTCAATGGCGAGAGACAACAAATATTTTGATCTCGTTTGAATTGTGCACTGAATTACACATGTTTGTCAATTTAAAAGATACATTTTAAAGTCAAGAAAGTCGCAGTTTGATGTAAAACTGTTGAGGTATAAGACTGTGAAAATACGTAATTACAAAGACTACAAACTCACATGTGACGTCATACCTTTTGAGAGGTCATACCTCTCTCTCTCTCTCTCTCTCTCTCTTCGAAACCAGGCGAAAGTGTAAACAAGACTTCACCATCTCCAAACTAGGCGCTGTGTTGCTCTCTGTCCCTCGCACATATTAATCAAAATAAATCGACACGGTGGTAAAAGGTCGGAAGACCAAAAGTTTCATGTGGAGCATTCAGAGATTTTTTTTCCCTGAATTACCGTTGGGTGTGAATTGTGCTAAATAAGTTTCCTTATCTTCTCTGAAAAGCGTTCCGGACATTCAGCTGACATAAAACAACACTTTAATTAAATGAAAAAAAACTATCCAGTGATGAAATGTTTTCTGTGTTGACACAAATCTTGGATGTCCATGTCCTAACTGCTGGGATAATCACACAACGCGCATGACACGTCCAATTCGCCAACTAATGACTCCTTTAAACCGATTAATTTTAATGAATGGTTAAAACAACTGATCTTTCCAACACTGAACTCAGTAGACGTCTGAATTGGTGTATAACTAATCAGTAACACTTTACAATAAGGTTGTATTTATTACATAAATTACATAAAAAGTACAATTAGCTTACTCAAGCTTAAGCTTTAAAATAAATAAAACCACTTGTTTTTTTTTAAAAGCAAGACTACATTTTTCCACAGTGCTATCAAGAATCGATAAGAGAATCGTTAAAGAATCGGATCGATAAGCACAATCGTCAGTGGCATTATTATTGACAAAATCTTATCAATTCCCATCCCTATGTGAAGACAGTAAAATTATTATCAAACATTAAAGAACATACATCTTTTTTTAATAGTTTTTTTTTTTTTTAGAGTTAAAAAATTAAAACATTTTGCTAACATGAGGTCTTATTGTGTCACTGTCAGTCTTTTTACATCAGTGCAAAGCTAGGGTATGCAGATTAAGACTACTATTCATCAGCATGCATTGATTAATCCCATGGCATGTAGCAAAAAAATCCCGTGGCATGTAGCACATTTATGTGTTTCCCATTTGAATGGTCAGCGTATGAGGCGGCTGCTGCTTACGCTGGGACCTAACATTATAGGCTTTAGCTTCAATTTTGATGAAATTATTCTCTAATCGGTTGCATATTATGTCGTGGATACATCCCTTGAATGCATACTGCAGTCCCTTTTGTCTTGCTCTCTCAGATTTTCACCTGTTCGCCAAAAATGACTAATTATCTCCTTGGGAATGTCTGAAACCATTGCACACTGTAATAGACGTGCCAGGCGCGAAAGCTTGACAGGCGTAGCAACAGTAACTAAGGAGGGCGGGGCTTAGCGAAGGGTCAATTATACATTATTTAAGGTTATTTTATATTTGTTAAAATATTGATATACTGTAGAAATTAATTTGTCCCTCGATGCAAGCCAATGTCAACTCTGTCTGTGGGTTTGGATATAATCAGAAGTCCTGGAGTCTGAGACGCTATAATAACAGTCTCTCTGTCTGGCACAATAGTAACTTCACTGCTGTTTCTGCTGATCCAGGATCCTGTAAGAGAGTAGGAGTGTTTGTGGACGTGTCAGCCGGCACTCTGTCCTTCTACAGCATCTCTGACACACACACACACACACACTTACACACATTCACACACACATTCACTGAACCACTCTATGCTGGATTTACAGTTTATTATAACTCTTCAGCGTCTCTGTGTCACATTAAACAGCGTCCTGAGAGAAACAACAGTGATACACACACAACCGGGTGAGTGGAATATACTGTGTCTTAGTGAAGGATTTTTCCAGATTGAATAATAGTTCAATCCTCTGTTCTTCATACATCACTAAACACCAGAGATGCACCATATCGGGTTTTTGCTGATACTCCATATGCTGATATTTTACAGCATGTTTTGGCCAGTACCAATAAATACATATTTTCCTTTGTTTTGAAAACAACACAGAGTCTCTCCTGTGCAGAGACTATAAACAAATTACTCTTCATTTTAGATTTACTGGTATCTCTCAAAAGCTCCTGATCACACACGATCTCTAAACTGTAATTTGCTATTTTCTGTAATTTCAAGAATTTTTTCTTGTGATCATCTTTTCTATTAATATCCCTGCAGACGAGGAATAAGACAGAAATAATCAAATTCACTCAGTATTTCTTGATCTATTCCAGCACTCCCTCAATTACAATCAAGCACAATTAACTGTAGACAGTTGTGTTGTAATAAAACAGTCCAGTTCTTTATAGTCAAACTCATTTATTATGTTTGACAATGAACATTTCTGTCCACCCCAGATTGCTGATGGTCTTTATCTGTCCACCTCTGTGAAAATATCCACACTGATTTATAGAAGACTTGACACATTATTCAGCTTGAGCTTATTGATGGAGAATATAGAGTTCATGTTGGCTAGTTAAACATAACTTTACAATTGTGTGCGAATTAAACTCTCATTATAGTATATATTTGTTTGTTATATTTGATTGTTTGTTATTAGTGAGTGACATCACAGGTGTCAGTCGCAGCATTATATAGGCTACTAGCTTTATATTTTCTCTCTGTGAAACTGCTTGTCAAAAATAGTTTTTTTATAGTAAACTGTTTGTATGTTGTTGGTTTTGAATTGTTGGTAATGCTTTACAATAAGGTCCCATTAGTTAACATTAGTTAATGCATTAACTGTATTTGTTAACGTTAGTTAGTCAACTGTTCATTGCTAGTTCATGTTAGTTCAGGTCCATTAAATAATATTGACAGATACAACTTTTGATTTTAATAATGCATTAATAAACATTGAAAATAACATTAACTTAGATGAATAAAAGCAGCTGACTCTTTGCTTCTGCCTTCTTCTGGTTCTTCACAGGTTCTCTCAGCACAAACCTTCTGGGCTCGATATTCACCCGCTGCTGAACTGTCAGTCTTGTGTCCATATAGCTGATTCTGATCAGTGGCTTCAGATTGAGCCGTCGGCCTGTACAGATGAAGGAGGGTCAAAGTTCAGGGTCAGCACTTACCCAGGCCGTTACGAGTGTGTCAGGACCAGAATGCGATGGGTCTGTGACTGTGTCGTCACCCTTCAGTACGGTACCGTAGACGGACTCTTCCTCAACGCAGAGCTGGAGAGGCTGCAGTGCAACCGGATCGGTCCAGTGATTGACGTGACGGTGATCTCAGGGAAACTGGAGGAAGTTCATCTGCCCCATTACGCCTGTTTAGGAGAGTCTGACCCCTCTCTCAAAGATGCTGTGAAAGTCCTCACCGTAAAAGACGAGGGAATAACCACAGAACCTGTGCAGTTGACCCGATTCCATGCTAAGATTGTCCAACCATCCTTCTCTCTGAAAACATTAATCATAAGATTGATATATGGATGGGAAGAACACTGCGATCTTCTTCTCTACATGTGTTCTAAAGATCCTCTCATTCTACATCTCTACTTTTTTCCATTTGATCCCTGTGAAAGAAAAAAAGTTGAGGAAACTGAAAAATCATTTTCATCAGGCATCATCAGGCATCCCAGACCTGGCAGGCCATTTCGGATGAAAACGCCACACATTCTTGAGGTTCCTGGTGCTTCCACTATCAGTCCTGAAGAAGGGATCACACTCACAAGAGAAACTCCCCCAAACTTCTTCAAGGTCAACACAAGTCTGGAGAATGATCTTCAAATGTCTCTTATCAGAGAAGAGGATCAGAAGACTGTCTGGACTACAACGATTAAGAAAAATGAACTGAAAAAGAGAGACGAGCCGTGTCTGAATAGTGATCAGATTCATCCTAAGAGAGACGAGCCATGTCTGAATAGTGAGGCAGATAAAGCAAGATATTTCGATAACCATTGGCCAGATCTCATTCAGGGGGTTAAAAATGTCCAGATCATTGCAGATAAACTGCGTCAGCAAGAACTAATTCATGAGGAACAATATTCAGAAATCACACAGTGTTCAACCAGTCAGGAGAGCATGAGAAAGATCTGTGACATTGTTCGCAAACACAGAGATCCTGTGAAAGCTGAATTCATCTCAGTTCTTCAGAAAGAGAAGCTTTACCCCTTTTGAACATGGATGTCAGGGTCCTGCCCTTTGTCTCTGTTCAATGTTTCCTTGTTTGTGTTGTGTCTGATCACATGGCTTTGTCTTTGTTCAATGTTTCCTTGTTTGTGTTGTGTCTGATCACATGGCTTTGTCTTTGTTCAATGTTTCCTTGTTTGTGTTGTGTCTGATCACATGGCTTTGTCTTTGTTTGTGTTTGCCATGTGCTCCTCTTGTCCCGCCTCCTTGTTTCCTGTTACCACGCCTTCTGTTTAGTCCTTGTCTAGTCCTCATTGGCCTGCGCATTAACAGAAAGATCCTAATTTTATAATCCTATCTTATCTGTTTGGTAACCATGGCAGTTTCAGTTAGGACCTCATTTAGGACAAAAGCAATTACAAAATGACATTTCTTAAAGGAGAAGTTCACTTTTAAAATGAAAATTCTGTCATCATATACTCACCCTCATGTTGTTTCAACCCTGTATGAATTTCTTTCTTCTGCTGAACAGAAAGGAAGATATTTAGAAGATTATCAGTAACCAGACAGTTTTTGGGTCCCAATGACTTCCATAGTAGGAAAAAAAATACTATGGAAGTCAATGGGACCCAAAAACTGTCTGGTTACTGATAATCTTCTAAATATCTTCCTTTCTGTTCAGCAGAAGAAAGAAATTCATACAGGTTTGAAACAACATGAGGGTGATTATATGATGACAGAATTTTAATTTTAAAAGTGAACTTCTCCTTTAAGTGCATAATCTTATCTTAACTACGGATAGGAAAATGATATTACAGAAGCATCCTAACTCCACAAAAAAATCCTAAAAACTGCCTTAACTTTAGGACAACTCAGTGGGTGTCCTAACCTCAAAATTATTTGAAAGCCAACCATAAAAATCACATAATTATAACCCTGTCTGAGAATGACATCACATTTGTTAATGATATAAGATGAAGAACAGCGATGTTTGATGAGGGAAAGACATTGTGAACACCCAAATGATGTGCTGCACTTTGACAACAAAACTCTGACAAATAATTACAGACTCCTATGAAATAAAAGGATTAGGCTTTGCCTTTTCTAACAAGCTTATCAAAACTTACTTAATGAAGAGCACCACCTATTTTGTTTCTCAGTTATTTCTATTATCTGAGTTTTTCCGTTTACTTCACAGCAGCTTTTGCGTCTCGTTGGTTGCTTGATAACAGATCTGAGAGTTGATTACCGGTGAAGGGGTTTAGGATTTCCTAACCACAGATAAGATGAGATTTTCCTAAATCAACTTAATATTTGCTTCTGTAATACAAATTTGTGAAAAATCCTACATTACCTTGTTAGATCTTAACTTAAGACTTAAGATAGAAAGTTTCTGTAATACGCCCCCCTGATCCTCGTGTTCTGATTCCTTTATTTTGTGCTCCTTTCCCTCGTGTCTTTGCTGGTTCTTTGCGCTCAGTGTGTGTGTTTCTCGCAGTTCTTGTCAGTCACTGTGTAGCATATATGGGCTATGAATCATTCGTTCGTTGGTTCTGAATTAACAAATTCGGACTCTCTGTGTTTTCTAAGCACATTCCTTCCCAAAACGTTCTTTGCTAAGCTTACTAAAGCTTGTAACCTCCTGACTTCCAAATACAAATCATACGCCGGCTCCAGAGAGACTGGAGCAAATGGACTTTTACGACACTAACTGCACCTCAGAGACACTCCAGAACCTGAAACTAACATTCCTCTCTGCACCAAAGAGATAACAAAACTTTCTCCTGCTACGTGACATCACACCCCCACACACACACAAACATCCCTTTGTGTTTGAATTAGGATAGAATATCCTTTAATATATGTACAATTACATTATGCATGTGTGATTAGTTTTTGCTTTATAATAGAGGTGTGACTAGAGGTGTGAATAGAGGTGTTTCTAATGCGTAGCCTTGAATCATAAATGTTCTGGTTTAAGAATGTTCACTAACTTTCTCTGGCAACTGCCCCCCCCCCCACACACACACACACTTTTGGTTAGGTTGATAAAGATTTTTATGGCCCTAACGGAATGTCAGCAAGCCAGGAATCTCACTGAGATTCTAGGAGAGGAGTAGGAATAAAGTGTTGACCCTACTTTTTATACATGTATAACCACTTGAGAAATGTGTAAACATGGATGTAATTTCCCATCTCATCATTTTCCTTTTACGTGGTGTAGTTTGTGTATTCTTGTAAACCCTGGTAATAAGGTTAGACCAATCAGGTGTGTACCGTGTTTAGTCCTTCAAGCTTAATCTCCATTTGTAGCCTAGTGCACATCACAGTTTGGGTAAACCTTATTTCTAGCCATGTAACAAACTTTAAAATGCTTATGTATATCTTATGTAACTTTGTGTATTCCTATAATCTTTCATATGGCATGTTTTATATCATTTTAAATCTTGAGACTTAACGGAGTTGAATCTCGATAATAGATTGCAATGATGATTATTACTATATGAATTG
Organism: Vimba vimba; assembly: GCA_022828995.1. Lineage (NCBI taxonomy): Eukaryota > Metazoa > Chordata > Actinopteri > Cypriniformes > Leuciscidae > Vimba > Vimba vimba. The sequence goes on along the minus strand of CM040817.1, from coordinate 54,093,319 downwards.
TCTTACTAGAGTATAAAGGCTCAAATTCTGACAACACCATAACTCCCTCGAGTGGGTGTCTCCCCCAGAGACAAAGGAACTTTTTCCTGCTTCAGATCTTTGGACGTTCATTGGTTGTTCGTGCGAACAGAGGCGTGAACCCATCCTCTCCATAAGAGACTGACACCGAAGTCTCTCCGAGAGCATTTTTACGAACCCACGTTCAGTGTGAGAAGATCCATGGCTCCCTAGGGAGCGTTCTCCGTTTCTCTGTTCTTTTCTTGAAGTCTTTTCTTTATTTTCGTCTTCGGACTCAGCGAAGCAAACGCAGCAAGCAACTTCAACTCAAAGAAAAAGACTCTTTTGAAAATCCCGCGACCGCGCTCACCGGAAGACACGAGAGCGCGAGCCCTGTTTTCTTAAGGAAACACACGCTCGTTGCTCCTAACGACGCACGCACGACTCTGCGTTCTTCGGCAACAAAGAGAACCATTTTGCAAGACAAGTTTATTGAACTTTAATGTGATTTGATTCCTTGTTGTCTTTCAAAAGGTTACTGTCTGTGATTTAGTTTACTGTGATCATTTCAGATTATCTTTTGCTTTCACTTTCTCTCGCTCACTCTTTCATCCTCTCTTTCTCTCTCTCTCTCTCTCTCTCTCTCTCTCTCTCTCTCTCTCTCTCTCTCTCTCTCTCTCTCTCATCTGTTATCCGTTTGGTCTTGTAATGTTTTCGTCCGTATGTTTCTGTTGTAAATATATGTATTTACTCTGTGTATACTCGTAGTTTCGATGTAGTATTAGTCCAATTATTAAAATTCCATATATCCTCTATTGATTCTGTCTGTCTGCTCATAGCCTAACCATAAAGTCAATGAAGTGCTGATCCTAGCTACATGCTTTATCTTGTTACGATTTAAGTAACCTAATTTTACAAACGCAGAGAGTTGCTTTTTTTCAAGGCCAGGAAAAAATACTCTTTCTTGCGTTTGTAAGAAGGATAATTTTCTTTGAGAGTTGATAAGTTAATCTTACGTTCAATGTTTGCTGGACAAACAGATTGTTTGATAACTAAATTAATTCCATTAAAAGTTATCCCATAACTTCAGTTTGAAATAAGACTATTGATGTAGTAATGACGAACCATAACCCATTATGGTAATCATTCATATATCGATCTAGTTTCAGCTTCGGTAAATTAATGTAACTGTAATATGCAAAATATTAATCATATTCATGATTAATTATTAAAATTCCCTATAGATCATTTGAGCTAATTTGTTAATGTACTACCCAGTGTTGTTACAACTGCTAGATTTAGTTTCTCTTGTTTGAAAATTCCTTTTGATAAATCTATATTTTTCCTTGTTCCTGTGTTTTTACTCTAATCTAGTTTCAGTCTTCTGCTCCAGTTCCCCCAAACCTTATTTTCAGTTCTCTCTAGATTTAATATTGTTGCTATCTAGTTTTGTATTCTTATTTTCTCTAGTTCCCTGCAAGGTTGCAGTCTTGTTTAGTTTATTTTGTTTGCAGTTCAAGTAATTATTTTCTAGGATTTTCTTTTGTTTTTACCTTTCATTCTTTTGCAATCTTTAGTCATTAGTTTAATTAGATTTTTTTCAGTTTATTATTTTGTTGTCTTGGCTTGTGCGTTGTTGGAAACTTTATTCTTTCATCGAAGCAAGACCAGGAGGCGGCTTGGGTTGTATCTTTTAAGCAGAATAGATTTATTCTTCCGAGTCTGTAGTTCATCAAGTCTGACTAAGGGAACTGTCATGATTCCTGTCTTGTGTTCCCCTTGTCTTGTGTGGACTTGTTATTTCCTGTTCTGTGCCATGTTTTGTAGTCCTTTGTAGTTTTCTAGTTTATTAGTCTTCCCAGGTGTTTCTAATTAGCCACACCCCCTTGTTATCTTGTTTAGCTTGTTGGTCCCTGTGTATTTATAGCCCTTGTATTTCACTTGTTACTTTGTCAGTTGTTGTACATGTAATGGTTGCCTCTGTGATTCCCTGGTTTTGTTCCTTTGAGTTTTGTGTTCCATGTTTCTTATTACTTTATTAAAATACCCTGCGTTTAGATCCTCGTCTTCACCTGTCTTCCTCAGCAACGTTACAGAACAACTGACCAAAATATGGATCTAGCAGGAGGTAAAGAGGATCCTTTGAAAGTGCTTTGCTCCATTTTTCAGGACGGTCAGTCTATTGAGGGGTATGTGGAGAAGTTTTTGACTTGCTGTCATCTAGCACCATTAGATGAATCCCAGCTTATGGACCTTTTTTGGAGCGGGCTGGATGAGAACATTGCCCAAATGATGCTGGAGGAATATCCTGGCTGGACCCTGGCCCAATATATAAATCTGGCTCTGCAGTTGTGTGGATCTCCCTTCACTGTGGGCGAAGTGGAGGAGGATTCACCTTTAAGACTTTTTTTGGGGGGGAGCTATACAGCCGAAGCTCCGTCGGCCGTGGAGCGTGGTCAACCGCAGATCGCACCATCAGCCAGCACAATTGCGTCCACTGGACCCGTCCGAGGGTGGAGAGGACTGGTGTCCAAGCTGGCTGATCTGCCACTGACATCTGCCCGAGCAGCCGATCTCCCGAGATTTTCACTGGTCTCAGCGCTCTCAATTCCCCAGGCCCCCATGCCAGAATCTCGTTCCGCCGAGACCACCGATCCAGAGACTGTTCACGTCACATCTGCCGATCCAGAGACTGTTCACGTCACGTCTGCCGATCCAGAGACTGTTCACGTCACGTCTGCCGATCCAGAGACTGTTCACGTCACGTCTGCCGATCCAGAGACTGTCCACGTCACGTCTGCCGATCCAGAGACTGTCCACGTCACGTCTGCCGATCCAGAGACTGTTCAGGTCACGTCTGCAGATCCAAGGACTGTTCACGACACGTCTGCAGATCCAAGGACTGTTCACGTCACGTCTGCCGATCCAGAGACTGTTCACGTCACGCCCGCCGAGCCAGTGTCTCCGGACAAGATGGCCGCTGCCGAGCCAGTGTCTTCGGACAAGATGGCCGCCGCCGAGCCTGTGTCTGTGCCTGAGCCGGTGTCTGTTCCTGTGCCTGAGCCGGTGTCTGTTCCTGTGCCATGGTCGCCTCCCTGGCCGCCTGATGGGTCGTCTCCGCCCTGGCCGCCTGAAGGGTCGTCTCCTCCCTGGCCGCCTGATGGGTCGTCTCCGCCCTGGCCGCCTGAAGGATCGTCTCCGCCCTGGCCGCCTGAAGGGTCGTCTCCGCCCTGGCCGCCTGAAGGGTCGTCTCCGCCCTGGCCGCCTGAAGGGTCGTCTCCTCCCTGGCCGCCTGAAGGGTCGTCTCCTCCCTGGCCGCCTGATGGGTCGTCTCCGCCCTGGCCGCCTGAGGGGTCGTCTCCGCCCTGGCCGCCTGAAGGGTCGTCTCCTCCCTGGCCGCCTGAAGGGTCGTCTCCGCCCTGGCCGCCTGAAGGGTCGTCTCCGCCCTGGCCGCCTGAAGGGTCGTCTCCGCCCTGGCCGCCTGAAGGGTCGTCTCCGCCCTGGCCACCTGAAGGGTCGTCTCCTCCCTGGCCGCCTGAGGGGTCGTCTCCTCCCTGGCCGCCTGAACCAACTGCTCCGCCCTGGTCGCCTGCACCGCCTGTTCCACCCTGGCCTCCTGAACCGCCTGCTCCGCCCTGGTCGCCTGCACTGCCTGCTCCGCCCTGGCCTCCCATCTTGGCGCAGTCTCCAGGTCCTCTTCCATTCCACGGACCTGGCCCTCCATCCCTCCCCCGTTCCACCTCTGCTCCACCACCCTCCTTGACTTTTATTTATTTTTGTGTGTGGAGCGTCTGGAATCCGCTCCTTAAAGGGGGGGCTCTGTCATGATTCCTGTCTTGTGTTCCCCTTGTCTTGTGTGGACTTGTTATTTCCTGTTCTGTGCCATGTTTTGTAGTCCTTTGTAGTTTTCTAGTTTATTAGTCTTCCCAGGTGTTTCTAATTAGCCACACCCCCTTGTTATCTTGTTTAGCTTGTTGGTGTCACGTGAAATAAGGACAGAAGATGCAAGTGCAAGAAAAAGGTTTATTGAATGACACGTAGTCAGAGATCTGAAGCACACAGTTGATGGTCCCTGGTAGCGCAGGATGGCAGATGGGCAACCCGGATCCCGTGGTGTGAACTGGTGAGCAGAATCCTTGAATGAAGCTGATGGAAACACCCAAACGAGTCCACAAAGTGAAGAGACGAAACAGGATCCTCAGACGACGACAGGCAGAACGAACTCGAGGGAACACCACACCGGGAACCAGGAACACCAATGAAGACCAACTACACAGGAGAAAATCCCACAACGATCTGACAAACACAAGACGGAAACAATGAGCTTATATAAGGATCGCTGATCAGAATCAGCTGGCGCTGATGACAATCAGCGGCTGATCAGCGACCACGCCCACACACACACACACAACACAAACACGAGAAGGAGTCAGTGAATTCATGAACCGTGACATTACCCCTCCCCCTAGGAGCGCCTCCTGGCGCTCCCAGGAGGACCTACCTGTTGATTGTAATCATCAATAAGGGAGTGATCCAGAATGTCTCTAGCAGGAACCCAACTTCTCTCCTCAGGACCGTAACCTTCCCAGTCCACCAGATACTGAAATCCGCGTCCCCTCCTTCTCGAGTCCAGAATACGGTTTACCGAATATGTAGGTTCCCCATCTACGAGTCGCGGCGGTGGGGGAACCGGGACTGGCGGATTAAGATGAGAACGAAAAACAGGCTTTAATTTGGAGACATGAAAGGCGGGATGAATTCTCCTGTACGCTGGAGGAAGTTTGAGGCGGACTGTCACCGGACTAATGATCTTGGTGACAGTGAATGGGCCAATGAATTTAGGAGCAAGTTTATTAGAGACGGAGCGGAGCGGAATATTTCTAGTAGAAAGCCACACTTTTTGACCCACGACGTATACGGGAGGCCTAGACCGGTGGCGATCGGCTTTGGCCTTGGTGCGTGCCCTCACCTGGAGAAGAGTCTCACGGGCTCCGGTCCATGTGCGGCAGCACCTCTGGACGAAAGCGTGAGCGGAGGGGACCGCGACTTCGGATTCCAGGCTAGAAAAAACTGGTGGCTGGTACCCTAAGCTACACTGAAACGGAGATAGGCCCGTGGATGACACTGGTAACGAGTTATGGGCGTACTCCACCAATGACAATTGCTGACTCCAGGAGGAAGGATTCTTGGACACCAAACATCGCAACATTCTCTCAAGATCTTGGTTGGCTCTCTCGGTTTGCCCATTGCTTTGGGGATGGTAACCCGAAGACAGACTGACAGTCGCACCCAGTAATCTACAAAATTCCTGCCAAAATTTGGACACAAATTGGGACCCTCTGTCAGAAACCACATCCGTCGGGAGGCCATGTAACCGAAAGACGTGATCTATGACAGCCACCGCTGTCTCCTTGGCTGAAGGTAATTTGGGCAAGGGGATGAAATGAGCCGCCTTCGAGAACAGGTCCACTACGGTCAAAACGACCGTCTTACCCTGGGAGGGTGGGAGGGCGGTTATAAAATCTAGCGCAATATGGGACCAGGGTCTCGAAGGGACAGACAGCGGTTGGAGTAGTCCCTCTGGGGGTCGATTGGAAGTCTTACCAGTGGCACAAACCGAGCAAGCCAAAACAAAACTCTGAATGTCACGAGCCATTAACGGCCACCAGAATCGTTGCTTGACCAAAAAGCTGGTGCGATTAACACCTGGATGACATGCTACACTGGAACAGTGACCCCATCGAATAACGTCGGACCGAACCCCCTCTGGCACAAATAAACGACTCGGTGGGCAACCGGGCGGAGGCATTACCCCTTCTAAGGCCGTCTTGACCTTCGATTCGACCTCCCATGTGAGTGTGGAGATAACTACTTTCTCAGGTAAAATACACTCGGGAGTCACCGGGCGTTCGGATGGATCAAAAATACGAGATAAAGAGTCGGGTTTGATGTTTTTGGAACCCGGGCGGTACGATAGAACAAAGTCAAAACGTCCGAAAAAAAGTGCCCATCGAGCCTGCCTGGAGTTGAGTCTTTTGGCAGATCTAATATATTCCAGGTTCTTATGATCGGTCCAAACGATAAAAGGTACCCCCGACCCCTCTAACCAATGGCGCCACTCCTCCAGTGCTAACTTGACTGCCAACAACTCTCTGTTACCAATGTCATAGTTACGCTCGGCAGGAGATAAACGATGGGACAAAAACGCGCAAGGGTGCATCTTGTCATCTGAGGAAGAACGTTGGGATAGAACTGCACCTACCCCCACCTCTGACGCATCGACCTCCACCACGAACTGACGTGAAGGATCAGGGGCAATCAGGATGGGAGCAGAACTGAAGCGGCTCTTGAGGTTAGCGAATACAGCCTCGGCTGTATCGGACCACCTGAACGTCGTTCTGGGGGAGGTCAAGGCAGTCAGAGGTGCGGCTAGTTGGCTGAAATTGCGAATAAAACGCCGATAGAAATTGGCAAACCCCAGAAACCTCTGTAGGGCCTTACGGGAATCTGGACTTGGCCAATCCATCACAGCCTTAACCTTGTCAGGGTCCATGCGTATTCCCTCAGATGAGATGATGTAGCCTAAGAAAGGAACAGACTGTGCATGAAAAGCGCATTTCTCCGCCTTGACAAAAAGCCCATTCTCTAGCAACCTCTGAAGCACTCGTCTGACGTGCTGAACGTGTTCCTGGAGAGAAGATGAAAAAATCAATATGTCATCCAGGTAAACATATATGAACTGGTCAACCATATCTCTCAGCACGTCATTGACGAGTGCCTGGAAAACTGCTGGGGAGTTGGACAGCCCGAAGGGCATGACCAAATATTCAAAATGGCCCCTGGGGGTGTTAAAAGCAGTTTCCCATTCATCCCCCTTCCTGATGCGAACCAAATGATATGCATTGCGTAAGTCCAACTTTGTGAAGACAGAGGCTCCCTGCAACCGCTCGAAGGCTGAAGACATCAACGGCAAAGGATAAGTATTCTTTACCGTGATGTTGTTCAACCCTCGGTAATCAATACACGGTCGCAGAGATCCATCCTTCTTTCCAACAAAGAAGAACCCCGCCCCCGCCGGAGAAGAGGAAGGGCGAATGAATTCAGAGGCTAAAGAATCAGAAATGTATTTCTCCATGGCCTCCCTCTCTGGAACAGAAAGAGAGTATAACTTGCCCTTAGGCGGAGACGTACCTGGTATAAGATCTATAGCACAGTCATAGGGACGATGCGGAGGAAGAGAAGCAGCCCGAGACTTACTGAACACACCCTTCAGGTCGAGGTACTCCGCGGGCACGTTAGACAAATTCACCGACTCCTCCTGCAAAACAGAACTAGACACCGAAGAACAAGCAGACATTAAATAAGACGCATAACACTTAGTGCTCCACGCAGACACAGAGTTGTGGCCCCAGTCAACCCTGGGATTGTGCTCGGTGAGCCAGGGATGACCGAGGACCACCGGAGCAAGAGGAGAGTCCAGGAGTAGGAATGACAGTGTCTCTGTGTGGTTGCCTGAGGTGATGAGTGTCAAAGCATCAGTGGTGAATGAAATGTCAGGTAGTTCTTGTCCGTTGAGTGCATTAACAGAAATCGGGTTGGTGAGGGGTATGATAGGAATCTGCAGCTTACGTGCTAGTGACAAGTCCATGAAATTTCCCTCGGCCCCAGAGTCCAGAAGTGCATGACCGTTGTAATGCCGGGTTGCCCATTGCAGTCTCACCGGGAGGAGAGTGGAGGAGGTCTTGCTGGTGGAGATCCCGCCCGACAGTAGCCTCCTGCTTACTGCCGAGCTCGATCTTTTACGGGGCAGGTGTTGATGAAATGACCAGTACCACCGCAGTAAAGGCACAAGCCCCGGGATCTCCGTCGTTCTCTCTCCTCCCGGGAGAGCCGAGCTCTACCCACCTGCATGGGCTCGTGATCGAAGGTGGGGCTGACCGTATCGCTGCCACTGGCTCGAGGTGCTGGAAAGGTCTCTGGAACCAAGGTCCTGCGGAAATGTTGATCCACTCTCTGCAGTCGAGCGTCCACCCGCAGGGCCAACTCGATAAGTCCGTTAAGATCCTTAGGAAGATCCAGGGCGTAAATTTCTCCCTGGATACGGTCAGCCAGCCCATGCAGGAATCTGTCCCACTGCGCCTCCTCGTTCCAGTTACACTCCGCGGCGAGGGTACGGAACTCGATCGAGTAATCGGTAACCGATAGGGCTCCTTGGCGAAGATCAGCTAGTTGACGTGCAGCTTCTCTTCCGGCCACCGCTCGATCAAATACCCTCCTCATCTCGGCCGCGAGTGACTGGAACGAGGAACAGCATGGATCCTTATTTTCCCACACCGCCGTCCCCCACTGGGATGCACGTCCAGACAGAAGAGTGAGAACTAGAGCCACCTTGGCTTCCTCTGAAGCAAAAGTCTGCGGTTGCAGATCAAAAAACAGAGAACACTTGGTTAGAAATGCTCTACACAGTTGTGGTTCACCATTGCAGGTAGTCTAGGCTCCGGTGGATGGTTTATCTGCGGTGGCGGGGGCGGTGTTGGCGGTGTGGGCGGCGCAGTGGGAGGCGTAAGATCTTGAATACGCTGGGTGAGCTCGGATACCTGCGCTACCAAGGCTTGAACCGCGCGTCCAGTCAGGTTCAAGTTCTCCTCCTGCTGGTCCATCCTCGTAGCGCTCCTGGACAGGAATTCAGCCAGGTCAGAGTCTCTTGCTGCATCCATCGGGTCAGATCGTTCTGTCACGTGAAATAAGGACAGAAGATGCAAGTGCAAGAAAAAGGTTTATTGAATGACACGTAGTCAGAGATCTGAAGCACACAGTTGATGGTCCCTGGTAGCGCAGGATGGCAGATGGGCAACCCGGATCCCGTGGTGTGAACTGGTGAGCAGAATCCTTGAATGAAGCTGACGGAAACACCCAAACGAGTCCACAAAGTGAAGAGACGAAACAGGATCCTCAGACGACGACAGGCAGAACGAACTCGAGGGAACACCACACCGGGAACCAGGAACACCAATGAAGACCAACTACACAGGAGAAAATCCCACAACGATCTGACAAACACAAGACGGAAACAATGAGCTTATATAAGGATCGCTGATCAGAATCAGCTGGCGCTGATGACAATCAGCGGCTGATCAGCGACCACGCCCACACACACACACACAACACAAACACGAGAAGGAGTCAGTGAATTCATGAACCGTGACAGTTGGTCCCTGTGTATTTATAGCCCTTGTATTTCACTTGTTACTTTGTCAGTTGTTGTACATGTAATGGTTGCCTCTGTGATTCCCTGGTTTTGTTCCTTTGAGTTTTGTGTTCCATGTTTCTTATTACTTTATTAAAATACCCTGCGTTTAGATCCTCGTCTTCACCTGTCTTCCTCAGCAACGTTACAGGAACGTTCTCTTGCAATTTATATACATTTAGGGGCAGGAACCAAACCTTGTGATGAGACAGGTTTAGGATCCTGTTCTAGACTGAGAGTGTTGCCAATCCTAATCCGCTCAGCATATCTATTCAAATGCTGAGACTCAAGTACAGGACTGGCAGGACTCTCTTGCTAAAACACGAGCTCCCAGAGCCATTAAGAGATTCAGTAATCTTACAAATACAGAAAACAGGACTGTCTCAGAAACTCTGATAATCATCATTTATACATAACCATAACATGCTAAATTCAATGTAAACCTAAATTAAACATTTAATAAATTTGTAATACAACAGTGTCTTGTGTTGGTTCCTGTTCCACCTGGTCGCTGACTCTCCAGTCTAGTGCCCAAGGCTTCTCTAGTGATGATACAGGAAAATATGGCTTTATCAGAACTTTTCAAAATATTCTTCTTTCAAAATATTCATTCATAGCATCATTATCAATAAATCTCACACCTGTTTTGTGCATCTGAGTAAATGTTCTATGGGAAAGGTCAGATGAGTTCAATGAACATACCTGCATTTGTTTAACTGCGCATTTCATAAATGCTGGTGAATTTATGTAAATTTTTCTTGGTGAAAGATTAGCCATAAACTATGAAATGTTGAAATTTACTAAAAATGATAGTTGTGGCAGAGAGAATCCAACTCTTTTTCATGTGATTATATTTCTCTTCAAACACACAAAGTTTTATTGAACTGTAAAGAGGAATATTTAATATTTTCTTTTTCTAATAAAAGCTAATTTTTTGGGAAACTTTATTTTGTTGTCTCATAATTTAACACTGGAATATTTTGGATATTTCAGTTTTTCAGTTTATTACCACTTTATAGCAGGTTTTTGCAGGTCTTTTATGTGTCCTCTATTGAAGCATAATAAACCAACAGTTGGAGAGTCTTTTTCCTATTCGACATGTGCGGATCCTTTTCCTACTTTAGGACTTTTTGGGCTGGATTTACGCACCCAGTGAAGGTTTGTGACGTTGGACTGTAAATACATTTGGCTCTACACACCACTTTCTTCATCATTGTATTTAAGTTAACATTTATTTTGAGTAAGGAAAATGATTGATGTGAACTGATGACAGTATGAATGATCATGAATGTGACGAGAGATCAGCAGAATGAAACACAGAGACGATCTCCTGATAGTGTGCTTTATTTTTCCACACACTGTCTGACACTAAGTGAATTGTGCAGATCAGCGATGGTACACACACTCACAGTATCGCTGTTTCCATATCATCCAAGTGGATGCTGCACACTGGTGGTGGTTGAGGAGAGATCCCCTGATATGATTGTAAAGCGCTTTGGGTGTACAGTAGTACTTATGAAAGCGCTATATAAATGCCTCATTCTATTCTATTCTATTCTATTCTATTCTGTTAAACACAGATAATCAGTGTAATTCCAGTATTTCAGGAGCTTCAGAGCTCAATCTGCTGCCTTCATCACCACAACATCTTCTTCTGAAATGATGGTGTTTTATCCTTTATTAGAGCTCCACGAGCACAACAGCTTTATATGACAGGAGCGACACACACACACACACACACACACACCAGCCTCTGTGCCTCAGCTCACACTGAAATATCTCTTTCATGAACATGACAAAGTCAAGATCATATTTGTGTGTGTTTATAATCAAAGACACACAGAAGGTGTTCAGGGTCAATATGACAGACTGAAATGTGTGAAATATTAATGATCGTAACGAATCCTCCTCAGATTAGACAGAATCATCTGGAAGAAAGACATCAGATATCAGTGAGTGTTTGTTTCAATCTCAACAAGCTTTGGATTCTCAGTAGAGATTGTAGTTTTAGACTCGGCCTTATTTAGTCTTTCTTGGATTATGTGGCATTAGTGTTTTTCATTCTCTCAGTTATTAATGGTCTCTGTGCTGCTCTTTATTTCAGTGAATGGAGACAAAACCATTAAACGTCGATCACTCAGCGCTCGCAAAGGGAGTCTGACAGGAGCTTTTCTGAGGGAAACTTTATCACTTACTCTGTCACTTCACGACAACTGACTTTCATGACGTTATGAACATATGTGAGAGTAATGCCATCATTTTTAGGTGTATAAGCGGATAAAAATAAGACTAAAGCTCTGGTAATGTGCGATTAATGAGATTTATATATTCTATATGAGCGCACACTGGACTGTCCGTATAATTGACTATGAACAAAACGATTTAATGTAAAACACTTTTCAAATGATTCTTCCACCTTTAATTCTCTGCAGGAACAAGACAACACAAGAAGATGGAAACCAATCTCTGCTGGAAACATTAATAACGCAGAATCGTGGGTGAAATTCACAACATTATTTCTGGATAAACCTGAATCGATTAGAAGACCATATTTCAGACTCATAAGAATCAACACAAATGTCACATCAGCTGAGAAACTGAGCTTCTCCAAACACTGAATCAACTGAACTAATAGTTTTACAGAATGATCCGATGTTGTTCCTGATTTATCAATTACATGTGTGTTTGTTCAGAGGGAAAACACTTGAAGATAAAGAAGACCAAAGCAGAGAAGTGCTGTGATGAAGAAACGCATTTAAAGAGAATCTGTTACATTCAGACTGTGATTCATATATGGACATTTCTGTGTAATGTCATTGATCTTAACTTGACTTATGGCCAATATTTCTGGATTTCTCTTGAGTTTATAGAAAGCAGAAGACTTTAGTGACTGAATTAACAAACTCTCTACTTGTTACAGGTGGGGATTTCAGTGTTGTGATTGACAGCGCTCTTGATAAATGATTGACAGGCCGACTCTCATCACTTAATTCAGAATATAAACCATTCCTGGAGAGACTTGATGTTACTGATGTCTGGAGGGCCAAATTCACTGATACTAAAGCTTTTACCTGGAGAAACAAGACCGCTTCCCATTCCTCTCATATAGACTTTTAGCTGAGATCAGTCAAGAACGAGTTCAAGAACAGGTTCTGTGTGGAGAGAGTCTGACTGGACGCTGTTACTGGGAGGCTGAATGGAGCAGAGATGCTGAAATAATATAAATATTAAAAATCCATCACAATAATAATTGTGGACGTGTCGGCCGGCACTCTGTCCTTCTACAGCGTCTCTGACACACACACACTCACACACTTACACACACATTCACTGAACCCCTCTGTGCTGGATTTAGATTTAGTTATTTATTATTATTTAATAATTATAACTCTTCAGTGTCTCTGTGTCACATTAAACAACAAACACACTCTGACTGACACACAGCTACACACACACACACACACACTCTCTCTCTCTCCCTTACACACACACACACACACACTCTCTCTCTCTCTCTCTCCCTTACACACACACACACACACACACACACATACACACTAAACAACACATTCACTTAACCACTCTGTGCTGGATTTAGACTTCCTTATTCAGACTCTTCAGTGTCTCTGTATCACATTACACACACACACACACACACACACACACACAAGTATACTACATCTAGATCGGATCCAGAACTGTGATCTAAACACAGATGAAGTCCATCAAAACCCCTAATGCTTCACATTCCTGCAGCTCGTCCTGAGTCGACATTTCATTCAGTAACATTAGGCAGTTTTGATTTATATGCTGTTTAATGTTGATGATCGCGTTATTTTACACATGCAATCGCTTGTTTCTGCTTTTCCTTCGTCTATGTTTTGATCAGGAGATTCAGTACTTTTTCAGAAGATGTGTAATAGCTGGAAATTGAAATAACAAAAAGAGCAGATAAGAATACCATTAAAGTACCTGACTGATCAGCAGTATCTGTAAATGTAGTGACACCATTAAAAGCTTAACGATATCCATCCCTACACAGCACATCAGTCTTTCGCGCTCTCGTGTGTTTTCTGGTGCCTTTTACAATAGTAAACCCTTTGAAATTGCCTTCCACAAACAGGACAGATGTGAGGCTTCTCTGTTATATGAACTTTCTGGTGATCCTTCAATAACGAGGGCAAAGCAAATGTTTTACTGCAGCGATCACAGTTAAATTGCTTTGGTCCAGAGTGAGAATGGTCCAGATGAGCTGTGAGACTCGTCCTCCATTTAAAGCTCTTCCCACACAGATGACACACGTAAGGCATCTCTTCAGTGTGAATTATCATGTGTTTATTTAATCCTGGTTTACAGGTGAAACTCTTTCCACACTGAGAGCAGCTGAAAGGTTTTTATCCCAGAATGAGTTAACATGTGCTGCTTCAGGCTCTCTTTAATATTAAATACGTAAGAGATTCCACACTGAGAGCAGGTAAACAGCTTTTTCCCCATATGACTAAACATGTGATTCTCTAAGCTTAGGCTACTTTACGTGTGTAAGAGTTTCCACACCGATGGCAGGTATAAGGCTTTTCTGAAGCATGAATCACCAAATGTGCCTTAAAGGGATAGTTCGCCCAAAAATGATATTTAACCCATGATTTACTCACCCTCAAGCCGTTCGAGATGCATATGTCAATCTTTTTTCAGACGAACACATTTTCAGTTATTTTAGAAAATGTCTTAGATCTTTCAGTGGTTATAATGTGAAGCAATGGGGCTCACCTCGTTGAAGTCCCAAAATGTGTGCGCATCCTTCACAAAAATAATCCATCTGGCTCCAGGGGGATAAACGAAGGCCTTCTGAGCATAATCCGTGCGTTTTTGTCGTAAAAATATACATATTTAAAACTTTATAAACGAAAATAACTGGCTTCCGGTAGCGGTCGACGCGCGTTCACGGAGATGGATGCTGAAGTATGACGTAGCGTAGGAAGCGTCGTGACGTAGAACGAACGTACAGTTTTGTTTTGCTCTGCTCACACTACGTCATACGTCATACTCCAGCATCCATCTCCGTGAACGCGCGTCGACCGCTACCGGAATGGGCCGCTACCGCTATGGATTACTTTTGTGAAGGATGCGCGCACATTTTGGGACTTCAACGAGGTGAGCCCCATTGCTTCACATTATAACCACTGAAAGATCTAAGACATTTTCTAAAATAACTGAAAATGTGTTCGTCTGAAAAAAGATTGACATATGCACCTCGAACGGCTTTTTTATTTTATTTTATTTTTTTATTGCAATATTAACAAACAAAACAAGTCGATACATACAAGAAATATAAACAATCTTTCAAGACAAAAGAGAAATTATGGTTCAGTATACATTAAAAGAGGAAATATAAAATAAATTTACATCTATTCAACAATAGTCTTAAAAGAAAAAGAGAGAAGAGAAGAGAAAAATAAAAATAAAAGGAGAGGGCACAAAAAAAGGAAAAAACATTAAGGGAGAATATTAAACATGCCACAAATTCTGGATGTTTTCATTGCTTTCTTGTTAACAGAAGTTGAAATTGTATTTAAATACATCTTCAATTCTTCTTTGAAAAAGCTAAAGTGGGGTTTACTTTTCATATATTTACATTTATGGATATGAAACTTTCCAATATATAAAAGAAGGTTTATACAAAAACTTGCATTAATTAGATTCTTGTCTTTGACATAAAACCCAAAAAGAATGTGTCTATATGATAAAGAAAAATTACAAAAAACCTTTTGGACAATCAGAGCATCAATATTATTCCAGAAAGTCCGAGCAAAAGGACATTCCCAAAACAAATGATCAACAGTTTCAGAAGAGGCTTCACAAAAAGAGCAGGAAGTATCAATATCACTTCTAAATTTCTTTAAAAAGTATTTAACTGGATAAAATCTTTGAATAATTTTATAGGATATTTCTTTAACTTTATTTGTTAGAAAGAATTTCTGAGGAAGTGACCAAACATATGACCATTTAATATCATAAAAAAGGTTATTCCAATAAGAAATGGAGGAAGGAATTGAAGTAACAGGGTCCAAAAATAATGGCCTGATTTTATAGTTGGATTTATGCATTGATAAGCAAATAGAACCAACCACAGTGGATTCAGGGCTAGGGGGATAAACAGAAGTCACTATAGCACTGTTATTGTTTCTAAACAGCATACAGATTTCCGAAGAGATGGCCTTGAAAACTATATTAAATTCTTTACTAGATACTGGGAATTGGTATCCTGAAACAAAATCGGAATAATTAAATAAATTACCTTCACTATCAAACAGCTGGTTTACTAACATCACTCCATTATTGAACCAGTTCTCAAGAAACAAAGATTTCCTCCTATGTAGAATATTACAGTTGTTCCAAATTAAAAAATTGTGTGGCGAGAAGTTATGCTTGTAAATAAGTCTCCAAGCCATAAGCATCTGCTGATGATAATTGGAAAGCTTGACAGGAAGTTTATTAACTGAATAATTGCACATTAAAAGAAAATGTATACCTCCTAATTGAGAAAAGATATATCTTGGGATTATACTCCAAATAGAAGATTGATTGTGAAGGAAACGTTTAAGCCAATTAATTTTTAAGGTATTGTTAAGAGAATCAAAATCAATTAAATTTAAGCCACCTTTATTATAAGAATTCAAAATAACTGATTTTCTAATATAATGAGTTTTATTTTTCCAAAGAAATTTGAGCAACATTACATCAATCAACTTGCAAGTAGATTTATCCACAAATAAAGACTGAGCAGCATAGGATAAGCGGGAAATCCCTTCTGCTTTAGTAAGCAGAGTTCTGCCTTTCAAAAATAGATCTCTTAACAACCAAAGGTTACATTTTTTTTGTGTTTTCTCCACAACTGAATTAAAATTCATCTGACATCTCAGTTTAGTATCTTTTATTATTTTTATTCCTAAATAGGTGACACTTTCTTTGATGGGAATGTTAGAGATAGAGGTTGCAGCACATTTTTTAATCGGGAGTAATTCGCATTTATTAATATTAAGAAAAAGGCCAGATGCATTAGAGAAAGACTGAAGAGAGGTTAAAGCAATTGGGATCTGAGAGACATCTCTAAGAAACAATGCTGTATCATCTGCCAGTTGGCTAATAAACAATTCCGTACCAGCAATAGAAATTCTCTTCACAGGGCTCTCTTTAATATGTAAATTTAAAAATTGTGTAGCTATTAAAAAAAGATATGGGGAAATGGGGCAACCTTGTCTTACACCACGCTTTAAAGAAAATCTAGGAGAGGTGCCATTATTGAGTCGGATAGAGCTATTACCATTACAGTAAAGCATTTTAATACATTTGCAAAAAAAATTACCGAAACCCAATCTGTGCAGGGCTTGTAACATAAATTCGTGTTCTAAGCAATCAAATGCTTTATAATAGTCAAGAAAGAGGATAAAACTATTAGTAGAAATAAGATCTGAATAATCCAACAAGTCAAAAATCAAGCGTATATTATTAGAAATATGTCTCTGATGTATAAAACCTGATTGGCACTCATCTATTATATTATTAAGAATAAGTTTTAGCCTCTTTGCTAAAACTAAGGCAATAATTTTATAATCGGTATTCAATAAGGAAATCGGGCGCCAATTTTCTAATAGAAGGGGATCTCTATTGGGCTTGGGGATCAAAGTTATTAGCCCTTGACATAAAAAGGGAGGAAGCTTTGTTTTCTCAATACTCTCTAAAAACATTTTATGTAAAAAAGGTGCTAATTTTTGACTAAATGCTTTATAAAGCTCTGCAGATAGCCCATCAGTACCTGGGGATTTGTTACTTTTTAAATTATTTATAGAATCAAGAATTTCTGAAAGACTAATGGGTGCATCACACAGCTTACAATCTTCATTATTAATTTGTTTTATGTGAGATAAGGAATCAAAAAATTCCGTAGTGGACTGCTGGCAAAATTTAGAAGAATATAAATCATTATAAAATTGAGCACAAAAGTCTGCAATTATCTTAAAGTCATCAGTTACAATCCCATCAATACATAGTTGCTGAATAGAATTTTTAACTCGCTGCCTTTCTAACCTAAAGAAATAGGCAGAATAGCCAAAAAATCAAGTCGGGATTGTTTAGAAAATGAATTATTGTTCCATGTGAATACTTTTTGCAAGGGATGGGTTTCTCGCCACACATCAATAACAGAAAATTTTTGCATAAAGATTAATAAATACTCAGAATTAGTATTAGTAGATTGGGGGGGCCATCTATCCAAGGTACAATTCAAAACAACATTAAAATCACCACCGAATATTAAAGAGGAATTTAGAAATTTAGATAACATATGACATATACGCATTTTTAATTTATAAAAAAAAAAAGTATTATCTTTTGGTGAATTATATCCATAGACATTAGCAGTAATACAAGTCATATTTGTAAACTGAAAAGCAAGTATAATGTAGTGACCATTGATGTCACAAGAATCTTTCCCCCAAATTTATTTTTTAAAATACAAACTCCGGCAGAATATTAATTTCCATGGGACATCCACATTTCTAACCCCCATTGTGATCTCCATAAACTAACATCTTGTAAAGTTGAATGAGATTCTTGTAAAAAACAAAGATCTGTGTTGAGACTTTTAAGAAACAGAAAGACTGCTTTACGCTTAAGAATGTTTCGTAGCCCTCTACAATTTAAAGAAATAACAGATAAGGACATAGAAGAATAAAGAATTGGAAGAAAAAGAACAGAACAATAATAGAAGAAAGAATTAGTTCTAAGAACAAGTAGCCTATAAGGAGTAAGTCACCGAGACAGAGAACCTAACCGGTCAGAACAAGCAAGGGATGAGGTCAACAATCCCTTCATTAATCTATCTAGAAATTAAATATGTACAATTGAGGAACAACAACTATAATTCCCCCTTTTAAGGGGTTGAAATAATTCGCATTGTTTACTTAAATCGATGAAAGTCTGAAATAATCCTATTTCTTTTTAAGTGAATGTAAACAAAAAAGGCTCAGGGAAGATGTAAAAATAATTTTAAAAAAAATAAAAAAATAAAAAAAAAATGTTCAGGGAAGAAAAATAAGCGCATCACCGTCAGAAGTAACGGCATTTTTGGCTCAAATGGAAGTTCCAGAGATTCACGCACATATCGTTCCAAGGTCAAGACAGCGTAGCATCAGTCAGTGCGGAATTCAGATCCGTTACCTTAGTTTTAAGCAGGAGGAAATACTTCCGTCCCATCCACAAATGCTCGTCCACCGACGAAAAAAGCTCTTTTGTTCTCTTTTCGGGCCTTTTCAACTATGGGCCAAAGCGTAATCCTCCTCGCTCTATCGGCCGGTGACAGATCTTCCGTGATTTTCAGTTGGTTCTCAATCAGAAACTCAGCGTCCATGGCGGCACGCCAGACAGCATCTCGGTAGAAACGCGAGGTGAATTGGAAGATGATTCCACGAGATTTATTATTTGAATTAACACGGCCAAGTCGGTGTACCACATCAACTACTTAAGGGAATTTATCTTTAAATTGTGGTAGAAGACGTTGGCACACGTTGATAACCTCATGTCGGACGTTTTCTCTTTCTTTTTCTGGAATTCCGTAGATTCTCAGGTTCCATCTGTGTAGGCTTCTAGATGAGCCAGGCGATTTTCTCGCTCAGTGGAGTTAATTTCTTCTTTCTTTGCGCGCGAGTCAATAGAATCAACTCTTTTTTTCAAACTTTTAACCTCGCTGCAGACAAACTCAATGGTTTCCATCATTCCAGACATTCGTTCCGTATTCCTACAGATCTCCTCCTTCATGTCTTTAATCACCCGCGAGTTTTCGCCAATCAACTTTTCCAAACCGTCTGATCTGTTTTTCACCAACTGAGAGAGCTCAGAGAGTTGTGTGGAAATAATTGCCGCATTTAGGGGAGAGTGGGGTGATTTGTGCCATGGGGGGAAGTAGTTCCACCCCTTGTTCTGGAAAACCATAGAATAATTTGGTCATGTGACCACATAATTTTGAAAAGCAATCAATTTTACTCATCCTCCAAAGAAGAGAGATACATGGAATGGGAGTTAAGCACATTTTAGTGCAAAAAACTGTTTTTTCCCTTTCAAAGTAAATTGTCTATGATTAAGGTTTTTTGACAATTATAGACAAGTTTGAAAACATTTCACACATGTTTTAGTGCTTTAGTAGGCTACACAATGAGTCTATACAGTTAGCATGATGTTAGCTCTTAACTGCTGGATCATGCTAATTATTCAAACTTGTGGGTCTGGGGTGATTTGTGCCAAAGGGCATGGGGTAAGTTGTGCCAGATCCAGACCACCTAGAGACCTACATACTCACAGGGGATAATCTTGAGAAGTGAGGAGATGGGCATGCCTCATCAGTGTTTGACTTAGGCCTACCTGCTATTTGTTTAATTTAGCTAACACTGATTTCAGTTTTGAGTTTGCACTATGTTAATAAAGAGAAGTTTTATTCAGTTTTTAAGTGGCCTAAGTCACAATAGGATGTTTAGAAATTAGCCTAGTAACTTTATTCTTATGTTACATAATTGACAGACAGCGTTCTGTCAACAGGCATCTATTGCCAAAGCCTTTTTTGCCTGAAATGAGTCACAAATATCATATATTGTGTTGCTATGGTGCTCTAAATGGTTGCTAGGGCGTAGCTTGATAGCTTCACAATGATCCTGAGAGACTGATTGGTCGTCTGACTAAAATGAGCCCGCTCCCTTGTCTCTGTGACACTGTGATCCAGAGTTGTGTTCAATACAAAATCCCTATGCAATTGACCATAGTAGGAAAAACGCATGCTATGGTATTCCAGGGTGACAATATCTAAATAAACCTTAAATTAGTCATTTTGTATTGAATTTGTCTTGCTTTCATATAGCATATGGTTCATAACAGTAAAATGTTCTGTTTTACTTCAGAAAGCACTGGCACAATTTACCCCAACATATTTCCCCAAAAGGCACAACTTACCCCGCACCAGGGGCAAGTTGTGCCATGAGACCACTTTTTTCCCAAAAGCTATATTTCTGAAACTATTTATTTCAGATCCAAAGTTATTATTCTCAGGGATGCACAACATCCTGAAATACATGTACATCCTTAAGTTGAAGGCATAACTGTCATGGCCTCACTTTAAAGTCACTTTGAGTAAAAACTGGCACAACTCACCCCACTCTCCCCTACGTTATCAGTTCTTCGAAGTTTAACGGCCGGGGAACTGCACTGAGTGTCGGGAAGCGGCGGAATCACCTCCTCTGCCAGCATAATCTCAGAATCATCATTTTGTTCACAATAATCATGCAAACTGTCCTTCAATACCCCAGATGCAGGAGTACTGTTATGTCGTTCGACTGTTTGTTTATCTTCACCTGTGCTAGCAGATCTAGCAGGAGTATCCGACACTGTTTTTCCTGACTTCTTCGCACCTTTTCTCTTTTCAGATCCTCCCATTATTGTTGCTCCAAGAGTTCAAAACATTAATAAACGGAAATTCTCAAAAAAAATCCTCTAAAGTTTCATTATAACTACTATAAAACAGTTTGGGATTGCCGAGCTCACAAATGTGATCAGGGCGCCATCTTGCACGCCTTCCACCTTGTAGCAGAACTTCACCTGGGGTACGTTCAAGTTCAAAACGGTGCGCAACGTTTTGCTACGGTTTCCGGGTTGAACGTCATGTTTCCTGGAAACGGCGTGCACCGGTGTGCAACGGGGTTTGAGATGCGTTTTCTCTTGTTTGGTGGGTGTGTCAGAACTGCAGTCCAATCAGCAGCAACATGTATATAAAGCACGCGGTATTAAAGTGAACTCGCACAATGGGTTCAAGGAAAGTAATTTACAAATGTGTTCGATGCAGCTCGGTATACACAACAACTGAGGATATTAGAAGACATGTTTGTTTTATTGTAAAAATATAGGTTATCAACATAATGATGTAGTTGCTTATATTTTTAGCTTCATTGCAAGTGTATGACATTTGGTATAGAAATAAACAATGGTAATTATGTGCTTTTCCTAAAAAGGAGAAAGAAAATACAGGGTATTAAAACAGTATGAACTACAAATAAAGTCAGTATGTGAGGCTAAATAGATGTGTTTTAGTCTGAATTAGGGAAGATGTGTGCTTCCATTTCAGTTTCAGCAATCCCTTCACTCGATTGGGATGTTCTCTTTTGTTCTGGGCGGCAAGTGCAGTAACTGTAACATCGGGCATATTTTGTAGTATTAAACACATATTTATACCGACTTCATCAGGCTCCGAAAATTCTTAACAAAGAACACAAAGAATGGCCTTCTCAGCTGCCATAGTGGCAACTCTTGCGTCATCAGAACAGTGTGTTCAACGCATCACCGTTTCTGTTTAAAAAACGTTGTGCAACGTTTTGTCGGGGCTGAACGCAGCCCTGCTGTTAGCATCCCATTGACTCCCATTCATTTTGGCGTCACTTTGACAGCGAATAACTTTACATCTGAGGCGTTTGAAGACTCCATTTGTCTATTATTTATTTCTAAAGAAACACGACAATGTATAAAATGCTCCATTACTTTTTAGCTTATGTTATGGCCCCGTAGAAGCAGTTTTTGTAAAAGTAGGCTAACGATTGCGTCATAACCACGCGACTCTCTGTCGCACAGTAGAGAGATTACCGTATGGACGGGAGGAGAAGCTCGCGGGCAATCGGGGGGACGTGGAGGCAAAATGACAATATAATTAATCAGAATACCTAGCAAAAGTTGCTCCTGCTCCAAGCTCATGGACACCTCCTACTCACACTCTCCGTCTCTGCAAGATTCAGAAGGGAATGATTCAGATTTCTCTTGGCACAGCTACTAGAAGACAGACGGGTTGCTCACGTGGTCCGTGTAACGCTTTGCTCGGTTTGAGTCTGCGCGTCAGGAAAGGAAGTGCTAAGAAATCGCTAAAAATGGGCTTCACTTGTCTCAATTGAGATCCAATGAGATGGCTCTGTCCACTTCTTATACTGTCTATGGACCGAACCGATGACGTATCCACACAAACCGAGGCCTCGTTTGGGTTTGTCATTAGTCACGTGATCTTCATGTTTTTTTTAATTATTTTTTTAATTAATGCCATGAACCAGAACAATACAATGAGACATAATCACTTAAAGTAAAACAAATACAAAATAATAAAGTAAAATAAAATAAGAACAGTGACAGAGGACAAGAAAAAAAGTATTACAAACAACAGAAAAAGGGTGCTACTTTATACAACATCATACCTGCTTACAATGCTATAAGCTAAATTGCCTTTTTACTTGTGCAATTACACAAAACAGAACAATAAAGCTTAAAATCATTTTTAAAGCAAGGAAAGTTAGGTTTGGAGTCAGACCATTTCATTTTATGAATATGAAACTTCCCCATTAATATTAACAATTGTATGAAATATACCTTATCTTTCTCAATCCCATTATCATTAAAGTGTATCATTATGTCAAATCCACTCAGCTGTAAATCAATGTTACATTTTTTCTTAATTAAACACTCCACATCAATCCAAAATATTTTTGTATGCAATGGTAAAATAAATGAAAAATTGTTTCCTTTTCACCTTTACAAAAATTGCAGGAGTAATCAATATCTAATTCAAAATGTTCCAGCACATATTTTACTGGATATGTTATATGCATTATTTGAAAAGAAACTTATTTAACTTTGTTATTAATGTAGAATTTATCTACTGTTCGCCAAGCATTACACCAATATACATCTCCAAAAACAGATGACCAGAAAAAAACGAGCTGGAGGGTAAACAATATTATTAAGTATATTCCTAATGTAGTTATTTGAGACTTTATTTTGTAAAATATTTGTATTAACACGAAATATTTTACCCATGATATCTGTAAAATTTAGATCTTCCTCCTGTGATGCATTCCTAAGAAGGATCAATACTTTCCTGGGAATTGCATCCATTACAACCATAGACAGTATATAAACTGGACACAGCGACCCCATAGGTTTCAACGGAGAGAAAGTGAAGCACATTAGAAGCCCTCATTTCCTGATTGCCAAGCGTACTGCGCAGACTCAAACTGAGCTTGACGACGTGGATGTGACGTGAGCAGCCTGCCTGACAGTTGTAAGTTTTCTAGTAGCTGTGCCAAACGAAATCTGAACCATTCCCTTCCGAATCTTCCAGAGATGGAAAGCGTGAGTAGGATCTGTCCATGAGCTAGGAGCAGGAGCAACGTCATGACTCTCTATGGCCTTCTCCCTTGACTTTATCGGACTTTATGCCTCCACGTCCCCCCGATTGCATGCGAGCTTCTCTTCCTGTCTCTACGGTAATTTCCAGAGAGTCGCGTGGTTATGACGCAATCGTTAGCCTACTTTTACAAAAACTGCTTCTACGGGGCCATAACGTAAGATACAAGGTAATGGAGCCCTTTATACATTGTCGTGTTTCTTTAGAAATAAACCATGGACAAATTAAGTCTTTAAACGCCTCAGATGTAAAGTTATTCGCTGTCAAAGTGACGCCAAAATGAATGGGAGTCAATGGCATGCTAACAGCAGGTGAAGGCTTGTTAGCCAATGGCGGCTCCCGGGGGTACCTTCAAAGTAATATGAAACGCTTACCCACTGATTACAACGAGTAGGGGGAGGCTGCAGACCTGGAGCCGGTAGATCTACGCCCCAGCTGTTTTACGCCCCTGCTGTTCCTGATGCGTCCAGTAGGGGGAGGCTGTACAGCGACACAAATTGAGGTATATTAAATAATCTGCTAAAGTTATTGTTGTTTAGCCATGAAGAAACATTTATTATTTACAAACGATTAGCTTGATAGAGCAAAAAGTTCTGGACGGTCAGGTTGATGTTCTGTCTGGCTTATAAGCACGTGTAAGTTTAGCTGCCCCTAGTCACTTTCAAAATTAATTTTCTTTTGCATTTTATTTAGCTGCTTGTCTTTATCTTGCGTGAGATGGCCTCTTTTTCCTCTATGTTTACTCCTTTCTGGTTTGAGTTGTTTGTTTCTTATAAATGAGATGATCTAACTATCTAATTTATATCTAAATATACATTTTTCTTAAAATAGCTTACTGATCTGGACTACTGATATCTCTCTCTCTCTCTCTCTCTCTCTCTCTCTCCTTGTATAAACTATAATAAACACCCATCTCTTTTTTTAACTGCATTCCAAACCAATAGCTTCTCTAGTAAATAAATGACTTACAGAGGACTTACATTACATACACGGACATGTTTTTAATGTCATTTTCAATTTTCTCTGCACAGTCCATCATCAGTGGCCAAAAGAAATCAAAGTGTCTTGACACTTTTTCCAAAAGTGTTCCACCAACAAGTGCCTGTGCCGTTGTACTTTAAAAAATCAGGAGCAAACTGATGCAATCCACACTCACCTGACATAAATTCTGGGCAGCACACACACACACACACTGTGACAATATCAAATTCACCATGGATGTCCTTTTTACATTTTTTAATGTTTAATTTTTTTTTTTTTTTTTTTTTTTAATGAAATACCCACAGATATGAAACTCAAATTAAAAAGGCAGTTTGTGTTCTCATAACTTTCTTTTATGTGGTCTGTGACTCTTAGGGGGTCTACAGTGATTCTGCAGGGTCTCCAATAAGTCTTATAGTTTATCTCAGTTGCTTTGATGCATTTCTCAGATCACAACTGAAATCACATCATCTTGTCACTTGTGCACATCATAAAAGCAATTTCTCATTATTTTATACAAATTGCAAATGCTTCGGTGCATTAATGCAATTGATAATGTACAACTGTCTGCTGTTTCCTACATTATCAACTCTTTATGTCCTGTTGATCAAAATATAGACCTATTATACTATTTCTCTGTTGAATTGTCATACTTCTCAAAACATAGGCATTAGTTCCTTGCATAAGTCATTAAATGCAAAGGGTTGACTTATGGTTATGGTTTATGACTTATGGTTGACTATATAAACTGTCAAGCATGTTTTCAATACATTTCTATTAGACTTTATTTTGTAAATGTGTCCTGAATTGCAGAGGTGTATTTAGAATTTCACTAATGAAGGAAAAAATGAATTGATAAATTAGGAAGCATCAAGGCTTCAATTGTCTTCAATAATCAATTGCATGAATTTACCAAAGCATTGGCAATTTGTTCAAAAGTAGTTCAAAAGTAGTCTGAGAAATGTACCAAAGCAAATGTGATAAATTAAGTATTCTGGAATTTTATACAAAATGTAACAGTGAGTCCTGCTGCGTGTGAATTTGACAAGATCAAATTCACCATGGATGTCCTTTTTTTTAATGTTTACATTTTTTTTTAAATCAGTGAGCAGAAACACTTTGACAGGAGGATAGAAAAACAGTTAAAGAAGAGTGGCAAGCCATAGGGAAGTCATGGAGTCATCATAATTCATAAATGGTGTTGATAAATAATGTTTTTGTGAACAACAATATTGTCTATTTCTTCTAAATGGCCCTTGGAATTTTAGAAAAGGGATACATTGTGTTTGTCTTCATAAAATGCTATGTAGGACACTGTTTTGTAGCTGTATGATGACCAATAGTGAATAGTACAGCAGGTATTTAATCGAGGATCCATATGATTACACGGTGCTGTACGTCTAATGGGCAAAATATGGTTAATATCTAAATGTAACTTTATATAAATTCACAACAACATTATTTTACTCAGTCTCCTGTTTTTTAAAAAATATTATAGATTATAAAAATATATTCTATGTTCAATATCAAATTAACTATTCTACAGTAGGTGAAAAGGAGGTTTGAGAGAGATGTGTAGGTGGCTGGCTTGAAAACCAGTGGAGGTGTCGGTAAGAACAATCCAGTCCAGTCACTTCAATTACACATCTTTCTTTATTAGGGGTGTGTGTGTGTGTGTGTGTGTGTGCGTGTGCGTGAGCGCGTGTGCGTTTTCTAGGAGGGAAAAGGATATGGGATACAATTAACCACATAATGCCACAATACAAGGCCACAATTCGTTTGAATGACAATCAAACATTTAAACAGACAAACTGAAAGAAATACAAGATTAGTGCTCACTTTCTCATAGTTAACATACCATCAAAGGAGAAACATATGGAACTTACATAGTTCAATAACGCGCACACAAGGAAGGAGACACAGCATTTCCAGCAGCAACACACAAGGATTCTTCCATGTGGCATGAACAAGAGGCAGGGGCTGTGTGTACAGGTGCTGTCTAATTAAGTCTGTGGCTGATTGAGGCTAATTAGTTGCAGGTGTGGTGAACTGCATGAGGAACTGAATGGCAAAGAAAATTGGGGGCGTGGCAACTGCAAGACAGAGGAAAACTTCCAAACAGTAGGTCATATATAACTATTGTAGGTCATATATCATTACTTGTCATCTGATCCAACTATGTATATTATTAATTTTTTAATTCACAAAAACAAATAGTCTTCTGTAGGCTGAGTGAAGAGAGTAAAGCCCAACTGAATATCTACAGATATTTTAATCCATAGTGCAGATCTACACTGTATTTAAATTAACAAAAAACATACAATTGGGCAAAGTCTATGAACGGGAAGGTTATTAATGGGACTTTCCTGGTATGCGGTGACATTTTGGCTTCATAAGTGTTGGAAAAAAAAGTACATGATTTTCATGTTTTTAGCATGCTAAAACATGCCATCTTATAATTGTTTTTTCTTCTTGAAACAAGCAAAAAAATTTTGATGAATAGTATATGTCTTGTTTATTAAAAACAGGTACTTTTTGTGCCCATTTTTGCAAATAGTATGGTAAATAATAATAAAAAATTTGGCTCAAAAACATATATTATGCTGTTCGTGCTCCTCACCTCACAAAATAAGACAGAAGTAGCCTATACCAAACATTTAACAGTGCTGTCAAATTATTATTTAAAATGACTTGTCTAACAGGGTGGAAAGGAGCATAACAGGGTGGGACGGAATATAACACAAAAAATAACTATGTGGTTCCTTATCACAATCAATCATGGTGGCAAAACAATTCTCTCTTCATATGGCTAGAGAAATATTTACAAATTAGAGAAGACAGACATAATAAATTACATTTTTATTTATTTATGTCTGATTAAAAATAAAGATACTATAATTAATTTGAATTAACTAGATTAACAAACATATACAAAATTCTATTAGAATTTCCACCCTGTTAGTTTCACATTCCACCCTGTTAGGTTAATAGACCTAACAGGGTGGAATCTAACAGGGTGGAAAATTCTGAGCTAAGTTAGTCATAGCTCTTTGAGTGATTAACGTTTAGCTAGCTAACCTTCTACAGATGAACAGAACTTTTATAACTATATCAGATTTGTTTTAATTTTTTTTTTTGATAGGACAAACATTCTCAATACCATAGCCTAACAGGGTGGAACTTTAAGGGTGGGACAAGCAGGATAACATTTCAAAAACTAAAAATAAAGTTAGGAGTGAGAGTTGAAGCTTATCTCAGTTGAATTCCAGCGGGAAAAATAAATGATGTCACTTCTTGAAAATGGTCTCAATGAAATTGCAGTCAGATTTGGAAGGCAGAAAAGTACATACTAACAGGGTGGAAGATGACTTCAGGGACGCAGTAATTGAAGAAAATTTAAAGAAAAAGACTTAAATTTTCACATGATTTATATGTATGATTAAAGGCAGTTTAGCCTAGTCAATAATATAATTTAAAAATATTTTGAGGTTTTTGCCATTTCATGGTTTATATTTCTTGCAGAAGTACTGTGCACTGAGGACATGATCAAATTGAATGCATACATCAATTAAAATTGTGTAAAATAAAAAATAGTATTTTTAATGTCTATTATCTCTGTTTAAATGGTAAAAAAAATATTTAAATCTACAATTTAAGCCATTTATTATAAATATGTGACTCATTTTAGAGAAAATATGAGTAAATAAATCATTGGGACAGGAAAGTCACCGCATACCAGGAATGACCCTAATGTGGAAGTTTTGAGCGTCGATTTAATGGTGACTTCGCAGTATATCCCCCTACTGGACGCATCTGGAACAGCAGGGGCGTCTGCAGCCTCCCCATTTAGTTATTTCCCCGTGCCAAACCCGGAAGTGTGAAAATAGTCCATTCGAGGAGGAGCCACCGATTGGGAGCTGCTGCTGGGTGTTTACTCGTCTCACAGTGAAACCGAAAGCAGCTGATGACTGTAAAGACGCCATTTCGGAAGATTGAAAAGCAGCAATAGCTTCACGTGTGACAGTAAGTTCGTTAAACTTTTCATAGCTGTAATATCGATAGAGTATTTGCGTTTAAACAGACATTATGCCGAACTAAAACACAAACACATGATAAAGTTGAAGTTACTTAAGTTAGGCCTAACGTTACTTCACGATACGTCAACTGTAAGTTAACAGTCATAAAATGGCCGAAAATGGTTAAATTTACTCACTTACTTTTTCCTTTAACAGGAGAATATTATTTTAATGTTGAAATCTTCGGTTGACTTTAAATACGTATTCAATTATTATTTTTTTTATAATATTATAATGTGTGTTCTGTGACGCAGTAAGACTGGGGAACGGAAGTGTGGCCGTAGGATAAACACATAACAATAACATCATATTTGCTTAATGCGAGACGAAAAAACGGATTGTGTAAAACACCTGCAAGAGTTCAGCAGTGTCATTAAAGTGAAGGTGAATCCAGTGTTTAAACGAGGCTGCTGTGTTTGAAAGTGTGGCCGACATGTTGCTCTACAAACACACACTATTAACTGGAGACAAACTGTTGACGTTAAGTTAAAATGAATGAAATGCCATTTAAATAAAACGTGTCAAAATTCAGTTGTATTTTGTGCATGTTTTCTGTGTACAGGCCTTTAAATAAAGTCTCACATCAAGGAGGACGAGGAGAAACGAACCTGTAAAATGAATGTGTGTTAGGAGAGAGAGGAGGCGTCTGTTCACACTCAGAGAGCAGCATCTCCAGTATCCAGCTGTGTGTCTATGAAGAGTAACATCTCCATGCCTAAGCCCTTTAAATTCAGTGATGGACCATCTCCAGTATCCAGCTGTTTGTCCATGAAGAGTAACATCTCCATGCGTGAGCCCCCTAATCTCAGTGATGGACAATCTTCAGGATTCAGCTGTGTGTCCATGAAGAGTGACAACTCCATGCATATTCCCCCTAATCTCAGTGATGGACCATCTTCAGGATCCAGCTGTGTGTCCATGAAGAGTAACAACTCCATGCATATTCCCCCTAATCTCAGTGATGGACCATCTTCAGGATCCAGCTGTGTGTCCATGAAGAGTAACAACTCCATGCATATTCCCCCTAATCTCAGTGATGGACCATCTTCAGGATCCAGCTGTGTGTCCATGAAGAGTAACAACTCCATGCGTGATCTCAGTGATGGACCTGTTGTGACCTCTGACCCTGTGTGAGTATCATGAAGTTCAGGGCTGTCTGGGCAGTCAAGATATTATATTGGTTCATCGCCTATAAAAACTGTTAATAACATGCATACAGACAAAAACAAGTGTGCATATGGTTGCACAAATAGTTGTTAAAATAAAGGGTAAAAAGGCTATATAATATATGTATCCAAATTGAATATATTTATAGATGATAGTCTTGGAATCCAGATAACTAGTTAGTCTTATTGGCCTCTTACCTGGCGACCCTATTCTTAAACATAGACTGGAAAATTACATATCCAAACTTAAATGGTCAACTTTGTCTCAAACTATCAATATGCTCTGGGAGTTTTAGGCGCAGTAGCCAATATGGCCGCTAGGTGACATTCAAACTCCATTTGGTGATTTAAAAACTTGAAGGGTTTTAATTTCATGAATGCTTTGGACTTCTGGCCTCTTTTGATAAAATACACATTTTAAAAGACACAACACGTTTTATTGCTGAAGTGAAAGCAAGCAAAACAGAAGTAAAAATAAAGTTTTACACTGAACTTGCATTAAATGTAAATAAAATGAAAATGTTTCCACTAGTGCTCTGTTCCAGTTAAAATATTATAAAGTAACTCCACAAAATATTAAATAAACCTCAATGACTGACACAAATAGTAGTTATGATTCTTACTCCTAAAAAAATTAAATAACTATAACTGACAAAAAGAAACAACATTGAAAGTCAGCTTGTAACAATGAATTGACTAATTCACTGTTAATAAATTTACGTTTAATTTTACACTATTTTACATTAATACATAGATTTAATGCTCTGTTTGTAATTATAATTTAGAAATGATACTTTTGTGTGCAGAGGGTTTATAGAATGTTTCTAATTGTATTATTAGGGCTGCTTGATTATGGCAAAATCATAATCACGATTATTTTGCTCAATATTGAAATCACGATTATTTAACACGATTATAGGTGGGTGATATAATCAAAGTCTTATTTCATGATATGAGTCATTTTAAATGTCATTGAAATTTCACAATTATCAATAGCCTACTTCAGCAAAAACTAATACAAGGTTAATTATTGTAAGTCAGTGGTTCTCAGACTGGGGGCGGCACAGAAGTTCTAGAACATTCATTTAATTAAAAATGTGTAAATTAAATGTTCAATATTTATCTGCATTAACTGTGAATAGTAAATTAATGTTCAAAATTATCCACTTTTGTTATGGGCTGTGTCGGTCAGTGTGATAATGAGTACCATCAGCAGTGGTAAACCAAAACACATTTTTGTGCCTGTGAACTCTGTTTTACCTGGATATCAGGACACGAGTGAAGGACAAAGCTTAGTTTACAAAAGAAATGACAGCTTAGCAACCAAATGTTACATCGCGACAATAGAAACATTTGGATTTGTGCCGAATGAGAGCGGTACGTACGTGAGAGCCCATAAACTAATTAAACCATATGTCGGTTTATTCTGTTTTGAGGTTTTTAACAAATTTAACAATAACCTATTCCACAAATTAGCCTGGAGGGACACTAAATTATAAACAAAACTGACAAAAAATACAACAGAACAAAAATACAAATTAAAAAACACTGCTTTAGGTTTTACAGGAAGATGTGCTAACTGTGGTATTCAGATAAGTAGCCTACAACAGAAATCTAATAAAGTAATCAAATGTAAAATAACACTCCTGTATACATTAAATATAGACTAATACTTTTTAAAACTACAGTTTATTAGTTCAAGAGCAGTGAGTGATTTTATATTGCTCTTTTGTTGTTGGATTTAGCAGATTTATTAGGCTGCTGTCACTTTAAGAGCTGCACGGGTCCAATATACTGTTACACGAGCGCTCTTTCTCAGTGTTTACATTCACTTAAGGGTACATGTACACACAAACGATATGCTTAAAGCATAGAAGTTTTTCCTTTGAGTTTTCCGCGTATTGATGACATCATTGTCGATTGCCATTCACACGATCCGCGAGAACGACTATAAACGCTGTATTCTGCTGCCAGACCATTAGATGGCGATGTAACACTATAGTTTGATCAAGTAATACAGGGCTGCCAACTCTCACCCATTCCCCGTGAGACTCACTCAATTTACACTTTTCACACACTCTCACGCCACACATCCACTTTCACACGCAGAGAAAAATCGTGGCGCAAAGAGGACACGAAGACCGACAGACTAGACAGAGCAGGTTACTTTTGATATGAAAAAAATTCTCAGCTTTCAGGTTCTGTCCATTTTATTATGTAATTTTAAGGGTGTCACGATTCTCCAAATCCTCGATTCGATTACATTTTGATTCTAAAGTCACGGTTCGATACGATTCTCGATTTAAAAAAAAAAAATTTGAAAGCACAAGCTATGCCATTTTTAGACTTTTATGCAATATAATAATATCTGACCTTTGTTCGCATTGTACCACACACTACATTGTCAAATTTAAAACGTTTATTAACAACATAATGTAACAATAACTTATATCTTAAGTCAATTGGAAACTTAAACAATATAACCTATTACCTACTATAGTCCCGGGGCTCCCTGGACTCCTCAGAGCAGTCACAGGCGAATAGCACGGCGTTTTAAATTGGGTTCCCACAGCGTTTGCATCGCAGTACGAGAGAACGTTCTCGTGAGGGAACGTACTTGGTTACTTGCGTAACCTCGGTTCCCTTTAGAGATAAGGGAACGAGTACTGCGTTGCCTTGCCGTGCTATTTCGCTCATATCAGGTACTTCACTTCAGTCGATTTAAACCTAAAGTCCTTTGGCGAGTTTTCTCTGAATGTATACACTTCAGCCGTGTCCAAATTGGCGCGCTCGAGGTTGGCAGGGCGCCAAGCACTCCCGTTGGACCGCACGCCACTGCTAACTCGCCATAGGTTCGTGCAGTTGCCGCAGCACAGACAAACAGCTCGCTCAGACGAGCTATGATGCTCTCGCTGTGCAGCTGCAATGCGTTTTAAAATAAAGGCTTCAATATTCTTGAGAAAAGGAGTTCTCTTACGAGAGTTCTCTCGTACTGCGTTTTTTCAAAACGCTGCGGGAAAAGTCTCTTTTCACGAAACACTGAAGCAAAAATTATCCTTTAAATTTTCATATATGTAAAACGCGTTGCGGCAGCAGCAGACAGCTGAAGCAAGACGGCTTGTCTGCTCATTGGCTGCTCTGCGGCAACTGCATAAGCCTATCGAGCGCAGGCTGATGCAACATCAGACCAATGAGGGCGCTTCGCGCCCTCCTCGCCACTTCCCGCCGAGACGGGCGTGGCTTACCTCTATAAAAGGAGCTCGAGAAGGCTGACTCACTTGATTTTAATCTCTTCAGCGAAGCGCACGCATCGCTGGATCACGGAAGCAGCGTCGTCTGAAGCAAGCACCTCAGCGGGACGAGCCCTCGAAGCCGCTGGCCTACGCCGCCTTCTACAGCCGTACCTGCTGCGCTTTCCGACGCCCATATCCTTTATTGTGCTCTGTTTTGTGTGTGTGTGTGAGTGTTCTCGTAGCACTCACCCCCTAAAAGAGCGGCGTCTTTCTAAAGATGCCTAAATCCTGCGGCTCGTGCAGAGCCCCACTCGCCGGGGGAGACGACCACGTTATCTGTGTTTCCTGCCTCGGTGAGGACCATGCAGCGCTCGCGCTCGCTGACGGCGGCTGCCCTCACTGCGAGCTTTTGCCTATGGTGGCTCTGAGGACCCGCCTGGCATCCTTCTCGAAGCCTGCATATTCCGCCGCGATGCCGCGCCGTAAGAAGCGCCGCTCGCAGCGGGTCCCGGAACCCTCTCCACCCCGTCCAAGCTCGCCGGTTCGCCCGCCAGCTTCACCGGCCTCCCCCGAATCACTTCCTGATGCTCAGCGCCCGCAGCCCGCCGCCGCGTCATCAGAGGAAGTCGTTTCGGAGGCCGCGTCGGGGGAAAAGGATTCCTGTTCTCTCCTCGCTTCAGGCAGCGAGGATTGGGCGAGCTCTGAGGACCTCGCGCCTCCTGCCCGAAAGCCCTCAGTGAGAGCCAGCATTGAGACGGAGCTCATGCGAGTGCTCGCGTTGGCCGCGGCGAGCCTCGGCCTCGAGTGGTCTGCACCGGAGCCCCCCTCTCGCACCCGGCTCGATGGTAGCTTCCTCCCAGGTGAGCGCAATTCTCCGGAATCTAAGCCCGCTCCTTTTCTTCCTGAGTTACACGAAGAAGTTGCGAAGGCCTGGAACGCGCCCTACTCTGCGCGTACACGCTCATCTGTGTCGCCTGCATTCTCCTCGTTGGACAAGGCGAATGAACGAGGCTACCTCTCCCTGCCGCCGGTGGAACAGGCTATAGCGACCCATCTGTGCCCGCCCTCCGCTGGACGGCGAACTAAACCGGTGTTGCCTTCAAAAGCCTGCCGCATGACGTCGACGCTGCTCGCGCGAATATTCTCCGCCGCTGGGCAAGCCGCGTCAGCGCTACACACCATGGCTACATTGCAGATTTTCCAGGGTGATCTCCTCCGTAAATGGGACGAGACTGGACCTGATGCTGTCTGTATTGCGGATTTGAGGAGTGCTTCGGACCTCACGCTCCGAGCCACCAAAGCTGCCGCACAAGCCATGGGACGCTGTATGGCTTCCGCCACTGTCGCTGAGAGGCACTTATGGCTGACGCTCACGGAGATGGCTGATTCCGAGCGCATCGCGTTTCTCGACGCCCCGCTGTCTTCCGCTGGCCTCTTTGGTTCTTCTCTCTCCGAGTTCGTAGAGAGATTTACCGAAGCCCAGAAAGCGTCTCAAGCCTTCAAGCACTTCCTCCCGAAGCGCTCTGGTTCCGCGACGGGTCGAGACAAACGGACCCCGCGAACCACACAGCCTCAGCCGCCGCCTTCGGCCCCCTCTTCGCAGCAGCCTCAACAGCGCAGCTCGAGGCCCCGCTCTCGATCGAGCGCCCGGCGCCCCGCGCGCGCGCCGCGACCGAGGATTGTAGTGAAGCCAGAGGTCCCGAAGAAGTCCTAGCCCGCCTAGGAAAGCGCAGGTGTGTGAGTCCCGTTGCGGCCGGCCTCCCACCCAAGCGCCTCGCTGTCTCAGCCCCAAGCTTCGCGGCTGTCCCAGCGTTCTCTGCAAAGCGCAAGCCTGTACAAGTGCCCGCTTGCCTGCACTCAAAAGCCGTTTTTACGGCTACCCAGATATGTCTCGAAAAGAGTGTGTTTTCTGGTGTCCCGGCCACGGCCGATGGTGCTATAAGTGTAGTGTCGATGCCCACTCCTCCGTGCCCATCCATACACATAAGCACAGCCCTGCACCCAGGGCTCGCGCAAATAAAATCGACTCAGGTCGGTTGCGCCCCCCACATAGTAAAAGTGCCCACTGTTCAGTGCCCACGAACACTATGTCTATCAGATCACAGGCTCTCTGTAAAAGCGAGACCTGTGAGCGCGCGCGCCGCTTACACAAGCAGCGCGCCCCAAGCAGTAAATGTGCCCGCTCACAGCCCACATCTACTCGCACACATGAGTCCCACGGGGCTCGCGCAGCCCTCCCTCACTCAGTCAAACACTGTTGTAAGGTCGAGGGCGAGCGCTCCGCCCGCTGTATTAAGCGCGCCCCCCGCCTCAAATGCCGCAGGCATAACGCCTATGTTTGTGAGCCCCGTAGCACCTCTGTCGCACGGCGAACAGAGCGCGCTCTGTATCCGGCCCTTAGCCAACCATGCAGATGCATGGGCAGCGCTTCCAGGGGTTTCGGACTGGGTCTTAGGCATTATAAAGAGAGGCTTCTCGCTACAGTTTTATCGACGCCCTCCGCGCTTCACAGCGCGCGTCGAAACTTCGGTTCCGCTGAATGTAGCACACCTACTTCGTGCCGAAATATCAAAACTGATAAGCAAAGGGGCGATAGAGCTTGTTCCCCGAGTTCAAAGCGAACAGGGGATATACAGCAGATACTTTCTAGTCCCCAAAAAGGACGGCGGTATCAGACCCATTCTGGATCTAAGACGACTGAACAGAGTATTAGTGAAACGCCGTTTCAAAATGCTCACAACCAGCAATATTCTCGCGCATGTTCGCCGAGAAGACTGGTTCATGTCGATAGATCTGAAGGACGCGTATTTTCAAATACAGATAGCGTCACATCACAGGCGATTCTTGAGATTCGCCTTCGAGGGTCAGACATACCAGTATACAGTCCTGCCTTTCGGCTTGTCCCTGGCACCTCGTACTTTTACGAAATGCATGGACGCAGCGCTCGCTCCTCTCAGACTCAGAGGCATGCGAGTGCTGAACTATTTGGACGACTGGTTGATCCTAGCCCAATCACGATCTCAGCTCATAGAGCACAGAGCCATTTTACTCGATCACCTCGAGAATCTTGGTATCACGGTCAATTGGGCGAAGAGTTCACTGAACCCCAGCCAAACGATTCCGTTTCTGGGTATAGTTCTGGACTCACAGTCTATGACAGCGCGGCTGTCGCCACAGCGCGTGCTGAACATTCAGCGCGCGGCGATGTCTTTCCGCCGCGGCGCTTTCACCCCGCTCAAAAAATTTCAAAGGATGCTGGGTCTCATGGCCTCAGCATCGTCAGTTCTCCGGTTGGGCTTGCTCCGCATGCGCCCGCTGCAAAGCGCGGGTTCCGCGCAGAGCGTGGGTGTCCGGTCATTTACGCCTCAAGGTCGATCAGGACTGCGTCACAGCCCTGGTACCTTGGATGGCGAACGACTGGTACCAATCAGGTGTAAGCCTGGGGACTTCCTACGGACACCTACGTCTTCCTACGTCTACGGACGCATCCACCTCGGGATGGGGAGCGCTGCTCGACGGCAGACCGTCCTTCGGCCTATGGTCGGAACGGGAAAAGCTCCAGCACATAAACTGCCTAGAAATGCTGGCAGTGCACAACGCGCTGACGCGCTTTTGTCCCCACATCAAGGACCAACACGTCTTAGTCCGTTCGGACAACATGGCAGTGGTGTCCTACATAAATCGCCAGGGCGGTCTGAATTCCAAACCCCTGTACAGGCTGGCGAAACGCCTCCTGCTATGGGCTCAGCACAACATACGCTCGCTGAGAGCAGTACATGTGCCCGGGCTGCTGAATGTGGGCCCGGACAGACTGTCCAGGAACAACGTTCCTACGGGCGAATGGTCTCTACACCCACAAACAGTCCTGCTGTTGTGGGAGAGATTCGGCAAAGCGGAGGTGGACCTATTCGCGTCCCACGAAAACGCTCACTGCCCCGCATTCTTTTCAAAGACCGACAGCACGCTGTCCCAAAGGTGGCCGCGCTGCCCGCTATACGCTTTTCCCCCCGTCTCCCTCCTGCCTCAGGTGTTGGAACGAGTCAGGAAAACGAAATGCCCAGTGCTGCTTGTAGCACCGTTCTGGAAGAACCAGGCATGGTTCCCAGTTCTGATGCAGATAGCAGACATTGCTCCATGGCCAGTGCCGTTGAGGAGAGATCTCCTCTCGCAGGCCAGGGGCTCGATTTGGCACCCGCACCCGGAGCTATGGTCCCTTCATGTGTGGGCGCTCAACGGATACCCGTTGGTCTCGCAGAGGGAGTCATGAATACCATCACGGAGGCTAGAGCGCCGTCGACCAGGCGACTCTACGCTTCAAAGTGGTCGGTTTTCTCCGGCTGGTGTACAGCTCGGAGCCTTTCACCCCTCGAATGTGAGGTAACGGAGGTTCTCTCCTTCCTACAAGAGCTGTTGGATAAGGGCAGATCCCCTTCCACGCTCAAAGTGTATGTGGCGGCTATTTCAGCGTTCTCAGGTTCAACGCTGGGTCAGTCACTAGGAAGGAATAATTTAGTCATCCGCTTCCTCAGGGGAGCTAGGAGACTGAATCCACCCAGGCCTCCGTCAGTCCCTATGTGGGACCTTTCTACGGTCCTGGCGGCCATGAAAGGTGCCCCTTTCGAGCCTATCCAGTCAATCAGCCTCAAACATTTGTCTTTCAAAACAGTGTTTTTGATGGCTCTCGCTTCAGTGAAGCGCATAGGCGATCTGCACGCGCTCTCCGTGAGCCCGGCGTGCTTGGAGTTTGGTCCTAATGACTCTAAAGTCATACTCAAACCTAAGCACGGCTATGTGCCGAAATCCCTCAACACGCCTTTTCGGGCTCAGGTCATTTCCCTGGCTGCCCTGCCGGTGTCGAGTGAGGAAGGGGACTCGAGTTTTCTTTGCCCTGTTAGGGCTTTAAGAACTTATATGTCCCGCTCTGCTGCCTTTAGACAGACAGAGCAGCTCTTTGTCTCGTTCAGCGGACGTTCCAAAGGAACGGCTGTTTCGAAACAAAGCCTATCCAGATGGATAGTTGACGCAATAGCGCTGGCTTATACTGCCAAGGGCATTCAATGCCCGTTGGGAGTCAGAGCGCACTCCACGAGAGGCGTTGCCTCCTCGTGGGCTTGGTCCAGCGGGATTTCCCTACAGGATATATGTACGGCGGCAGGCTGGGCCTCTCCGTCTACATTTATCAGGTTTTATAACCTAGAGGTTCCCGCCTTACAGGCTAAGCTTTTGTCGGTGTAATACTATGCCGACTATGCTGGGCTGAACTGTGTAAGACCCACGTTTTCCCACATTAGTGCAGGCTCGCTACCCTGGCTATGTGAGGTCATATTCGCGTCTGTGGACATGTCTATATAAGGACGGAGGAATCCCCTCCTGTCTTTAGACTCTCCCTGTGAGGTCATATTAAGCCTGCAGATGCTACAGTATAGGGAATTGAGGCTTCCCCCCTTATTCCCCGACTCTGTGTGAGTCTATCTGGTGATTATGCACTGTATGCCTGATATAGCTTCCGGTGATCAGTGTTTTTATCCCAGCACGCACGGCGTTTTGCAAGGGGTTCCCGCAGCGTTTTGAAAAAACGCAGTACGAGAGAACTCTCGTAAGAGAACGTACTCGGTTACTAACGTAACCTCGGTTCTCTCTAGAAGAGGGAACGAGTACTGCGTTCCCTTGCCGTGCGTTTGGTTCACTCTGGTTCGCTTCGGCGATCAAAATCAAGTGAGTCAGCCTTCTCGAGCTCCTTTTATAGAGGTAAGCCACGCCCGTCTCGGCGGGAAGTGGCGAGGAGCGCCCTCATTGGTCTGATGTTGCATCAGCCTGCGCTCGATAGGCTTATGCAGTTGCCGCAGAGCAGCCAATGAGCAGACAAGCCGTCTTGCTTCAGCTGTCTGCTGCTGCCGCAACGCGTTTTACATATATGAAAAATTAAAGGATAATTTTTGCTTCAGTGTTTCGTGAAAAGAGACTTTTCCCGCAGCGTTTTGAAAAAACGCAGTACTCGTTCCCTCTTCTAGAGAGAACCGAGGTTACGTTAGTAACCGAGTACGTTTTACCTATTACAGGCAAGCCGAGGTGACGTGACATATGGGGCGTGGCAGCAACGACGATTCCATTTTTTGATTCGATGATCGAGATTGAGCATTAATTTAAAATCGAAATCGTGACACCCTTATGTAATTCAGACAATAAATACTGTTTTGGCGCTTGTAAATGTGACGTGACAGATCGCTGTTAGCACCTCAGTTCAAGTAAACCGATCATCTGCTACTTTTTATTTAAAGACACAGTACAACTTATGCCTCATACATAATATCGATTAATCAGTGTTTTTCAACTACGGAAAGAGGTCAATAAAACAGCAGGAGAACAATTATGGCACAGAACGTTACATTTATGTCAGGAAAGCCATTTAATGACCATAGCACGTTAGATGACTAGAAAAAATTGCTATAGAGAGGAGTATTTTGATATGTGCACTATATTACATATTATATTTTTACTTATCAATAAATAATTGTTATTATAATGAAATCCACATTATATGTAATTTAATTTGTTATTTTTAACCTTTAATAATACCAGCTGATAGGGCTCTCTGTATGTTTACAGCATTATGTGAGATATATTTTTTCTTGAGAATAATTAACATGTAGGCCATCTACTGTTGCCTACCTAATATTTATCCAAATTAGTCAATATTGAATCAAAATTGAAATCAAATCCCAAGAATATAATTGAAATCGTGAAAATTGTGTTAAGCAATAATACAAACAGTAGCCTACTAGTCATTGTATCATATAAACATTGTAACATGTTGTCACTAAACTTAAAGGGGTCATATAATTCCATTTTGTACAAGTTATTATGATTCTTTAGGGTCTAAATGAAAAGTTTGTAATACACTTTAATTAAAAATTCTCGTTAGTATTGTAAGAAAACACTAATTTTACCTGGTCAAAAACAGCTTTGTTTTCAGCACACCATTTAAGTCAGTGATCTCAAACTCAATTCCTGGAGGGCCACAGCTCTGCACAGTTTAGCTCCAACTCAAGGAAGTTTCTAGTAATCCTGAAGACCTTGATTAGTTGGGTTGGAGCAAAACTGTGCAGAGCTGTGGCCCTCCAGGAATTGAGTTTGAGATCACTGATTTAAGTGCATGTGTCTTTAAATTATATAAACCATAACGCGTTGTTCATTATAAACTTGGGATTATGAATTATATTGAGTACGGTGACACATTGCTGCCATATACATATTATTTTTTCCCCTTAATTAGGCTACGCCGTAATAACGAGATGCTATGTCGTTAAAACGACATCTTTTTTTGCCCTTATAAGGACATGCAGTCATATACAAAATATGCCTTTATCCACATAAAATTGACAGCCTATCACGCCTTTATCACACTTCTATGTTCAAAACGCTTAAGCAAATAGAATGTCCAACGTCAAGCCAACTTTATGCCAGTCTATCCCTGGGAAACGCTCAGCATTAAGCTTTGCGCGTTATTGCATCCTTCTCAAAAATAATCCATCCGGCTCCAGGGGGATAAACGAAGGCCTTCTGAGGGTAATCCGTGCGGTTTTGTCGTAAAAATATACATATTTAAAACTTTATAAACTAAAATAACTGGCTTCCGGTGGCGGTCGGTGCGCATTCACAGAGATGAATGCTGGCGTATGACGTATGACGTAGCGTAGG
This sequence comes from Vimba vimba, assembly GCA_022828995.1. Classification (NCBI taxonomy): domain Eukaryota; kingdom Metazoa; phylum Chordata; class Actinopteri; order Cypriniformes; family Leuciscidae; genus Vimba; species Vimba vimba. Next base: position 54,052,664 of record CM040817.1, on the reverse strand, counting down.
AAGCGTCGTGACGAAGAACAAACGTTGAGTTTTGTTTTGCTCTGCTCTCTGGCTCCGCTGTCACGTTCGTTCTACGTCACGACGCATTCATCTCTGTGAACGCGCACCGACCGCCACCGGAAGCCAGTTATTTTAGTTTATAAAGTTTTGCTTCTCACAGATCCCTTCATATCAAAAAACATGTTCACTCCCTTTGGATTGGAATTTCACTTGAAGTGTCATGAAACCCCTGTTTAGTCTGGTCGTTCACACCTCAAAGTTGGAAAAAGTCTAAATAAATGGGTGTGTAAAGCTGTGGAAAAGTGGAAGTGTAGAGGGCGGGAAAAGGGGAGACAACAACTGATAAAACACAGACCTGCTACACACTCATTATACAGACACATGAATGTAAAAATATGACCTTGGAGAGAGAACCCTTGGTTGAGGGTTAAAAATCTAACCCTATAACTAGGGATCAGTGGTGTAGTCTATGTGATACGCATGTATACGGCGTATACCCACTAGGAAAGGCCAAGGATTTCCGTATACCCACTTAAAAAAAGCGTGAGGATACGTAACAACTTTGTTTTGTGTCAGAACTTTCACACTTTTATTCATAAATTCACCCTGTCTGTGTTTGCGAAGCGACACGGAACGAATCGCGGAATCCAGTCACAAATGGAACTTGCTGTATAATGCAGAACGTCACGGAATTTGGCCATTTTTGAATGAATAAATCAAAAGTAGGGCTGTACAATGAATCGAATCTTGATATGGACTAGTGTCTGTGAATATTAAAGTTCAAAGAGACTGCAATTGTTCTACGCGTCTCAATGTGTGCTCCACTACACACACACTGAAGCAGGCGTGACGCTTGTGGTGCTTTCAGCATTTCACTGTATTGAGACATGTAGGCTACACGTGCACTTCATCACAGAGCTGCTATGAGTCACTTCACGAGAATTTCACAGTATACTCACTACAAAAAACTAGACTACACCACTGCTAGGGATGGAACGATTACCGGTTTCACGATAAAGCACGATAAAATTTCCTGACAGTTAATAGTATTACCGTTTAAAATTTAATTATCATTAAAACCATGTTCGATTATCGCGATTTTGAAATCTTGCAGTAAATCCTGTCCAGACAGCATCAGTCTGTCGCAGACGCAGCGCAACCTTGTTTTTCTGTGCGAGAAGACATGGCGGAAAGCAGTGAAGCAATCCTCCTGCAGCTTCTCAGTGACATCCCGTATTGTACATACTGTTCTCTGTTATTGTTAAGCCCCACTAAAGATATAAAAAAATATTGTAAAGCACCATAAAGTTTTTGTGCACTATATTCCAAGACTTCTGAAGCCATTCGATAGATTAATGGAAATGTATCTCTCCTCACTGTCCTCAGTCATTCTCCGTCCATTCAGCATTTAAACAGCGCGTCACGTTTGGTTACGACAGTAACACAAGGAAACTCACTCCAAGATCAATGTTCCCATTATTATACTTTATTTGTAGAATAGGTCTATGTTCTTTCATAAAAGTAACGTTACTTGGCTAAAACCAATTGGTTGATGTTTTTTTTTTCCCTATAATAAAATTTGCTGCTGAATTATCCACTAACCTCACTTATAATAGCATTGTAATGAAACGAGAGGGCGCGTCCGCGGTGATAGAAGAGATGTGCGCTGTGTTATAATGCGTTGCTATTGACGACGGTCATATCATTTAATGTTCATGCTCAAAATAAAGTGCACAGAGCGCACAAATTTGTTGTTTGTTGATTTCCAAATATAAAACTTATTGAAATGTTTCAGTGTGCGTATCAGTTCTTTTTGAACATTTTCATCTCATTTTAACAAAACCGTGATGATATTGATAATCGTGATAATTTTGGTCACTATAATTGTGATATGAAATTTTCATATTTTACATCCCTACTTATAACAAACTGCCAAAACGAGGGAGAAACGTGGAAGAACATTTAAAAGGTCTAATAATGTTTTCATTACATTTACAAGCAGAGTCTCTGAACAAATGACGCGTCAGTTTAACAGAAAGAATAAAGTCATAGTTACTTTTTTGTACATCGTTCTCTCAATTGTCGGTCTACATCATTGTCTTCGGTGTATCAGAATAATCCATCGTGTCCGACGCGTTCATGATCAGACATACGGCTGCATCAGTGTCCTTATTTGCACATATATTTCATTTGAAGAAGTCATGTGCGCATACATGGTGCTGGTTCATGTTTAGAGCACTAGAGTATATAAAATAGTTCCATAACTTGAAACGCTTGCTCCGGTCTGTATGAACTATATTATTCGAGTTACGAGCGTTGTTGAACTCATCGCTGTCATGCGTGCGCCGCATTTTGTTTTAATTCTCCGCTGTAATGTGATCTCATGCGTAATACAGTGATTGCAGTGATTGGATTGAACGAGCTCTTTCTCATCAATAAATCCAGAGATTAGCTCAGAAACTTCTGATGTAGAATCGTGCTAAAGCCAGTCACACACTCCGAAGGCGCTTCTACCTCACATTCCCTGACGCTGCTTCACTTTGCTTTTCAACCCGGAAGAACGAAATTGCTCCGAAAAACGTCTAAAATAACCAATTTCCACTTATTTATAACATTTATGAGTGTTTATTAGTGTTTTCAGTGATGTGCAGCCTGTACATATGTTCACACCTCAAAAAATACAGATTGTTTAAAAGCAGCTTTACAGTGATAAACAGAAAAATAACAATCAAAGATGCAAACAGAATTAATTCTTTATTCAGCTGAAATCAGTTCAGTGTTGATTCAAGATAAAGATGTGAGGATGTAAACAACACGAAGTGAATAATAGTAGTAAAGCTCCATCCACGTGTACAATATAACGCACTAAATAACCCACAGGCAACATATATAATTAAAGCTGCAAGCAGCATTTATCGGGGTTCAAGCAATTAAGGCCTTTAAGGCCTCAAAGCACAAAAGCATAAAAAGTTATTAAGTTTTATTTAGCAAGCATTTAACCACTGACATCATAGATGGAAAAGATCATGTTCTAGCATGATTTACCATGATATACCACATTCTAAAATTATTTACCATAGTTCATCATGATTTATCATGGTTTACCATGATTTACCCTGTTCTAGCATAGTTTACCAAGGGTGACCCATGTTCTAGCACATGGGTCACCAAACTAAGGCCCGCGGGCCGACTCAGGCCCGCCACCCCCCTTTGACTGGCCCCCCAGCCCCTCTGCCCCCCACTACTTGAACCGGCCCTATGAGGCAATCCCCAAAAGTCGTCATGGACGGTAGGCTACGTCATGGTACGGGCGTCACGGTTTGGTGCATACATTTACACAGAGAATACATGGTATAAAAATAAATAAAACTCGCATGCAATTTAATTAATGTAATGCGGAACTACTGTTAGATACGCGGGTTCTTTAGGGACGCCTAATCTGTAGCTCCGCCTTAGCTCTGAAGCAGGCTGCGATGTAAAGATTGCAATGCTGGAATATGTTGAGAGAGAGGTGTGGGCGCGATCGAAAAGTCGTAAAGTGTTAACTTATATTTGTGTGTGTGTGCGTGTGTGTGCGTGTGTTTGTGAGTGAGTGCGTGAGTGTGTGTGTGTGTGTGTGAGTGAGTGAGTGTGTGAGGCGCGGCCGCGATCGAACAGTGGAAACATAAAAACATACTCCGTCATTTAGTTTATGCAGGACATCATTCAAACTGCAAAGTGTTTAAGTTACTGTTAATTAAATTTTTAAGGAAAACAAATATATTAATCTGAAATGTAGCAGATTAATTTTCAGTTCATTCAGATACAATTACCAAACATATCAAGGTATTTTTATGAATTGAATTAATTAACTAATTATATAAATCTATTGTCAGTCCACTTCAAATAAACTGGTTCTATGACTTTAGTTTATTAATAAAACTTATTAAAAAAAATACAAGGCTTAAGACATTTATTTTTCTTTTGGCGGTCCAGCCTGAGACCTGCACAAGCCTTCTGCATTTTTGTTTTGCTTTTCCCTCCATTGTACCGAACTCATACCGAACCGTGATGCCTGAACCGAGGTATGAACCGAACCGTGACTTCTCTGTGTACCGTTCCACCCCTAAAAGAGAGTGCAGAGTTTTCAAAGAACAGTGGACCAACGATTATTTGTGAAGAATAACTTTAATTAAAACAAAATGTGAAGACTCGATTACAACTTTTGCAAACCACTAGTAAAGATAAACAAACATGTGCCAGGAATTGTTGATATAGTAGTGTGGATATAGTAGTGGGGATGGCTGTGCCATCTCTACTACACAATGATGCCTGCTGGTGGTCATTTTGGTCTGGGTCATACAATTCTGTTATGCAGCTGACCCGGCCCCGGCCCCCCCATCACAGTCAGGAACGATAATGTGGCCCCCAGAGAAAAAAGTTTGGTGACCCCTGTTCTAGCATGATAAACCACGTTCTAGAAAGATTTAACAGGATTCTTACTGATTTACCTTAATGCACCACATTCTACTATTATTTACTATGACTTACCATGTTTCTAGCGTGATTTACCATGATTTACCACATTACTAGCAATTATGTGAAGTGTCAGTGCAAATGAAGTGATAAACACTGACAAAATATGATTGTGTTATAATAGTTATTGTTATACAAGTGATTTTTTTAGTGTCTACCCTAAATATGAATTAATCCAAAAGCACATGTGAAAAGACTTCATTAATAAGTAGAATGGCCAGCAGAAGCCAGTAGAAGACCACTTATTGGCTCACTTTCACTTTAAACTTAATGATTTGCACCAGTTTTCTGCACTAAATCAAACCAGTTTTTCCATGTCAACTCAATAATGCATGCTCACACACACACACACACACACACACACACACACACACACACACACACACACGCACACACACACACACACACACGTTTTTTGGATATGCTATTGAGAAAATATATTTATTTGTCTATAGGCATTTCTTTGTGATCTAATAATATAAAACTATGTTACCAGTATAGGGCTGTAACGATTCCTCAATTATAGTCAAGTACTCGATTTAAAAAAATCCTTGATTGCAATTTACCCCTAGAGTAATTGGCAAAATACCAAAAGTGGTGCATTCCACAGACGAGAATCAAACAACCGCAGAATTACAGTTTTCTAGGACAACGCGATATTTAAAACCATTTACAGTCATAGTATAGCATAGTGCCATTGTGAAATCACAAAGTCTGTGAATCAGTTAAATAAATATATCCTCTGTTTTTTGCTTGTTTTTTTTTTTTTTCACACAGAAGACACATGGGTGCAGATTAGCCTACATGTTAAAATTACCTCAGCTCCATCCACAGTAAACGCTGCTCCAAGCAAACTCAGTCTCTGCAGTGCTGTTTGTTTAGGTTTCCAATAACGTGCAAATATGGGAACGCAAGTCGGACGCAATTTGTGTTTCATAGTTGCACTGTTATCATTTGTGGAGCACATCTGGGTTTCTCAAACTGCTGTCCATCGCGATTTCAAAATAAAAGTTTAAACTCTTGCTCTGAATTTGCATGTTTTGATGTGCACATGTTCTCGTTCAAGAAATTACAGTGACTGTAGCATTTCTATCGTACAGAAGTGGTCAAATATTAAAGTTTAAGTTGACATTTGAATTAGTTGTTTGGACAATATTAAACAATGATTTGATAATGCCAGGCTTAGTGTAACAACAACCAGGCAGCTGGCGCCCTCTGCAGGCATTTGTTATTTATGTACATAAGTTATGTTTATATTAGTTTATATAATTTATTTTACATGGGTATATTTTAACAGTGTTCTTCAATAAAACCAATATAATTACTTACTTTGATACTTTACTTGAACCAATTATTGTTGCTTGTTATTATATATTTCTATTTTAAGTCATTTTAAAGGCTGTTGTTAACTTGAATCTATTTTTTACCACAATTTTTTTTATCCGATTACTTGAATAGAATACTAAAATACTAAATACTAAAATACTAAAATAATCGATAGCTACAGCCCTATCATAATAAAAAAGATTGCTTTTTAAAGCATTTGTTTGTTTCCCAATACTGAAAGCTAATGAAAAGGTAATGTGCAATCCTGCTGCTCCCTCGAGTGGACAAAAGTGGTATTAAAGCTTGCATTTTACAATTGAAGTGATTTAAGGCGAGACACTACAGGTGAATAGGGTAAAATTGTTAACTTACAGATATCACCATCAAACTTTACCAGTTGATTACTCACATGAATAGGAGAAAAAAATGTATTGCAAGTTTTTTGTAATTTTATTTTTAAATATGCTAATGAGGCTATATCTAATTAAATATGCGCTAATTTGCATATATTTTGAAGTGATGAATCTGACCATTGAAAAAAACAAGGTTCAAAATTACTTTTGCATTTTGTTGATATATTCAATAAAAAGACATGTTCAGAGGGGATTATGAATATCCCCTTTTGTTACCCTGTAAATCAGAAAATACTGGCAATAGCCTTAAAAAATTGATTTCCGCCCTATTTTTAGGCATAAAATGTCATATAAATCAGGCCAAGAATGATATATCAACAAATCCCTCTGAACAAATCTTCAAAATATAGTTAGGAATACGTCTGTAAAGTTTGGTGTATGTAGGTGCTACAGAAGCGGAAAATCGTCACTAGGAGTGCAAGAAAAAACTCATTTTGAGAAAACGGCCTTTAAAGATTTTTATGGCAAAATTCCACTAATTTCTATTGAAAGCCATGAATTACAGACAAAATATGCTTTAGGTCCAAGTAAAATCCATGTATCACACTGTTTAACATCCAAAACTCATTATTGCTTCATCCATCACTGATCATAACATCCAAAACAACACATCAACAGTCCATCACACAGGTGGAATGGAAAAACTAAATACCGGTATCGCGGTATCATTTAGTCAGGATCTGTCTCTTCTTCTCTGACAGTGTGCAGATACTCTGTCAAATAACAATTTAGTCTACTTTGTTTGCTTTCTCCAATGTTCTAAATATTGATATTTTGAATGATTCATAATTAGTTTTGTTCTGTTGAGTTGTTTTGAACCAGTGCTGAAGGGAGCCTGGTTGGTTAGTTTCACCATCAGCTGACTGAGGGGACTGTTTTCAGGATTTGGCTTGTGGGTTTTAAGTGCTTTGAAATGTAATGTGTCTTTTTGACTTACATTTAGATGTTACAGCTTGTTCGTAACGCATCGACGCACTATGGTTACTCATTGCGCGGCTCGCGAGCCTCGTGCGGCCGCCAAGCTTTAATTTGTGGCTCGCATGGCTGTAAAAAAATATGGCGATATCATGCAGCCACTCACTACAGATATTTCTTAAAAACATTAAAAATAAGTAGGGCTATAACATAACCCATTACAAACTCAAAGTGTCAGCTATATTACAAATAATTTCGATCGGATTGAAAGAGGTGGTTTATCGAGAGAACATGTAAACACTTGGTCGATTGAGAACCGAAACTGAAAGGACGACGTACGGCTCTCCTACTGACTTGTCCTTATCAGTGCGGCTCTAATGAAAAAAAAATGTGAAGACCCATATGGCATTTCATCATCTTTTGTCTTTGTTGGTAATCCCTTGTGTCTTCTAGCTAATGACAACTGCTTTCGACTTCTCTGAGATAATTTTACACGCATATCTTTCGACATTTTGAACTACCGCGGAAATGTCAAAGCGCGTCACGTGACGATTCTGGACGAATCACGTTGTCAGAAATTGGCATCAGCCAATGAGATTGCGCATTTCGAGTTAAATCACCTGTTTTACTTTAATGATTTGTTGCTGATAGACAGGAAATTACCATATTTGGATCCGACAGCATTGAAAAGAAGAGAGAGAGCTTTCCAACGGTATATGAGATGAAGGGGTACAGAGAGCGATCGCGGAGCAGTGGGATGATTTAGAACGCCAACTTTTGATGAATTTAGGCGAAATCTGCACACTCAAACAGACAAAGTGTAGTAAAATAAAGACCTAAATGTGTATTTTGGACTTTTTTTCAGCACAAGTCTGAAAGAATACATATTATTGAAGACAAATAACCCAAAATCTCAAAATTGACCAGTGAAAAAAAAAACGATGTTTTTGCCTGCCGTGTCTCGCCTTAATGAATTAATGAATGGGAATTTATATCTCGGGAACCAGAAGGCGAAAAAGCATATATAGTGCTTGAGGAGCCCTGTTAAATGAGACCATCAATGTGTTTTTGGGCGATTGATGCTGGAAGTTATGACTGTTCAAATGCAAATATTTGGGGGCTTTTATCTCTGGAATGCGCAGGACAAATTACACCACATTTGAATCGAAGCTAGCCAAGGATGGGCCCTTTCCAACAAGCTCTCACACAAGGTTCGGGGTGGTCTGGATCGGGAGTTACGGCCGTTCAAAATCGGGGGTCCCGCGGACTAGATCCGCGCGGGGGGCGCGCTCCCGAGGCCCGCGACGACACGTTTCGATCAAGAGCCTGGAGAAGACCTTACCATCAAAATTTGAGCGCGAAACGACTTCCCGTTTTCGAGTTATGAGTGAATTTGTATTTGGGGGCGTGGCTTAAATGCCCGTTTTACTTTCGTTTCATTTCATTAATTTACTTTAGTCCATTTCCATATCTCAGTGTGACACAATTTTCAAGTAATACTCCAATAGAGAATAGATACAAAATATGATTTAAAATGTTAAAATAATGATTTTATAAAGTCTAAATATGAATTATATGACAATATTAGGGAGCAGTATGATGAAATGGCAGCAGGGGGCAGTAAAATACCACTTATTGGCTTAATGACATGTTATATAATTTTTACCTTTTTAACTGTTATAGAGGCAAATTTTGTCTGATCTGTCTGAAATTTTTCATGCTTATTAAGAGTCATGAACATTATTATATGAGAATTATATGAACATAGATAGGAATAGGAATTTTTCCTAGGAAAAGACCATTCACAGCCAATACAGGCAATTTACCATAGGAAATATATGGTTTTAAAGCGTTTTAACAGTTATAGTGCCACCTTTGGTCCGATCTCCATACAAATTTCCAGGCTTCTTTAGCATGTTATGACAAATATGTGCATCAATTTTTGTGAAGTTCTGTGTTTTCGTTTAGGATTTATAGGCTTTTGAGTGCATTTTGCCACGCCCATTTTCTTTATGACCCAATATACCCATGCGAAAAATGCAAAAGTTCGACTTTTTTTTGATAATTATTTATCTAGAGAGTCCATAGAATTGTCTTAGACTCGTTTGGTTCCGATCGGGCGAAAAACCAGGGACTAGTTCGCAAAAGTAGGTTTTTAACATAATTACGAATATTTAATGAACGGTTTGATTGACAGCAATGGTTCTTGAGGCAAAGTTGTTCTCCATGAGAAGGTCTATCAAATGATATGCATATTGTGTGGATATTTGTAACACCACGTGATTACGGAGCTGTAAAACTCGTTAGCGCCAACTAGTGGCCGATTTCTTTCAAAATTCTTACAGACCTCTAGGGCCATGAGTCGAACATGCCTACCTAGTTTTGTTCCGATCAGCCTCCGTTAACCTTGTCTAATAGGTGCTCAAATTTCATTGGCCGATGGCGGCCATGTTTTTTGAGATACGCCAATGTCCTCATAGACATACAAGGCACCTTGGACCAAGACACTGCATACCAATTTTCAAGTCAATCGGACTAACGGTCAGGTCGTCATAGCCCTTTTCATGTTTTTTTCATGTTATAGCGCCACCTAGAGGTTAATCGTCGCGATTTTTTTACTGTGACCCAAGATTGAACTCCTACACATGTGGACCGAGTTTGGTGAAGATACCTCATTTACATCTTGAGTTATAGCCCTTTTAGTAAAATAGGCTCCTCCCACAACATTAGTTTTGCGCCCCCTAGCGACTGTGAATCGAAATTTCAACTTTCTTTCGATAATTATTGATATTCAGACTCCAGAGAACATTTCTGCACTGGTTTGGTTCCGATCGGACGAAAAACCTAGGACTAGTTCGCAAAAGTAGGTTTTTGACAAAATTCAAAATGGCGGAAAAATTTGCATACCGGAAATGAAATCGGAGATATACGTTTTGTTCTTCATGGTTCCAGCTTTCCAATGATATAAGACACTTGAGTCTACGACATATGGTCTAGGAGTTATGAGCAGTTTCGCGCTTTTGGTCGCTATAGCGCCACCTATGGGCCAATCGGAGTCATACTCTCTGAACCTCTCCTCGATTTTTGTACTACCATTTGGCAAAGTTTCAAGTCTCCAGCACTTACGGTTTAGGCTGCACGATGCGTTTTACGGCAGAAGAAAAATAATAAAAATCAGCACAATTACAATAGGGTTTCAGCACTTCGTGCTTGAACCCCTAATGAACAGAATAACGACAGAGTCTTTTGTCATAGTCTTATATTTGTGATCAACAGTCATTGTTCACCATCTCTGCTCTGAGTGAAGGAATCTGCCGGAGAAGTCAATGGACCACTTGCACTGAGCTTTGTGACGCACTTCCGTTTGGAAATAGTACATCACTTATTTCCGCTTATGTTTACTCTCTGAGTTGAACAAACGCTCCCTAAAATGAGTGTCCGCAATAAGATTTAAAAATGTGGATATTTGTATTGACCGGAGAAGGGATATTCTGATGTTTACTGTGTGCAGAATTTCCCAAACTCATCAGAACTAGGGATGGCGAAAACTAAAAATGTTCTTGACTGACCACAGAGCCTCATTAGCCGGATGAAACTGGTTAACTGATTAGTTTAAAATATGCTACGCTATTTGAAATAACAGCCATTTCGAGCCGCGCCTGCAATTTTGCAACTCTGTCGCATATCTCTGCCGCTCTGCCTCCCGCTCACACACACAGTCAAGCACCGGCGCCGCCCTTCCACTCACGTCACTTTTTTTTTAAACCCCTTACAGCGCGAAACATGAGTCCCACAAACGCGGCAGACAAATCAGAGGACAAATGGCTCCTTAGTTTTGAAATGGTTTTGCCGACTGAACAAGAAGTGGTAGGCTATACACCGTATACCCTGCACTACACCACTGGCTGTGACCTCGCGCTAAATGTTTTTATTGGTTTATTAAGTACAAACAGGCGAGTTATGAAAAATTGAGTGTGAGGGATTTGTTCACTTCACACAAAAAGATCTTGGAATGAGATGGCTAACTGTAGTAGCGTTTAGTCCACTGTCTATAATAGCCTAATTTAGAGATCACTTTTTTAATTTTTTTTAACCGATTACCGACAACTTTGATCGGTTAACGTTGATACGGTCAACCATCGGTCAAACGGTCATCGGTTAACATCCCTAATCAGAACATGAAGTTTTAATCCAAACCCAAGCCGATCTGAGAAAGCAGTGTCTGTTAAAAATACGCCATTATTTCACCACAGGGTGTCAGTGTTCATCTAAACTAGTGACCGCGACGCTGAAGTGTGTGAGAACAGACGAATAACATCAGTACGAACCACCAACATTTATTTATTTGGATTCAATGTTTCAATGTCTTACTATTTACATGTTTATGCCCAAAATGAATGCACAGTTGGAAGAAAATAAATTTATAGCAAGATTTCAGCAGGCTCAAGATAATTAATACAGAGATCATTATTTATTGTTTTAATCAATTGGCAGCCATAAAACGTAGTGATAATCTGCATTCTCATCATGTAGGAGCGCTGAACGCACACATTTGTCCGCCAGCAAATTTTTCTGGCCCGTCGCATTATTTTGGAAGTTATTTACCGTGTATCATTCGTTCAATCGTTTTTTCAAATTAAAACCAAAAATTAAAAAATTAAAAACGACTTGTTTTTCCATTATTTATTTCCTGAACTAAAATGAAAAAATGAATAACGACTCGTTTTCCGATTTTCTGATTGTGCGCTCAGATCAAAAATAGAAAAAATGAATAACGGGTTTAGACAAATTTTAATTTTGAATTTTAATTTAACACCTTAGCAGACATATACCAATGAAATCATTTTAAACAGATCAAGTACTATTGTGGTAACAGATTACAGCCATTTTAATAAAGGTGTGAATAGCAATCATGCTCTCCTGTAAGTCTCATTCGCTTACAACAAGTCCAACTTTTGAACTTTTTTCATTATTATTTATTCGGGTATTGTAGCTAAACCCCAGCCAGACAATGGTGAAGCTTACTGATATTTCAAAAAGCCTTTATTTTCTTACACCTTTTTCTTCTTGAAACACCGTAAGAGCTACAGGACAGATAAATAAAATAAAATTAGCTCTTACGAACTCAAACATTAGCCAAAGGCCACATTAAACAATATATTGTATATATATAACAATATATAACAATATTACAAATAGCCATTCATAAAAACCTTTGTATGACGTTACCTCAGTCAGTATTAACAATGCTGAAAAGCTTGTGTTAACATAACTTCACATGACATAAGTGATACACATTTAAACACTTCCTCACAGATGAATAGATTAATTCACGTATAAATGCACATAAACATTAAACAAATCAAACACAATACCTTGTTCCCGTTCCAGCTAGGTGCTTAATTATCCCCTCCTTTTCTTTAGAACTTCTCGACTTCAGAGTGAATTAGAGCGACATGAGGTTTTTTCCCTTTTCCTTCAGTGTGTGCGTCTCACTAACAAGTCCCACCTTTCTAGATGCAAAATTAACGTTCCACTATGAAGGCGGAAATAAAGGACTCATTACATTAACAGAGGAGACTAATAAAATAAAGTTCAAAAGTAATTATTATTTACTCTTTCTTTAGAGTTAGTTACACTCCCACCAATCATGAGTGAATAATGGAACGGTACACAGACTACATTAGGCACGAATGATTTTAACTGAAAATTGCCTTCCCTGAGCCCGTATAAGAACAAAGACAACTTAAGCCAAAGTTGGAAACTTAACTATAACTATGTAATATTATACGCTATGGAGGGAAGGAGCAGATTTAGTTAGTCTCCAGCAGCAGAACAAGCTTCTGGACTGGGCGCTCAACTTCGGACACCTTGTGAAGACGCTCACCTTTCTTGCCAAGCTTACTGTCACAAAGCTGGATTTTAACTCTCCGTACAAGTCCATCTTTGTCAGTAGTGGTTTCTGAAACTCTACCCAATCTCCACTCGTTCCTGTGCACATCCTCTCCTTTCATGATTACAATATCTCCTACTTGTAAATTTCTTCTTGGAGCATGCCAGCGCTGTCTGAGAGCAATATTGGCAAGGTATTCCTTTCGCCATCGACTCCAAAACTGTTCTGCTAGATATTGAACATGTCTCCACCTTTTCTTGCCATACACATCTTCTCTGACAAATTCACCTGGGGGAGGTAAGGCCTGGACGGATTTCATCGTCAGAAGATGATTAGGAGTGAGTGGTTCGAGACTATGGGGGTCACTGAGATTGTCAACAGTCAGAGGACGACTGTTGACTATAGCCATAGCCTCATAGAAAAAGGCCCGTAGCGAAGCATCATTTAATCTACTAGAGGAAAGGGCAAGAGTGGACCTTAGAACGCTTCTCACTGTCCTTATTTGTCTTTCCCACACTCCTCCGGCATGGCTAGAATGGGGTGCGTTCATGCAGAAATCGCACTGCTTCTCTGCAAGAAATACAGCCAGACGGTCTGCATCGACTTCCTTTAGAGCTTCTCTAAACTCATTTTTGGCTCCTACGAAGTTGCTTCCTTGATCAGACTTGATCTGACGAACAGCACCACGTATGGCGATGAAACATCTAAGGCCATTTATGAAGGCATCTGTCGACATGTCTTCAAGAACCTCAATATGAACAGCACGGGAACTAAGGCAAGTAAAAAGAAGACCATACCTCTTGTTCTCTTTTCTTCCTTGCTTTGTAAGGAATGGCCCGAAGCAGTCCATGCCGCAGAAAGTGAAGGGAGGTGATGGCTCCAACCGTTCAGGGGGTAGATCGGCCATCCTTTGCTCTTCCATAGGTTTGCGTTGCCGTCTACAGGTGACACATTGACGAATGTAGGATGCAACTGCCCGGTTGATTCCTGTAATCCAGTAGCCGCTGCGCCTTATTTCATTAATGGTAAGACCTTTACCTTGATGTTTCATCTTCTCGTGGTGATAGGCAATAATCATCCTCGTGATGTGATGATCTTTAGGAATGATTGCAGGGTGCTTGATGAAGTTGGGAAGAGAGGAGTTGCACAGCCTCCCTCCCACCCTGAGGACACCGTCGTCGTGGAGAAAAGCGTCAAGAGCATGTAACGGATTGTGATGTGGTAGAGGGATCCCTTTGCTCCGCAGTTTCAACTCTTCTTGATACACATTTCTCTGCAGATCTTTGATTAAGCAATGTTCTGCCTTTTCTCGTTCTGTTACAGTGGTGAGACTGTTTGATCTGTTCTTGCTTATGCGCCTGAGAATGCGTGCAACTGCTCGTGTAGCTAGCGACCATGATGAGAACTTAGACAAGCGATCAACGAGGCTCACGCATTCAGTGGTTTTGGTACTGAGCGCTAGAACACTCCTGACCTCTGGATCTCCGACGTTTAACTCTGGTATTTCATCTGTAGCCAGCTTTATTTCCTTGTTCCATAGGAACTTGGGCCCAGTGAGCCAGGTAGATGACAAAAACTCACTGGCAGTTAAGCCCCGAGAAGCATGGTCAGCAGGATTCTCATTTGTTGGGACATATCGCCACTGTTGTGGGGCTGAGCTGAGCTGAATCTTCTGAACCCGGTTAGCCACAAACGTGTGGAATCGTCGTGCTTCGTTTCTTATATAACCTAAGACCACTTTAGAGTCGGTCCAGAAGAACTCCTCGGCATTAATACATCCCAATTCCTCCTTAAGCATGTTGCTTATCTTCACGGAAACAACTGCTGCTGTCAATTCTAATCTTGGGATGGTTGTGACCTTGGTTGGAGAGACACGTGATTTTCCTACAACTAAGGCACAATGAATATCTCCCTCTTCGTTTTGGAGTCGCAGGTATGAACACTGGCCGTAACCCTTCATACTGGCATCAGAGAAGTGATGCAGCTCTGTCTTTGAGACCCTTCCAAATCCAGCAGGTGAGTAGGTACGGGATATGGTGAAATTATCTAAGTGGGCTAGATCACTTCTCCATTGTTCCCATTTTGGGCGAAGCTCGTCAGTGAGAGGATCGTCCCAGCCAGTACCCCGTCTGCACATCTCCTGAAGAATGATCTTCGCTTTGAGGACGACTGGCGCCACAAACCCAAGAGGATCGTACAGAGAAGCCACTGTAGATAAAATGCCACGTCGAGTTGCAGGCTGTTCCTTGAGGCTGACGTTAAGCCTGAAGCGGTCAGACTCCACATCCCATTGAATCCCGAGAGCTCTCTCAAGTGGCAAATCATCAAATGCGAGATCCATATCCTTCACGTTGGTTGCTCGTTCGGAGGGTGGTATACTCTCTAATACCTTTCTGTCATTAGATACAAACTTATGTAGACGGAGACCACCCATAGCGCAGAGTTCACGAGCTTCCCTGGCAAGCTGAATAGCATCTTCAGTGTTTTCAACACTTGCGAGCCCATCGTCTACATAAAAGTCCCTCATAACAAATCTCGAGCCTTGAGTGTAGATGTCGCGATTCTCCTTAGCTAGATGTTTCATCCCATAGTTTGCACATCCCGGAGAGGAAGCTGCACCGAACAGATGCACTTTCATGCGAAACTCGCTGGGCTGTGAGTTCAAATCTCCTTGCTTCCACCAAAGAAAGCGCAGGAAGTTGCGATCAGCTTCGACCACATGAAACTGATGGAACATCTTCTGAATGTCGCACATCAATGCAACGGGGTGCTGTCTGAAACGGATGAGAACTCCACTTAAGTTGTTCAACATGTCAGGCCCAGAGAGGAGGTGATCATTCAAGCTTGTTCCTTTGTATCTGGCTGAGCAATCGAACACTACACGAAGTTTATCTGGCTTCTTTGCATGATGCACACCATGATGGGGAATGTACCATCTCTCCCCTTCACTCCCACCATCCTTGACCTGCTCAGCATCTCCGTTTCCGATGACCTCCTCCATGAACTCTACATAATGCTTCTTATACCTTTCATCCCGTTGCAATTTCCTTTTAAGGTGAAGGAGGCGTGTCATAGCTGAGCCTTTGTTGTCAGGCAAGCTGGGTCTGGTTTTGAAGGGCAGAGGCATCTCATAATGGCCATGTATATTTTTCCTTATTCCCTCATCCAGAATGTTGAGGAATGTGATGTCGTCTTGTGACACAATTTTGCTGTCGTCACTGCCATCTTTGAAGTCAGACTCTAAAATGCGAATGACGTCGGTAGGAGTTATCGGAGGTAGCTCCTTAACTGTAATTCTGTGACACAGATGATGTGTGCTCAACGCATCATGGGTTTGTAGTGAGCGCCCTACAATACTCCATCCTAAATCCGTCCTTACAGCGTAGGGTTCCTCGTCTTCTCCTAAAAGGACTTGCCTTGGTGCCATAGCTCTTGAGCAGTTGTAGCCGATCAAAAGACCTACTACACAGTCCTTCAGTGGTTGGATTTCATCCACTATTTCTGCGAGATGACTCCATTTTTTAGCCGTCTCACAAGTGGGAATGTGAGAGCGGTTAACAGGTATGCAGTCCTTTGTATAGGCGACCGGAAGATCAACTTGAACTGCGGAACTATATCCTCTAACACGAAGTCCAGAAACACCTTCACTTGTGAGCACTGTATCCTTACCACTCATAGTTGTCAACTTCAGTTTCACTGGATACTTGTCAGCATTAAGACCATCACTCACTTCTTGGTCAACAAACGTAGTGTCGCTTTGAGTGTCGAGTAGTGCATAGACAAGTTTCTCAGTCGTTGGATCATTTTTAGATGAAATCCAAACTGGTATCACCATTGATGTGTTGGATGAGCCTTCACCTGCTACACTGAGTGATGTTGCAGCAGCGCCTCGATTTGTCTCTGGTTCTGCTGTAGACCTTTCTCTTTTATAGTTGTCATCATGCAGGGCTGTAGGATGCTTCCCCTTACAGTGGTCACAAAAATGACGATGACGGCAGTCTCTCACGCTGTGGCCGGGTTTCAGACATCCATAGCAGAGTTTCTTCTCCTTTATGTAGTTGCGTCGCTCAACCAACACCATCTCAGTGAACTTGGAGCATGCATGAAGCTGGTGTCTATTATCTTGACAAAGGATACATGAAGTCTTAACCTTTCTCTGTTCTGACTTGTGGTTCTCATTGTCAGTGACTGTTTGAGTGGTAAAAACACTAGCCTTATTTTTCTTCACGTCTCTGAGATTTCTCTTTTCAGTGATAGAATCTGATGAACGAAGGGCATGAAAGGACGTAATGGGATTGCAAGCAATCTCAGCTTCATTTGACGTGAATCTAGCAAACTCCTTGAAACTTGGGAATTCTTGATTTTCATTTAGGCTTTGCGTGACTTGTCGGTTCCAGCTTAAAGCTGCCCAGTCTGGTAATTTGTGAACCAGCTTCCGATTCTCCTCCCAGTCATTTAATATGTCGAGACCCTTGACATAAGGCATGGCATCTTGACAAGCATTCAGAAAATCTGAGAAGCGTCTCAGTCCTTCAGCATCCTTTGATGGAATTCTCGGCCAGTTGGTGAGCTTCTCTCTGAATGCTCTCTGAATGGCGAATGGCTGGCCAAAGCGACGATTCAGTTTGTCCCATGCGTCTTGGTATGCTTCATTGTCATTTCGGTAGAAGTTGCCATCTAAAACCTGCCGTGCTGGGCCACCAACGTATTTTTTCAGGTAGTATAGTTTTTCAGCTGGTGTGATTGCCCTTTGATCAATGAGTGAGGTGAATGCTGCCTTCCATTCAATGAATTGTATGGGATCGCCATTAAAGACAAATGGCTCAGGAACAGGAAGCCTATTTAAGGCTATGTTGTCTTGAAGGATCTGAGCGAGAGAGGGAATGTCTGTATAACGGGGCGATGGAACTTGAGAGGGGGGCACTTTAGATCCAGGCACATTCTTTGCTTCCATGTTCCTTTCCCTTTTAACATAGTTAGCATCCTTGTGTTCTGTCTCCTTTTCGTAGATCTTCAACTTGGCTTGAGCTGCCCGTATCTCTTTCTCTGCCTGCAGTCGCTCCAACT
The DNA here is from genome assembly GCA_022828995.1 of Vimba vimba. Lineage (NCBI taxonomy): Eukaryota > Metazoa > Chordata > Actinopteri > Cypriniformes > Leuciscidae > Vimba > Vimba vimba. Next base: position 54,034,535 of record CM040817.1, on the reverse strand, counting down.
CACGCCTTTGTGCCTCTAGAGCCTTGCGTTGTTGTTCCTCTAACTCTCTTATGGATTCTTTTTGCCTTTCTTCCTCTAACAGCATCTGATAATTTGCTTCTTTCACTGCTAGTTCAGCTGCAGCATCTGCGCGTTTTGCTGTCATGACTGAAGTTATGGAGTAATGGTCAGACTGGCTGTGACTTATAAAAGAAGCTGCGGATCCATAGACAGACTTTGCATAGTCATGGCGGAGCAGTTCATGAAGGCGGTGTCTTTCCTGCTGCTCATTAAACCCGCTTTCATCATCTATAGCTCTGCTGTAGGCAATGTTGATGATTTCTGTGGTCACCGATTCACATGTATCAACTCTTCTTCTTATGTCGGTGGAGGGTGTGGTGAGATTTCGAATTTCATAATAAATGTTCATTACGTCTTCTTTGTCTTTCTTAAGCTCTTCAATGAGAGGCCAGAGCTGACTCTCTGACATATAAGTCTTTAGCTGATCTCTTGCCTTCCGTGTGTGGAGCTTCCACTGCTCGTACATGGCATACAGCCTTTTCTCTTTTTTCTTAGCCTCATCATATTGATGTGCGCGCATCTTCTCTGTAGGATGGCGTGTGCGTTCAGAGCGTCTTGGACCTTCAAGAGCATTGTTATCCTTGTTAAGCTTGCCTTGGAGATCAGTTAGACTTTGTTGTTTAGCTTCATTTGTTTCCTTCAGACACGGTCTCTCTGAAGAGTCTACCATTATGTGGGCTTCACCTTGTAAATCTTCATGCTGATAACCAGCCATCTGCTCCTCCACCTCTATCTCATTACCTGAATCTGACATTATCACCTAAAATTTTTAAACTCTAATGGCAGAAGAAGACCCCTTAGCAGATATAATAAAGCCCTCGTTATGAACTGTATAAACTTAAAATATCAGAACATCAGTTTAAAGTGGCTAGCACATATGCATTTACATATAGACACTCAAATAACTGTAATAACTGTCAATGTAAATACCACAATAAACAAAGTTATCAAAGTTCTTAAATCCAAAATGCAAGAAATGAAAATGTGAAATCCTCAAAAACACAGTTAACTAGGTGGATAAATGCAAAGTCCAAAAAATGAATAAAAAATAAAAAAATGTCTATGTGTCCTTAATTAGAAAGAGTCCATGTGGATGCACGCAGCCATGAGTGCAAATGTAATCACAGTTTTTTTGTTGCTCTCGTTACTGAGTCGGTAAGTATTAAATGTTCAGTCCGAGAAGCCGTTAATCCGTTGTTCGCCTTATTGCTGTACTATAGACTGTATAATGGTGGGTTAATACTCACAATCCTGCATCAATGTCCGTGAGTGTGGCTGTACTTGACCATTGCACCGAATCTGTGAGACCGCTGTCCAACGTAGGTCAGGCGCGAGGCGTGAGGATGTAGCTTGATGAGTCCATGCTGACACGATGTAGCCGAAGCTGTAGCCGGCGCCGTGAAGACCCTCCATGGCCCGTCGTAGACAACACGTCGTCAGTATCGATGCGGGTCAAGCTCTTACTGTAGCTAAACCCCAGCCAGACAATGGTGAAGCTTACTGATATTTCAAAAAGCCTTTATTTTCTTACACCTTTTTCTTCTTGAAACACCGTAAGAGCTACAGGACAGATAAATAAAATAAAATTAGCTCTTACGAACTCAAACATTAGCCAAAGGCCACATTAAACAATATATTGTATATATATAACAATATATAACAATATTACAAATAGCCATTCATAAAAACCTTTGTATGACGTTACCTCAGTCAGTATTAACAATGCTGAAAAGCTTGTGTTAACATAACTTCACATGACATAAGTGATACACATTTAAACACTTCCTCACAGATGAATAGATTAATTCACGTATAAATGCACATAAACATTAAACAAATCAAACACAATACCTTGTTCCCGTTCCAGCTAGGTGCTTAATTATCCCCTCCTTTTCTTTAGAACTTCTCGACTTCAGAGTGAATTAGGCCCTGTCCCAAATGGCGCACTTCATGCGGACTTTCGGTCTCGTGGACTTGAATTGCGCGTGCTCGCTGAGTCTACGAGTCCGTAGACTGTCCCATTCAGCATTTTACCGCTCTGAAGTGTGCTCAGCAGCGCCCCCTTTGTACCCTTGAAGCGGTCTTCCGCGAAGCCCGCATAGAAGCAGGCTTCACGCACTTTAACTACCCAGGAGTCCTTGCGAAAGGCCAATCAGACAACGGATGGGAGGAGATTTCACTCACGGATAATTGTTGACATGGCTGAGAAGAAAATATTACAGTTTTTATGACCTAAATGTACATTTTACCAGTTGTTCCCTACAGTTTATACAAACATTATGGTCATCGACCAGTGGTTGATGTCACAAACATAATAATAGTGCGTTGAATAATACGATGACATTATGATTCATTAAATAAATAGAACCGAATATCAGGGCTTTACTGAGTCATATGTAAACATAGTATGAATATTGAAACCTGTAAATTCATCTGAAACTCATGCACATTTTCATTGTTTTAAAATTGCAATCTTAGTTCAAATGTAACATTATGTATTATTATGTACAACTGTATACATCATTTAAATAAGCATGATATATCTATTGTCTAATGCCCAGGTGATATGCACAATATCAAAATATAGAACTGTAAAATTAGGCTGTGTAGTGGACGTGGAGATGAGACGCTGGAGCGCAAAAAATGTGATTTCTCCTGTCCAACAACAACCAGACCTGTAATATTTCTGTCAGTAAGGTTATTTTTCACTCTGATGTCTCTGAAAATAAAAAGCTAGATGATATATTAAACTTTTTCTGTACGATGGCGGGTAAATATCATATTCACAAAGCAATATACCTTAAATTCAAACCTAGTTGCAAATTTTTTGCTTATGATTTACAGTTATTCTTCACTTAAAAAAATCCCCTCCAATAAAAGAGCTTCGAAAATATCCTGTATTATAGAACAAGTTTTATATAAATTGTAAAAATATTTTATTTACTGTTATTATTTACTTTCATTTTCTCTGTATCCCCACATGTTCATGTTCATTGTTTTGTATTATATCCATTGTAATGATTTATATTGTAATGCAAAAAAAAAAAAAAACAGGCCGTTATTTCCGGCGTGCCGATCGAGTCTGTCCCAAAAATACCTCTCAATGCGCCCTCGTGGACTCGCGCCAAGGGCCCTATAGGTCTGCACTACATGACGTCACCAAAGTGTGGACTCTGAGGAAGTCCACAAGTCCGGAGTGTGCCATTTGGGACAGGGCCTTAGAGCGACATGAGGTTTTTTCCCTTTTCCTTCAGTGTGTGCGTCTCACTAACAAGTCCCACCTTTCTAGATGCAAAATTAACGTTCCACTATGAAGGCGGAAATAAAGGACTCATTACATTAACAGAGGAGACTAATAAAATAAAGTTCAAAAGTAATTATTATTTACTCTTTCTTTAGAGTTAGTTACAGGTATAACACACTGATAAATAATATGTATTACCTGATAAAAAAAATATTTGCACTAAATGCTGCACAAAACTCTTAAATTTTAAAGTATAAAGACGGTAGCGGTCGGAACTCTGGTGTAACAATACTTTGGACGGAGCGGGCGGTCTGACTGACAATAGCCCACTCCCGACATCTTTTGACAGCGTATCCGCACTTCATTCTGACCACCTGTACACCTAGCTCCGAGGAGCTGTTTGATACTGAAACCATTGTCAGTCAACAACATTCTTTTTTTGCAAGGATGTTTGAAATAGTTCGGCAGAAAAACTTCATTTGTCAGTAGGGCAATATGGTTTTTGTTTATGTTGCTTAGAAATTTGAGTGATAGGCTTTGTCCTATTTGTGTTATTTATATTTCATTAATTTTTTCTGTGACATTTTTTTTCTCTGCTGATAGTAGGCTACAATGTTAAAATAATATTTATATTGACACGAACACAATTTTTGTATAGCATTTATAATTGTTATTGGCTACCTAATCTCTCTCTTTCCGTTAGAGACATTTGAATGTGAGATTCTGGAAACGAGATCTAAATTTTGCGGACCCGTCAGGTTGGGAAAAATAAATGTGAACACAAAGTGTATTTTAAGCGGTTGCTAAATAGAAACTTGTGGGAGCGGGACAGAAAAAAAAACCAGTCCTGCGCAGACCTCCTTAAACCAGGTGTGTATGTGTGTGTCCAGAATATAGTAAAAAATAAAGTTCAAAAGTCGGACTGTAAACGAATGAGGCATGATTGCTATTCACACCTTTATTAAAATGGCTGTAATCTGTTACCACAATAGTACTTGATCAGTTTAAAATGATGTCATTGATATATGCCTAAGATGTTAAATTAAAAATCAGAATTAAATTATTTCATTTTAATGAATTTCATTTGAAATGGGAGGTGAGACAGAGTTCATTAAGAGTAGGCTATTTAATTTGTATCCATAAGCCTACTCCGTGTAGTTGGTCCGCCATCTACTGGCTAAAAAAAATATTGACCCGCGGCCAAAGTTACTTTCCGACCCCTGGTATACAGTATATAAAACATTGTGAGTGTGTGTGTGTGTGTGTGTGTGTGTGTGTTTACTTGTTTAGCTGCTGTATAATGTCAAATGCCAATTTCCCCACTAATATAATGAAATATCATAACATCTGACTAGTGAGGACAATTCAGACGTCTATATAGTGAAACAAACGTGTGTGTGTGTGTTTTCTAGTATGGATCGCTGTGGAGAGTTCAGGATTACATCAGGATTACACAAATGTAAGTCCTTAAACACAGTTTTAGTGTTTGTTGTTTTGTTATTAAGTTATCTTGAAAAAGTGATCTACTCTTTAAGCTTATTATTATTCTTCGTGTCACACACACCGGACGAGAAGCGCAGCGCCACATCTTTACAATTAAAACACATTATTTTCTATGAGTTTACACACACAGACAGCGCCATTTACATAGTTTTATATTAAATGTACATTATATTTGTCTCAAATCATGGTTGATGTATACACTGACTTCACCCGCTGCAAGATACATTTAGTTTTACATTAATTTACAGAAATCAGCTGTGGATGAAAATGATCAGATTTTCAGGTGAGATTCTCAATTAATTCAGTTAACGTTCGTCCTGAGGTAAAGAGTTCAGACTCAGCAACGATTGTATTTAATTGTACAGTTCAATCATAACATAGTACAGACATTATCTTAATTTCATAATGTCCTTAAACATATCAATATTGCTGGCCATAAACTGAGAAAGTGTGTGTGTCCGGTGTGCGATACCTCGAGTTGTTCTAGACGTGCCTCTTCTCGTCCGGTGTGCGACCCCCTTAAGACTCAGTTTCTAAATGCTGCTCCTCCTTGAGTTTGAGCTTCATCCACGAACTCAGACTAGACCTTCAGACTGTTCTGACTTAGTCTGCTATATCTTTGCAAACTGATCCGACTTATGGTTTTCCTAAAAATTATGATCAAAACTTGGAAAAATCCCACAGACTTACATTGACGGAATGTTGAAATGAGCCGAGACTGTTCAAACTCATCTATCTATCTATCTATCTATCTATCTATCTATCTATCTATCTATCTATCTATCTATCTATCTATCTATCTATCTGTCTAACTACTGCATGGCAAGCACCCTTGCAACCAAAAAGCAAGACACTAGCAACCACCCAGAATACCCTAGCAACAGCATAAGAACACCCTAGCAACTACATAGCAACACACTAGCAACCACCCAAGTACCCTAGCAACCGCATTGCAACACTGCAGCAACCACCCGGAGTGCCATAGCAACCACATAACAACACCCTAGCAACTACATAGCAACACACTAGCAACCACCCAAGTACCCTAGCAACCGCATTGCAACACCGCAGCAGCCACCCAGAGTACCATAGCAACCACATAACAACACCCTACTAACCTAACTGAAATATTAGCAACACAATACCAATAACCCAGAATACCCTAGTAAACACCCTAGTGACCACCCAGATTACTATAGCAACTGCATAGCAACGCCTTAGCACCATAACCGAGTACCCTAGCAACCACATAGCAACACCCTAGCAACCACCCAGAGTTCACTAGCAACCACATAGAAACACCCAAGCAACAAGCCTGAGTAACTTAGCAACTGCATAGCAACACCCTAGAATCAATCTATCTACCAATATATCTATCGATAGACTGTATTTGCTTCCAACTCTTCACTTTAAGCTTTTAAACTAATTCAAAGTTTCTCGTCAGGCTTTCTCAAGCCAACTCCAAAATTTGTCTTGAACTTTATTATCTGGTTGTAAACTTTGCTGTTGTAATGTGTGTGTTCTTGTGTTCAGATGCCGTTGATCTCACACTGGATCCAAACACAGCACACACTGATCTTGTTCTGTCTGAGGAGAACAGAAAGGTGACGTGTGTGTATAAGAGTCAGTCGTATCCTGATCATCCAGAGAGATTTGAGTGTTATCCTCAGGTTCTGTGTGGAGAAAGTCTGATTGGACGCTATTACTGGGAGGCTGAATGGAGTGGATATACTGAAATATCAGTGTCATATAAAGGAATCGAGAGGAAAGGATGGAGTGACAGTGCGTTTGGATGTAATAAGATGTCCTGGAGTCTGAACTGCTCTAATCACGGATTCTCTGTCCGTCACAATAAGAAGTCCACTGCTGTTTCTGCTGGTTCAGGATCCTGTAAGAGAGTAGGAGTGTTTCTGGACGTTTTGGCCGGCACTCTGTCCTTCTACAGCGTCTCTGACACACACACACACACACACTTACACACATTCAAACACACATTCATTAAACCCCTCTATGCTGGATTTAGATTTAATGATAATAACTCTTCAGTGTCTCTGTGTCACATTAAACAACAAACACACACTGACTGACACACACACACACTGACTGACACGCACACACTGTAAAAAAATTACAAAGATAGAGATAACTGTAAAATGAACATTAATCTACTGTCACCTCCAGTATTTCACTGTTAATTCACATGTTTTATTACAGTTTAATCATGTTATTGTAGTTTATGGTCAATAAACGCTTGTTCCTGTTTCAGTCTGAACATGTTTCTTCAGTTGTTGATCTTTGACTGTTATTTTCATTCATGATAAACGTTTGTCAGCCTGAGTTTCACTGTTTTTACACGTTTGCTTTTTAATGTCCAGTTTTGACTGAATCACTTTATGAATCTTCATCAAACAGAAGAACTGTTGAACAGGAAAGTAAATGAGTCTGGGACAAATAATCAAAGTCAATGTAAAAAAAAAAAAAAAAAACTTTATTTTAAAGGTTGCGTCAGTAATTTCATGCCCAAAAAAAGTTCACATTCATCTAATCTTTCCTAGCGATCCGCTAGCTGCCCGCCCCATAAGCATACCGTCAAAAAAACGCGTCTGTAGGCAGCCTAGGCTCTGAGATCTGCACACAAAAACAATTGGTTTCACCAACCACTCAATTATTTTAGAGCTTAGGCTGCCAACAGAGATGCATTTTTTTGATGGCATGCTTATGGGGCGGGCAGCTAGCGGATCGTTAGGAAAGATTAGATGAATGATCTTTTTTTGGGGGCCTGAAATCACTGATACAACTTTTAATGTATTATATATTTAAGTACTGAATGTACCTAATGTACATGTAATTTAAGTAAATAAACTCACATTTTTTTACCTAATAAAAAAACCTTAGCATGTTTGTTTATGGTTTAAAAAACTTTTATATTATTTTCTACAAGTTTAAAAATTGTGATGTGGTTTACGTAAAAATAATATAGTACATATTGTCCTTAAACACCTTTATATGTGAGACTGAATTATGTTAAAAAAAATATTGCAATTATGATTTTAAATCAGAATTAAAAAAAACGCTCTGTTTATTTTTTTTTCAGGTCAGTTTTTTTTAATTAGATCTGGAGTCCGTTCTCTTACGAGAGGTCTCTCGTACTGCGTAAGTATCTCATGCTAGGGGAAAATCTCTTTTCCGCGAGATATTGAAGCCAAAAAAATATCCTTTAATTTTGTATTAATGTAAAACGCGTTGCAGCAGGCGAGACAGCTCGCGCGCCTATTGGCTGCTCTGCGGCAACTGCATCAGCCTATCGAGCGAGGCCTGTCGTGACGTCAGATCCAATGACGGCGCTTCGCACCCACTTCGTCACATCCCGCCGAAACGGGTGTGGCTTAGGCCTATAAATAAGGCTCGAAGGCAGCCAGGGTTGCCAGATTGGGCGGTTTACCGCCAATTGGAGTAGGGTATAAACGGAGGTCGGAGCCAGCTGCAAATGGGTGGGTAGTAGTAGTGGGAAGTTCGGATCATTTTACTGACTCGGATCTTTGAGTCTCGTTCAGCAAAATGAACGAATCTTTTTTCGAGTCATTTCGTTCATTTCAGCAAAATATAATTAAAATTACATGTTAAATAGCCCAACACATATAGTACTTGTGAAAATGTTGATTACATTTGTAAAAAATAAAAAGAAGAATTATAAGAAACTGAAATGTTTAATTAATTGATTAGTTGTTGAGTTTTAGTTCATCTGACCTCACCTCCTGATCCGAGACGTTCGTTCTTTTGCAACTTCATATTTATCACGTTTGTTCTCCTCCTCTCGTGTTTTCGGGTTTGTGTCGAGACGTTAGTTGTCGACTCGTTTGTGTCTGACTCTTACGCCCGTTTCACACATACTCCGTGTGCAGTGCGTGTGCGGTGCGTGTTGCAGTGCCTATGCAGTGCAGGAGCAGTAGGCCTACGCGCAATAGTGCTTTCACATATGCTGCGTTTGCAGTGCGTAACTGATCCGCTGCTGGCTATACCACAAATACATACTCTCAATTTGTATTTCAAATCAAGAAGTTATCAGCAACTTTTATTTTAAAAATGTTTTTTTTGTCAGCATTGCGATTCTCTTTCTACACGCCTACACTCTTTAATAGATGTATTCACGTTTAAACACAATTTAAACAACATATTATTAAATGCATTACTTCTATATAATTATATATTAAGTTGCTCAAGCAAGTGGTAAAATATTTTACCATGTAGCCTACTTAAAATCGCAAAGCCTACATTTTAAATTAAAACGTAAAATTGACAAAAACAGCAGACTCATACCCTTTCCTTGCATAATTTAAATCTTTATATAATAAATCTTGCATGTCACAAAGAACTTGTTTTTCCACCTCCACGAATGAGAGGAGTGTTGTTCATTATGTCGCCTTGTTGAGGTAAATTGTATTTTCCATTGATTTACCCCGGTCTTAACGTCTCAGCATTGCGATTCTCTTTGTACATACACTCTTTAATAGACGTATGCACGTTTAAACACAATTTAAACAATGGCAGCCTATTATTCAATGCTTTAGCCTACTTCTACTTATATTAAGTTGCTCAAGCAAGTGATAAAATTTAACCATGTAGCCTACATATTAAAACGCAAACATTTTAAATTAAAACTTAAAATTGACAAAAACAGCCCACTCGCATGCCTTTTCTTTTTCATTTAAATCTTAATACAATAAATCTTGCATGTCACAAAGAACTTGTTTTTTTTTTACCTCCACGAATGAGACAAGTGTTGTATGTCGCCTTGTTGAGGTAAATTGTAGCTTTCCTTGCTTTACCCCGGTCTTGTGGAAAAAGTAGTATTTAATTAAATACATTTATGGTGAGATTACTACATTTTATTTCATTAATCGCATTTATGGTGAAATTTCTACATTTTCAGGTCAATATGTGTTCATTTTGACCACGAAACATGCGCTGTCACTTTAATTCAGCGTTTGCAGCACAGCAAAAATAGACTCGGTGCGGAAACGATCTCTGCACTGCTGTATACGCACCGCAACTGGAACGGATCGACGGACTGCAACCGCGTGCAGTGTGAAAGCTCTAACCTGTTAACATGGGTACGGAAAAAAATACGCACCGCATACACACTGCAAACGGAGTATGTGTGAAACGGGCGTTATCTGGGCCGGGCCGTGTGACACAGGTCCGGTCCGGACTCCGGAAACAGAAATGATTAGTTCATCTCTCGAGTCTTCGGGTTCGAGTCTTTCGTTCTTCCTGTCAGTCCCATAGAGGCTATGCTGTCAGTAACGGAAACAGAAATTATTAGTTCATCTCTCGAGTCTCGAGTCTTCGGGTTCGAGTCTTTCATTCTTCCTGTCAGTCCCATGGAGGCTATGCTGTCAGTAACGGAAACAGAAATGATTAGTTCATCTCTCGAGTCTCGAGTCTTCGGGTTCGAGTCTTTCGTTCTTCCTGTCAGTCCCATAGAGGCTATGCTGTCAGTAACGGAAACAGAAATGATTAGTTCATCTCTCGAGTCTCGAGTCTTCGGGTTCGAGTCTTTCATTCTTCCTGTCAGTCCCATAGAGGCTATGCTGTCAGTAACGGAAACAGAAATGATTAGTTCATCTCTCGAGTCTCGAGTCTTCGGGTTCGAGTCTTTCATTCTTCCTGTCAGTCCCATAGAGGCTATGCTGTCAGTAACGGAAACAGAAATGATTAGTTCATCTCTCGAGTCTTCGGGTTCGAGTCTTTCGTTCTTCCTGTCAGTCCCATAGAGGCTATGCTGTCAGTAACGGAAACAGAAATGATTAGTTCATCTCTCGAGTCTCGAGTCTTCGGGTTCGAGTCTTTCATTCTTCCTGTCAGTCCCATAGAGGCTATGCTGTCAGTAACGGAAACAGAAATGATTAGTTCATCTCTCGAGTCTCGAGTCTTCGGGTTCGAGTCTTTCATTCTTCCTGTCAGTCCCATAGAGGCTATGCTGTCAGTAACGGAAACAGAAATGATTAGTTCATCTCTCGAGTCTCGAGTCTTCGGGTTCGAGTCTTTCATTCTTCCTGTCAGTCCCATAGAGGCTATGCTGTCAGTAACGGAAACAGAAATGATTAGTTCATCTCTCGAGTCTCGAGTCTTCGGGTTCGAGTCTTTCGTTCTTCCTGTCAGTCCCATAGAGGCTATGCTGTCAGTAACGGAAACAGAAATGATTAGTTCATCTCTCGAGTCTCGAGTCTTCGGGTTCGAGTCTTTCGTTCTTCCTGTCAGTCCCATGGAGGCTATGCTGTCAGTAACGGAAACAGAAATGATTAGTTCATCTCTCGAGTCTCGAGTCTTCGGGTTCGAGTCTTTCGTTCTTCCTGTCAGTCCCATAGAGGCTATGCTGTCAGTAACGGAAACAGAAATGATTAGTTCATCTCTCGAGTCTCGAGTCTTCGGGTTCGAGTCTTTCATTCTTCCTGTCAGTCCCATAGAGGCTATGCTGTCAGTAACGGAAACAGAAATGATTAGTTCATCTCTCGAGTCTCGAGTCTTCGGGTTCGAGTCTTTCGTTCTTCCTGTCAGTCCCATAGAGGCTATGCTGTCAGTAACGGAAACAGAAATGATTAGTTCATCTCTCGAGTCTTCGGGTTCGAGTCTGAGTCTTTCGTTCTTCCTGTCAGTCCCATAGTCGTTCTTTTGTCACGTGACTTGTAACCGTATTGAACACTAATTCACAACCTTTTTACAAACAAGCGCGTAGTTATTTTTTTTTTATTATTATTATTTTTTTTTTACTCTTACAGTTACGTGATGCGTTTCTGTTCTCAAGATTATTTTCTATAACATTGAATGTGATATTTAAGAGTTGGTTAATGCAAAGCTTTATCCATATGATAGGGGAAACCACTTTGATGAGACTTACAGTGGATTATAATTTTCAGTTAATTTCATAAACATATACAAATATGGGAAATATATTGACTATTCAAATCTAACTTCACAAATTCAAGTCAATTAGACTATTACTAATTTTGTATCATCTGTATTTTATTTTTCTCTATTGAGTTGTTATATTATTTTGTTGTCCTTGTGTTATTAATGAATAAAAATCAGTTTAAAAAATTGAAATGAAGTGTTATGTATTTTGGATTCATGTATATTTTTGAGTCATTCACTATGTTTTTTGTCCATAATAAATCACCTAAAAACAGAACAGAAACGCATCACGTAACTGTAAGAGTAAAAATAATAATAATAAAATAAAAAAATAACTATGCGCTTGTTTGTAAAAAGGTTGTGAATTAGTGTTCAATACGGTTACAAGTCACGTGACAAAGGAACGAAGGACTCAAACCCGAAGACTCGAGAGATGAACTAATCATTTCTGTTTCCGCTACTGACAGCATAGCCTCTATGGGACTGACAGGAAGAACGAAAGACTCGGACTCGAACCCGAAGACTCGAGACTCGAGAGATGAACTAATCATTTCTGTTTCCGTTACTGACAGCATAGCCTCTATGGGACTGACAGGAAGAACGAAAGACTCGGACTCGAACCCGAAGACTCGAGACTCGAGAGATGAACTAATCATTTCTGTTTCCGTTACTGACAGCAGAGAGAGGTTAAAGGGCTACATATGTCACTTTGAGTGATTTATGGCCCTTAAGCCCCGCCCCCTTTTTGACCGTGGGAAATTCCCACGCTTGCCCCGCCCCTTTCTACCCACCTCCGGACAAGTCACGTGACCGTGAGAATTTTCACACGCTTGCTCCTCCCATATGGGCGTGAACAGAGCCAGGGAGATATTATAATTTAAATTATATATTAAATTATATATTTAATAATATAAAACGTTGTATAAAGTTAAAATACACATATCTTTAGTGTTCTCACAATAACATTGTGTTTAAAGACATTGAAAATCAATGTTCAGTCATTTACAGAAAAATATAACAAGTTAAGAGTTTTTTCATTACAAAAAGATCATTTTTTTAAAATGTAGATCCATAATCATTTAACTTTCACACATTATTTATAAAATGTTACATTTTACATAAAGTATCTTTTAAAAGTTTAAATTGCATTATCTTAAAGCTATCAAAATGTATTAGAATTAAAACATCTATAACAACAAGAAACAAATATTAAAACATATCAAACGCATAAACACACGTACATTTAAAAACTGACTTACGTTTTTACAATTTCACTTGTTGAAAGAAGAACAAAAGTCTCGTTATCTCCAAAGATATATCCAGTTACAATAATGTTTAAACATCATATTGTTTAACAAATAACATTATGACAATATATATTAAAACGTTTTTTAAGAAATGTACAATAAAGACATGATCAGGGATGAGATCAGTGTTTTTTATTTATTAAAGAAGGCAGATGTAATTTCATTACATGAAGTCTCCATCACTTTTAAAACATTAATGAAATAAGTTAAAATTGCATTTTTCTCTAAAAGAGTTATTTAAAATGAGGGTTTTTTTTCATTACAAAAAGATAATTTAAAAAAAAAATGTAGATCCATAATCATTTAACTTTCACACATTATTTATAAAATGTTACATTTTACATAAAATACCTTTAAAAGTGTGTATTTTCTTAAAGATATAAAAAATGTGTTAGCATTACAACATCTAAAACAACATTTTATGTTAAAACATAAATGTTAAAACACTGAAAATCAATGTTCAGTCATTTACAAGTTAAGAGTTTTTCATTACAAAAAGATCATTTTTTAAAAATGTAGATCCGTAATCATTTAACTTTCACACATTATTTATAAAATGTTACATTTTACATAAAGTATCTTTTAAAAGTTTAAATTGCATTTTCTTAAAGATATCAAAATGTGTTAGAATTAAAACATCTATAACAACAAGAAACAAATATTAAAACATATCAAACGCGTAAACACATACGTACATTTAAAAACTGACTTACGTTTTTACAATTTCACTTGTTGAAAGAAGAACAAAAGTCTCATTATCTCCAAAGATATATCCAGTTACAATAATGTTTAAACATCATATTGTTTAACAAATAACATTATGACAATATATATTAAAACGTTTTTTAAGAAATGTACAATAAAGACATGATCAGGGATGAGATCAGTGTTTTTTATTTATTAAAGAAGGCAGATGTAATTTCATTACATGAAGTCTCCATCACTTTTAAAACATTAATGAAATAAGTTAAAATTGCATTTTTCTCTAAAAGAGTTATTTAAAATGAGGGTTTTTTTTTTTTTTCATTACAAAAAGATAATTTAAAAAAAAATGTAGATCCATAATCATTTAACTTTCACACATTATTTATAAAATGTTACATTTTACATAAAATACCTTTAAAAGTGTGTATTTTCTTAAAGATATAAAAATGTGTTAGCATTAAAACATCTAAAACAACATTTTATGTTAAAACATAAATGTTAAAACATTGAAAATCAATGTTCAGTCATTTACAAGTTAAGAGAGTTTTTCATTACAAAAAGATAATTTTTTAAAAATGTTGATCCATAATCATTTAACTTTCACACATTATTTATAAAACGTTACATTTTACATAAAGTATCTTTAAAAGTGTATATTTTTGTCCATCACTTTTAAAACATTAATGAAATAAGTTAAAATTGCATTTTTCTCTAAAAGAGTTATTAAAAATGAGTTAGCTATTTTAAGATGTTAAAATCAATAATTTACAGAAAAGTAAATGTATCCATCCACACAGTATTTGTAAAACTGTTACATAAAACACAAACTAGTTTAAAACATTGTTAAAAAGTCTTACGCTTTTTACATGCCATTTGTTGAAAGAAGAACAAGTGTATATTCCACATGAAATGTATATCCGAAATGTATATCCAAAAGGTATATCCAAGACCAAAGGTTTATCCAACAACAAGGATATATCCATGACCAGAGGTATATCCAAACATATATCCAAAAGGTATATCCAAGACCAAAGGTTTAGAGATTTTAATTCCAAAAGTCACAAAGTCTCGTGAGGAGCTCAATGAAGCATGTCCACACGGTTACATCCCAAAAGTTAGACTGACCTCTGTGAAATCTGTCCAGTAGCCACAGGTAGACCACTCCCACAGACCGTGGGAATATTCCTGCGCTTGTCACGCCCCTTCTACCCCCCCCCCCCCCCTACCTCCCACCTCCGGACAGGTCATGTGACCACGGAAATTTTTCCCACGATCCATAATAAAATAACTTTAACTGTAATAAAATGATACAGTCCTTTAAAATACAAAAGCTAGTATTTAAAACGCTAGGCCTATCAGAAAAATGTGAACAAGCTAGAATGTCTTTTTTTACGAATACATATTTTAAAACAAGTTCCATTTGATACATCACTCATCGTATAGGTAGACGCATGAACGGGTATAGATCATGTGTAAACACGTGTCTCAGTCCACCTAACACTAAATAATATTTATAAAAAATAATAGTTGTTTAAAGTTTAAGTTAATTCATGTTTTAGTTAA
Organism: Vimba vimba; assembly: GCA_022828995.1. Taxonomy (NCBI): domain Eukaryota; kingdom Metazoa; phylum Chordata; class Actinopteri; order Cypriniformes; family Leuciscidae; genus Vimba; species Vimba vimba. Next base: position 54,019,241 of record CM040817.1, on the reverse strand, counting down.
GTTATTGTAAAGCCTATCAATAATGCACTTCAAGATGTCCAAACCAGTTTTCATTTCAATTCATTTTATTGACAACTATCACATAAATAGGCTTAAATGGTAGCAAGTTGATAAGTTAAAAAGGGTTCATACACAAGTAAATAAGTGCAGATGATCAATAGACTTGATTTCAGTAATTCAAAACAGTGACAAAGACTAGCTCCTGGAACAGAGCCAGAAAAACACCATTATTATTTGTGCAATAACATTCACAAACAAAGCATTTAAAAAAACAACATTCCTCACAAAAAAACGCACATTACTTAAAACAAACATACACTTCAACCATACATCACGTACCTGGGTACAGCTTACAACAACTGTTTTCCAAACCAGGAACAAACCATCATCATTACAACCTGCACAATATTTAAATACACATGATTGCCATGCATTTAAAAACAATTAAATCAAGCATGATGAGAGTTTAATTTACCTCCAAGAATGAAAATCAATGCCGCCTATCTGGCGTTGTCTCTTGCAACAGTTACAGCTTACAACAACTGTTTTGCAATTTAGGCACATACTCACAGTCTCAATGAAATCTCAGCAGCCTATCTGGCGTTGTCTATTCAGCGTGCGCGCCGCCATGACCACTGAACTAACGCTGCTTCATTCATAAAGGGGACATCAGACCGGAAACTACCGTATTCACCCTACCACACAGGACTACCGTAAATACTACAGTGGTTACAGCTATCACCTTATCACATTCACCCCCCCTACCACGGATCATTGTCCCAATGATCTTTCGATTCATTTTATTAACCACCTGTAGGCCTACGAGAAAAAAATAAAAAAAAATAAAAAAAAATCACACAATGTCCTTTTATGAGAAATTATCTACTCTATGAGCCCAGCGTCTTCATTCAACACAACCGATCTAGGTAAATTAAATGGGTTAGAATGGCTCCCCGCTGTTTTCCGACTAGAGCGCCGCAAATTAGCTGGAGGTGATTGAACCATTTCTAATATTTGAGAATCTTCCAAATCCTTTCGTTCCACAAATTCTTCATCGGATTCACTGGATAACACAGATTCAGATCTACTTCCCATCCCTGGCAATGATTCAATTGAGGTTTCCCCCCTAACAACCCATGCTTCCTCTGATTCACTATCAGAGACTAAATCATTATGGCTCTGGGCACCCTGATTGAATGACGCTACCATCCCTGGACCACATGGCCTCAACTCTGTTCGATGCACATTTTTAGGTGGGCACGATCCATCCAAAGGAACAATTGTATACACTGCTTTAGAGTCATCTGGCTGAGCAAGCACCTTAAAAGGTGTGGGCATCCACAAATCCTGAATCTTATGTCTTCCTGCAAAATTATGATTTTTACGATAAACCAGTTGGCCCACCTGTAAAGAACTTTGTTATATTCACTAACTTACTGATTTATTCACTCTTTGATAAGATAATCCACCTATCCCGGTGGAGTAAAAAAAAATGATTCTGTTCAAAACTATGTGCTTTTAACTTTAAAACGTAAACGGTAGGCAAACATTTTCCACACATTTAAACAATGTTTCAAACGTGAGCATTTAACATATCGAACAACATCAGTTAAAAAATACGTAAAACGAATAGTTTTTAAGCAAACTTTTTAACAATACGACTTCCTACTAAGTTTTGTTTAGTTTTTAGCTAAAATATATCCTTCACTGTCCACAAAACACCCATGCGCACGGAAAGCATAACATGAATGTGAAATCCGATCTGTGAAGCCAAGTCTACGTTAGTAAAAAATCCAATAATCAAAACAATGTTTTAAATTGTGTGCGTTTTATTTAATTTAGTTATTAATCCAGTATTAGATCTTTCTAGCCTAATATTGTTTGATGTGTTGAGCCTAGATAACAAGACATATTACATACATGACGTGCTCGTGAAAAGTAATATTTATGTAATCTTTGTGAGATCACACCCACGAACACAGAACTCGGTGCTTAGTGATACACTTTACTAAAAGAAAATATTATGGAAGTATACCTTTTTAACTAATATTTCAACATCCTACACAAATCTAAGAAACACCTGAACTAAGATAAACAGATAATGGAATGTTCACAATCCACGGTATATTAGTTATACTTCTATCAGAATTAATATTGACTGCAGATAAAGTACTAATTGTTGGTGATTTTAATATACACATCGATAATGAAAAAGATGCATTGGGATTGGCATTTAAAGACATCATACATTTGTGTAAGATTCAAAAGACCAAATCACTAGAAAAGAGGAGTGAAAAGTATAGTTTACGATAAATACGCAAAGCATGCAAATGATGACTCTGTTTCACATTTTGTATTCTGAATGTACAGAACTTAAGCAATATAATCTTGTATTGTTTAATATTAATTGTAACCGCCATATAGTTACGGTTAGGATTTGACTTATGGTTAGTTACTTGTAGCGTAATTTACTGTTATTACTATTAAGTAAATGTTGTAACGTATAAATATGTCACCTAAAAATAAATCGTTACCACTGATTCTTAAAAGAATCAACTTTTCTTTTTGTTATAACTGACAAACCGAAGAATGACCATTCAAAAGATCAGATCATTAGGGGTAACAACAAACAGATCCCATTGTGAAAAGTGACCGTTCAGTTCAGTGTCTGAGTCGAAATGACATATACATTAGAGGTCCGAGATGGGGTCCAGACTCCACCCTCTAACACACCTCTCAAAACTGAGAGGTCAATTTCGATTTAAGGATGTCCTAAAATGACATCACTCATCCGGGATTACCCCTCCCTCAGTGTGACAAAGTTTAAAAAGGGAATGCAAACATGTCGAGAGTCTAGAGATACTTCTGATTTTGCATACCAGACAACCTGCAATGGCTACTGCTGCACCGAAAACACCTGAAAAAGCATCGATGTAGCTATGGATGATTTGACTCTAGCTCCACGAAAAAAACGGGAAACGCATGGCCCCTGCTTAACGCGATTTCTTCACGAGCCGGCGGATCGTGTGGAATATACATTCCGCCTATCTGAAGGACGTGCGTGTACGTATGTTTATGACAAAATCAACAGAGAAGTCAGACTGGTTAACGTGGATAATGACGAGAGATTCACCACGAATGCCACGAATGATCCGGACTTAATATTCACAGAAAGAGATTGGATTTTATTCTATTCAAAAGTATGGCCGGACTTGCAGGAAGGTATGGATACGCCTCTTTTTATCGGTGAGTGGAGTGGATTAACCATGGGTACTAGATACCGAATTTTGGCTGACCAAATACATAAGCACTCAGAAGACTATATTTTCATACTTTGTAGCGATTTTGGGAGTTATCCAGAATTCACATGGCCTATATCTGAAAAAGATCATTTAAAATTATATGATCTGAAATTCATGTTCCAATGGAGAGATCTACCTGTGATGGATGGGATTTTTTCCAAGATCAATCAGTTTTCCAGTGGACCAATGCGTATGAGCGTTACACGAACATTAAAGTGAAGCTCTTCCATCCCGAGTGGGATGTCCCATGTAGGAGGGGCTCCCAAATAACTCCACCCACGATCTACAAACATTAAGAAACTACTCTCCGGGGCTATCTGACTCAGGATACTGGTTCTCCTTCTTCAACATCTCAACCGTTGGGAACTACTGACGGATACATACCAAAAGGATTACCGGATGGGTGGATCACATGGATTACCGATTATAACAGAAATGGATTACAGTGGAAAAAACATCGAATGGTTAAATAAATTCTGCAGCTACTGAACTTGGATGTCATAATTTGGCATTCCCCAAAACTATGGAGCTGCAACACATGGCCAGAGAGCGAGGCCTCGTCACAACCAAGGATGAGGTGGACGGATGTCTCGGGGACACAGGTCATCGGATTATCAAGGCTATTTTGGCTGTCATTTCGGAAATGTAATTTTTGTGTGGATAATAGACTATATAATTTGTCAATGTAACCTACTTTTTTAAAAATGCATGAATAAATTTATCTTTGTTTGGACAATATATAATATGTCTTTGAGTGTTTTGTAAAATGATTTAAAAAATGTTTGTAAAATGATTTTATATTTTAGTCGAATACATTATGGAGAAGAATTATGAAATGTCTGTGAATTTTTTTTTTTTTTTTTTTGTGTGTGATATAATTCACATTATACACGTTTTTAACTTTCTACTTACATTCTAATAAAAGAAAAAATAATTTTTATTGTTTGGAAATGTTTTTGTAACGTTTATATTGTAAAATAAAAATGTTTGTGACTTTTATGTAGTGAAAAAAAAAAAAAAAAAGTTTTGTGACTTTTATATTGTGAAAAAATAAATAAATACTGAACAACTTTGCAACTCGATTCATTATGACCGAAATCTGACTGTATTGACATGTCTGAACTAATAAAGATATTTGACTATCCTACGAATTCTTGTGTTTTGTGGATGTAAAGATAGATTAAAACAGATAGTGTTACAGGATTATAAGACGTAAGATTATCAGATCTGTCTGTATACATGCATTCTCTAAAGAGAATGTCAATATTAAATATATTCAAACTATTATTGATATTTTCTTGAAATGTGGATGGACGAGGTGTTACGAAATAAATCTTTGTCTGGAGTAACTAAGACCTTTTTAATATAACCTACCTGTAAAGTTACAAACAGATAGGGTGCTGAGTTTTTTAATAAACGCATATATCCCTAGTGGGCAATACATGTATCCTTTTTCAAACATAATTAATGTATTTTCATTGTGTGAATCAGATTTAAGAAGGCACGACGACTACACATGTATGGTTTTATTTTACCATAGCAAATCGTCACACTATAAATCCTATAACATTTTGAACAGAATTTACATTTTACTTTTGTCGGGTGCTTGTGATTTGATTATGTGAATTGTAACAGAAAACATTTATCTGGGACAATCAGAGCATTTTGTCTTGTTCAATGTAAAATAATAATAATAATAAAAACATATTCAGAGTAGTAGTGATCATTGTTATTTATTTAAGAAAATAGTTGTAATTTCATTGTGTTAAAATACATCGGTCTTATAGCATTTCATTCATTATGTAAAATGTTAAAACACCAATGAAACAAGTTAACACTAGAACTGCCGGAATTCCATAACAACTAGAACGACCATAGCCCTTTTAGTCTGCATCACAGAGACACCGCGTGACTGTGACGTATGCCAACAAAGTACCGCGAGAGCCGCACTGCTACGGTTTCAGGGGTGAACGTCATGTTCCCCGGAAACGGCATGCGCCGGTGATCAGCGCGAGATGCATGCCGGTTAGAAATGGGACCGAGTGTGGTCAACCCTGCTCTGATGTCATGCTGACGTATGTCAAAAATCTCCCGCGAACACAAGGCTCACCTGGCAGAATCTGAAGCCGAGCGTAGTTGCTCTCCACCGACTGCGCTGATCAAAAGCATGGTGGGAAACAACTTTACTGACGACACAGCTTGATGTTCATTGGTTTAAACAACCGTGATGTATTGTTCTCTTTTAAAATGTTTGATTTTAATAAAACTCTGATATCATGTTTTATGTGTATACGTTATGCGGTAATATTCCCAAACTATCTCAATGCGTTCTCTATGGCTATGCAATGTAATAAAAAAAAAAAAAAAAAAAAAATGTATTAAAGAAAAAAAGACTGATAAACATGTTTTTGGAATGGAATTAAATAAGTAGACTACTTTCGGTGTCTTACTCATTATATTTATTTTCATATAGGCTAAAAGCACCAAGTCTTAAATACCAACCAATTTATTAGCAACACTGGGGTTATTTTGTAGTATATTTATACCGACTTCACCAGTCTCTGAAAATTCTTCATAAAGAAGACAAAGAATGGTCTTCTCAGTTGCCATAGTTGTAACTCTTGCGTCACCATAACACTGTGTTCAACGCATAACTGTGTACATTTTAAGGTTAAATGCATCAATCTGGTGCAGTTTGAGAGGACAGATTAAGAGCTTCAACTGGCTTCTATCCGTGAACTGTACACATTGAACAAGGAAAAAGCATTGACTTTTACTTGGACATTGAGGGACCTTACACGTTAAGATGAAATCGGATTTTCCCCCAATCATTATTAAAAACAAACTAACAAAGAATGATTGATCCTGATGGGTGTCGGCTCTGGGGACCGTTTTGCATCAAAATAATATTATTTTCACCACAACCATCACGTAAATAGACAGACATAAAAGTTAGGAAACTTCAAAAGCTTCATGCCGTTTAGGACAGTCCTGTTTGTGAATAAAACCAATAATCAAAACAAAATGATAGTCTACAATTGAATACGGTGTAAACCTTTCACGACATGCATCACTATACAGTAGACACACACACACACACACACACACTCACACACACACACACACACACACACACACACACACACACACACACACACACACACACACACACACACACACACACAGACAGAAAATTGGCGACAATGTGTCTGTCGCTGTTATTTTCCCTTGTGTTAGCATTCACATATCTTATTTTTTCTCTTTTGCCAGATTTGTGTGAATTAGATTATTACAGATCTTATTTAACGAGATGAGATCAGGTCTGTCTTTCTAGTCATACAATCAGATTTCAGGATCTCTACCACCTATCACGACATGCATCACTATACAGTAGACACACACTCACACACACACACACACACACACACACACACACACACACACACACACACACACACACACACACACACACACACACACACACGTCCACTTGATGACAGAATGTCTACAAAGGTGTTATTCGCATCACTAACACACACACACACACACACACGCACACACGCACACTCACACACAGACAGAAAATTGGCGACAATGTGTCTGTCGCTGTTATTTTCCCTTGTGTTAGCATTCACATATCTTATTTTTTCTCTTTTGCCAGATTTGTGTGAATTAGATTATTACAGATCTTATTTAACGAGATGAGATCAGGTCTGTCTTTCTAGTCATACAATCAGATTTCAGGATCTCTACCACCTATGGAGATAAAGGGTTCCTTTGAAAATGTAACGGGAAAAAATGGTTTAAATAGCGTACAACCTTTAAAATGATGTTGCCTAAATCATTTACGGAAATCATTTACGGAACGAAGCAGACATCGAAACGCGAACCTACATCATTAGCCTACATCATGTCTGGAAATCAATGCAATGGAGACACTTCACCGGATCAATACTTTGATGAAGATTTATCACAAATTCTGGACGAGATTTGTAAGTATTTTCAACAAAAGGTTTATTTTTTTATGGAATGAATTTGTCAGTAACCCAGACCTAATATATGTTTTGTTCGGTGATCAGATGACAACTCATTCTCCGATGGTGTTTTACCTAGCGATTTTTTTCAAGGTGAGTGTTTATTTTTTTAGTTAGGCTATATCATTTTTCTTAACTTTTTAAAAAGGAAAAAAACATATACTCTTTACAATAATTCAACAGATATCTCAGAGGACACAGCGGCTCACAGCCCTATCACTGCTACGGAGTTATCACGATCATCGATTGAAGGGCCCTATGTGTTAGTAGCGGGCAATGGATACGAGGACATAACTCCATGCTCGACCCCCGAACAGCATGTCTGCGAACAATCAGATCATTCTTCGACGCCTGAATGCAGCACGGATAACGTATACGAACCCGATCAGGAACCAACATGCAGCTACGGGCCAATAACTTCTACCGAACGTCTGAATTTCCGTGTATCTGGAAGAGGTGTGAAACGACTACGAGATGTTTACGGAGAATATGACACGATTAATGGTAGCCAATTACACTATCCTGATAATGGTGCGCTATATTTAGACTATCTATTTTTGTCTTATCATATTTTTTATTCATCGAATTTTAAAAAATAATACATGTTATATTCCAGAACAAAACATCCCTGTACAGTGTACATCCATGTCTGATGACTATGGAGTGTTCAAAAGTGCTTACAAAAGACCTAGTCTGGATTCACATTACCAGTGCTCCAGTCCCAGTGTAAACTCATCGGAATATACCGGTAAGTCACTATACATTTTATTGTATTTTATCTATTAAACATTTCATATAATAAATTATCTTTATGTTTGATCCTAGAACAAAATTACGCCGAAAGAGAATTGGAAATATTCTTGGACTCCCAGGCTGCCGTGTTGCGTCAAGTCAACGACTCTGTATCGGAATCGCCAAGCACCGATGAGGTTAACTCTGTACGGAACGATACCCCGTTATTCGACGAACGAGGTTTTCACAGTCTGAGTTATGATACATTACGTAGTATCAATAGAAATGTTTTGGGTATTTTAGGTCACGTAACACAACCATTAACCTACCAGCAGATGGAGGAGATTACATCAGAGTCGCAAAGGGACATCGTAACGATTCTTCATAGAATGTCAGATAGGCAAAATCAACACACGAATGAGTTAAGGAACACTGCTGAATTTTTTGGGGTCTGCCACGGGCAATTATTGGACGAAAACAGACAAACACGCAATGAATTATTAACCGTTCGTCAGGAGATTGAACAGGTGAGAAGCGATCAACAAACGTTAACAATTGTATTGTCATTAATTTCTGAACGACTAAACGTTGTTCAACGAATGTTGAGAGAATTATACAATCCTTTTATGGGAAGATAAAATGTGATTGTTATTTTTAAAACAAACCCAATCGATTGATGTTATTTCCTTATGAATTTTACGTATACGTTACGTATATACGTGCCTGTATTTCTACTACATTTTACTGTGTGTAGACATTATCGGTAGTCTAATATTAGACTACTTGTGACGTTGTAGCCTACATTTTAAATAAAACAACCCGAACATGTATTCTAAAAGACTATAACCATTTAGTGGAAAAAGTATCATTAAAATGTTGTTTACATTCGCTACCATCTGTTCAGTTATATTCAGTTCTAGGATTTTGTTGAGTTTTACGTGTTCCTAATTGTCACCACTTATCTGCCATCATGGGAACATACACAGCCATTACACTACAGCAATGTGTTTAAGACCCCCGCATATGTTCTGTTTATTGATCGGTATATCATGTGTGCTAACTGTGTATGTTACATACCGTTTGTCCTTCTGCCAGATTATTGTTAATAAACTTTGTGTTGAAATATATTTGTCTACCTTCCAGTTTGTCAGCAACCAGACGTGTTATAACAAAAAGAAAAGTTGATTCTTTTAAGAATCAGTGGTAACGATTTATTTTTAGGTGACATATTTATACGTTACAACATTTACTTAATAGTAATAACAGTAAATTACGCTACAAGTAACTAACCATAAGTCAAATCCTAACCGTAACTATATGGCGGTTACAATTAATATTAAACAATACAAGATTATATTGCTTAAGTTCTGTACATTCAGAATACAAAATGTGAAACAGAGTCATCATTTGCATGCTTTGCGTATTTATCGTAAACTATACTTTTCACTCCTCTTTTCTAGTGATTTGGTCTTTTGAATCTTACACAAATGTATGATGTCTTTAAATGCCAATCCCAATGCATCTTTTTCATTATCGATGTGTATATTAAAATCACCAACAATTAGTACTTTATCTGCAGTCAATATTAATTCTGATAGAAGTATAACTAATATACCGTGGATTGTGAACATTCCATTATCTGTTTATCTTAGTTCAGGTGTTTCTTAGATTTGTGTAGGATGTTGAAATATTAGTTAAAAGGGTATACTTCCATAATATTTTCTTTTAGTAAAGTGTATCACCAAGCACCAAGTTCTGTGTTCGTGGGTGTGATCTCACAGAGATTACAACAATATTACTTTTCTCGAGCACGACATGTATGTAATATGTCTTGTTATCTAGACTTAGCACATCAAACAATATTAGGCTAGAAAGATCTAATACTGAATTAATAACTAAATTAAATAAAATGTACAAAAATTAAAAATGTTGTTTTGATTAAGTCTTTTTACCAACGCAGACCAGGGTTCACAGACCGATTTCTTTTAAATGATTTGGGGGAAACAAAACTCTTTTTTAATTAAAAACAAACCACTGATATGTCATCCGATACATAGTCGGCTTGGGAGTGGGGTCTTGGTGTGGGAGGGTCTTGGTGTGGGAGGGTCTTGGTGTGGGAGGGTCTTTGAGGGGTGTGTTTAGTGGGAGTGGTCTACCTGTGGCTACAGGTCAGATATCGGAGAGGTCAGTCTAACTTTTGGGATGTAAGAGTGCGGTTGCTTTTCGCTGAACTCCTCACGAGGACATTGTGACTTTTGGAATTAAAATCTCTAAACCTATGGATACGGATAAGCGTTCCGGATATACCTCTTGGATAAACCTTGGTCTTGGATATATCTTTGATGTGGAATATACCTTTGTGTTGGATAAACCTTCGGATATACCTTTGGACATAATAAGAATTTTGTTCTTCTTTCAACAAACGGATTTACAAAAACGTAAGGCTATTTTTAGATACTGTGATTTTTAACATGGTGTGGTTTTAATATGTGTTTGAGACACTTTTAAAAGATATTTTATGTTAAATGTAGCATTTTACACATAATGTGTGGATGGATACATTTACTTTTCTGTAAATTATTGATTTTAACATCTTAAAATAACTCTTTTAGAGAAAAATGCAATTTTAACTTATTTCATTAATGTTTTAAAAGTGATGGACAAAAATATACACTTTTAAAGATACTTTATGTAAAATGTAACGTTATAAATAATGTGTGAAAGTTAAATGTTTATGGATCAACGCATTTTTTTATATCTTTAAGAAAATACAGACTTTTAAAGTTATTTTATGTAAAATGTAACATTTTATAAATAATGTGTGAAAGTTAAATGATTACGGATCTACATTTTTAAAAAATTATCTTTTTGTAATGAAAAAAAAAAAACCCTCATTTTAAATAACTCTTTTAGAGAAAAATGCAATTTTAACTTATTTCATTAATGTTTTAAAAGTGATGGAGACTTCATGTAATGAAATTACATCTGCCTTCTTTAATAAATAAAAAACACTGATCTCATCCCTGATCATGTCTTTATTGTACATTTCTTAAAAAAAGTTTTAATATATATTGTCATAATGTTATTTGTTAAACAATATGATGTTTAAACATTATTGTAACTGGATATATCTTTGGAGATAATGAGACTTTTGTTCTTCTTTCAACAAGTGAAATTGTAAAAACGTAAGTCAGTTTTTAAATGTACGTATGTGTTTACGCGTTTGATATGTTTTAATATTTGTTTCTTGTTGTTATAGATGTTTTAATTCTAACACATTTTGATATCTTTAAGAAAATGCAATTTAAACTTTTAAAAGATACTTTATGTAAAATGTAACATTTTATAAATAATGTGTGAAAGTTAAATGATTACGGATCTACATTTTTAAAAAATGATCTTTTTGTAATGAAAAACTCTCTTAACTTGTAAATGACTGAACATTGATTTTCAGTGTTTTAACATTTATGTTTTAACATAAAATGTTGTTTTAGATGTTGTAATGCTAACACATTTTTTATATCTTTAAGAAAATACACACTTTTAAAGGTATTTTATGTAAAATGTAACATTTTATAAATAATGTGTGAAAGTTAAATGATTATGGATCTACATTTTTTTAAAAATTATCTTTTTGTAATGAAAAAAAACCCTCATTTTAAATAACTCTTTTAGAGAAAAATGCAATTTTAACTTATTTCATTAATATTTTAAAAGTGATTGAGACTTCATGTAATGAAATTACATCTGCCTTCTTTAATAAATAAAAAACACTGATCTCATCCCTGATCATGTCTTTATTGTACATTTCTTAAAAAACGTTTTAATATATATTGTCATAATGTTATTTGTTAAACAATATGATGTTTCAACATTATTGTAACTGGATATATCTTTGGAGATAACGAGACTTTTGTTCTTCTTTCAACAAGTGAAATTGTAAAAACGTAAGTCAGTTTTTAAATGTACGTGTGTTTACGCGTTTGATATGTTTTAATATTTGTTTCTTGTTGTTATAGATGTTTTAATTCTAACACATTTTGATATCTTTAAGAAAATGCAATTTAAACTTTTAAAAGATACTTTATGTAAAATGTAACATTTTATAAATAATGTGTGAAAGTTAAATGATTATGGATCTACATTTTTAAAAAATGATCTTTTTGTAATGAAAAAACTCTTAACTTGTTATATTTTTCTGTAAATGACTGAACATTGATTTTCAATGTCTTTAAACACAATGTTATTGTGAGAACACTAAAGATATGTGTATTTTAACTTTATACAACGTTTTATATTATTAAATATATAATTTAATATATAATTTAATTTATAATATCTCCCTGGTTCTGTTCACGCCCATATGGGAGGAGCAAGCGTGTGAAAATTCTCACGGTCACGTGACTTGTCCGGAGGTGGGTAGAAAGGGGCGGGGCAAGCGTGGGAATTTCCCACGGTCAAAAAGGGGGCGGGGCTTAAGGGCCATAAATCACTCAAAGTGACATATGTAGCCCTTTAACCTCTCTCTGACAGCATAGCCTCTATGGGACTGACAGGAAGAACGAAAGACTCGGACCCGAACCCGAACTCGAGACTCGAAAGATGAACTAATCTTTTCTGTTTCCGGCCAAGCAGACAGATCAGAGTCAGACACTGACGAGTCACTGACCCATATGTTGCGTAATGCGCATGCGCGGTCAACACAAAATGAACGAATCATTCTCCGAGACAACTCGGTAGTCCCGAGTCATATTAAAGATTCGTTCAAAATGAACGAATCGTTCATGAACGACACATCACTAGTGGGTAGCAGCAAGTGGGTGGAGCTTTAGCCGCAAGTGGGCTGTACAAACTTCCAGAGGATTTTGATTGGTTTATTTAGTATCACCTGTGTTGTAGTAGCCAGAGCCATAGAGAGAAAGAGTTGCGACACTCCCATAGACCTCCGTTGTAAACAATGGCGGCGCTTTTAACCGCCTACTTCCGGGATTAGAAGATCGGAATAGTTCCAAACACTGTCATTTTGGCGTTGGACCCCATTCACTTACATTGCAGCGTGTCGAGTTGTTCCAGAGTTAAGTTGTTGAGATATCGACCTCTTTTGAATTGTCAACTGTCTATATTGTATCAGAGGCCCTTTGCGATGCTTATACTGGTCTTCATTTGTACATGCACAGCGTAATTATTTATATTTTATGTTGGATGTTTCAACCAATTTTCAAGCACTGCGCTAGCTAGTTAGCTAGCGCGACTTCGTCAGCTGTCACTGTGACAGTAAGAGTTCGGTAATGAATCGCTACCACCTTTATAGCAACTTTTATTTAATTTAATTTTTTGGGATATACTAACTTTTCATTATGTTTTATTGTCTTGAGTGAAGCGGCTTGTGAGAACAATGCTGGACCTCTAGGATTGTTATGGGATCACCAGTCCTGTCGTTTCATGGATCACCTGCCCCTGGTTTTTTTTTTTCTTGTTCACACACAAGCACACATTTTTGTTGTCTGTCATTGTTTAATAAAAAAAATATTTAAGCGAACTCTGAACGGACGGCCACGGCAGACCTCTTTGCGTGATCACGAAGGTAGGCTAATGGCTGAATCAAAATTTATAAGCAAAATCACGGGAATCAATAGCCTAATACAGCCCAGCTGTGCTAAAATAAATATCATGAGACGTCCATCATCAGATGAATGATATGGAAAAGTTAAGTTAGAGCCGCTAAAGCCAGTGCTACTACCCATGCGAACATGAACACTATGCTTTTCCCTCCAAAAATATAACCTAAAACTTATCTCCAAATGCAAAACTGACATTAACAAAATGCAATAATGCAATAACAGCTGAAAAAGTACTTGGGTGTGTGTTTTATTTTATATTTACCGTTCAATAATGCAATCGCTGCTGTCTGTCCCATAGAAGAACATGACAGCCAGCGTGTGTTTTGGAACTATTGGGGCTTACATGAACCACGTGACAGCCATAGCGGCGACATCAAAGAGTGTCGCAACTCTTTCTCTCTATGGCTCTGGTAGTAGCCATTGGTTTATGCTCCACAGTTGGTGGCGGTAATGTGTAAATTTTGTTGCGATCCATCAGAAAACAAAGAAGAAAACCGCTTTCACATGTCAGCGTGCCGTTGAGATGAAGGGGTAAGCTTGTTGTACAGTTTTTAGTTTTGTAAAAAAGCATTATAAGTTCTGAAAAAGACCATTTCATAATGGCGTTTGTACACTGTTTTTAGTCTTGATGTATTAAAAAAAGAATAAGGGTAAAGTGTTTTAGTAGCACACAAATTACAAAATCTGTAACGTGCATGACAAGATCTTTTCTGCATTCCATTTCTACAATTTGCTCTCCAGATTATGGATTGTGAAGACCATAATAAGGTATTGTGGCAGTGTAATTTTTGTACGTTTTAGGACTGCATTGATTTTCAAATTGTAAATGTCTTAAACGTTTTGTAAATGGATTTGATATTAGAATACAACTCCTAACTTAATTGTACAATGCATGCAATTCTTTTAAAACTTGTTTTCATTGTAGTTATGCTTTTTTCTGCGTAATCCACAATGTAATGTAATTATTTTTATAAAATGTATTACTCATAACAATCAGTGAAATCGATGTGAAACGCATGTTATTGTGCTTCTTATGGCTAGAAAGTAAATATTGACATTAAAAAATAAAATGCATAACAAGAACATCATTGATAATGTCAAATGTTATGTTCATATTTTTTTCTCACCTCAGGTGTTGCATGCTGGAAAAATAAGTCGTCTCACTACAAACAGCTCTTCTGGAGGATGTACTCAATCTCCACTTGTTTGGAGTGTGGGTTTGAGTACAAATGCTGCACACCTGGGGGGTATTCCAGAAAGCAGGTTATGTGACATACCCGGGTAAGTTTAAGGGTAAGTTAGTGGATAACCTCAACTTTCGGTTCCAAAAACGGAGGTAACTTTCTGGGTATGTATGTAACCATAGGAACTTACTCTCTGAAGATAACCTGCTCGGTAGCAGGTTATGTTCCAGGGTTAGTTTGTTTCAGAAGGTTACTGAGCATGGCGTGCCGTTTTAAAGACGATCCAGTGGATGTGGAAGTACAGATAATACGAATTCTTTTCCGCCGTGAGAGGGTGATACAACCACGAATCAATGTGTTTTCATATCCAAATGAATATTGCGGGAGCGTTGCCGTTTTTCAAAAGAATCGTTAATTTATTAAACGTAGATAATGGAGTTAAATATTTAACTCCATTTATTTAACTTTTTTGCGACGGTGAGTTTTTTTTGTATACAATTAGGCGATGCAGAGCATGTGGGAAAGGCAATTGTGTGTAGGGCTGTTTGTACAGTATGCATTGCACTCAAACGGTTCCTACACACTTTTGTGCAGTTCCCTGGCCATAAACCACTGAGGGTCATTAAAGAGGAATTCCACAGAGTGGCGGGTTTGTCCATTCTATGATATTCTATGAAAGACCATTTTAGTTACATAGCACTATACTTAATCTATTCATACTGTATACAGTGACAGTCACAATAATGTTTAAAGTTTCTAATTATATAACTTTCAATTTCAGGGTTCCCAAATGTGATTGGGTGCATTGATGGAACCCACATTCCCATTAAAGCTCCTTCAGTCAATGAAGGAGACTATGTTAATAGGAAGTCAATCCATAGCATCAATGTGCAGGTGACAATAGATTTTTTGGGTGCTAAATGTTTGGGTGTTTAAACCATTAAATCACCCTCATTACTGGTCCCTACTAACTAGGTAATATGTGATGCAACCCACCTCATCACTAATGTTGAAGCCAAATGGCCAGGGTCTGTACATGATGCCAGAATGTTTAGGGAGTCATCATTGTGCCACAAATTTGTTTTTTTTTATGCAATTATACACTTTAACTACCTTTATATGACACTTCAATGGTTACTTGCTGGGGGACAGAGGGTACCCCTGTCTGCCCTATATGATGACACCCTACCCTGAACCTGAGCCTGGCCCACAGCAGAACATGGACCATAGGCATCCTGAAGGCAAGGTTTCAGTGCCTGCGTGGGCTCAGGTCAACCCAGAAAGGTCATGTGACATCACAGCTGCTTGTGTTGTTCTTCACAACATTGCCACACTGAGAGGTGAGAGGGCCCCCCTTCTCTTGAAGATGGCCAAGAGGAACCCCCAGTGAACCCAGTAGACCAAAGAGATGGCAGGGTGGTACGAGACATGATTTGCCAAAATCACTTTAATTAAAACCAGTTAACAGTCAAGTGTTGTTCATTGTTTCTTTATTTCCTGTAACAAAAGACATTTGTATTTATTGCTTTAGATTTCATTCATCAACCAATGACAGATTAATGTTCACATACTTTTTCCCACCTTAAGCTGGTGCTCCAGCAATTCAAGTCTGGCCTTTTTTTAGGTTAAGCCTTTTCTCCTCCATTTGAAGCTGTATAAGGTCCATCTCCATGTCACTTTTTCTGATTTGCTTTTGAAGGTGGACCTTATACAGCTATTTGGCAGGCAACTAGAAAGACAGAATAATTAAACATGACTGATAAAGTCTGTAATACAAACACAGACCAAATATTTAAATGAGGAAGGAGAACTGCAGAACATTTCTTACACTGCTAAGATTCTGTGTGGAGGTAGATGGACCCTCATCTGTATTCAAATCTACTGCCATATTCTGTAAAATGACAATGACAATTTATTTATTCTCTTATGCAAAAAAGGGGGAATTCATTCTATGCATCATACCTCTATGGGCCTCCCCACATTTTCTGTTTCTGTCACAGCAGAAGTGGTCTCTTCATCTTCAGCCTACAGTGAAAATAAGGAAGGATGCTTGGTCTAGCAAACAGAAACCTAAAGACAATAATCACTTACAACTGTGACAGAGTGTGGTGTTGCAGGAGGATCCAATAATACAATGTGGCCATCAGCAACTGCAAGATAATTAAACCAATAAGATAATCATGCATATTCAATACTCAATGTATATTCTTAAACAAATACAACTAATAAAGAAGGACATTAGGAACATCTAATATGGAGTCAAAGCAGCATGCATACTGCACAAGTGAATCAATGACTGTAAAATGCATTCAAAATGCCTATTTAAAACGGTGACAATGTTGATGATTTTCTTTATTAAAACACTGACAAAAACAGTGAAAACATCAATAAATCATAAGTATTAATATGGTACACCAACATTTTACTAAGCCACTTGTCTTGGTAGCTGAGTCCGATGAACTGCCCCCTGGAATCCCATCGACCACAGGTCGCCCTTTATTAAGGGATAGTGCCAGCTCCTCAGCTGGGGTGAGGGAAGGTGGAGGTGGACCCCCACCTGTTTTACGGGCCTCAGCCTTCTTTCTATTGGCTACATAGAAAACTAAATTACATGGCGTCAGTAACAAGTTTAGAAAATATTACCTTGCTGGAGAATGTTTTTGTGTTTCATTTTGACTTGGCTCACACTTCTTCTGGCTCCAGAAGGATTACACCTGATAAAACAAGAAGCCAACATATTACTAGCCAATTATGTGCATTACTAGGCCTACTGTAATATTAAGAAATGTATGGAAGCCAACAAGTAAATACTTGTCTATTTTTACTACATGCCCCAAATAATTTTTGCGTCACAATGAAAGGGGAAAATAGCCCATTTATAATTTTACAAACTCGTGCATTTACTCTGTCCGTTATTTTTTGCCAAGCCAACTCTCTTTCTTTTGCTGATGCAGCAGTATTGTTTTTTTTTTGTTTGTTTTTTTATAATGGGCTTATAGTCCTTATAAGCAAGCATTAAAACCTCCAACTCAGTTTCACTTAAGTATGTAGCTCGCTTTTTTTCTCCCTGGGTTTCCATGGTGACTCCTGAAATCGGCGATCCATTGAAAATGTCTTTATGTACTCACCGTGCGCGCGCATTAACTCTGGGTAACCAGTAGGAGGTTGATTAAACTAACTCTTCTCAGGTGTTTTGGAACCGACATACTCATGGTATGCGGGTTTGGGGTAAATCAACCCAGAGGTTATGATTTACCAAATGGTAAGTTAACCAAGCTTTCTGGAATACCCCCCAGGTACGTTTTGTGTAAATTGGTGATGAATAAACTAGTTAGTCTAAAGGAAAACTAAAAATCTAATTTACTTATGTCATCCCTTGGAGTTTAAAAGTTCTGGACACCATTCATTTGCATGGCATGGAGCTACAGAGCTGAGAAATTATTCTTAATGTTTGTAAATGTTCAATGTCAACTATAAACTCTAGTTCTTATTGTGCTTCTTGTGTATCCACCAGGTTATGCTGGGAAGGGAAAGCGAGGCGAGCTCCAGGGCATTTATTCAGAAACCTTCCACCCTGGATTTTGCAGTTTTCACTGCATGCAGATCAGTTCTAATGAGCTGATATAGTGTCCTTACAAATAACAAAAAAAGACAAAAAATAATAAAATAAAATAAACACTTTTGCAATCAATTCTGAGTGACTTGTACATGATTTTATTAATTGAAAAAAATCATTTATCCACCCTGAGATTTAAATGTAATGTATGTGTAACACGTTCAGAAGAACATTAGTCTGCTATTTAAAAAAATTATGCAGCAAAGATGGATGGTAAATTTGTTTTTGTTTTTTTACATTAGCCAAATGTTTTTCATGTATTTACACATTCACTTCACTGAGTTCGATTGCATCACATTTTAATATGTTCATTTACTTGATACTGTAGAATTGTAGAATATATATCTAATATTCAGAAATATGCTTGAATAAGGCCTACAGCCTGATGAATTTAAAACACCATCACTTTAAGTATGGTAAAAGGTGTAAAGACGTGACTTCATCATTGACAGTGAGTGGTATTGGACACAAAATAATAACAAAGCTGTAAGAAATCAGACCATGATGAGGAATGTAATATTTTATCGTTTATTTTCATTACTGTCACTACTTCCTGCCATAATCATTCACCGCCGTCCTCGGCAATGACAGCTTGGGGATTTCCGCATAAGCTCCTCCCACTTGCGGCGTAAACTCCTCCTACTTGCACATTTCTGAAATCCCTCCTACTTGCGGCATAAGCTCCTCCCACTTGCGGCGTAAGCTCCTCCCACCTGTAGGTCTCCGGGCTGCAGCGATACATACATGCCCAATTGGGCGGTTTTGCAATCTATTTTGCGGGCAAAAATGGGTTTGGGCGGGTGGATAAAAGTTGGGCTGGTTTCGGATCAGTTCGGCGGGTTTTTGTTCCCGAAACACCGGCACTTCAGATCCTTATTCATGCGACCCAATGTTCAGCAGGCAGTAGTCTCACTCACTCACACACGCACACACACCTCACAACACTCCCTCCCACTACCTTAAAGTGACGCACGCACGCCAACACAGATTTGAATGTTGCGATATGATTTTGTCAAAGGTTTAATAGACAGACGAAATGGAAGAAGAACGCGTGAGTGTTTGAATCGAGATCACAGACTTTTAAAGAATGGTGCAGCTCTGTAACGACACATTTCATCCTTTGTTGAAACGAAAGTGGCTATAACTTCGGTCAACCTCATCTATAAGCAAGGGCAAAAAAAAAAAAAAAGCTATTTAATTTGAATTAATATCTGTAATAAAAAAAATCGATTTTAAAATCACTACAAAAAAATCGATTTTTTTTCTCCAAGCCCTAATATGCATGTTTTATGTTGCCATTTGAAATAACTGAAATGTTAAAGTGGGTTATTTTTTATGTCCATATATCCACTGTTTTTATGTTGAATGCTTTTTTTCCAAGTGACTTTTATTGACAATAAAGAGACTCATCGATAAGTTGATCGCATTATTTTCCGTAACATAAGCTTATAGTTTAGTAGAATAGTCTGATTGAGGTCAGTAGCCTACTTTTGCGTTCATTTGATTGAATATTGTTTCTAAAATTGGATAGGCTAAGTCGAAAAATGGGTCATTTTAAAGCTGGTTAATGATTTTAATGTGTTTAAACGAGAAACAAGCCACACAAAAAATTGGGCGGTTTTTTGGGCGGTTTTTGACGAGGTTTTGGGCTGGAAAACCTTGCTGGCACCTGGCAACCCTGAAGGCAGCTGATATCTGATTTTTCATCTCTCCAGCAAAGCTCACGCATCGCTGGATCCGGAGAGAGAAGTATGGGAAGCCAAACAAACCAAAAGTGGGACGAGACAGCGGGGGTTTACAGAGCTCGCGCCGCGCTGACATGTCATCTGAGCGGTTCAATGGTCTGAGCCGCGCGGCCGATTCGTTATGGCGGGCCGGAAGGTTCAAAAATAGGACTAATGATTTGTCTTGGGAAGTCACTTTACTATAGCCACTAGCTACTGACTTTCCCACTGATAGGCCAGCAGTGGATCTGTATACGTACCCTCCTCACACAGCGGGCGACTCACTCTCCTCACACAGCGAGCGTAGCGCGGACGTGTTTCCTAGCGACACCCAATGGGCAGCGCGGCGCGAACAATCCTCACCAGCGCTGCGCTGACCAATAGGGGTTATGCGGAACGCCCAACGCTCGAACCGGAAAACGGGTATAAACATTTCCGGTTTGCATTACCGTACGCATCTGCAGCGGTAGGTTATCTCTGAAGTAACTTATTTTGCGCTTTTTTTAGAATACAATTCTTATTTCTGTTTTAATCAAAATGTCACGAATGCTTAAGTATCAGAAAAAAAAAATTTATAAAAAAAAATAAAATGCAGTCTTGATTTGATTGTTTTAACCGTCTGCAAGCAAATATAAGAGGTTAAACTACTATGATAGCATACAAGTCTAAACTAACTTACTGATAGTTAGCTAACTCTACATCGGGTGCCATTAGCAAAAGCTACATATACTAACTGACATACCTTCATAATCATGAATAAATGAGGAGGCGTAAAACTTAAATCCTTTATTTAATGGAGTACTCGGGGCTCTGGAAGTCCGTTTGGCAATACGATGTACATCTGAAATGGATAGAATGGGTAGCTCCTGTAAACACCGGCTATAAAAGGTCACCATTCCTACGCTGTGTTTACCTCAGTAGCTGACGACCGGAAGTAGTTATATCTGTTTTGTAGAACCCGGAAGTATGTTGCGCATAACCCCTATTTACACAGCGCAGCGCAAACCATACATGCAAATAAATGTAGGCTACAATAAAGAAAGCCCTCCTTCCTTACAAAAAAATTGGTTCTCTGCTTAAGTTTAGGAGTTTTTCCCCTACAGAAGACAAAGAAGAAGAAAGACAAGATGAAATGCATACATTTCTTATGTTTATTATCTTTAATAGTGTTAGTAAAGAGTAGTGTTGTGCGTCGATACTTTGAAGAACTGCACATATGTATAGAGACTACGGAAAGAGCTGTACAAAGCAGAAACTTCAATGACTTTCAATCAGGGGCGATTCTAGGATTTTTCCAACTGGGGGGCACAAGTTAATACAGTGGGGCCAATCTTATGTTGTGTTTATATGTAAAACTGTAGAGATTTTTAATGGCATTTATTCAATGCTGTAAATAAGAACAGTCAAATTCAATTTGTATTAACTTTTCGCTGTTCAGAAGTGAAAAACTGTAATAAATACAAGAATCCAATCTGTGAATATAGTACAACTCACAAAAATAATAAAACTCAACATTAGGTTATAAACTTTACACAAATCCTCACAACCTTAAATGCTTTGGCAAAAATAAATAAATAGAACAGCCTAATTTATACAAATGCATAGGCCTATGTATTCATATAATAAATACACAATTAATTAATATAACTTTAATAATTAAATACAACAATAATAACTTGTATCCACATCCTATTAAATTTGCATAGCAGCATTTGCATTGATGAATAGACAAAATCTAAATATGCCAGGGCTAATTAGCCTTGTGCATATATGATTGTACTATATCCATACTTTCTGTTAGAGGTATAGCTTTGTACAGCTCTTTCCGTAGCCTCTATACATATGTGCAGTTCTTCAAAGTATCGACGCACAACACTACTCTTTTACTAACACTATTAAAGATAATAAACATAAGAAATGTATGCATTTCATCTTGTCTTTCTTCTTCTTTGTCTTCTGTAGGGAAAAACTCCTAAACTTAAGCAGAGAACCGATTTTTTGTGAGGAAGGAGGGCTTTCTTTATTGTACATTTATTTGCATGTATGGTTTGCGCTGCGCTATATAAATTGGTCAGCGCAGCGCTGATGAGGATTGTTCGCGCCGCGCTGCCCATTGGGTGTCGCTAGGAAACACGTCCGCGCTGCGCTGACGAATCGGCCGCGCGGCTCGGACCATTGAACCGCTCAGATGACATGTCAGCGCGGCGCGAGCTATGTAAACCCCCGCTGTCTCCCATAGAGAAGCCTTTTCAGCGGGACGAGCCATCAACTGAAGCTGCTGGCCACGCCGCCTATAAATAAGGCTCGAAGGCAGCTGATATCTGGTTTTTCATCGCCGAAGCGAACCAGAGCGTGTTGCATGCATGGCAAGATACGCAGTACTCGTTCCCTCTTCTAGAGAGAACCGAGGTTACTACTCGTACTGCGTAAGTATCTTACGCTAGGGGACCCAATGTAAAACGCCGTGCGTGCTGGGATCTAAAACCAATAAACCTGAAGGCGAAACGCTCAGGGTTCACAGTGCATAATCACCAAGGGAACTCACAGAGAGTTCGGGAGCAGGCTTATTTCATTTAAACAGGATTAGATCCCGGCTTCATAAGCGGAGCTGATACGGGAAGTCCAGCACAGCGCGATAGTGCAATTTCTGAGATATAGGCTATATATTTTTTTTCTCGTGAGATTGTCGTTTATTAACAATACGCATTATTAACAATACACACTGATCTTGTAATGGGGCATGTTGACACACTAATCTGGGGAAATGAGAAACTCTTTCCATTAAAAACAACAACAACTGTTCATTTGATGAACTTTGTAGGCTACATGTGAAATAAAGCTAATAATTTACATTTTGAATTGTAGTGATTGAACCAGTCAGTGTCTGTCAGTGTTACTCTGAAATCAGAATCAAGGACTGGAACTAACCTTTATTAATATAGATATAATATACTTGTATACTTTTACAATGCATTTTGATTTAAAACGCTATTATGGCAAATGTCGCTTTAATGGTCATTTCAACACAATAAATAAATGAGAGAGAGAGAGAGAGAGAGAGAGAGAGAGAGAGAGAGAGAGAGAGAGAGAGAGAGAGAGAGAGAGAGAGAGAGAGAGAGAGATATTCATCATTAATGTTGTTTCAAATCTGATATAATAATGACTGACGGCCACAAGAGAAACAATTTTGATTGTAGTTTAGTTTCTCTTTTCTACTCAGATGATTCTGTCATGTTTAGTTTGTTGAGTTTCTCATTTCCCCAGATTAGTGTGTCAACATGCCCCATTACAAGATCAGTGTGTATTGTTAATAATGCGCTGTTTTCCCCTGTGCAATAACTGTGAAAATGAGAGTGATTTGTATGGAAGTAAAATAATGTCAAATGTTTTTGAAATAAAAAAGCCTGTTGAATTGCACTACTTAAAAAAAATAGGCATTGCATTAACCATGCTTGTATTTTTATGGGCTGAAATTTAACATGGTTGAATATTTAAGCTGTGAATATTTCAATTAAAAACATTTCAAATACATTTCCATTATTAAAAATTCAATAATCCATATTTCATATTTCACTTCCAAAATATTCAAACTGTTTAAAAATAAAACCTATAATATTCAACAGGCAATTTTCGGTCCATTTTATTTCGCTTTGCAAATTCGCTTCCACAAATTCAGGGTTCAAATTCGACATTAAATTCAACATTGACATCCAGGAACTGCAGGAAAAGCAGTAGATTGCCGAGCATACTCTCCATCTGCTGTTAGTCGACCCCACCAGCAGGAGGTGTAAAAGCACGTGTTGTTGACGAGGACCAGCAACAGTTAGAGCAAGCCATTCATTTATAAAATGAAAAATGATTATCTGTGTCAGTATATATGCTGAAAAGATGATAAACACACAAAAGCTGTGTTTATGTTTCATTCAATAACTTCATTGTTATTTTCCCTGTGTAGCCTACATGTTTATCAGCTTTCTCTACCATGAACGGGATTATAATCTGTTTCCCCCAGTACCTCATACTCAAGGATTCCCCTCCCGTCGGAACAAAACGCTTAATGTAGCTTTATGGACTAATACAGTGATATAAAAGACCAAACTCGCACCTTATTGGGGATGTAGGCTGTAGGCTTATAGGCTACAAGGCAAGCAGATGGACTCAGAATATGAACTTAACGCGCAAAGTTTCATGCAGAGTGTTTTGTGATATACTGGTATAAAATCAACACTTGATCAAGACTAACACTTTCTCTTCTATTCTCTCTCTCTCTCTCTCTCTCTCTCTCTCTCTCTATAGATATATATATATATATATATATATATATATATATATATATATATATATATATATATACAGTGGTTAAAGTGGGATTTGGCAGGTGGGGGAACCCTCAAATTTTGTGTAGGTGCAACAGGGAAAAATGACTCACCGTGGGACTACATATTGAGTATCGTGGTATAGCAATACTTTTTGGGACAAGAATGTCACTGTGGCACTGGCACCAAGTATGGCACACAATACTTATTTAATACTTTAATGTTTTAATTTTGGTCCATCTATACATCTACAATGATATGATGACGATACTATGTTAAAATTGCTGAACACGCCGATATTGAACACAACCTTGTTTTTCACAATGTAAATTTAAACCTAAAAATGGGAAGTCCAAAACTGACTACAATGTGCGGTAGTTAGGGGGGTTCGGGGGCATGCTCCCCCGAGAAAATTTGGATTTCTCTGACCTACATTATGTTAAAATTTAGGGCTTTTGAAGGCCAAATAAATAAATAAAAAAAAATTGATAAGAAATAGCTTAAAACTTGGTCATTAGATTATTTGTCAATACCTGCTCTCTCCTCATCTTCATCTTTCTTTTTCTCTCAGTCTCCTTCTGCCCTAATTCTTCCCCTCCTAAAGCTGAACTTTGACTGATAGTCTTTTCATTTTCATCTGTGTCAGTGAAGAAAGTAAACAGGCTCAACTGATATTTATATGTTTTATGAATAATTTTCTGAGACAAGTTAATTTACTCAATTCTACCAGGAAAGCTTTAGCCTAAGTCAGTACTGCCAATAGGAACCTTCTACAAGCTTTGGAGTTTGAAAACGTCTGTTTTTAAATGTTAAAAGTAATTTTAAATAATACAAATTATAGTCTACGTTTAATGCAGTTGGTGGAATTGGCAGACGTTCCCTTTAGCATCATGCGCTGTGGAAACGCGTCAAAGCATTCTCGATTATAAATATAATATGCAATATAATAATAAAATATATTACAAGGGAAAACAAATGTCCGGCGAATATCGAACCTTCACGCATTAGTAACCGCTGGCGTTCAGCGGGGAGGGGAGGCGTGAACCGGTGTAGATGCTCTAAAATCAGACATGAGAACCGTGAGAACATAACATAACGTCGGGAAGCGTGTTTGTGAATGCGGGGCCAGGCGGTGATATTCAGTTTTGATATGATGAATAATGAGAATCATTGAATTTGCTTAGAATGATTGATATGATTTGATTTGAATCTATTTATTTTTTAATTTATCTGAGGTACCGGAACGCAGTTCCGGACCGTTCCGGCCCACTTTAACCCCTGTATATATATATATATATATATATATACACTCACCTAAAGAATTATTAGGAACACCATACTAATACTGTGTTTGACCCCCTTTCGCCTTCAGAACTGCCTTAATTCTACGTGGCATTGATTCAACAAGGTGCTGAAAGCATTCTTTAGAAATGTTGGCCCATATTGATAGGATAGCATCTTGCAGTTGATTTGATTTGTGGGATGCACATCCAGGGCACGAAACTCCCGTTCCACCACATCCCAAAGATGCTCAATTGGGTTGAGATCTGGTGACTGTGGGGGCCATTTTAGTACAGTGAACTCATTGTCATGTTCAAGAAACCAATTTGAAATGATTCGAGCTTTGTGACATGGTGCATTATCCTGCTGGAAGTAGCCATCAGAGGATGGGTACATGGTGGTCATAAAGGGATGGACATGGTCAGAAACAATGCTCAGGTAGGCCGTGGCATTTAAACGATGCCCAATTGGTACTAAGGGGCCTAAAGTGTGCCAAGTAAACATTCTGTTTACGCCAAATTCTGACTCTACCATCTGAATGTCTCAACAGAAATCGAGACTCATCAGACCAGGCAACATTTTTCCAGTCTTCAACTGTCCAATTTTGGTGAGCTCGTGCAAATTGTAGCCTCTTTTTCCTATTTGTAGTGGAGATGAGTGGTACCCGGTGGGGTCTTCTGCTTTTGTAGCCCATCCGCCTTAAGGTTGTGCGTGTTGTGGCTTCACAAATGCTTTGCTGCATACCTCGGTTGTAACGAGTGGTTATTTCAGTCAAAGTTGCAACCAGGCATTTTCGCCCACAGGACTGCCACATACTGGATGTTTTTCCCTTTTCACACCATTCTTTGTAAACCCTAGAAATGGTTGTACATGAAAATCCCAGTAACTGAGCAGATTGTGAAATACTCAGACCGGCCCGTCTGGCACAACAATGCCACGCTCAAAATTGCTTAAATGACCTTTCTTTCCCATTCTGACATTCAGTTTGGAGTTCTGGGGCCGTATTCACAAAGCATTTTATCTTACCACTAGGAGTACTTCTAAATCGCACTAAAAAATTTTAGCTAGGAGTTTTCTCTTAAAAGTTATTCACAACGCCTTTCAGACCTACTCTTAGTAAAGAAAAATGTCAACTCCTAAACTAAGAGTGAGTCTTCGTTGCTATGGATGACGTCATTACTCATGCAAGAGCTCGACTGAAGTGACCACCTTGATTGGCTGATGATTGTAACGCGGGAATGATTCCAAACACCTCCCCTACGATGATGAGTGACAGGTCTGAGAATGCGTGCGCTATACAAGTAGTGCGAAGGACGGAAGATGATGAATAACTGAATAAATAGCCTAAATGAATAAAGAGTAAGGCAAAACAAATAGCCTAGTAGCCTAATGAAACATATGGATTGATGCAATATCTTTGCAACATTATTGAATTAATCTGTCACTATATGCCTCTGCCTACGTTTGCAAAGAGAAGAACATTTTAATTTGATTCACACTGAAACGTTACAATTAGTTTACATGCAATGAGTAGCCTAGTTTTGGTTGTTGTTGGTGGCGTTATTGCATCCCTAGTTATGCCTACAATGCAAAATTGTTCCCTCGCGATTGGAAGCTCCTGTAGCCGCCGCATACACATTTCAAAACATCGCAACGTGAAATGCCACAAAAAGCGGTTTGTGAATAGGTCTTAGTGAGTTAGGAGTCCTCTCGACTTCTTTTAAGCTGTCCCAGGCTTAGGTGCTACTTTTAGGGCTAAAATGCTTCGTGAATTACTCTTAGTCAAAAAAATTAGGAGTCCTAAAGTTACGAGTGACACGCCCATTATTTTTAGGAGTTGCTCCTAAATTCACCAGTTAGGAGCTACTTTTAGCCTTAAAATTCTTTGTGAATACGGCCCCAGGAGATTGTCTTGACCTGGGGCCGTATTCACAAAGCATTTTATCTTACCACTAGGAGTACTCCTAAATCGCACTAAAAGATTTTAGCTAGGAGTTTTCTCTTAAAAGTTATTCACAACGCCTTTCAGACCTACTCTTAGTAAAGAAAAATGACAACTCCTAAACTAAGAATGAGTCTTCGTTGCTATGGATGACGTCATTACTCATGCACGAGCTGGACTGAAGTGACCACATTGATTGGCTGATGATTGTAACGCGGGAATGATTCCAAACTCCTCCCCTACGATGATGAGTGACAGGTCTGAGAATGCGTGCGCTACACAAGTAGTGCGAAGGACGGAAGATGATGAATAACTGAATAAATAGCCTAAATGAATAAAGAGTAAGGCAAAACAAATAGCCTAGTAGCCTAATGAAACATATGGATTGATGCAATGTCTTTGCAACATTATTGATTAATCTGTCACTATATGCCTCTGCCTACGTTTGCAAAGAGAAGAACATTTTAATTTGATTCACAATCAAACGTTACGATTAGTTTACATGCAATGAGTAGCCTAGTTTTGGTTGTTGTTGGTGGCGTTATTGCATCCCTAGTTATGCCTACAATGCAAAATTGTTCCCTCGCGATTGGAAGCTCCTGTAGCCGCCGCATACACATTTCAAAACATCGCAACGTGAACTGCCACAAAAAGCGGCTTGTGAATAGGTCTTAGTGAGTTAGGAGTCCTCTCGACTTCTTTTAAGCTGTCCCAGGCTTAGGTGCTACTTTTAGGGCTAAAATGCTTCGTGAATTACTCTTAGTCAAAAAAATTAGGAGTCCTAAAGTTACGAGTGACACGCCCATTATTTTTAGGAGTTGCTCCTAAATTCGCCAGTTAGGAGCTACTTTTAGCCTTAAAATTCTTTGTGAATACGGCCCCAGGACCACACCCCTAAGTGCATTGAAGCAACTGCCATGTGATTGGTTGATTAGATAATTGCATTAATGAGAAATTGAACAGGTGTTCCTAATAATCCTTTAGGTGAGTGTATATATAGTATAGTATAGTAGGCTATGCCTACGTGTATTGCATTAGCTTAAACTGGGAAGAGTCATAGCACTTGCATATTGTTGTCCTCCTATTGTTAGTTTAACTGTAAATCGCTTTGGATAAAAGCGTCTGCTAAATAAATGATTAAATGTAGCCTAATAAATGTAAAATTGGCTTGACATTGGACATTCGCACATTTAGGGACCGTCTCCAAAGTTGCATACATGTTTCTAACTTAAACAAACTTTAATTTATTTGAATAAATATCAAAAATAAAAAAGGGTGCGCATTATGCCTGACAGTACATGAACACTTTACAGTTGGTTTTATGACTGTAAGTCGTTCTATTCAAATGCTATCTAAGTTAGAAACGTGTATACCAAAGTCGTATACACTTTAGAGACGGTTCCTAAATGTCAGCATTAAGCTTTGCGCGTTATTTGAGTCCATCTGCTTGCCTGTGAGTTTGGTTTTTAATATCACTGTAGTCCATTAAGCTACGTTAAGCGTTTTATATCCAGCAGGGGAATCCTTAAGTATTGAGGGAAATCCTAATAGCCTGCATGCAGCACATCGCCACAATATAAAGTTAAGGCAACTAAACAACCAAGAGAAATATATGTCAACCTCAAAAATGTAACATTGGATCTGTATATCCACATCGGGGAATAACATTAATCTCGTTCACGGTAGAGAAAGATGCATGTAGGCTACACAGGAAAAGTAACCGTGAAGACACTGAATTAAACCTAAAACAGCCGTCATGATAATCACAAATACACTTACATTGCTGTAAATGAGTTTTATGAATGAATGGCTTGCTCTAACCGTTGCTCTGTCTTCGTCAACAACACGCGCTTTTGCACCACCTGCTGGTGGAGATTATGATGGAGAGTATGCTCGGTAATCTACTGCTTTTCCTGCAGTTCTGTCGAATTTTCTGTCGAATTTGAACCACTGAATTTGTGGAAGTGAATTTGCAAAGCGAAATAAAATGGACCAAAAAATGCCTGTTGAATATTATACGTTGTATTTTTAAACATTTTGAATATTTTGGAAGTGAAATATGAAATGTGAATATGGATTATTGAATTTTTAATAATGCAAATGTTTGAAATGTTTTTATTTGAAATATTCACAGCTTAAATATTCAACCATGTTAAAGTTCAGCCCATAAATATCCAAGCCCTAAAAATACAATGCATTAAAATGCAAGCATGGTTAATGCAATGCCTATTTTTTTCAAGTAATGCAATTCAACAGGCTTTTTGTTTCAAAAACATTTGACATTATTTTACTTCCATAGATTTGTGTGGAGAAATGAAGCGGACGTTGACTGGAGTAAAGTGTGAGTTCTGCTCTCGGTCTCATATCTGGTGTCGTCAGACCTCAGGTGTGAATAAAGCTGAACTGAATGAAACACTCAGCTGATGTTTGTCTCTCTACTGGAATCACACACAGATCTAGTTTAGCAGAAGGAAAATCTAATGCAAGTGTTGCTGTAGGAGAAAGAGAACAATCACTGTTTTGACTAGTTGTCTGTGAAGAACTCAATATTATTATTGCTCTTTGATGTCTGAATGTTAATATTAGTTTTGTTTGATTTGTGTAAATTGCAAAATCATAGTTTTGAACATGTAAGGCCCGTGAAATTGGTCCAATCTGCCGGTTCGCCAATACACGGGGAAGGTCTCATGTGTTCTGTCCTCACTCATGCAAAGTATTGGTTGGTTAAATTTGTAATATATTAATCATATATTTACTCGTTTATTTCATCTGACTCCATAAATGAAAGGTTTTAATAATATCTGTGCCTCACTAAAAGTGAGCGAATGTTTGACTATTCCTTTGAAGCATTAAGTGAACAATGTCAAAATCAGTTAGAATAATCAAATGTAACAATTTATTATGTCAGGTAAATGTATCATGACAATTTTATAATCAATTCAAAGATAATCGATACAAAACATCAAATGCTCTGGAATAGAGAGAAGATGCAAACCCAACTTTAAGAAATATGTGAGGCTGAGAGATTTCTTTCTCTCAGCCTCACGGGCCGATCTGAAGTACAGAAAAGGCCCCGAACTCTCTGCTGCATCTCCTTATACACAAACCTTTCAACTAGGAAACATGTACTAACAAAAGAAATTTGCATGCAGTGGTTGCACCTTCATGGGGGTGGGTGACCATTTGCTTGAGAGACCACCTCTCTTTGTGTGTAAACTCTTAAAATCTTATTACCTTTTGTTTTACTTATTCCAAAATGAGAGAATTGTACCAGTCGCACTGTGACATTTTAAACGATACCAAACATGAAAATACTCTGTGATAATCATTCACATTAAACTATACATTTTCTTGAGTGATTTCAGGTGATCATCTGAGCATGAGAGAGAGGGGGTGAGGGAGAGGGAAGGAGATGTAGATTAAGATGAGTCAGAGGTGAGACTTTCGTCTCGATGGTGCACGAGAGCCAGTTCAAATGGTAATCTCCAGAGAGGTCCTTTTGTCCTCTCAGGGCCTGGCCACCCCCAAAACAGACTGTCTGGAATTTCCTAATTTATCAATTCTTACAAACAGAAAATGATTGCTGTAAAGTTTTGACATTTGAAAGGCCGAAGCTGATGAAAGGTAAATTGGTCAGGAAGAAGTTCACAATGTGAATTAATAAAGTTATTTACAAGCAAACATTATAAATATATATGAGAAAGAGAGGTAGCCTATCTCATGTGTATATACAGTATAAACACGTATATATAACCTCAATATATTTATTTTCATGTTTTGCACTTATTTATTAAGATTTTGAAATGAAAAGGGTGAATCAGTTTAAACCATCCATTAACATCTAATGATCAAAAACACAACGCTGACAAAACAGATTACAGTCCAATAAACAGACTTACAAAGAGTAACAATCAATTCAGCCTTTATTTCAAATTCACCTCATTTACAAATATTACATAGAACATCCGTTCTGGTGATTTATCATTTCATAAACAGAAAACACAGCAGATTATCAGAGATCAGATTAAATCTCTTTCATCTGTAAAGTGCATCAAAGTTGAAGAAACTCAACATGTACAAATGGAAACTGAACTCACACACAGTTTTACTTCAACATATTTGCATTGGGATCTTGAATTATTACATATAACATCAGATTTTCATCATGTCATCAAGTTTAACATCATTATTTTGTCCCTGTAACTAAAGTAAATCAGTTTGACCTGAATCAAAGATCAAGTTAAAATCAAGCGGAGCGCAGAGGTTCATGTCCTCCATCACATGAGTTTCACTTCATCATTTACTGTGCTCTGTTTGGACCCGGAGGAACGTGAGCTTAGAAAACACTCAATATTGTTCAACTTAAACCATATTGCATCTCATCAGTGACTTCTCATTAATGAGTGAATGCACTAAAGTTTTAAAGTTTTGAATGTCACCACATTTTTAACATGCTATTACTTAATTTAATCCCTTTTTATTCATAAAAAAATGAGAAATTCTTTGAAATTGAATTTTTTTATGAACTAGAGCAAAAACCAGTGTGATGCAAGAAAATATATATTTGTATCAATATGAGACATTTTATTTGAATATATCATTAGATGAAATTTACGAGAACATATAATAAGAGAATTACAGTATGAACTTCATTGACTTCATTGGATTTAATTAAATTCAATTGAAACATAACTCATGACTGCTCAAAACAATCTAAATCTATGAAACCTGCATATTCTTTTTCCAACAAAACCATATCAATATTACTCACTAAAATTAACATTTAGTTTTTAAACATTTCATTAAAGCTCCAATATGTAACAATTTTGTAATAAAATTTCCGAAAATAACTTGCACAGTGTGATATATTTCCTCCAGTTGTGTACTTACAATATCTCAAAAGTCTCCAAAGATTTTTTATTTCAGAGAAATTCCGATTTTAAATAATTTTTATTTATTTATTTTATTTTTTTGGCCCGAGCTTTAATGATCAGCATTTGGTTGGTTGCACTTTTTGCATGTGATTTCTTGACATTAAATGGGGGGGATAAGAAGTATGAAAAATAAATGTGCCATGAACGTAAGCAGTGATGTGTTCTGTCACTTTCTATTGGACATCTGAATAGGTGAAACAAAATAAAAATCCTTCTCCATTATTCAGCCATACTAAAATCAACACTTTTGTCACAGTGAAACCAATACTCTTGTATCTGCTCTCAAAAATGTGTCCAATCAGTAAAAAACTACACAGTAACAATTAACTTATTTCAGGAGTGAGGCTTACTTACTGAAAAGACTGCATCAATGGTGAGAGCACATGATGCAGCACTCAAACCAGATGGATCCAAGGTAGAAATCACACATGAGATCACAGACTTGATTTTAAATAACTGTCCGTCCCGGAAAAGAAATGTCGCCTCTCAGTGACGCAATGTCCGGACTATCCTTTTTTTACGGTGTGGATCATGTGATATTCCACCACACCGGAATATCACATGGTCAAATGCGGAAGTGGTGGTTACAGCGTTATAGCCATAGACTGTATGGTTATAGCTGTTATGGATCACGAACTCTTTGGCGAGTATTTAAGTGCCAACAAAACGAAAGCGTCCATATTCGGATACACGCAGACTGTGTGACAAACGGAGGAATAAAACCCGGATAAATATCGGCCAGGCGTTTTCGAGATGGAGAGAGCTGCGCGACAATCTTGGACTTGACAGAGACTCTGCTCTCGCGAGTGTATTGATAGACAGGTAAGCAAATCAATTTTAACAAAAACGAATAAATTACCTCATCCGTGATCATGATTCATTAATTCCATTTAGATACATCGCTAGATGGTGAAAACGCATTAAAAACGACATCTCCCATCGTCACCTCCTTCATAGCGTCATCAAGCTTCGCCTTTGTTATATTGTTGGAAACTGCGCCCTCTTGTGGTAAAAAAATATTACATATTGGAGCTTTAATAAACTTTTACTTCCATATGAAAAAATGAGATGATAAACAGCTTGAATCTTTTCATGCTGCAATGGTTCATCAATAGGTGGCAGCAAAGTGAAATGTGGACTTTTGTGGGAAATGTGGGAAGGATCAAATGTGTGTGTGTAGGAAAGAGGATAATGTAATTTACAGAATTAATTTGAGACAAATCTAACCAATAGATGAAAAACATCAGCATAATTTCATGTGTAAAGCTACAGTTCACTTTCAGGTCAATACAGACCCGAACGCAAAAGCCACAGTTTAAATGGTTAATATTTCTTACATAAAATCAGATTTTTTAATTTTTTTGACAGTCTTAACAAACCTACAAAATTCCATCTTCGTACAAAAAATTATAGATTTATTAAAAAATAAATAAAATGCTTGTACCTCTTCTGGGTCGAAATGGAGCCGAATGCAATAAGAGTTTAGACTGACGTTTCAATAGAGTCTCTGATTTCAACTTTAGTTTAGTTTAAAGAGTTTGGTGAATATAAATGATGATTCTCCCTTGCATTTATTTAGTTAAAAAAACAACTTTTGTGCAAATAAAACAACTTTTAAGGCATTTCAGGGAAACTCCATGAAGGAAGATTAATATCTAATATTGTAAAAGGCTGAAACACAGATTGTTTTAAAGGAGCAGCTCTAGTTCTCTGGTGATTTTGGACTTGATTTGGTAGTTAGTCTTTAAAGAGACAGTGCAGTCAGCATCAGTGTCGCTCGTCCGCACGGCTCTCTGGAAGCGATGGCAGAAGCCGTGGACGATCACACAGGCCTCCTCCAGTTTGAAGGACTTGTCATCTTCACAGAGGAACTCCACCAGAGCCTTGCTGCTCTTCTGTGAGCTTTCCAGCTCATCCTGAGCTTCCTTCAGCCTCACCTCACAGCCTGAAGGAAGAAGTGATGGACTCACACACTGAACAGGAGCATCAGCATCTGTGAACGTGATCTGGACACACACACACCTCTAGAAATGTTCTGGTCTGCATCTGGATTTCAGCATCTGCCTGAGCTCTGACTCTGAGCTCTGAGACTCGGCTTTGTAGTCGAGAAAGATCCTCCAGCACAGACTCTTCTGACGACCTGACCACAGAAACAGCTGATCGTTCACTCTCGAATATTATCCACTGAGGAACATCATGTCCTACGAGCACGGCTTGTTTTTGTGTAGAGCTGATGAAAATGACGCCACAACAAACAAAGCCTGTTTTTAAACCTTTATTTTCTACATTAAATGTAACATATAATGTCTGTTGATGTTGGGGTGAATCTGACCCAGACTGGCTTCATGACACTCATCCGCTGATATTCTTCTAGACTGATCTAAGAGGTTTGTTTGTCTCCTGATCTTGAAGCTGGAGCGACGTGACTCGAGCGGCTGGGAAACATCAGCACGTCTTTATCCTTCTTCACAGACTCCTGTAGAGAGAAGAAGAAAAATCACTCATGCTGAATTTGATCTAGAATTCTGTCCGACTGATTCCATCCCATCATAATGACATCATCTGGTAGTTTCCTCTCATTTGAAGTGGCGTAATGAAAGTGAGGCTCTTGTGACATCATCATGACACTCACCATGGCAACAAAATGGAGGAGGTTCACGGCTGGTTTGTTGGCTTTGGTGTCGGTCAGTTTGAGCAAAGAAGAAATCCTGAATCCAGCAGCATTCCCAGCATAACCACCCTGCCAGATTTAATAGTGATATATTCCCGTGAACAGCATCGGCCGATCGGCGTCTGTTTTCTGATGCAGAACCCGGAAGCGCACTCTGTTCCAGCCTGCAGCCCGGTCGGTGGATCCAAGCCTCAGCCCGGGGGTCCATTAGTTTCACCTTGGCCCGTCAGTTCATCAGTTTCGCCAGGCTCCCTCGTCCCCCCGGATCCACCTTGGTCGCTCGTTGACCTACCCTCACCTCTGGACTGCACTCCTCTGGCTAAGCCCCGTCCCTTCGTCCCCCCAGCTCCATTGGACTCCTCACTCCCTTCTGCTCCTC
Source organism: Vimba vimba (assembly GCA_022828995.1). NCBI lineage: Eukaryota > Metazoa > Chordata > Actinopteri > Cypriniformes > Leuciscidae > Vimba > Vimba vimba. Next base: position 53,983,505 of record CM040817.1, on the reverse strand, counting down.
CTTGGTCCTCAGTCCCTCTGTCTCCACCGTGCCCTTCTGTGTCCCCGCCTGCACCTCAGTCGCCTTGGCTCGTCGGCTCTCCGGCTCCACCCTGGTCTCCTCTCCCACCTGCTCTCATTTCAGGAATAATGATTAACAATAACACAAGTTTATTTAAACAGGTGATTGGCAAGGTAAGTGTAGACAACCATGAAGATAAAGATTAATCAGTCCAATAAAAGTAATGCACCATTCACACACACACACACACACACACACACACACACACACACACACACCAGTGAATCGCTAAGTAACTTGAATTAAGGATAGGTTTCTTCCATTGCTTCTTGTCAACATATCCACAGATACTTATAAAAGAAATTATAAAAGTTGTTTTAGCATATTAAACGTTAAGTGTGAACTATTCACCACTAGGAGTCTCTTGACCAACACAAAAGAACAGAACATAGTGTAATGTGTGAAATCCATGTTGAAAACGCATCTCTACTCTGTTGCAGGACTACAGTCGCCCTTATGGTGTTTGGAGACTATTGTTAGGCTTATGTGTAGTGAGTGTATTGTCAGTGTGTGTTGAGAGTGTAAAGCACTTTGGTCAACTTGTGTTGTTTTAAAATGCACTATAGAAATAAATGTTGATTGATTCTTTTTATTTACTCATTTACTCTTTTTTACATTTATCAGTCGCACTTTGTTATGTGGTCTGAAAATATGCTGTTAAATAGGCCTGTTTAATACAATATTTATTATGCCCTATTATTTATTATACTTTCATTTCATAATCATTTTTTATAGTTATTCTGTTAACTTTAATCCCTAATCTAACCCCTAATACTAACCCTAAACTCCTAAACCTAATCATACCTCACAGTCATTAGCAGTTTAGTCAGATTCATTGATTAAAATGGGAGAGTTATAGATTTACACACTCACACACACACACACACACACACACACACACACACACACACACACACACACACACACACACACACACACACTTCAAAGTCAGATAAGTCATATTGCAAGATCTGTTGATGCCATCATTGTAGATTGTTTATTCTGATCTGTTTGTTACAATTTACTTTTTTTGTGAGGTTTATTGTTTATTCCTATCCATTTTGTATTTTTTCAGTTATGTGACCAAAGTAATGCCAAATTGTGAGGTTTTGGCTGCTTCAACTTACTGAAATGAATACTTTTACTTTGTAAAAATGAATGAATACTTTCATGAATCTGACTTCTGTCCTGTAATGCTGTCTGAATCATAATCATACACTGTTTGTTCGACTGAGCCTGGGTTCTCCCAAGGTTTTTTTCTCCATTCTGTCACTGATGGAGTTTTGGTTCCTTGCCCCTGTTGCCTTTAATAGAAATTCCTGAAATAAAGAGAGCAATGTTTATTTGATTTGAATATTTTTTCTTTTTTGTACATTGTTTTGCGTACTTTGTTCTTGTATCTTACGTATATAAATATAACACTACAAATGCATTTACAAATAGATGTTTTATATTAATTTGTAGAACAGCGATTTGTTCAAACATTGCTTTTTCTTTTGCTATAGATATTTATTTTACATTTAATACATATATATTTAATGTAAAACAATATAAAGCAACGTTAATTCTTTTCTTTTTTTTTTTTACTCTTTCCCGCCAGCGTTTTTGAAAAAAAGTTGCCAGCAACCGCATACATTTGTAATAATTTTCACAAAAATGTCATGGCTCCCCAGAATATTTAGTTGTATGACCATCTGAATATGCAATACATCAAAAGAAAGAACAGACCCCTTGGTTTTCCTCCTGTTTTATTCAAGCTTCATGCATTCCTTTTTTATCAACAGTTGAATGTGGGAACATTTCATAAAAAAGCAACATTGAGCCAAAAGCTGAGATCGTGCTTTCGTAAAAATACTACATCTAGATTGGATCCAGAACCGTGATCTAAACACAGATGGAGTCCGTCAAAACCCCTAATGCTTCACATTCCTGTAGCTCGTCCTGGGTCGACATTTCATTCAGTAACATTAGGCAGTTTTGATTTATATGCTGTTTAATGTTGATGATCGCGTTATTTTACACATGCAATCGCTTATTGCTTCTGCTTTTCCTTCGTCTATGAAGATTCAGTACTCTTTTAGAAGATGTGTAATAGCTGGAAATTTTAACAAAGTTAAATAACAAAAAGAGCAGATAAGAAAACCATTAAAGTACCTGATTGATCAGCAGTATCTGTAAATGTAGTGACACCATTAAAAGCTTAACGATATCCATCCCTACACAGCACATCAGTCTTTCGCTCTCTCGTGTGTTTTCTGGTGCCTTTTACAATAGTAAACCCTTTGAAATTGCCTTCCATAAACAGGACAGATGTGAGGCTTCTCTGTTATATGAACTTTCTGGTGATTCTTCAATAATGAAATGTTTTACTGCAGCGATCACAGTTAAACTGCTTTGGTCCAGACTGAGAATGGTCCAGATGAGCTGTGAGACTCGTCCTCCACTTAAAGCTCTTCCCACACAGATGACATACGTAAGGCATCTCTTCAGTGTGAATTCTTATGTGTTTTTTATTTTAATCCTGGTTTACGGGTGAAACTCTTTCCACACTGAAAGCAGCTGAAACGCTTTATCCCAGAATGAGTTAACATGTGCCGCTTCAGGCTCTCTTTAAATACGTAAGAGACTCCACACTGAGAGCAGGTGAACAGCTTTTTCCCTGTGTGACTTACCATGTGACTCTCTAAGTTTACTTTACGTGTGTAAGAGTTTACTGATGGCAGGTTAAAGGCTTTTCTGAAGCATGAATTACCAAATGTGCCTCAAGGTGTCCTATCCGTGTGAAACTCTTTCCACACTCAGTGCAGAAGAAAGGCTTTATTCCAGCATGGATTAGCATGTGATTCTTAAGGCTTTCTTTGGGTGTAAAAGTGTTTCCACACTGAGAACAGGCAAAATGCCTTTTGACTTCTGTTTGTTGAACGCTGCTTTGTAAGCAACTGTTTTCAGTTTTGTAGAAACTCAGCAATTTTTCTCCAGCGATGACATTCTGAGCTTTCTGATACTTTCTGATCTCTTCCACTTCATTCAGATCTCGTCTTTCCTCTTTCACTTTTATCAGGCCTAAAATGAAATCGAAATCATTAGAAAGATGAAAAACAATTGGGACATTTGGAAAATAAAAGGAAATTAGGGTAAGTTTAAACAACAACGATGTACTTAAAACAGAAAAGTTTTAGTTTTGCATTTTTTTTTTAAGTTTAGCGTAGACGATGTTGTCGATACAATGCCCGTTTACACGGATCAGGCTACACTGTGAACCCTAATGCTCAAAATAATTAAATGATTTGAGTAGGGTAAACTTAAAGCCACAGTATGGAATTTTTCTCCACTAGGGGTCTCTAACCTCTTTACAATAACAAAGGCGTAGTTTGATGACGCAACACATGCTGAGAATTATGGATGTTGTTGTCAACGTCAAGCCGACCGATCTAATAATGTTTATGGTTGACTGAATACATCGATGTTTTTATCATGACTGTGATATGAAGCAGTTCGGGATTGCTAAGAGACAGCTATCAGCTCCACATGTGACGCGAGTCCCGCGGATATAAAAGGAATATGGACATTTCATTCTACCGAACTACACGCAAGTGCAGAATTACTACTCACAGGTCAGTTTATTAGACAAATTAAACTTGTGAGGTAACGCAGCGCTGTTTCACCTGGTCTAACATTACACTAGCACACTAAACTGCATTTAAATGTGTTGAAATGTATGTGTTAGTTTGTCTGTATGAGACTAGCAGTAAGCTAGATCAACATTAGAATAACATACAGATCATATTCTAACATTGTATCATTGTTGAACTATATAACATTGATTAGTTTTATGTAAATGTGCTCACCTGTTTAATAAAGTATATGTAGAAGCGGTCAAAGTCTCGGACATGGAGCTCTCGTTTATATACTGTCTATGGGAGCTCTCGGCATCTCGAAAACACCGCGCTGATATTGATTATCGTTTTAGTTCTCCTTTTTTATCCAAAGTCTGCTTGCCATGGTCCATAATGTTTGAACGAAACAACAACAGCGTGCAAATAGACATTGCGAACTCCACAGTTGTCTGCGTCTGTCGCTTTGGTTAATCAGAGGGCTCTGCTCATAGCTCTGGTTACCATGGCAGCACGAGCGGAAATCAGGGACAACACGGATATGACATATAGCCTCTTTAAGCGGGGGATTTATTAGTGTTAAATGTTTTGCTAATATAGATGAGTTTCTGTTATGTGTTGTTGTTTTTTTTTTGGGGGGGGGGGGGTGTTACCATTATAGTGACGAGTGGAGCATTAGCTTGTTTTGAGAAGAGATACATTTAAGTTAAATGTGTGAATTCACTTACTCGAATATTTCAAGTTAAGAGCAATTAAAATGTACGAGTACAAAATTGAAATCTGCCAGTTCTGCTGATTTAAAACTTTGAATTTCTTAACGTAAATATTTTGAAGTAACTGATTACCTAATTTTTATAGTACGAGTGCTTTCGAATCACTGCTTCATGAAGCTTCGAAACCTTTATGAATCTTTTGTTTCGAGTCAGTGGTTGGAGCGTGTATTAAACTGAAAACAAAAGTCACATGATTGTATAAACGAGGCTTTGTTGCCTCATAACTTTTAAAATCGAAATTTCAATGGTTCACCGCTGGGGGGCTGTGATCTCTGTGAACCCATGAATCATGTTGATTCACTGAGAACCACTGAACGAGTGTCTAAGGGTTTTACCTGATCTCTGATCAGTTTTATACATTTGTAGACATTTTAAATAGACAATTATAATTACCGGTAAAGTGAATAGTCTGTTATTGGCCTGTTTGGCTTAGCAATCCATGAAATAAACAAAACATGCCCTGGAAATTGATAGAAGAACACATTACACATGTACTTGATATTTAATCTTATTAGATGAATAGTTGCATTTGATATTCAATAAAACATTTACAATGGGTATAAAAGGTGTTTTTATGCATGTTTGGCCTGCATTTTTGTTGCATTTACACTGTTCTGACCAGTAGGAGTCACCGCCTGTGCCGTTGAAAAGCTTTGTTTCTAGCATCACTAGTTTACAGTGTCGCTAGGCAACTAAAATAGCTGTATTCTGCTGCCAGGCCAGTAGATGGCAATGTTACTTTGTAAAGAAATCATACTTGCCTATAGACTGAACCAGAGCCATAGAGAGAAAGAGTTGCGACACTCTTTGATGTCGCCGCTATGGCTGTCACGTGGTTCATGTAAGCCCCAATAGTTCTAAAACACACACTGGCTGTCATGTTCTTCTATGGGACAGACAGCAGCGATTGCATTATTGAATGGTAAATAAAAAATAAAACACACACCCAAGTACTTTTTCAGCTGTTATTGCATTATTGCATTTTGTTAATGTCAGTTTTGCATTTGGAGATAAGTTTTAGGCTATATTTTTGGAGGGAAAAGCTTAGTGTTCATGTTCGCATGGGTAGTAGCACTGGCTTTAGCGGCTCTAACTTAACTTTTCCATATCATTCATCTGATGATGGACGTCTCATGATATTTATTTTAGCACAGCTGGGCTGTATTAGGCTATTGATTCCCGTGATTTTGCTTATAAATTTTGATTCAGCCATTAGCCTACCTTCGTGATCACGCAAAGAGGTCTGCCGTGGCGGTCCGTTCAGAATTCGCTTAGAAGCTAGCTCACTTCTTTTGATGAAAGTGGCCACCCCCAGGACCACAACGTGAAACATGATCATGTTAAGACTAAGAATATTATTTTAAGATTAAGCCATACACATTATCAAAACTATAACAGATTAAAAACGAATTTACGCTTTTATGTTTGGGTCTATAGGTAAGTGCAGAGCGAAGATTTTTCTCTATGGCTCTGGGTTAGTGTACAGAGTAACGTTAGGCTAAGAGTAAGGGTAGCTGGCTTCCGGTTTGAATGGCAACATGTGAAGACGTGTTTGACTGGTCTCCATACTGAACTGTATTTAACTAGTTAAAAACAAACGCATTCTCGACCAGCTCATAGTGATTTCATATAGTTAAAAAAGAAGAGACCCTACAAAGTAAAGTTTAAGTAAATAATCGTCGGTTTACTGAATATGCCCGGCACTCGCAGCAAACCAGATAAGGCTATGTTCACACTTAGCGTCTTTTTTCAAACTGCCAGCGTCTGTTCTACATTATAACCCTATGGAGTAAACCGTTTTTTCAAAAAAGTCCTGAGCGCTGTTTTAGACGCCATTGCCAGCGTCTTTTTCTGCAGCTCAGAGCATCTTTTTAAGTTGAAAAAAGTTAAACTTTTCTGAAAAGAACACCCTACGTCAAGCGCCTTTTTGACAGCTGACCAATGACAAGCGAGTAGCGAGACCTGTCGTCAGGGCCGGCGCGTGCACTTCTGCCGCTCTAGGCGAAAAACAATTGTGCCGCCCCTAGGGCTGGTCCGAATACCATTTTTTGAGCTTCGAAGCTTCGGTAGTAACATCGAATATTTGAAGCTTCGGGGAGAGGGGGCTGAACATATTCTTCTCTCTAATAAAGGCAGGAATATTATATGTCTGTCTGTCTGTTTGCATTTTGATTATTTCGAGAACCGTTCATCCAATCGACTTCACAAGGGAGTGCAGTGTCGCATTTGGTGCAATATAGATGGACACGCGAGACGCGACACGTTCAGAATTTATAAACTTTTAGAACAGAACAGCGCGAGCGGGAAGCGGCGCGCCTCACGCGGACAGGGCTTATTTGCTTATTTATTAAACGCACACACACAGGTCTGTTAACTTAAACAAGGCTGCTTTTAAGGTAGTCTAATATTTGTCTGACTAAAAAATTACTGACACAGTAAAGGGTAGATTTAAATAAAGAAAAACGAAATTTAAATAAAGAAAAACAACATTTAAATAAAGAAAAAACGAAATTTAAATAAAGAAAAACGAAATTTAAATAAAGAAAAAAACAAATTTAAATAAAGAGAAAACGAAATTTGAAAAACGAAATTTAAATAAAGAAAAAACTAAATTGAAATAAAGAAAAACGAAATTGAAATAAATAAAAACGAAATTAAGTTAAATTAAATACGAAATTAATTTAGATTGATAATAACGGGTAAAAAGGCTAATACATTTTGTTTCTGTTATTCTATTTTCCACAATGTCAAAGCAACGCAGCTTAAAGGAGACATATCATGCTTTTAAATTGTTCCTTTTTACATATAAATCATACATTTGTAGTCTATATAAAGCGGAACTGCAATGCTTGGGTCTGAATTCCTCATTATTATAGCTCCACAGGTCCCTTTTCCACCCCTTTTCTGATGTGCGTCTGAGAGCAACTCGTTTTGGTGCGGTCTCTTTAAATACAATTGAGACACTTCATACCCCGCCCACACTCGGTTCAACTCCACCCCGTTCGGCCATTTTTGTAGTTTGATAGCAGAGATAGGATTATCTAGCGGCACATAAACTTTTTATTCACACGTTATTAACAAAATGTCAACAACGGAAGACTTGTCCAGCCAGCCTTAACTTACATGTTCGAGCCAGAGTAGGAGCCGGAGCGAGATGAAAATGAAGACGACGAACCTGCAGAACAACGTCTTCATATGGATGTATCACAATGGTGTGTTACTGTATTTATACATGAAACTTTGGTCTTCCGACCTTTTACCACCGTGTCGATTTATTTTGATTAATATGTGCGAGGGAGAGAGAGCAAGACAGCGTCTAGTTTGGAGACGGTGAAGTCTTGTTTACACTTTCGCCTGGCTCTGAGAGAGAGTGAGCGCGCGCGCGACCGGGTCTCTCTCTCTCTGCTCGTTCTTTCAGTTAAACATGCGCCACAAGCGCGGCAGTTCATCTACATAGACGGTGTAATGAAGCGTGTGGGTTACTACATCCAACAACCGAACATTTTAACTTACCCTCTCGTAACTTCTGCATCCTAGCTTGGACTACAAAACTGCAGCGAGAAATAAAAATGGCGGATTGCTCGAAGTGTTGGGCCGGAAGTCAATGTCCTTATTTGGCAGTTCCGCTGCAAATACTGTGACGTAATAGTTCAAAAAACGTCATAGATAACAGAAAAATCGGAACAGGTTGAAAAATATGACCAAAACAGAATATAAAGATATCAACGAAGCACCTGAAGAGAATAATTTCATCTTTTCTGTACTTCTAAACACTCAAATATACAACAAAATGCATTTAAGGGCTAAAAAAGTGCATTTAGCATGATATGTCCCCTTTAATCCAAAACAAGCTCAGGCACTTCTGTCCACACACACTCCGCTGTTCTGCTCTAACCAGAGAATACTCCCATTGTATGAACACTTTAGTAGGCCAAGAGGAAGCAAATATATTAGGTTGGGTTCCTTCAACTGTCCATCCTATTAAAATGGCTATAGGCTATATAAGATTGTAAAAAAAAAAAGAGTATCCTATTGTATTTCACCAGATTTTATAGTGTTGAACATATTCAAGCGCGAATGAGGTTTCGAGAGGGATGCGGCATCCCGGATGCCAGGTGTGCAACTTTTTTTTTTAATAGAAATTCCGGTAACGTTAGCTGTGCTAGCTGTCTCTTGGTTCTGTGGTGGACTTGATGGCGTGTCATTCTTGCACATACTCCCTGGATCAATATATTTTAACAACGAACCCCTCTGTTGTTGGTGTGCTTTCTCCTTCAAAAGTCTCGATTCATGAACGTATGTTCATTGCTGTCAGGTGACAAATGAACGAAAGACTCGGAAGGTAAAGTAATTATTATGTTCCCTGTAAATTATTTTTGACTGCATTATAATGATTTCTTAATTCAGAATATGATCAACATTGCGTAGGTGGATGTGATCGGGGAATTTGGCTGTTAAAAGTATAACATTTAAAGCCACTTAAATTAACGAAATTACTCAAATAAAGATTCGTTCATTTTTATGAACGAGATCGAACAAGAGAGTCAGTAAAATGATCCGAACTTCCCATCACTCAGTCATGACTCGTGAGAGCAGGGGGCGGGGCGGGGGAGCGGCAGCTCAGCAAATCATATAGCCTATTTTGTGAATTGTTCATTCCCGGTTGGCTCACATTTTGCCGCCCTTACAAAAGTGCCGCTCTAGGCAATTGCCTAGTTCGCCTATATGGACGCGCCGGCCCTGCCTGTCGTTTCCATAACAACAAGAACAACAAGAAAAAATGAATGTACTTGTATGTTTCCTTCCCCGTATAATGTTGTGCACCCACAAACGTCTTTGTGAACCGACATTCTCATCCCCGGTAACTTCAAAAGCCAACGCAAGAGCCAACTTTCTCTTTCTCGACATTTTTTGCATCACACAGCACTAGGCTACTGTTGCAGCTGTTGTTATAGCAACAAAAGACGCGCTCGGCTGCTATTTGTAACCGAACGCTGCCAGCGTTATTTTTTGCTAAAAAAACGCCGTTGTCAACTTTTTCTTGTCAAAAAAGACGCTAAGTGTGAACATAGCCTAAGATGGCGGAAAACGCGACGATGGAAGTAGCGGAAAACAGAATGGAAACTAACCAAGAGATTATTCTCAATGAGATACGAATGCTTAAAACGGAGCTACTTTTGAAAATAGACGAAAAGGCTGAGGTCCAGGCCACAGAGATAAAGACGCAATGTGAGCAACTGAGAGAGGAGTTTGGGACTGTGATGGGCCAAGCAGCCGCGAGAATGGCCACAATTGAGACGCGGGTGCTCTCGCTGGAAGCAGCAGAAAGCGGACATTCGGATGACGTGTGTACTCTGCAGCGAGAGGTGGCGAAACTTAAACAAGATGTCGCTGCATTGGAAGCAAAAAATGAGGATCTTGAGGCCAGATCGCGCCGTTGTAATCTACGCATCACGGGAGTGAAGGAGAGATGGGAGGAGGGAAAGCATATTCCCGACTTCATATCCGAGCTTCTCAAGGATTCGTTACAGCTGGACAAGGCCCCTGTAATAGATTGCGCACACAGAACCCTGAGATCGAGACCAGGAGACGATCAACCAGCAAGGGCAATTATAGTGAAATTTCACTATTTTCAGGAGAAGGAATTATTGATTAAGAAAGCCATGCAGAGAAGGGAGATTGTCACACCGGATGGCGACAAAATACACCTCCAGCCCGACTATACCCAAAAGGTCGTGAAACAGCGATCAGCCTTCAATGAGGTGCGTGGACTACTCAGACGCTGTGAGGGTGTGCGCTACGGTCTGTTCTATCCTGCCGAGCTGAGAATCACCGTGAAAGATGGGGTGAGACAGAGTTTTAAAGATCCAAAACAGGCTATGGACTTCGTGAGAGACACTTTGAAACCCTAATACAAATGATGTGACCTTTAATATCTTGGTAATTAATGCATGGTGAGTTAAACTTTTACCATTAGGACTTTGTTTGATTGCTAATTGTTTATATCTCTAATATTCAACATCTTCCTGTAAATAAGAGAAATGCAGTTTGTGGCAATATTATTTTATCATAACAGTTCAGATTGGAGTTTAAGTCAGGGGGAAGAGTGACGTTAAGAGGATATGGTAACTGGTAGTATTAGCAGCCTTCTTTTAGAGGCCAGCTCAAGTTGTTGTTGTTGTTTTGTTTTTGTTTTCTTTCTTTTTTGTTTTTTCTCTCCCCTCCCTAAAATTTTACCACCAACATCTCAGGCTATCATTACAGTTGTACACAAAAAAGGTAAAGATCGCCTAAAATGCGACTCATATCGCCCTATAAGTTTGCTTTCAAATGATTATAAGATATTAGCTAAGGTCTTAGCAGTGAGGTTGAATCCTGTCATGCAGTCTATTATTCATCAAGACCAGACAGGGTTCATACCTGGACGGCAGCTCTCAAGTAATCTACGAAGACTATTCAATATACTTTACTCACAAGGCAGCCCACGGCTACCAGAGGTTCTGTTGTTGTTAGACGCACATAAAGCATTTGATCGCATAGAATACATGTACTTATTTACAGCTCTGAAACATTTTGGTTTTGGATCTAGTTTTTGCACTTGGATCAGTATACTCTATGCACATCCATCTGCTTGTATAAGAACCAATAGGGTAATATCAGACTATTTCTGTTTGCACAGGGGTACAAGGCAGGGCTTCCCCCTGTCACCACTCTTATTTAACATAGCGATAGATCCCCTAGCAATAGCTTTAAGGAAGGAGGCAGATTTGCTAGGTATACATAGAGGTGGGAGCACCCACAAGATTTCGTTGTATGCAGATGACCTCATAATATATATATATATCCAACCCAGATATGTCCATACCTAAAGCGACAGAACTTATAAATAATTTTGGGGGGATATCAGGTTATAAGATAAATTTTAATAAAAGTATATTATTCCCAATTAATAATGAGGCAAAGCAGTTAGACCTCAAGAAATTCCCATTCAAAACAACTTATGATTCCTTTAAGTATTTGGGAATTTCAGTGACAAATACATACAAAGAGCTATTTAAATGTAACTTCACTGTATTGATGGAAAAAACTAAAAAAGATTTAAACCGATGGTCCTTACTACCTATTTCACTGGCAGGCAGAATAAACACTATTAAGATGTCTGTTCTGCCAAGGTTTTTATTTTTATTTCAAAATGTCCCATTGTTTATCCCCAAATCTTTATTTAAGGAGTTAGACAAACTTTTATCTTCCTTCATATGGAATAAAAGCATTCCAAGAATCAGGAAAACATTTTTAGAAAGACAGAAAGATGAAGGGGGACTGGCATTGCCCAACTTTTTGTATTATTATTGGTCATGTAATATTGATAAAGTTATCTATTGGGCAGAACATTCGAATCAGGAGAACAAACCTGTTTGGGTGGAGATGAAACAGGCATCTTGTGGTCCAGTCTCTCTATTCTCAATGCTCTGTGCCCCACTACCACTCAACAGGAAGTATTTAACAAGCAACCCATTGGTGACTAGCTCTCTAAAAGTATGGGCTCAGTTTAGGTCACACTTTAAACAAAAACAAGCACTTTCCTTGTCACCCATTACTTCCAATGCATTGTTTCCACCATCCTTAATTGATCATGCATTTCAGGCATGGTTTAGAAAGGGACTCAGGTGTGTAAGGGATTTTTTTCAAGGTGGTAGTTTATCTCGTTCGAACACATGATTAAAGCATTTGATATTCCCAAATCAAATTTCTATAGATATCTGCAGGTGCGAAGTCTAGTGAAAAAATATTTCAATACCCTTTCGGCCCCTCCTCCTCATTGTTGGATTGAGGAGCTCTTTGACTTGAGTATATCTGAGCGAGGTCTGATATCAACAGTGTACAGTCTGATTCAAAGAGCGGCCTCTCCATCTTTAGATTTTTTAAAGAAACAGTGGGAAGAGGATTTGGGAAGTGTAGTCGCAGAAACAGTCTGGCAATCAGCTATTAGGAGAATTCATTTGACATCTATTTGTGTCAGACATGGAGCAAGAATATTCCCAGAAATAGACCCAACATGTTCTAGATGTCACAGATACGAGGCCACTTTGGGTCATATGTTTTGGACATGCCCAGTTCTAGGACCATTCTGGTCTGCTGTTTTTGAGACGTTTTCATATATGTGTGGAAAGGAGATAAAACCAGACCCCATAACAGCAATATTTGGTGTGGCATTTGAGAACCTCTCACTACCACCAGGTCAATCGGATGCACTGGCTTTCTCTTCTTTGTTGGCTCGACGGCTTATACTTCTGAAATGGAATTCAAATAAACCACCAACGCATGTTAAGTGGGTAGAAAGTGTTATGGCATATTTAAAGTTAGAGAAACTGAGACATTTCATGCAAGGCTCTGTCAACAGATTTTTTTAAAGTTTGGAGGCCTTTCCTTTCATATTTTGAAGATAGATTCAACCCAAACACTAATTGTAAGCTCCCCCCTTAATCCCCCCACCTAGTAGTTTTTTTTGTTTTTTTTTTCTATTATGTTTGAGATGTTGTATTAACATTTTAATTTGATGTGACTGTTGTTGAAATGTTTGGAAAATTCAATAAAAAGATTTGTCTACTACTAAGAGTAAGGGTAGCTATAACTCAATCCAAGTAGCTTAAGCAATTAACCAACAAAACACTTGTAACTTCTGTTACAGCTATTGAGACATCAATTATGCATGGCTGATACAAATGAAGGTTTTCAAATAAAATATTTTTTATTAAGCGATGACAGACAACAAAAATGTGTGCTTGTGTGAGTGTGTGTGAACAAGAAAAACAAAAACCAGGGGCAGGTGATCCATGAAACAGACAGGACTGGTGATGGCCATAACAATCCTAGAGGTCCAGCATTGTTCTCACAAGCCGCTTCACTCAAGACAACAAAACATAATGAATAGTATATCCCAAAAAATTTAATTAAATAAAAGTTGCTATAAAGGTGGCAGCGATTCATTACCGAACTCTTACTGTCACAGCTCACGTAGTCACGCTAGCTAACTAGCTAGCAGGCAGTGCTTGAAAATTGGTTGAAACAACCAATATAAAATATAAATAATTACGCTGTGCATGTACAAATGAAGACCAGTATAAGCATCGCAAAGGGCCTCTGATACAATATAGACAGTTGAAAATTCAAAAGAGGTCGATATTTCAGCAACGTAACTCTGGAACAACTTGACGCGCAGCAATGTAAGTGAATGGGGTCCAACGCCCAAATGACAGTGTTTGGAACTAATCCGATCTTCAAATCCCGGAAGTAGGCGTTAAAAGCGCCGCCATTTTTTACAACGGAGGTCTATGGGAGTGTCGCAACTCTTTCTCTCTATGGCTCTGGACTGATCAAATAATACATGCGCATGACATCAATTTCACAACGGGATAATTTTTGACGACGTTGACGTCTGTACGTGAATCTTTAAAAAACGCTAAACAATTATTTTTTTTCCAGTTTCAGAATATCGTTGTGTAAATGTAACCTTAATTATGTTGTGAAAAAGAATTGTCTAATCTACATTATTTCACTGATGTTATGACTTTATAGCTACATCAGCAGTTCAAAAAATTTGAACTTTTTTTTGGAAAGGTCTTGAAAATTGTATTAAAAAGTAAGACCTGCACGTCACGTCAGTCACGCTACTCGATACATGAGCTATAATGAATTGTGTTCAAGCATACATCAAATTCATATAGCATAAATTTATCGGCTTCTGTGCAAACACACTAAATCAACCCGATCAATCCTTATGGCACAAAAACATATTTCCATATACAGTAGTCAACATCTGAAGTGGATCAAAATAAACTTTTCATCAAAGTTATACATGAATTTTGAACAATACCCGTTCCTGTCTTAGGACAACTTTGATTAACTTTTTTGATCCACTTCAAAAGTTGACAACTGTATATATACTGAATTTACAATATACATTTAGGCTATAATAAATGGTTTAAATATACCGAAAAATATATGAAATATTTTAATAATTTTAATATTTTAAATATTTTGTTAATATATTACAATATATTGAATAATACATGAGGAATCGTTGCTTTTCATACATTGAAAAATGTAACAATATATTAACACTGTTAAATGTGTTTGGCTCGATGTCATGGTGTAAAGGACCCTAGATTGATTTTACTCTGAACCATCCCTTTAAACAATTGCCTTCCATTTCTCAAGGATGTTTTACTCAAAGTTGTAACTAAGTTTCAGACATGCACAAAGTATTTGCAATTTTATAAATACAAATAAACACTCTTTTGTATGTCTTCAAAAATAAAACAGTAATATTGTGATATTACAGTGTAAAACAGCTGCTTTCTATATGAATATATAGTGAAGTGTAATTTATTCCTGTGATCAAAGCTGAATTTTCAGCATCATTACTCCAGGCTTCAGTGTCACATGATCCTCCAGAAATCATTCTAATATGATGATTTGATGATCAAGAAACAGTTCTGATTATTATAAATGTTGAAAACAGTTATTTACATTTTTATTTCAGTATTATTTGATTAATAGAAAGTTCAACAGAACAACATTTATCTGAAATAGAAAGCTTTTGTAAGATACCTTTTTCCGCGGACACCTTGTGTCTAAAGCTCTGTTAGCTTAATGTGCCACAACAGTTATTAGAGATTAATTTAGAATAGACACCAACCTGCTTGTTCCTCGTGTTTTATTCTCTGTGGTTCTGGTTCACTCGAGTCCTCCTCAATCTCCTCTATAACAAACACCATCTTCTCAGTTCAGTTGCAGCAACTCCAGATAGTCCTGCTCGATTCAAAACTTCTAGTCACGACTATGAGGATGAGAATATTACAGTCATTTACTGACCCATCTTTCTATAGACTTAATGTAAGTTACAGTTATAACACTTTGTATCATGCCAGAAGCACTACAAAACACCGCAGATCAAGCTGAAATCAAATCTTCTTCCTCTAAGGTTTAATGGCGTCGGCAAACAAACGATTGTGACTTACCGCCACACACTGGACTGGAGAGTGAAATGTGGGCAAAATCCCAAGCGGGAAGGAAGTCGACCGGAAGTTGAAGCCGGCCGCGTGCCACCATCTTGTAGCAGAACTTCACCTGCTGTTAGCATCCCATTGACTCCCATTCATTTTGGCGTCACTTTGACAGTGAATAACTTTACATCTGAGGTGTTTGAAGACTCCATTTGTCCATTATTTATTTCTAAAGAAACACGACAATGTATAAAATGCTCCATTGCCTTGTAGCTTATGTTATGGCCCCGTAGAAGCAGTTTTTGTAAAAGTAGGCTAACGATTGCGTCATAACCACGCGACTCTCTGTCGCACAGTAGAGAGATTACCGTATGGACGGGAGGAAAAGCTCGCGGGCAATCGGGGGG
This sequence comes from Vimba vimba, assembly GCA_022828995.1. Lineage (NCBI taxonomy): Eukaryota > Metazoa > Chordata > Actinopteri > Cypriniformes > Leuciscidae > Vimba > Vimba vimba. The sequence goes on along the minus strand of CM040817.1, from coordinate 53,967,645 downwards.
AAGTGGAGGCAAAATGACAAAATAATTAATCAGAATACGCAAAAGTTTCTCCTGCTTCTAGCTCATGGACAGCTCCTACTTACGCTCTCTGTCTCTGCAAGATTCGTAAGGGAATGATTCAGATTTCTCTTGGCACAGCTACTAGAAGACAGACGGGTTGCTCACGTGGTCCGTGTAATGGTTTGCTCGGTTTGAGTCTGCGCGTCAGGAAAGAAAGTGCTAAGAAATCGCGAAAAATGGGCTTCACTTGTCTCAATTGAGATCCAATGAGATGGCTCTGTCCACTTCTTATACTGTCTATAGCAAAATCGAGAAATCACCTCCTGAACACACACAAATTTAATAGGGCGTTTTTTTTTTATTTTATAAAGTAAACAAACAAACAGTCATACACAATAACTGAGCATATATATTTTTAAATATGCTAATCAGCCACTGTGCAAAACACACACACACACACACACACACACACACACACACACACACACACACACACACACACACCCCAGTGATTTTATTTTTTTGTAATTTTACTCTCATCATTTGTTATTTTATTTCTTTCTGACCGGTCATTAACAAAATAGTTTTTCTTTTCTTTTTTATATAACAAAATAAAGAAACTGCATCGTATGTTGTGCTTCGGATTATTTCGGGAACGTTTTGCCCCATGCACACAACAAGCCATTTAGACATTTGCTACAGTTAATTTCTTTACACAAAGTTTGATTTTACGCAATTAATCTGTTTTGCTAGCCTGGGTGCCAGCCCGAACCCCGCCCACAACATTTTTTGGTCGGGAAGTTCGGTCTGGTCTCGATCTGTTGAGGAGTAATTATGCTCGGCTCCCAGAAGGCCGAGCCAATCAAATTGCAAGGGCGGGCTTTAATCGATGATGGACAGATGAGCAACGGGAACGTAATCATCCACGTCATCTAAGAGTGCTTGGGTTGAATTTGTTTACAACAAGGATGCATAGACAGTAAAAGAAAAGATGACTACCTCTGGAGAATTTAGATTTCACAAGTTCACACTTACAAATAAGTCAGATAGAATAAATGCATATTTGGGGTGCAGTTCCTGACTCTGTTGCTGTCGGCTGCAGATTGCTGTTCACAGGCCTGCAATGCTTTTGGCTGTATTTGTGCGTAAAAACCGTGCCAAAAGTGTAAGCGCGGAAACATGGAAGTCAGAGGAATACAGATCCTATTTATTTTACGCTAGCATGAAGCTGCAGCTTCACAATACATGAATTACACTTACGAATAACAGTAAAATGCTGCAAATATTTTGTTCATAGTGCAGACCTAAGGGGTGCTGGCCTCGAGTCCACGAGCGCATGCAAGAGTGTATTTTGGGATGGCTTGATGACATCAGACATTGCCCAGCTGTTTGGTTTCATGTGTTTGGGACAGATGTTGCCTGTCGTTTTTGTGTTTATTGTGGTGCTTGCCAGATGGCTCACGATTCAGAGACGTTACTTTACTCTAACTTACCTTTAAATGTTTCAAAGATTAAATTAATATTTTCTTACCAAAGGTTTCTCATAAATTAACCAATTTTAATAACATGTTTTTTCAGGTCACCCGATTTGTCCGATATACAAGATTGAATCATTGTAAACCCGTGCTTCAAGTGTATTTTGATCCAGAAAGAGACGCCCTGACTACCGTCTCAGTAGACGCTCAATAGATGGAGCTCTAATGGAGATCGCGCTGCATGATCATGGATGGGGAGCGCACTTGGAAGTGCTAACATTTCTTTTTTGGCTTGCACATGCATTGTCCCACAGAGTCACCGGACGGACGTTCTCGGTTCCAAAATCTACAGTGTGTCGAATTGTTCATAAAGTTGCCCGTCAAATAAAGAGGCTGGTGTCAGAAGTTCGGGTCATTTGCTATCCACGTCCAGACCAACTTAATGCCATTGGCCGTGGATTTGCACCACTGGCCCGGGATCCTGCATTGCAAAGAGTTTTTGGAGCAATTGCCACATCAGGATCAAGCCTTCAAACCACTTTTTTTTTTTCATGTAAAACATGTTGCATTAAATCTTTAACTATATGTAGAGCAGAGAAGGAAAACACCACTAAAGGCAAAAACACAACTAACCATTTGCTAATGTGTGTACAATTGTAAACATAATTATGTGAAAACAGGCAATTATCACAAATTAGAAGAAGCTACACCATGTACATCCTACAGCCGGATTAGTACCCCCAGGGGCCCCTGGGCACTGAAGCTCACGGGCCCCCCTCCCATACCTGACAACCACACACACACACACACACACACACACACACACACACACACACACACACACACACACACACACACACACACACACACACACACACACACACACACACACACACACACTCACACTACTAAGGCCCACCAGGTGTGGGATTTGACATGCCAATCACTATTGGTCAAAAGCTGAATGACAAGTTCACAAGACAATGATACAATTATTTATTTATTTTTTTCTTTAAAGTAGGGCTGCACGATTTGGGGAAAATGTCATATTGCGATTATTGAGGTCAATATTGTGATATAATAAACAAATGGTTTCATGAGTCAACTTGCTTGGTTCTCAAGTGAAAAGCACACACAGATTAGTGATAATGCTGAAATGTGTATTTCTCTTACTCAAACTAGCAACAACAACTAAATGCACTGTGTTTTCAAATTAAAATAATATTTTTTACAAAATTAAATATTGACATCTTTGCAAACTTGTTATTTGTCTCAATAATACAATAGTCAAAAATAAATGTCATATTTACCAGTGCCCTTACTGTCTAACAGGTAGACCTAGGACATATACCTGATATTGAATAAAGTTAGCAAACAGTCTGCACTGCATAAATTATAAATTAAATTTAGACTAGTCCTTATTAAAGCTAAAAATGTTCTTTAGTCAAGAGCAGTGAGTCATTTCTCTGTTCTTTTTGTTCTTTGATTAACTTTACTGACAGAAAAGCTTTATTGGCTGCTGTCTCTTTAAGACCAGCTGACAGAGCCGCTGATCTCACACGCGCCTCGTTCTCTCACAACTCTTCACGTTCATCATAAGACAGCTCTTATGTTACGAAGATACTCAACAAAAAACGGACATTTTGGCATAATTGTGTGTGTTATTGTAAGTTCAAGCACGAAAGAGAACTATTCTGGCGTGCTGTCTGTGCGCACGATACTGGCGCGTTTTCTCTCTCTCTCTCTCTCTCTCTCTCTCTCTCTCTGTGTGTGTGTGTGTCACAGACAGTCTCACTTTTGTTTTGTCGCACATGAATTGTTTAAAAGCATTTCCATGAATAAGAGTGGGATCATATAATGTAATATACACTTTTTTTATTCTGATTGGATAATTATCAAGATCGAGGCCAAGCCTTGTGTATACTTTTTTTATGTAGCGCACAAAAAAAAACCTCCGATCACCGAGGGCCCCTCTCTGCGCAAGGGCCCCTGGCCACGTGCCCAGATTGCCCATATGGTAGATCCGGCCTGTATTCCCATTACTTGTAGAACAGTGTCCAATCTCACCAAGCACCAATTAAAGTGTTTCTGAAAATAATCTTTAATGTAGACAGGCAAATTGTGATTCTCAAGAGCATTTATTTTACACAAATCTGTGAAACAGTAACAATAACATAAACTTGCACAACTTGCCACCAGCAACGAGCACAGCTATGAGAATCAAAATCAATCAATACCTGAAATAACATAACCTACAAACTGAAATAAATACTAAAAAACAGAAACTGAGATTAATTATTTCTCATATGGTCCACTAATTGATCTAATATTGAAAGCATCTGGTCCATCTGCCGTTCTACTCTTAGAGACTGCTGTTCCTCCTTTGCTCTGCTTCCATCTGACGGCGGTCTTGCTTGGCTACTATTTCTTTGATAACTTCAAGGGAGGTTTCCTCACTACGCCTCTTTCTATTTGAGGGTTTTTTCTCCATCCCTGCACTTAGCCTTGTGGACGGTGTAGAAATCCCCTCTCTGGTGTTGTAGATCCATAGGTATGATCAGCCTCTGAAGGCCCTGCTTTCACAGTTCCTCCATTTATGCTGGTCCTGGCTCAGGAAAGGTGGGGAAAGGCTCCAGTAAATCAGCATCAACAGCACCAGAGGGACCGGCCTTGCATTCTGTCGGGGTGCTGATCTGGGAACTGTGACCAGATGAAAAGGTGTCCACTGGCAGCACATTCGGCCTCATGCATAGCTTCAAAAACTGGCCATGATGCTGCAGTTAACTCTCCTTCATCTGTCCCAGATCCTTCTCAGGCAGGCACAAATCCTATAACAGTATTAATCAAATTATTAACAAACAAATGCATTAAACTTTATACTTTTTTTTACACTTTATTTCACATTAAATTGATTCCTGTTACAAAGTAGTGTTTGTAGTGTACTGTTTTTCCTTTTGAGGTTTTCCCACTTTTTTTGGCTTGTTGAGGTGTGAGAATGTCTTGCAGTCCCATTGCTTCAATAATCTCTCTAATTGACAGATTACAATAATGGGTACGCAGTGATTTATTTCTTACAACTGCATGTTTGCTAATGCAGAACACAGACTTACTCAAACCCTTGAGCAGAGGTGTTCCTCACGCCTGTAAAGGTCAAATCTCTCTCAACACGTAGCCAAATAAACTGCAGTGTCCTCTCATCGCCCCTTTATCAGATAAAGACAAACACATCATGGCATGTAGCATCAAGAACAATTCCCCACACAGGCTATATCCACCTTTAGTGGAGGACTATTACCTTTTATAGTTGTGTATTTGCATGGTTTTTAAGCCACAAAGATACTTATATTTATGTACATGTTTATGCATATTTACTTTTAAATTTAATAATTGAAATGAAAAAGAAGAATTTATATAAAACTACAATAAACTGTCAGGAGTGTATAGAACCTCAAAGTAGGGTAACCCGATAGAGATTCTTGAACAAAACAAAATTCCTTGCATTAAATGGTATTATAATAAAATAATGGACTATAATTGAATAATGGAATCATACCTAAATAATGGGAAATAGTATTGCCTTAATTACCCACTATAAGAGTATTCATTTTCAGGCAGTAGTCCAACATATATGTTTAAATGTTTTCATTGTCAATTGTGCTATTGGTCAAAGCCATGTCTGGGGGATTTATGATGATAAATCCCCCCAAAACTTACACCTAAAAATCTTCTTCTCTGCCATGCCAGCGAAAGTCAAACAGCCACAAAACTCCTGCCCTCATTTAACAGATTGGGCGTTCGCAATGATTCGTGGGTAGGTACTGTAACTCGGCCCTGGAGTAGGCCCTGTCCCAAATGGCACCCTAAGCACTTCCTAAGGTGGCGCTCGCGAGCTGAGCGCTGAAATCCCGAATGGGACACCCTACGGACTTGTATACATGGCAAGCAATTTAAGGCGCAATTTAAGGCCACGAGACCGCGAGTCCACATGAAGTGTGCCATTTGGGATCCAGCCTTGGTAGTGGCATTCACCCCTCATACTGTTAAATGCAGAGCGCGCCTCTCCTCGGGTCACTGTTCTAAAATATTCGCTGTTCTGCAATATTCGGTGTCTGAGATTTTCTGTGTCTCCATGAGCAGCGCTTACATGAATATTCACGAGATTCCTGTTTTGTGTTAAGGCAACACTGAAAGTAGTAGTGCAAGTGTAGCATGTCTGGACCGGACACACTTACACACAAGGACCACACGACCACTCAACTTTTTTTAAAATCCGCAAATAAATATAGATCAACAGTGGATCAACAGGGCATCGGCCTCTCTCTCTCTCTCTCTCTCTCTCTCTCTCTCTCTCTCTCTCTCTCTCTCTCACAGTGATATTCACGGAGAGAAGCAAACATTGCGTGTGCGCATCAGCCTCGCGCATCAGGTAGACTGACATTACCAAAATTAAACAAAGAATTAAAAATAGGACATATAAAAAATAAATAAATAAATAAATAAATAACTGATTACAATGTTTAAATGTATAATCTTCCATGTGATACATCACATTAATACTCTTATGAATACACTACAATAGTGTATAGTAGCCTACATTACAATTAATGAATTACAATATTTTAGGCTACATACATACATGAAGGTTTACAATTTTTACATAAACCATTTCAAATGCACGTTTACTAATACCAAACTTTAAAAATTAGTGACTCGTTGACTATTTTTTTTAAATTTATTTATTTATTTATTTTCTCTTTTCTTTTTACTTATAGTCAGTAGAATGTCTGTTGGAGGAGCGTCAAAATAAAGAGTTAGCAGATATTAAGCAGACTGTCTACTAATACTCTAATGACTGATAGTTGACATGAAGTTGCAAAGTTACTTAGTCAACAGAATGTTCAAAAGGGACCATCAAAATAAATTGTTTCCAAAATTCTAAATTGTAGTACTTTTGTTTGTGCAATACTGTCCATTAACAAATTAATCCCAAATGCTGTTTCAAACTCTTCTATTCTTATATAATAAAAATTGCGTAGGCTAAGTGAGAATGCAAAAAAATTTTTTTAGATGGCCTCGCATTTACCCCAATACAAGTGCTGTAATTTATTTCCTCGTTCCAAACCCGGAAGTGTGAAAAGAATCCATTCGAGGAGGAGCTGCTGTATGTTTACCTATGACATTTAACTTACCTGTCTCACGGTGAAATCGAAATCAGCCGATGACTGTAAAGACGCCATTTCAGAAGATAGAAAATCAGCAATCGCTTCACATGTGACAGTAAGTTCGTTAAACTTTTCATTGCTGTAATATCGAGAGAGTATTTGCGTCTAACAGACATTATGACGAACTCAAACTCAAATACATGATAAAGTGGAAAATTACGTGCGTGATACTTCACGTCAACTGTAACACTCATTAAATGGCCGAAAATGGTTAAACTTGCATTTTTTTTCCTTTAACAGGAGAATTTTAGTTTAATGTTTAAATCTTTGGTTGACTTTAAACTATTTAATTACTTATATAATCTATAGGCTATTGTAATGTGTGTTCAGTGATGACTGGGGGAAGTAATTGTAGTCGCAGATATACACACATAAACGTGTAAAAATAACATAATATTTGCTCAATGCGAGACGAAAAACGGACTGTGAAAAACACCTGTAAGAGTTCAGCAGTGTCATTAAAGTGAAGGTGAATCCAGTGTTTAAACGAGGATGCTGTTTGAAAGTGTGGCCGACATGTTGCTCTAAAAACTGGAGAAAAACTGTTGATGTTAAGTTAAAGTAAAATAAATGCTATTTAAATTAAATGTGTCTATGTGTTTTGTGCATGTTATCTGTGTCCACATGCAGGTCTGGAATCAAGTCTCATCAAGGAGGAAGAGAAGGAGCAAACTTCCTGTAAAATGAGGAGGAGAACCGGACCTGTAAAATGAGTGTGTGTGAGGAGAGAGAGGAGGAGGCGTCTGTTCACACTCAGAGAGCAGCATCTCCAGTATCCAACTGTGTGTCCATGAAGAGTAACATCTCCATGGATAATCCTCCTAAATTCAGTGATGGATCATCTTCAGGATCCAGCTGTGTGTCCATGAAGAGTAACATCTCCATGGATAATCCTCCTAAATTCAGTGATGGACCATCTTCAGGATCCAACTGTGTGTCCATGACGAGTAACATCTCCATGGATAATCCTCCTAAATTCAGTGATGGATCATCTTCAGGATCCAACTGTGTGTCCATGACGAGTAACATCTCCATGGATAATCCCCCTAAATTCAGTGATGGACCATCTCCAGTATCCAGCTGTGTGTCCATGAAGAATAACATCTCCATGGATAATCCCCCTATGTTCAGTGATGGACCTGCTGTGACCTCTTACCCTGTGTGAGTATCATGCAGTTCAGGGCCGGTCCAGATTCTGTTGGCGCCGTAGACAAGATATTATATTCATCGCCCCTAAAAACTACAACACTGGCAATAACACACACAAACACAAGTGTGTGTATGGGTGCACAAATAGTTTTTAAAATAAAGGGTAAAAAGGCTATATAAAATATGTATTCAAATTGAATATATTTATAGATGATAGTCTTGGTATCCAGATAACTAGTTAGTCTCATTAGCCTCTCACCTGGCAACACTATTCTTAAACATAGATTGGAAAAATACATATCCAAACTTAAATGGATGCTGAACTTAATGTGCTGCTTTACATTTATTTTTATTTTCTATTAATATAAAACCTGTGCCTGGGCACCTAAAACTTCAAGTCAAAAGTGGTAAATCCAACCATTGTTGTCTTTCAAATTTGTCTCAAACTATCAATATGCTCTTGGAGTTTTAGGCGCAGTAGCCAATATGGCCGCTAGGTGACATTCAAACTCCATTTGGTGATTTAAAAACTTGAAGGATTTAATTTCATGAATGCTTTGGACTACTGGCCTCTTTTGATAAAAGACACATAGGGTTTTATTGCTGAAGTGAAAGCAAGCAACAACAGAAGTAAAAATAAAGTTTTACACTGAACTTGCATTAAATGTAAATAAAATGAAAAAAATTCCACTAGTGGTCTGTTCCAGTTAAAATATTCTAGAGTAGCTCCTCAAAATATCAAATAAACATCAACTACTCAAAGAAATTGTAGTTATGATTCTTCTTAGTTTTATATTGTTTTTACTGGTCTTCTTCTTTGCTTCACTTTACCAGTTGTCTGTGCGTTTATTGACCGTTTTAAAAAAGTAGACAAAAAAAAATATATATATAACTGACAAAAGGCAATTGACTAATTCACCGTTAATAAATGAAGAGTTCATTTGCAAAAAACGATAAACGTCACGTTTAAAATTTGTTTTTGTTTTTTGCGGACTTCTGTGCATTATACTCCACATATAGCACGTTCTGAATCTTAAACACGTTTTGTCACAAAAGTCGGTATTGTCCATTGTCAAGGCATCGTAAGTTCATGTTTTACAGCAGAAACTGACAAGCACCCTTGTTGTTTGTGAACACAACCCGATAAGTCAGTTTTAGCGAATCAGCACGCAGTATTCAGGTCAGGTGACAAGGCTGCTAGTCACTTCAAAAAGACGCGCTAGCTGAGAAGAGTTTCGTCAAAGCTGACTAAAAGTGATCGAGGATGGATAATTTCAGCAAACTTGATGAACCCGTGATATCTTCTTATAGGCGTAAATGGAAGTTAAAGCTGAAACTTTTTCACCCTAACCTTGCTAAAGCAGCACGTTACAGTGGTGAGGGAAAAGCTCCCTGTATTGCGTGTAAATCACAAAAACAAAGCATGTCAGGCGTCTATGTCAGCTGAGGAGATTAACGTTAAAAAGATTAACTGAGTGTTTTATTATATATCATAGCAATTACTTGTTTTTGTTTAATCTGCTTTTGCTATTTTTTTGTTTTTACTTTTAATATATATATATATATATATATATATATATATATATATATATATATATATATATATATAAACATAATTTAATTGAACTTTAATTTTGTAAGTTACCTGTATTTTTTTTAGTTATTATTACTTAAAACAACCCACCTTCAGTTTGATTGATATTACTTGGAATGCACAATTAAAAAAACATGATTTATGAAAATTAACAAAAACAGAGTTATCTGTTTTTGCAAATTAACTCTTCAAATTTAAGTTTAATTTACACTATTTTACATCAATACATATATTTAATGCTCTGTTAGTAATTATAGTTTAGAAATGTTCCTTTTTTTGTGAAGAGGGTTTATAGAATGTTTGTAATTATAGAATTATCGGTTTAAAGGGGTGGTATAATGCCCTTTTCACAAGATGTAAAATAAGTCTTTGATGTCCCCAGAGTGTGTATGTGAAGTTTTAGCTCAAAATACTCCACAGATATTTTTAAACATCATGTTAATATTGTCACTTTTTGAGGGTGAGAAAAAAAACACCGTTTGTGTCTGTCCCTTTAAATGCAAATGAGCTGCTGCTCCCGGCACAGGGGGCGGAGCTACAACAACTTGTGTCCTTTTACCTCACACAGACATGCACTGGAAATTTAAAAAAACTTTTAGCCTTTTATGTTCAAACCAAAGTCAAACAATGATGGAGAGACTCAAGAAGAAGTGTCAACATGTAGAAGCAACAGGACGTTTCTGAATGGTTAGTTGATGATTTTTAGGTAGCTTATGTGTAGTTATCTTCTAGTCACTGATTAGCATATTCTGTCATGTTAATCTATAAATGGCATTCCCAGGGGCCATTCATGTACATTTTAGAGTTGGTGTTGTCACTAACCCAGGAGGAATGTTGTGTAGTCCCAACCAGCCATTTGTTGTAGTCCTTAAAAAGTAAATGAAGCAAATGAAGAGTTCAGATGCAAAAGCCTCTAAGTGCCATCTGAAATTTTCTTCTAAAATGATCATTTTTATCAAGTTCGTATATTTAAGTTCAGTAATTTCACTTAAATGGGAATGAAAATTACCTATTAATTGTCATTTAAGTGAAATTACTGAACTTAAATATACGAGCTTGATAAAAATGATCATTCTGGAAGAAAATTTCAGATGGCACTTAGAGGCTTTTGCATCTGAACTCTTCAAATATCTCTCTTTGCTTTGAACTTTGAGCACTGTAACTTTGCAGATGTTGTTTATGCTTAAACTGCAACATTACACACTAACTAAAGTTAGAAAAGTGAAATCATAATCAACCACCCCTTTAACTGCAGTGACAAAAGCTTGAACTAAATTGAGCTGGATAATGACAATATTGTCTTTGACAATCTACTTTATAGATGAATTGAATTTATTTCAGAATTGAGGATCTCTGGAACATTGACACTTATTGAACTGAAGTGAATCAACATTGAACTGACTTGAGCTGAATAACAACACTATCTTCTGTTGATCTGCTTAAACTGTAGCTGAATTGAGCTCTTTTCATAACTGATGAAGTTGGCCCTGTTATTGAACTGAACTGATGAATACATGTTGCTCAATATAATAAACCCACTAATCTCAGAAACCATTGAACTGCATTAACTATCATTCTGCTCAACTTTTAATTCATAAACTTTACCCACTTATATTATCATTTCTTTAAGAAAACATGGAAAACTTGTTTGAGTGTGCTTGTGAGGGTCCTAACCATTTAAACTTTCAGATGCCTGTATATGAAAACATCTGTATGACCTCTGAAATTAAAGCTTAGAACTAGGAAGGTTAGTTCAACTAAAGGAAAAATGGCAAATGGAAAATATTTGCAAAATGCTCCAATAATAAGTTGCCACTCCAAAAAAAACAGTATCAGACGTTCTCAAACTTCTCAGACCAAGTACCGTCTACCAAATCCAAACATGTTCAATGTTATTTCAGCATAGAGCAAATACAAATCTTGATCCATCCCTCTTTTTCATTGCAAAAAGCAAAAATTGGGATTACGGTGAGGCACTTGCAATGAAAGTGTTTATTTAAGTGATATTGTTTTGCAATATAAATTGTTTAAAATCAGCTTAACAGATAATGTTTGTCTCCTATAGGCACAAAACAGCTTAGTTATTTTGGTTAAAGTCAATATTCTTTGAGGTTCAGATGAATGATTTTGCTGCTGGAGTCCTCTGGAAGAGACCCACATTCAAGTGTTGATAAACTAAAGCTAGAATAAATGTTTTTTTGTTTATTTGAAAGCAAATGGTCTGTTTTTTCTTTTGATATATTGCATGTTCGGATATTCATACAACAAAATATTCTGGGGGCCATGAAATTTAGAAAATGATCAAAAACACTGGAGGTGGATTGCAACTTTTTTTTAAAACGCTGGTGGGGAATATTTTCCCCCAAAAATATATTCAATCATTTTAGCGATTCTCGATGGCTAATTAAATTAATAACGCTTTAAAAACAATTAAATATATATATATATATTTTTTTTTTTCTCTCAGTATCAACAACAGGAAGAGAAAGAGAGCAGCTTCTCCAGGATCCAACTGTGTGTCCATGAAGAGGCAAGAGCCCCCAAAATTCAGTGATGGAGCAGTGACCTTTGACCCTGTGTGAGTATCATCATGTAGAGTGAGAGACACATGGACACAGAATGCACAAATGTTAACTAACAAACTAGTGGAAGGAAAAGAATCCTTTCACTTTGTTAAAGTGTCTTTGTTATAGTGTTTTTTTTTTAATGCTTCTCTCTGTCATTTCTCTGTTAGACCTCAATTTACACGGGAATGATTTTTGTTAAATGTGTTGCATCAGTGTTATATTGACAGTTATCCTTTAAATGAGTTATCCTTTTAATCTTGATAAAAACTGAAACAAGAAAATTCTGGCTAGGAATAAATAAAATCAGTGGATCCCAAACTGGTTGTCGTGGCGAATGGCTCATTATTTCAGCTTCAAAAGTCCAATTGATGTCACAGTGACGGATGACAAATGCGACTTTGCAGATTTACATTTCGACTCGAGTTAACTCGCACAATAACTTTGACTGTTTGCCCTTTTGATCTGTAATAACGATTGCTCGTTCAGTGCCGTGGCTGCTGACGTTAGCATAATTTATTTGCTATCATCTCTGTTCTCTCTACACCAAGTCTGACCACCAAAAAATTAAGTTTAAACAAGACGGTTCATTCATATTATTATAAAAATGGTTGAAAGTGTAAAGTGCGGCTTGGCGGAATAAGTCCCGCCTTTTAAGTAAAAGAGCCAATCGTCAGTTGGTAAAATCATTGTGTCACTGCAGAAGCTCTGGTTGTCATAGCAACCTGAAGAGCTTTTTAACGCAATTTGTGTTTTTATTTAACCTTATTTCCCGGCTCACACTTTTCTTATCCTAATTTTACAAGTTGCAAGTTACAAAAAACACACAAGCAGTGGGCTGACCATTTAAAATAAATAGGATCTCGGGTGCTCTGTGTAGACCTCTAGTTTGCAGTCTCTTTTATAATATATCATCTGTCATCAGTCTCCATCTGCATGTAAATTTATTTCTACATGTGGTATTATTTTCATATTAAACCTACTTAAATATTTTTCTTTGTTCACAAAGAAAGTCTTCTCTGTTTGTTTTTGTGTCTCTGTTCATTTAATGTGTTTTCAGTGGTGTGAGAGCTGACCAGATCAGAGATGTGTCCTGTCAGACCAGCACATCCTCCTCCTGTCAGAAACACATCAGTCATCATGACACAGAAGCAGCCCTGCAGCTCGACTCTCACCAGCCAGTGCATGATGATCTGCAGAGAGTCAAAGACCAGCACAAAACCAGCATGAAGAACAAGTATGAGAGCTTATTTGAGGGAATCAAACTACAAGAGAATCAGACCCTCCTGAACAGGATTTACACACAGTTGTACATCATAGAGGGAGAGAGTGAAGGAGTGAATGAAGAACATGAGGTGCTACAGATGGAGAAAAGTTACAAGGCACTCCAAGACACTCCAATCAACTGCAATGACATATTTGATCCTTCACCTGAACTAGGATATGAGGAGAAGAGAAGAGAGAAGAAAGACAAAATCAAGACTGTTCTTACTAAAGGCATCGCTGGAATTGGAAAAACCGTCTCTGTGCAGAAGTTCATTCTGGACTGGGCCGAGGGAAAAGCCAATCAGGGTGTAGATTTCATGTTTGTGCTTCCATTTAGAGAGCTGAACTTGATTCGAGATCACCAGTACAGTCTTCACAGACTTCTGCTGGACTTTCATCCTGAACTTCAAGATCTGGACTCAAAGATTTATGATGAATGTAAAGTTGTGTTCATCTTTGATGGTCTGGATGAAAGCAGAATTACACTGATGTTTTCAGACAGTGAGAAAGTTTCTGATGTGACTGAGTCTTCATCAGTGGGTGTGTTGATGTCAAACCTCATGAAAGGAGATCTTCTTCCCTCTGCTCTCATCTGGATCACCACCAGACCAGCAGCAGCCAATCAGATCCCCTCCAAATACATCAACCGTGTGACAGAAATTCAGGGATTCAATGACCCTCAGAAGGAGGAATATTTCAGGAAGAGAATCAGTGATGAACATCAATCCAGCAGAATCATCTCACACATTAGAAGAGCAAGAAGCCTCCACATCATGTGCCACATACCCGTCTTCTGCTGGATCTCAGCCACTGTGCTTCAAAACATCCTGAAACAAGATCTCAGTGCAGAAATCCCTCAAACTCTGACTGAAATGTACATACACTTCCTCCTCATTCAAACTAGTATGAGGAACCAGAAGTATGAAGAGAGAGATCCAGAGAAACTCCTGCAGTCCAACAGGGAAGTGATTGTGAAACTTGCTGAACTGGCTTTCAATCAGCTGATGAAGGGCAATGTGATGTTCTATGAGGAGGACCTGATTGAGAGCGGCATAGACGTCACTGACGCCTCAGTGTATTCTGGGATTTGCACTGAGATCTTTAGGGAGGAATCTGTGATTTATCACAGGAAGGTTTACAGCTTTGTACATCTGAGCTTTCAGGAGTTTTTTGCTGCACTGTATGTGTTTCTCTGTTATTTACACAAGAACAGTGAAGTTATGAAAATGTTCCTGACTGGAATGTCCAGAACTCGGTGTAAGATTGTTTCTCTGGATGTGTTTCTGAAGGGAGCAGTGAATAAAGCCTTGAAGAGTGAAAATGGACACCTGGATCTTTTCCTTCGATTCCTTCATGGCATCTCACTGGAGTCCAATCAGAGACTCTTACAGGATCTGCTGATTCACACAAAGAACAACCCAAAGAGCATCAAGACAATAATCCACAACCTCAAACGAGGTAAAAAAAACAATATCAGCCCTGAAAGATGGATGAATCTGTCACACTGCTTGATTGAGATGAAGAATAATTCTATTGTTGAAGAAATGCAGGCATTTTTAAAATCTGGAACAAACGACAAACATCTTTCTCTTGCACAATGTTCAACTTTGGCAAACATGATCCTGATGTCAGAGGAGGTGATGGATGAGTTTGACCTTAAAAAGTACAGCATCACATCATCACAAGAGGGTCGAAGGAGACTGTTACCTGCTCTGAGGAACTGCAGAAAAGCTCTGTGAGTGTGAAAATATGAACATAATATCAACTGAATTGAAATATGAACATAATACCCCCATAATTATAGATTTCCTCTGGTAAATGCACTGTAATGATAATTTAAAAATATATATTTTTATTTATTTACATCAATTTGAAGTGTACACTGATTAAAATATTTAATATATATACATTTTGTAATTATAATTAATATCTCAGTAATTGCATTTCTGAATTCCAGAAGTTTTAAAAGCTAAATGTTCTCAGGGATTACAGTCTTTTTTTGCTTTTTATTTTAATTGATTTTCATAGATGCTTACAGTCTTTTTAACCAATTAATTTACATGACTTTCCATCGTTCATGATTTACTGGATAAGGATTAAGTATTTTTAGTAAAATATTTTTCTCTACCCAATAAAAATGCCCAATTTTTGGTTTTTAGGTTTTTATTTAAATTACCTGACTTTTTCTGGTCTAGAAATCACACTTTTAAAATCACGCTACCTCATATATCTGGTTGTGGAGAGGCTTAATTAGAATAAGAAATATCTTGATTTAGGTCAGTGATTTTCAATCCCAGCACTGTACATTTTTTATGTCTATCTTATCTAACACACATATAGAGGTCTTGGAGTCTTTACTAACTAGCTGATGAGTTGAATTTGAAAATGTGCAGTGCTGTGGGTACTCCAGGACCAGAATTGCCCAGAAACTGAGCCTGCTAGTCCAGGCCTTAATGCTATGGTGTCGTTTCAGTGATGGGA
This sequence comes from Vimba vimba, assembly GCA_022828995.1. Taxonomy (NCBI): domain Eukaryota; kingdom Metazoa; phylum Chordata; class Actinopteri; order Cypriniformes; family Leuciscidae; genus Vimba; species Vimba vimba. Next base: position 53,951,894 of record CM040817.1, on the reverse strand, counting down.
GCATAGAAAACGTTATGTGGCTTGGATGGCTTGAGTCCTTATAGAGTAATTTACTATGGCTTCGAACACAGCTCATCCATCGAATCAAGGTCCAGAACTATCTGTTTTATAACTAATTACTGATGTACAAGAAGGCTTTTCACACTTGAAATAGTTAACCCTGGGTCATTGTAAACCTTTAAACTGATCATAATTTACTCGGGGTTAACAATTAATCCTGGGTATTTATAAACCGATGTTTCATGCTGTACACTCCTAAACCCTCGGTTAACATTATTATTTGCATATTTGCGGTGTTAGATTCATTGATTAGATGAACGCTGCATGCAACCCGTTTACATGAAGGCTCTTGCATTGCGCATCCTCATATTATATATTGACGACTGCTATCAAGTTTTTTTTTTTTTTGTCTATATGGACTTTTTGGACTGTAAAGGTAACAATGAAAAGGTATCTTCACTCCAATTGATGAGTTTTCTGTTGCCATTAGAAATGTTTTCCATTAAACGCTGAAAATTACTGTTTATACAATGCTCATGGTGCGTCCGAAATTGCATACTGTCAAGTAGGCACTACATTTGAATTACAACATCCTTCGCGACCGTTAAAAATGTATGTTATATATAGTATGAATTATAGTATTGCATTGCAATATTTTATTTTTCTCCGATATATATTGTGAAATATAAATAAACAATTTCACCAGTTGATTTGAATAGCTCTATTTGAATAGAATTAATCATTGTAGAATAATTGGGGTGATTTTGTAGGGAAGTGAATCTGCATAGAAAATAATCATTTATAAGCATAGATAAATGCAATAGAATAAAGATACAATTGAAATGAGTAGTGCTTTGTTTTTCAGGTAAATCTAACAGTATTCAGGTACAGAAATTGAATAATCAAATGTAAAATAACAGTTTTCCCTGAAATATAACTAATATTAATTACGTGTTAATTGTAATTGTGTATTAATTACTGTAATCGATACAATTTATCTTTGTTAAAGCTAATTTTAACAAAGCTAATTTTGTTGTGCATTTTGCCATTTATATTAGTTACTATGGTTTTAAATATGTCTATATAGTTTTTATTCATTTTATTTAAAATTTAGATCAATATTTAATTTATACAATTTATCTTTGTTAAAGCTACAAAAGTCATTTTCTCTTTCTTTTTTGTTGTTTGATCACCTTTGGTATCACAAACAGCTGTGGATACATTAAGCTGCTCTCCCTTTAAGATTAATGCCTGGACCTAATATAAATGACACACTTCTGTTTTCTTTCTCAGTTGTTTACAGCACACAGCCGACTATGTTTACGAGGATACTCGCCAAAACGGACATTTTGACTTTATTTTACGTGCATGTGTCCGTTTAAGCTTGAAAGAAAGAGAATGGGAACTGAATTTGGCGTTCACATGCTGTCTGCGTGGCTTTGTGTGTGCACAGAAAACAGCACGCGAGTCCTCTTGCGCTTGATGCTGGACTCGACTTAAAAATGTGCAAATGATAAACTTTCACTCTATGATGGTTAAACTTTGCAAATAATCCACGAATATCCATCAATCCATGACTATCGCGGATGTGCACATCACGATATCGATGCTGAAACGATACATTGTGTATTCCTAGTATGAATGTGTTTAGTGTGAATGGAATCCGGACATACTACATCTGCCATATTGTCATTTTTATGTGACCTACAAGCGTCAGTTATGTTGCTTCACTGCCATTCATAAATTCTCTCCCTTGGCGTCATGGGATAGTAAAATTTCCATTGTATGCGCACTTCAGAATCTTGCCAGAAGTTGTAGGTCATCCGGTGACTTTTCGGAGATTCGGTTTTTCAAATACTATGTATTCAGACATACTGCTCTGTTAACATACAGTTTTTGGCATACTATATAGTAGGGAAGTATTCAATTTCAGACTCTGTGTCAGTGTCTCTGTGACCATATAAAGCATGTGAAGTTGAGGCACTCGATTGGCTGTCCATTGCCAAGTATTTAGCCATAACATTCTAACACTGGCGTTTCACACTGTGCAAGTTTGGCACTGCAATGCAGGGTTAACAGCTCTAATCCTGCTAAACCCACTTTTAACTTACAAGTGTGAAATATTTCTTTACCCAGGGTTAAAAGTGGGTTTTGAATGACTATAACCAGTGGTTAATTGCAGTGTGAAAAGCCCTGTAAGAACATGTACGTGCATGTAATGTGAAATAAAAGTGCAACCCAGGCCTTCCCGCTCTTAAACGTCTCTCCAGTGCTCAGAAGCTTCTCTATCATTAACACAGGACCAAGCACTTGATTGATCATAACCTTTTAACCATAGTCATCTCTTTTTTTCAGATTAACACTCTGTAATCTCAGTGATCAGCAGTGTGAAGTTGTGGCTTCAGTTCTACAGTCATCAAACTCCTCCCTGAGAGAGCTGGACCTGAGTAACAATGACCTGCAGGATTCAGGACTGAAGCTGCTCTGTGCTGGACTGAAGAGTCCAAACTGTGGCGTCAACATACTGAGGTTTGAGTTTCACATTCATTCTGTAAAGTAGCAGAAAGCGATTTCTGAGAAACACTGTCGCTATTTGAAATCAACACCCCTCCCTTTATTGCTCCGCCCCTGAAAATAATGAACACGGTATGCATCACACGTGCATTAGGTGACCACACGTTTTTCCTTGGACAGTCCTTTATTTAATATCTCTTTTAAGTGTACCAAATTATTATGAGAAAATCATGTTTTGTCCCATATTTCTTCTTTCCTAAATTGTCTTTGCTAGGTGATCATAAAAGTGAATAGTAGTCTACTATTATAATAGTAAATTACCATCCTTTCACAATTCGTAATTGATTAACTTGCAGTTGGTGAAGGCGGGATATTAGAGAGTAAGGAGATCAAGTCAGACGTGAAGATGTCAAAGCAATGTGTGTGTTCATTTAAGAAGGATCTTCAAAAAGAGTTTATCCAGTTATTATGCGCAGGAAGTTGTAAAAAAAGAACTATATTGATTTTTTTTTTGTCAGCCTCCCAAAAAAATTTTTGTCCTGCCAAAGCCTTATTTGATCAGTTGCCTGTCCATCCCATCTTGTATACTGCCAAGAGAAATCTGGTTACCCTACACGTGCAACATCTAACAGCTGGTGCATCAGACAGTTTGAGTAAAAATGGATGAAACGGCTGTGCTTCAGCAACAACAACATCATACCTTGGTTCTGTAAAACAGCAAAAAACAATGTTATTTGCATATCGAGCAGAAGCAAAGCAACCTCGGCATCCGTTTTCAGGCCTTGGTAGCACTTTATTTTAGAGTCCTTTTCCTCATGTACATACTTATTACATATAGTAATTAATATGTTATAATAGTAATTACAATAACTGGGTACTAACTAGCTACTAACCAAAAACCTACCCCTAAACCTAACCTTAACCCATGCAGTTACCTTATATTAACCAGTACTTTCTAAAGTAAGTACACTGTAAGATCATATAAGTGCTTGTAATGTAAAATAAAAGTGCAACCCAGTCCTTCTTGCTCTCTAACGTCTCTCCAGTGCTCAGAAGCTTCTCCATTATTAACCCCCTGGGGTCGGCTATCGCGCCGGCTCGCTTTTTTCTTATCAGTGCAAAAGAGACTCAAAATACTTTGTTGACTTTGATCTTACATACAAGTGTCATAAATCATTCGATCCTGTTAAGTGTCTATTTTTTTGTGTATACTCACAATAAAAAGTATTGTGCTTTTTGCCAAATAAAGAAAAATAAACATGCGAGTTCTGCCTTCTCTCTGTCAGTGAAGTCCGAAAATGAACTATAACTCAACGAATACTCAGTCAAACAGTCACACAGGCACACAGACATGAAGCTTGAATTCTCTTCTTTTAAATTAAGTAATTTATATAAAAAACAAATATTCTCAGTTTATGTAATATGTATGAAAAGAGAGAGATGTCAGTTGTTCTCATTTCAGCTCATTAAGTTTTACTGTGACCCCGCCCACGGAGAGCACGCTATTCAAACACAAATGATCTGAGGCATCCATGCAAACGTGTGAACGCCCACATCAGCTGGATAAAACACACCGCAAGTAATCAGAGTTATGTACTTTACGACGTTGTGAGGAATAATACTATCTTAATAATAATCCTGGAAAAGTTACCTCAGAAGTGCTGGAAGTTTCATTTCGAGGAGCAACGGATCCAGCTGAGGAATAGGTCAGTTCTATATTTGCTTTGTTCTAATCGCAATAGTGTCTGTACAATCAAAAAGACATATTTCATGTTTAAATATGAATCGTGTTTCTGTGTGTGAATGAATGAACAGCTTTTACCAAACTCTATTGCTATACTAGGATGAGTAAAACTCGACTAGAAAAATCGGATAGATTATAAAGTTTTTAATGTAAAATATTGCCACATCAAATAAGCTTATAATGTTGCCAATTTCTGCTCATGTGTTATATATACAGTGATGGTCAGAATTAATGGCACCCCTGGTAAATATGATCAAAAATGGTTGTAAAAAAATAAACCTACATTGTTTATCCTTTTGATCTTTCATTCAAAAAATGCGCAAAAATCTAACCTTTCATTGAAGTAAAAGAATTGAAACTGGGGGGTAAATCACATTATGAAATAAATGTTTATCTCCAAAACACGTCGGCCACAATTATTGGCACACCTAGAATTTTTTATGAGTAAAATATCTCTGAAGTATATTCTCATTAATATTTACCTTTATTTAGCACACCAGGGTGACTAGGAACATGAAACTGTCCAGCTATGACTTCTTGTTTCACAGGAGTTTAAATATGACGAATACACAGAGGCCAAATTCCCTTAATCATCCATCACTATGAGTAAAACCAAAGAATATAGTTCTGATGTGCAGCAAATGATTGTTGAGCATCACAAAATAGAAAGTGGCTGTAAGAAAATAGCTAAAGAATTGAAAATCCCCATTTTGACCATCAGGACAATAATTAAGAAGTTATAATCAACTAAAGATGTTATGAATCTGCCTGGAAGAGGACGTGTGTCTATATTGTCCTAATGCACGGTGAGGAGGAAAGTTTGAGTGGCCAAAGACTCTCCAAGGATCATAGATGGAGAATTGCAGAGATTACTTGTGTCTTGGGGGTCAGAAAGCCTAAAAAAAATATATCAAACAACCCCTACATCACCACATGTTGTTTGGGAGGGTTTCAAGAAAAATCCTCCTCGCTCCTCCAAAATTAAACTCCAGCATATTCAGTTGTCAGACACGACTGGAACTTCAAAAGGGACCGGATTCTGTGGTCAGATGAAACAAAAAAAGGGCTTTTTGGTAGCAAACCCACCAGATGTGTTTGGTGCAAACAGGGATAAAAAGTACCCCATGCCTACGGTTAAATATACAGCTGATCTTATATTTTGTGGGCATCAGGTCCTGGACATCTTGTTCAGATACATGGTATTATGGATTCTAGCAAATACCAACAGATAAAAAATCAAAACCTGACTGCCTCTGCTAGAAATCTTATAATGGGCCATGGTTGGATCTTCCATCAGGACAACGGTCCAAAACAAACATCAAAATCAACACAAAAATGGGTAACTGAGCACAAAATGAAGCTTCTGCCATGACCGTCCCAGTCCCCTAAACTGAACCATATAGAAAATGAGTGGGCTGAACTAAATAGAAGAAGCACCAACATGAACTTGTGAATCAGAAGGATCTGGATAGATTCTATATGGAGGAATGGTCTCTGATCTCTTGTCAGTTATTCTCCAAACTCATCAGGCATTATAGGAGAAGACTCAGATCTGTTATCTTGGCAAAAGGAGATTACAAAAAGTATGTAATAACAGGGTGCCAATAATTATGGCCAGCGTGTTTTGGAGAAAAACATTTATTTTATAATGTGATTTACCCCCCACTTTCAATTCTTTTACTTCAATGAAAGGTTTGATTTTTTGCGCTTTTTTTGAATAAAAGATCAAAAGGATAAACAATGCAGATTTATTTTTTACAACCATTTTTTTTCATATTTACCAGGGGTGCCATTAATTCTGACCACCACTGTGTGTGTGTGTGTGTGTGTGTGTATATATATATATATTTATAATCAAAAATAAAGTCATCAACTAAGATGTTATATAGTGTTTGTTCTATTGTAGGCTATATTCAAACTAATGAATCCTTAACTTTGAAATATGTATGATAACATGTATACTTTAGTTTTTACAAAGAAAGATTACACTGGAAATATTGTTAATTTTAATTGTTGTTGTAATTGTATAACCTTTTTAATAAAATAGCAAAAAAAAAATATACAAGGATAGATGTAAACAAATTCTTAAAAGGGTCAATATAAGCCTTCTCTTTAAATTATTTTTATTGTGTTTTATTAGTGACACATTTGGGTAGAGAATATATTCCAAAACTTTCTGAAAATACAGTATGAGAAGAATTAACTGCACAATTACTAGGAATTTTACCTTGGATATAATACAATTTGCAAGCACAATCTGTACACAAAAAACAACAGCAACTGTGTTTCCAACTGTGAACCAATTTTGTATTTTATATATATATATATATATATATATATATATATACAGTGAGGAAAATAAGTATTTGAACACCCTGCTATTTTGCAAGTTCTCCCACTTAGAAATCATGGAGGGGTCTGAAATTGTCATCGTAGGTGCATGTCCACTGTGAGAGACATAATCTAAAAAAAAAATCCAGAAATCACAATGTATGATTTTTTAACTATTTATTTGTATGATACAGCTGCAAATAAGTATTTGAACACCTGTCTATCAGCTAGAATTCTGACCCTCAAATACCTGTTAGTCTGCCTTTAAAATGTCCACCTCCACTCCATTTATTATCCTAAATTAGATGCACCTGTTTGAGGTCGTTAGCTGCATAAAGACACCTGTCCACCCCATACAATCAGTAAGAATCCAACTACTAACATGGCCAGGACCAAAGAGCTGTCCAAAGACACTAGAGACAAAATTGTACACCTCCACAAGGCTGGAAAGGGCTACGGGGAAATTGCCAAGCAGCTTGGTGAAAAAAGGTCCACTGTTGGAGCAATCATTAGAAAATGGAAGAAGCTAAACATGACTGTCAATCTCCCTCAGACTCGGGCTCCATGCAAGATCTCACCTCGTAGGGTCTCAATGATCCTAAGAAAGGTGAGAAATCAGCTCAGAACTACACGGGAGGAGCTGGTCAATGACCTGAAAAGAGCTGGGACCACCGTTTCCAAGGTTACTGTTGGTAATACACTAAGACGTCATGGTTTGAAATCATGCATGGCACGGAAGGTTCCCCTGCTTAAACCAGCACATGTCAAGGCCCGTCTTAAGTTTGCCAATGACCATTTGGATGATCCAGAGGAGTCATGGGAGAAAGTCATGTGGTCAGATGAGACCAAAATAGAACTTTTTGGTCATAATTCCACTAAACGTGTTTGGAGGAAGAAGAATGATGAGTACCATCCCAAGAACACCATCCCTACTGTGAAGCATGGGGGTGGTAGCATCATGCTTTGGGGGTGTTTTTCTGCACATGGGACAGGGCGACTGCACTGTATTAAGGAGAGGATGACCGGGGCCATGTATTGCGAGATTTTGGGGAACAACCTCCTTCCCTCAGTTAGAGCATTGAAGATGGGTCGAGGCTGGGTCTTCCAACATGACAATGACCCGAAGCACACAGCCAGGATAACCAAGGAGTGGCTCTGTAAGAAGCATATCAAGGTTCTGGCGTGGCCTAGCCAGTCTCCAGACCTAAAACCAATAGAGAATCTTTGGAGGGAGCTCAAACTCTGTGTTTCTCAGTGACAGCCCAGAAACCTGACTGATCTAGAGAAGATCTTTGTGGAGGAGTGGGCCAAAATCCCTCCTGCAGTGTGTGCAAACCTGGTGAAAAACTACAGGAAATGTTTGACCTCTGTAATTGCAAACAAAGGCTACTGTACCAAATATTAACATTGATTTTCTCAGGTGTTCAAATACTTATTTGCAGCTGTATCATACAAATAAATAGTTATAAAATCATACATTGTGATTTCTGGATTTTTTTTTTAGATTATGTCTCTCACAGTGGACATGCACCTACGATGACAATTTCAGCCCCCTCCATGATTTTTAAGTGGGAGAGCTTGCAAAATAGCAGGGTGTTCAAATACTTATTTTCCTCACTGTATATATATATATATATATATATATATATATATATATATATATATATATATATATATATATATATATATATATATTAGGGGTTGCACGACTACTGATTTCTGCTAGTCGATTTCTTATCAAAACAATATTCGAGTTACTCGACTACTCGTCGTTCATGCTACTGTAAATGAAAAGACATGAAATAGCTAGATCTTATCAATAAACATTTATTAATTCATAGCCTAATGCAACAATTACATAAGTAAACTCTCAAAACATTATAATTATGACATTTCATTTTAAAAATTTCATGTAACAGTCTAAAGCCAAATAAATAGCCGTTCTTGCCTTTCATTTCAGACGTCTGCTTCTAGGGGCCGTCACATATCGCGTCTTTTCCGCGCTCAAGGTCGTTATTTCAAATGTAGGCGCGCGGCAAGCGCACTCATAATGGAAGCAACATGGTGCGCTAGTTTTACCAGGCGGGTTTTTCCTTCTCATCTCCAGAAATATATCTAGTAGTAAAGCTAATGCAAGGGCTAGAAATAAATTAATCCTTTGCTGAATGATACTTCTTCGTCGTCATGGAGAGCGCAGTTTGGTTGCATAGCAACGACAGACGCCACGGGAGCGCAAGCGCTTGTAGGAGACAGCGGCACGGCCGTGCGCGCTTTCCACAAGTTTTTAGACACAATATTGAACGGCCTCTTGCAGAGTTGGCCAATTACAATATTTTTCCCATCCTTGATGAAATACTTCCACACATCTGACGTGTGGTGTCTGTTGGTAACGTTCGCCATTTTTAATTAATTTATGGTTAATGGACGCTCGAGTAGTCGATTGTTTCCGACAGCGTCGATTAGTGGTTGAAGTAGTCGATCTATCGACTACTCGACTAGTCTATGCAAGCCCTAATATATATATATATATATATATATATATATATATATATATATATATATATATATATATATCAGGGTTTCCGTTGTCCGGTAATTGCCGGACATTGGCCGAAAAAAAAATGAAATGTCCGACAAAATTAAATCTCTCCGGTCAAATTGTCCGATTAAAATTGCCTAATAATCCTGCCCCCCTAACACAATCTGAATATATGTTATAAAGGAAAAGGCTCTACCGTTTAAAGTTATTAAACATTATTACATGGCTTGGTTGAATTCCAATGTGGAATGCGGTCTTATTTCTTGATATCAGACCGCTGCGAAGCACTAGCGGCGCCAGGATTTTGATTGTAGGTGGGCCTCCAGAAAACTGGATATTGATGAGATGCGCTCCCGTTCACGAGCAATGCAAGTGACCGCGCGGGCGCCGTCAAGGCCTATCGTCTGCTATATTAAAAATTATTATTATTATATTAAATTTAGGTAATTGGTTGATAAAAAAATTATTAAAATTAAGATACAATTTATACAAAACGAAATTCACTTCAAAAAAGGCTTTCTACAAAACAAAAAACTTAATTAAGTGGTCAAGATCATTTCTGACCCGCTCCATTTCTCTCGATATTGCGCATACTATCTTACACGTGCGGTTCACTTTTCATAATCCACATAAATTAAAAAATAACATTATAATATTTTAACAAATATTAAACTAAATGAGCTTATTTAATGGCTACAACACGTATAGTAGACCTAGACTCTCTATTTGTACAAATTGCTGCACATTCTGAATTTTGCACAAGTTGAAAGGCATTTGTTTGTTCATGCATAGCAAAACATATCTGCAACATTTATCAAGTTCACTGATAATTATGCGTGCATTTATTAATTATTATCTTAATGAATAATGAAACAAGGACGAAGCATAAACTGCGTTGTTTGTTTAGAATGGAATGGATCGCAAATAGATCCGAATGAAGAAACGTACAAAACCATAGTAGAAAATGGGTCTCGAGTGTTCCTTCAGAGAGGGGTTCTCGCTGCAGAATCGGATCAAGACGAAGCAGCGAAGTCGCCTTGCGGAGAACAAGGTTACGCGGCTTATGCGCATTGCAGGTTGTGGAGAGACACTGGGAAGTTCGCTTGAGTAAAAACAATAGGCTTCAGATAGTTTATGTGGGGAAGGGGGATTGGTTTGTTAAACTATGAATGTGAAACCATAGTAAAAACAATTGGCGTTGACGCCAATCGGACGTTCATGTTTTTTTCCGTCTATTTGAAAGTTAGGCTATAGGCTATAGCCTAAACATGTTGCATTCTATATGGCCTGATTATGTCATTTTTTAAGTAACATAGCCTGCCTCCAGTTTTCCTCAACTTGACTAATTAAGAGGCGATATTTGACCGGCATATTATCAAAATGTCCAGAAAACGAAACCTCTGCCGGTCACTCTGACCGGCACCATTTTTTTCTAGCGGAAACTCTGAGATATATATATATATATATATATATATATATATATATATATATATATATATATATATATATATATATATATATAGGCTCATTATGCAGCTCATTATGCGGGTCGTCGTCTTCTCAGGTGTGAATCACGGCCCCACGCATTTTGCCTTTCCAAACAAAAAATGTCTTACAAAATTTAAATCAGTGTATTGTTTTATGTGAATGATTAGGCAGGATGATTTTCAGATCATTTTGAAGAAAAAAATCTAGGCGACAAAATGCATTATTCAAAAGTCTTGTGGACACATATTTAGTATGTGTTTTGTGGCCTTATTTCAGAAACTTTCATTTTTAGTTTTTTCAATAACCATGCATAAACATTATTCTCTCAAAAATACAAACATGTACATACATGTTGCTCACATATTAAGGTAGCCCTGTTTGTGCTAAATAGAGTGTAATTACACCTTTGCCATTAATATGTTTATAAGCAACTGAAAAAAGCACAAATGTCAGGGCATGTCAAAACATCTTAAGGACCCCAAAAACACCTTAGACCCCAGAGGGTTAACAAGCTCTTGACTGATTATAACCTTTTAACCCGAGTCCTCTCTTTTTTTTAGATTTACAACCTGTAATCTCACTGATCAGCAATGTGAAACTGTAGCCTCAGTTCTACAGTCATCAAACTCCTCCCTGAGAGAGCTGGACCTGAGTAACAATGACCTGCAGGATTCAGGACTGAAGCTGCTCTGTACTGGACTGAAGAGTCCAAACTGTCAACTCAACATACTGAGGTTTGAGTTTCACTTTCATTCATTATATATATATACAGTGAGGAAAATAAGTATTTGAACACCCTGCTATTTTGCAAGTTCTCCCACTTAGAAATCATGGAGGGGTCTGAAATTGTCATCGTAGGTGCATGTCCACTGTGAGAGACATAATCTAAAAAAAAAAAAATCAGAAATAACAATGTATGATTTTTTAACTATTTATTTGTATGATACAGCTGCAAATAAGTATTTGACCACCTGAGAAAATCAATGTTAATATTTGGTACAGTAGCCTTTGTTTGCAATTACAGAGGTCAAACGTTTCCTGTAGTTTTTCACCAGATTTGCACACACTGCAGGAGGGATTTTGGCCCACTCCTCCACACAGATCTTCTCTAGATCAGTCAGGTTTCTGGGCTGTCGCTGAGAAACACGGAGTTTGAGCTCCCTCCAAAGATTCTCTATTGGGTTTAGGTCTAGAGACTGGCTAGGCCACGCCAGAACCTTGATATGCTTCTTACAGAGCCACTCCTTGGTTATCCTGGCTGTGTGCTTCGGGTCATTGTCATGTTGGAAGACCCAGCCTCGACCCATCTTCAATGCTCTAACTGAGGGAAGGAGGTTGTTCCCCAAAATCTCGCAATACATGGCCCCGGTCATCCTCTCCTTAATACAGTGCAGTCGCCCTGTCCCATGTGCAGAAAAACACCCCCAAAGCATGATGCTACCACCCCCATGCTTCACAGTAGGGATGGTGTTCTTGGGATGGTACTCATCATTCTTCCTCCAAACACGTTTAGTGGAATTATGACCAAAAAGTTCTATTTTGGTCTCATCTGACCACATGACTTTCTCCCATGACTCATCTGGATCATCTAAATGGTCATTGGCAAACTTAAGACAGGCCTTGACATGTGCTGGTTTAAGCAGGGGAACCTTCCGTGCCATGCATGATTTCAAACCATGACGTCTTAGTGTATTACCAACAGTAACCTTGGAAACGGTGGTCCCAGCTCTTTTCAGGTCATTGACCAGCTCCTCCCGTGTAGTTCTGGGCTGATTTCTCACCTTTCTTAGGATCATTGAGACCCCACGAGGTGAGATCTTGCATGGAGCCCCAGACCGAGGGAGATTGACAGTCATGTTTAGCTTCTTCCATTTTCTAATGATTGCTCCAACAGTGGACCTTTTTTCACCAAGCTGCTTGGCAATTTCCCCGTAGCCCTTTCCAGCCTTGTGGAGGTGTACAATTTTGTCTCTAGTGTCTTTGGACAGCTCTTTGGTCTTGGCCATGTTAGTAGTTGGATTCTTACTGATTGTATGGGGTAGACAGGTGTCTTTATGCAGCTAACGACCTCAAACAGGTGCATCTAATTTAGGATAATAAATGGAGTGGAGGTGGACATTTTAAAGGCAGACTAACAGGTCTTTGAGGGTCAGAATTATAGCTGATAGACAGGTGTTCAAATACTTATTTGCAGCTGTATCATACAAATAAATAGTTAAAAAATCATATATTGTGATTTCTGGATTTTTTTTTTTAGATTATGTCTCTCACAGTGGACATGCACCTACGATGACAATTTCAGACCCCTCCATGATTTCCAAGTGGGAGAACTTGCAAAATAGCAGGGTGTTCAAATACTTATTTTCCTCACTGTATATATATATATATATATATATATATATATATATATATATATACACTACCAAATTGGTTCACAGTTGGAGACATCGCAATTTTTTATTTATTTTTTTCACAAATTGTGCTTGCAAATTGTATATATGTACAGTGTATCAAATTGTATATATGTACAGTGTATCATGTACATCAACTCAACATACTGAGGTTTGAGTTTCACTTTAATTCATTATATATATTATATATATATATATATATATATATATATATATATATATATATATATATATATATATATACACTACCAAATTGGTTCACAGTTGGAGACATCGCAATTTTTATTTATTTTTTTCACAAATTGTGCTTGCAAATTGTATAATATCCAAGGTAAACATGTCTAGTAATTGTGCAGTTAATTCTCATACTGTATTTTCAGTTTTGGAATATTTATCCTTTATCCTATTAGTAATTTGTCACTAATAAAACACAATACAAATTATTTAAAGAAAAAAATTATATTTACTTGTTTACATCTACCTTATAAATATATATTTTTTTATTAAAAAGGTTACAATTACAACAACAATTCAAGTGTAGCCTAATCTTTCTTTTTAAAAACTAAAGTATACAAAACGTATTATTTGATGACTTTATTTTTGATTATTTTTGATATTTTTCCTCATCTCAGTATAGCAATAGAGTTTGCTAAAAGCTGTTCATTCAATACAGCAGTATTTGAAAATCGATAATATTTTGTAAAATTACATTTATATTTGCATTTATGTCAAAACCTAGACACTTTATTTCAACATATTTCAGTCGATTTTTACTCATCTCAGTATAGCAATACAGTTTGCTAAAACATCATTCATTCACACACGCAATTTAAATTTAAACTCTTTTTTTCGAGCTGTGGTAAGCAGTGCGCATCTCTGCCGTTCATTCATTCATAAACAGAAACCCGATTCACGTGAGAAGGAAAAAAACTTACTACAGCATTCCTCAGCTCGCTCCTCGATATACCTGCACTTCTGAGGTACATTTTCCATTATTATTATTCCTCACAGCGCTGCGAGACGGTGTAAACAAGTAGGCTACAATGATCTGATTCAACTTGTTTTCTCGAGCTGATATGGGGGCGTTCACAGTTTGCACGGATTGCCTCTCAGTCATTTGCGTTTGAATAGTGCGCGCTCTCCGAGGGCGGAGTCACATTACAAGTAATTAGATTAGATGAGAACGACTGACATCTCGCTCTTTTCTTACAGATTACATGAACTGAGAATATTTGTTTTTTATATAAATTACTTCATTTAAAAGAAGAGAATTCAAGCTTCATGCCTGTGTGTCTGTATGTCTGTTTGACTGAGTATTCGCTGAGTTACAGTTCATTTTCGGACGCGTTTCAGAATGGACTACACTGACAGAGAGAAGGCAGAACTCGCTTCGTGTTTATTTTTCTTTATTTGGCAAAAAGCACAACACTTTGTTTTTATTGTTAGTATACACAAAAATAATACACACTTAACAGGATCGATTGATGTATAACACAAGCATATAAGATAAAAATTTATATTTTTATTTTTTTTATTTTTTTGCACTGATAAGGAAAAAAATGAGCGCGATAGCCGACCTCAGGGGGTTAAAGGAGTTTTCCTCATTTTTTAATTAAGGCTTTAAGATCAATTTCCAAAAGATGATTTTTTTTATTCCTCTTTTTAGTCAACTTTAGCATGGGTGTGTTCACTTATGGTAAGCACTGTATGTATATTCAAAATCGTCTTATGTGAACATATTAATGCCATTGTGAAGTTTAGAAGTGTGATTAATCTGTCAAATGTACACTTAATGTATATTGACCTATCCATGTGTGTTCGATTCATAAAGCTAACAAGTTTAAGGATGCACTTTATTTGTATATTGTATTACAGTGCTGAGTACAGCTTTACATCTGCTATGCTATCTGGTAATTTACATGTGGTATTGTTATCATGTTTATTTTTGACTCACTTAATTTGTCATTTATTTCTCCTTTCCTTTGTTAAGGACCACACACACACACACACACACACACACACACACACACACACACACACACCATCCATACCCATGTACACAAGTGACCATCCATACCAATGTAACCAGTGAACTTGATGTACATTAAAGTCATTTAAATGGGGTTCCTGTCGCTGTGTCCTTACCGACACACCATGACGATGACCAAATCTACCTAAGAACCAGTCCACCTTCATTATATTGACAGTTATTGATGTATGTTATTGTGTCTCTGAAGACAAGGTAGACAATGGATGAGTGGATTGTGAGGGGAACGGATGAGGTAGAAGCATGTTTGCTCTGTGTGTAGAATTTCAACTTGTAGAGTGATTTCTGTGGTGGTACTATGGATGTGACCAGCTCCCAGAGGGTGTCCATCCTAGCGCTGCCACTGCCAAGGGAGATTCACAGGGGATGAGTGGTTTCTCATATTGTCAAGCTAAATCCTCATCAATAAAACTGCCTGCAGCACCAGAGTCAAGTAGTGCTGTAGTAATGATGGTACTAGTAGAGAACATTATCTTTAAAGATACTTCTAAACATGAAGTGGAATGACCAGGAAGAATGGAGGTAGTCACCATTCGGAGTATACTGTTGGGTTGGTCGAATTGGGCAGTTAGCAGTCAGATGTCAAGTCAAGTCAAGTCACCTTCATTTATATAGCGCTTTAAAAGTCAAGTCAAGTCAAGTCATCTTCATTTATATAGCGCTTTTAACAATGTAGATTGTTTCAAAGCAGCTTTACAGAGATAAACGTATAATTTATGGTAACAGAGATTGTTTTGGCTTTATAGCGGTTCTTTAGTAAAGTTATTTTCCAGCTAAGGTTAGGTATGATTGATTCGCTTCCGTCGCAACAATCATTTGTTATTAAATTAGGGGCCGCTAAGACGACACAATTCTCTCTACATAGACTTTAAATGCGAACCTGTGAGAAACGCTGATGGCGTTCACATGCGCATTTAGAATTTGTTCTATAGTTATGTTTTAACAATGTAGAATGTTTCAAAGCAGCTTTACAGTGATTATAGGAAATTAAAGTAACAGAGATTGTTTTGGCTTTATAGCAGCTCTAGAATAAAGTTATTGTCCAGCTAAAGTTAGTTTTGATTGATTCACTTCCGTCGCAACGATCATTGGTTATTAACTTAAAGGAGAACTTGGTAACTTTTTTAACTTAATAAAACTGTCTAGAAATCATTTGGATGGTTAAACAACCTGTTCTGGTGATATTTGTGACTTTCCCCGCTCCCCCCAGCGTTCCCAGGCGGAAAACCAACCTTGCAACTTGGGGACTACCGTCCCGACAAGATAGAAATTGGAAGTCTCGTGAGAACGAGAACGAGCGCGAAACACGAATTGCTTTACGGCAATTCGACATAAACACACACGCATGTATTACCAGATTACCCACCTCGGTAGACATAGCTCCACACGATACAGTTGGCTTGCTCCGATCAAAACAAACGCACATGAGCAGCGGTAGAGAGGGGGAGGAGGCCGCCGCAAGTGAGTTTTTTACGACTGTGTTGTGAAATATCCGCCCCCCCCCACAGCTATAGGGGAAGCTTGTGGGGAAAACATGCGACAACAAAAGGGGAAATCAGCGAAGAAGTGACTAGAGTTCGCTAGAGTTGCCGAGTTCTCCTTTAAGGGCCGTTAACACGACACCGTTCTAACAGAAAACTCTTAAGTTCTCTCTGCACAAACTTTAAAAATGTATTACGAGTTCAGTCTATAGATATGCGCGTTTGAATATACATGTGTGCAGGCGTGTAGTCCTTCTTTACAAACCAACCCTCAACAAACTACTCATTTTTATCGCTTACATGTAGCCACGTGGACTGGAATTATCCCGACAACGTTTTATCTGTACAGAGGTAAAAGGAAGAGAAGGGGCCTTCACAGGGGAGAGACTAGTTGACACTTCAGGACTGTGTTGTCGTCGCGTCCAGGCGCAGGTCCTTCATCAGATCTAGATACAGCCTGTATCCGCCGAACTGCGGTAAACCTCGGGATAAACAGAGAGACTAATATTAGCGTAGATGCCATTCTTATGATGTAAAAAGTACATCAGGATTTATGGGAAGTGTTCCCGGTTCCGGCTGACCTAATCTATGCAGCCTAGCATTGAATTATAGTAGTCTATAGTGTGTTATGTGTATGCTAGGTCAAAGAGATGGTTTTTTTGTCTAGATTTGAACTGACAGAGTGTGTCTGCTTCCCAGACAATGTTAGGAAGACTGTTCCAGAGTTTTGGTGCTAAAAAGGAAAAGGATCTACCGCCAGCAGTCGTTTTTGATATTCTATGTATTGTCAACTTGCCAGAATTTTGAGATCGCAATAGACGTGAAGGACTATAATGCGTTAAGAGCTCTCTCAAGTACAGCGGAGCTAAACCATTTAGTGCTTTGTAAGTAATCAGCAATATTTTAAAATTCACACAATGTTTAATAGGGAGCCAATGCAGTGTTGACGTGACTTTCAAATGAAAAATTGGTATCAAAGAGCACACCCAGGTTCCTAATCGACGACGAAGACTTGACAGAGCAGCCATCAAGTGTTAGACAGTATTCTAGGTTATTACGTGAGGAAGTTTTTTGTCCCATAATTAGACTCTGTTTTTTCAGAATTAAGTAGTAGGAAATTACTAGTCATCCAACTTTTTATATCAGCTATGCATTCCGTTAATTTTGTGAATTGGTAATTTTTGTCAGGGCATGAAGAAATATAGAGCTGAGTGTATTATCAGCATAACAGTGAAAACTAATGCCATGCTTCCTAATGATATCTCCCAAGGGTAGCATGTACAGAGTGAACAGCATTGGTCCTAGTACTGAGCCTTGTGGTACACCATACTGAACTTGTGATCGATGAGACATCTCTTTATTCACTGCTACAAACTGATAATGGTCAGATAAGTATGATTTAAACCATGCTAATGCAATTCCACTAATGCCAACATAATTTTCAAGTCTATTTAAAAGAATGCTGTGGTCAATAGTATCAAATGCAGCATTAAGATCGAGTAACACTATAGCGAGATACAACCACGATCAGATGATAATAGCAAATCATTTGTAACTCTAATGAGAGCAGTCTCAGTACTATGGTACGATCTAAATCCTGACTGATAATCCTTGCAGATACCATTTCTTTCTAAAAAGGAACATAGTTGTGAGGATACCGCCTTTTCTAATATCTTTGATCAACTACTCCTGAATCATGTTTAGATTGCCAAAATGCTCCCAATAGCTTAATTAACATCTGTGAATACATGTCCAGGAGGTTTCATTTTGAGAGTTTCACATGCGCTAAAAGTTAATGCTTTGCACATGCCCTTCCTTACCTAGAGTATCCAGACAGAGGGTGCAAGAAAGTCTGAAAGACTAATTTTCATTTTTTCTTTCTTTAATTTTTAACCATAGCTTCCAAATTCTCTTACGGTTAAATAACGTGACCATTTTAATCACTGTCAATTGTGAAATTAGGTAATCCCTAATTGCAATCAATCAAAGGTCCTTGTAAAGATAATTGATGGGTCAAATTTAGTCAGCAATCTTCCAGTGGAAGAGCCCTGTATTTAATGTAGTGTATATTCTCTAAAAATGAAGCACACTAACATGAACCCTTATTGTTGTTGTAGATTATCTGGCTGTATGGTGACAGAAGAAGGTTGTGCTGCTCTGGCTTCAGCTCTGAGTTCAAACCCTTCACACCTGAGAGAGCTGGATCTGAGCTACAATCACCCAGGAGAATCAGGACTGAAGCTGCTCTCTGATGCAATGAACCATCCAGACTGCACACTGGACAAACTCAAGTAAGTGGATCAGTAAGAATCATCCTGTCTAGTGTGCATGTGAGACTGAGAGTTTTTAATAGTTGAGGTTGTCAAGAGACACTTCTTTATTAACCAGGATACTGTAGTCAACAAACATTGGTGCATATGTGTCAAAACTTTGTTTTTTACATTCTAAATGGTAGAATTATAATAGATTCCTATGGACAGTTCACTTACAACTCTAGGGTCTTTGGCAGTAGATAATACTATAACAAATAAAAGACCCTCCAACTTTAGTGCATTTACCATCAAAGCACAACCACCTTTTCCGAACACTGCCAGATCAATGTCTTCATGAATTACAGCAAACCAAAATTTCTAAATCTAATAACAAATAGGTTTAGGTGTTCAAATATGTCTGTCAAAATTATTGTAGCTGTTCAAATTGAAAATCCTACCCCAACATATATGTCATAATGACAAAATTTTGCCCCAGATACAATACATTTCCCTTGTCATTTGCATTGGTGTATTGACTGAATTTTTCTCTGAAAGTTTTTTTTTAGTTCAGATAAAGGCGACTAGAACTGACATGGATAATTTAGAGTATCCTATTATTTATTTATTTTTTATTATTATTATTTTTTTTGCTATAATGTTGTTTTGCCCATATACAGCCGACAATAGGCTGTGGTTTGCTTACATAAGGCATCAAAAACCAGGCTCCTGTCTCATGCCATCTAATTCAGACAAAGTGATAAAGCATTCAGATGAGTTGTTAGTGACAATGTGTGGAGAAAAGAAGTAAGACTCTGATACTATAGAAGCTGTGGAAACCTCACAAAGACATAGTACTGGAACTTCCTCCTTCATTTCCCAACATACTCTTTAAGAGACCCCCATCTTACACTGATCACCCAAACAGATAACCTGCTCGAACATGCCTGTGAACCCATTTATGACACAGCATGTGTGAGAGGTTATTTTCATTTAAAAAAAACAATTCATTTTGATTTCACAGTCAATTTACAAATAATTAACATCTATATTTTGGGGATATTTAATTGTATTCTATAAATCAATAAATTCCACTAGAAACAAACTTTGTTGTATTATTTTATTTTAATACTGTGAAGCTGCTTTGATACAATCTGTATTGTGAAAAGCGCTATACAAATATACTTGATTGATTGATTGATTGATCTAATTTCACACTATACACCTCCTCAATGAAAAAAAGAGGGGGGGATGAAATCCTCCATCACAGTACAGAAGAAATGTTATAATAATAATAATAATAATAATGATAATGTTAATGATATATAATATATAATTTTATTATAATAATAATAGCAGTGCATTTCAAAAGATGTCTTTGCCACAAGACGATGAAGATGAAGGTAGACAGGATCCAATAACAAGTCATTTTAATATTACATCAAACACAGGAACAGACAGAAGGTTTACCAGTGCATGTGTAAAACATGGGGTAAACACTAGGGGTGGGGAAAAAAATCGATTCTTCGATGCATCGCGATGCGGACGTGGACGATTCTGAATCGATTCACAAATGTCAAAAAATCGATTTTCTAAAAAAAAAATATATATATATTTTTTCTAATAACGTAATATTGACGGAACGCAAAAGGCGGAACTATAAGCGGACGTGCAGTGCGCGGACAGTCTGTGGCGCGCACATAACAGAGACGCGCACATACATAACAGACTCATGATGGCTGAGCGCCAAATTCGAACGGCACCCTCGTCGTTAAAAGCTAACGTATGTAAAATTGGCAATTTCATTGTTACCTATTTAGTATTTTTGTATGAGAGCTGCTTTCTGTATTGTTTAGTTTTCACATCAGTACACTGTGCAAACCGATCTGTTATACGTACGTTATACTGCAATATGTGCAATTTCAGTCACAAAAAGTTACATTTTGACTGTGCTCTCTGCAGATGTTCATTCACTTTTTTTTGTATAAGCTGTTTTTGATTGCAGTATACAGCAAACATTTCAAATCATAACTCTTTATTATTTAGTTGTGTATAAGAGTGGCTTTGTATGTTACTAATTGAAGCTACAGTAAGTTGTTCAAAAATGTTCATTTTGTCTTCTTAATGATTAAATTGGACAATTTTCTTCTAGAAAGACAAGGTGTTCAGGTGGAGAAAAAACTTTTTCTTTACCTTGACATGTTTCGACTGCAACCTGCAGTCTTCCTCCACCTGAACACCTTGTCTTTCTAGAAGAAAATTGTCCAATTTCTACAGTATGTTGGTTCTGATCTACTTCCTAAAGGAAATAAGCCTTTCATTTATTTGTTATTGTTTAGTTCAACTTGATGAGTCACAACACAATGTGATGTATTCATTTCTGTGTTCTACAGAACATAAGCTACATACAAATAATTCTTATGTTATAACTACACGACACAGAAAGTGCTTTGAGTTGTTGTTACTCAATAAAAGAGTTAAGTAATTCAGCAGCTGACTTTTTTTAATACTGCAATCACTTTGTAGTGTATTTTCGTTTACTGTTGTGAAATGGAAAATCAATAATCGCTAATCGAGAATCGTTAATAATCGAAAATCGACTGTAATCGAATCGGGACTTCAATAATCGTAATCGAATCGAATCGGGAAATCAGACAGATTAACCACCCCTAGTAAACACACAACGCGCAAACATCGACCGACAACCAAAGATTGCAAACAGAGGAACTAAATACACAGAGATAATTAAATGATTAAGAACAGGTGTGATGATTAGATGAGTGTCCATTTCTGTCGTGTCTGAGGCCTTCACAGGGGAGAGTCTGACACAATCTCTGCTAACACCTCAGAGATGCGTTTTGGTCGTGTCTAGGCGCAGGTCCACCATCTGATCTGGATACGGCCCGGATACGGCTGACTTCAGTAAACCTCGGAATAAACAGAAAGACTAACATTAGCATAGATGCCATTCTTCTTATGATGTAACGAGCCACAATTGTTGTTTTGTAAAGCAGTTTTCAGTCTAGTTTTTTTTTACCATCCAAGCTTTTCCCTTCATACTGTATCACTTCTCACATTTAAAGCAGTTTTATTAAATACTTTAACAAAATATTCGTAAATAGGGCTAGTGTTGTCAAAAGTACCAACTTCGGTATCAAGCTGTTAAACGAATTGCGTTCATGCTCTAAATATATATGTCTCTGATTGGCTACACGGGAGCGTTTGAAAGCAGGCGTCTGTCAACGTATCCCTAATATATCCACTGATAGACAAGAGAGCTTTACAATAGTTCAGTCTGGACTCTGGACACAACAAGCAAGATGTGTGTGTGTGTGCGTGCGTGCGCGCGTGTGTGTGTGTGTGTGTGTGTGTGTGTGTGTGTGTGTGTGTGTGTGTGTGTGTGTGAGATGTGAACTGTTCATGTACAAAACAAAGAGATTGTGGTCACAATGTGAGAAGCTTCTCTGTGTCTGTTTCATACAAACTGTAATAGACTGTAATAAACTCTGTGTGTGTGTGTGTGTGTGAGAGAGAGAGAGAGAGAGAGAGAGAGAGAGAGAGAGAGAGAGAGAGAGGGAGAGTGAGTGAAAATAGATTCTCGATTTTGAATAAAATTTTGATTCTATATATGCATAATTTTGATTTTAGATTTGATTCTAAACTTGTTTTTGAATTTTAATTAGTTTACTTTCCTGGAAGCCATTGATCCTCCTTATAAATAAGAGAATCTCTAATTTATTGTTATTAAATACGACTCATAGGTGTAATTAAACATTAAAGTTTAAGATTGAAAGATTTTTCAATCTCATGTTACTGTTTTACTTCATCAATCAATTTATAATATCTAAATATTATATCTTGAAATTTTTTATTCATAATAAATGTCTTGCCTTTTAATTTGTTTTAGGATATTGTTAATACTAGTTATATTGTTCATATTTGTTCCTCTGGTTCAGTTTTGTCAGTTTACCATATATACCCGACTATAAGACGACCCTGAATATAAGACGACCCCCCCACTTTCCAGACTTATTTTAGGGACAAAAAGAGATTTTTGTGGAAAAAAATCTGTTTTTAACAGAAAATAATTTTATTTGAAAATTGCAGTGATAATTCATTCTGCGCGCACCTTTCTCTCTCTCTCTCTCTCTCTCTCTCTCTCTCTCGCTCTGCGTCTCACGCGCGCACCTCTTTCTCTCTCTCTCGCACCTCTTTCTCTCTCTCTCTCTCGCTCGCTCTGCGTGTCGCATGGCAGAGAGAAGCAGCCTTTTAATTCAGTTAAACACATATATTATGTTGCTTCTCTAATTTTACATGCAAGTATAGCCGAAATCATTTGTCTTAATGGTTCGCGTTTCAGTCACTATTTCATATTAATTCCGTTGTTCTTTCTCCCTTTCCCCCCGTGATTTTGTCTATATCGCGAATATAAGACGACCCCCCATTTTTCAGCCTTTTTTTAGGACAAAAACCTCGTCTTATATTCGGGTATATACGGTATTATTATTGTGTTTATTAAGGGGCTTGTTTAGTTATTTTGTGATATCTGGCAACCCTTCAGAGGAGCTTTAATGAAGAGAAGAGAAGAGAAGAGAAGAGAAGAGAAGAGAAGAGAAGAGAAGAGAAGAGAAGAGAAGAGAAGAGAAGAGGAGCAGCTGCTGTTACTGAACTTATTTAATAATGTAGTTTAAATTCTACACACTTATAACCTCATTATTATTGTACTCAAGCCCAGTAGAGACTGAGACACCGTCGCTAGAAAAAAACAATATTCTGCTGCTTTCTCAATATTTAGTGATTTAGTCTCAGATACAGGATATGATCATTCACTTTACAAGCAGGTGTTGTTCGTTACCATGGCAACCGCAGGTGTTGTTCGTTACCATGGCAACCGCAGGTGTTGTTTGTTACCATGGCAACCGTTTGAGTGTCCACACTGAACACGCTCTCGTGTGTAAAAAGCTTGACGTCTGTCGTAATTATACATTGTTTAAGGTTATTTTATTTTTGTATATACTGATAGGAATTAATTTACAGAATATACTGTAGGAATTAATTTGTCTCTCGATGCAAGCCAATGTCAACTGTGTGTGTGTGTGTGTGTGTGTGTGTGTGTGTGTGTGTTTTCTAGTGTGGATCACGGTTCAGAAGTTAAAGAGTTCAGGATGACATCAAGACTACACAGATGTAAGTCCTCAAACACACAGTTTTAGTGTGTGTTGTTGTAAATGTTGCTGTTGTAATGTGTGTTCTTGTGTTCAGATGCCGTTGATCTCACACTGGATCCAAACACAGCACACACTCGTCTCGCTCTGTCTGAGGAGAACAGAAAGGTGACGTGTGTGTCTGAGAGTCAGTCGTATCCTTATCATCCAGAGAGATTTGAGTGTTATCCTCAGATTCTGTGTGGAGAGAGTCTGACTGGACGCTGTTACTGGGAGGCTGAATGCAGTGGAGATGATGTTCATATATCAGTGTCATATAAAGGAATCAAGAGGAAAGGAGGGAGTGACAGTTTGTTTGGAGGGAATGAGAAGTCCTGGAGTCTGAGCTGCTCTAATCACGGACTCTCTGTCTGGCACAATAGTAACTCCACTGCTGTTTCTGCTGGTTCAGGATCCTGTAAGAGAGCAGGAGTGTTTGTGGACGTGTCGGCCGGCACTCTGTCCTTCTACAGCGTCTCTGACACACACACTCTCACACACTTACACACATTCACACACACATTCACTGAACCCCTCTGTGCTGGATTTACAGTTTATTATAACTCTTCAGTGTCTCTGTGTCACATTTAACAACAAATACACTCTGACTGACACACACACTGTAAAAAAACAAAGAAAAAGCCACCATGGGTGGTGGTGGCGCAATGGATAAGACACATGCCTTTGGTGTGAGAGACCCGGGTTTGAATCCACTGTGAGACACCAATGTGTCCCTGAGCAAGACACTTAACCTCTAGTTGCTCCAGAGGCGTGCGACCTCTGACATATATAGCAATTGTAAGTCGCTTTGGATAAAAAGCGTCAGCTAAATGAATAAATGTAAATGTAAAAAGTGGTACTATTTAACACATTTTAATTTTTATCAGAAGTGTGAAATTACATAAATATACACTCACTAAATTGACATTTTTCCAGTTGTTTAACTGATTATGTGTGTTACTGCATTATCACCGTTATTGATATTCATACACTTTATTTGTGCACAATGTGTTATTAATATTGTTATAGTGTTCAGTAAATACATTGTTTGTTACAGTTATTTTACTTGAATACATAATGTGTTCTTATTAGCCAATCAGATGTGGCTCCGTCATTACGTAGGGATTAGTTCACTGCTTGTTTGCGTTTAGTGTCAGATTCTCGTAGGCTCTTGTATTCACAAACTAGAATATATTTCAGTATTATATATACAAAAAAAAGAGGAAGAGAAAAAAAAAAGAGAGAAAAAAAAATCAAGCTAAATTGTAAAATAATATGGATGTGAGTGAGCCGGAAGTCCAACTTGGAGCATCAGCTGCTCCAGACCCCCCACAGTGGCTACAGGCTGTGCTGTCACAACAAAATAAGCAACTTCAACATGCCATTTCACCTCTGCTCCAAAGATTGGAAGCAACGGAGGCTAGTTTGTCTGCCCTCAAGCAGCAGCGTCATGCCAGTAAAGGAACACATGGTCCCCACCAACATGACGACTCTACCACACTTGCAGCTGCCCCTGATAGAACCCTTATGACAGATGGAGATGCTACAGGGCCTTCAGATGCTGAACAGCTTTTTGCTGCTGAGCTCGCGGTCATTGATAGAAACGTACGGAGCCCAATTAGTCCAACTTCCTCCACACCTGGCCCCGATGTAAGACCTAGAAGCCGTGCACAGGGACCCAGCCATTATAATGGGTCTTTCAACTTGGGCCCAAACATGAACACACCTTCAACTGCTGCAGCGCCCACCCATCACCTCACAACTCCTCGTTGTAGAGCTTCATATGGACCTAAAGCTAAACTTGACACTTACGATGGTAAGGATGACTGGGACTCCTTCATCATTCCTTTTGAGCGCAGAGCTGTCATTTACAGATGGAGTACAGTAGAGAGAGTGGATAAACTCCATGAATGTCTACGAGGAGCAGATATCTGTGCTCATTACTCGAACACATATGTGAAGATTACTTTCTGCTGAAAGAACAGCTGGCTTTCCGATTTGGCCAGAAAGAACCTCCCACCACAGCACGGAGGAGACTTGGAGAACTGCGCCAGTCTAAAGAAACTGTTTTGGAGTTCGCAGAGGAGGTTCACAGGCTGGTCATTTTAGCTTATCCTGGAGTTGACACTGCGCTCAGGGAGCAAATTGCTGCTGATGCTTTTCTCAAAGGGCTGCGCAACCAGAAAGTGGCATACAAGGTTATGAACCGTGACCCTGTATCACTGGATGAGGCACAATGGCTAGTATCATCTTATGAACACAATTTCAAAGCCACACTCGGATGAGACTTTGATCTGAAGGGGAGGACACGTCGAGTATCCTGGGCTGATCAAGACATGGACTCTGATGAAGAGCCACCGACGTTGCAGTCACGCAGAGTGCAGTCACAGCCGGGTTATGTTACACAGCACTAGTTGCAAACACTCATTGATAAAGTTGATAAGCTCCAACTAGCCATAGCCTGCCTGCCTCCTTCCTCTTCTGTTGCTCTTCCTTCTTCCGTAAGACTTACCCAACAAATAAATTCCAGTATGGCAGTTCAGTCAGAAAGAGGATGTGCAGCTCAGACCTCTTTCAAGTCAAGCAGATACAGACAGCAAAATACCAGCCCCACCAGAGCTTCTAGCGGGCCATGTTTCCAGTGTGGAGAGGAGGGACATTTCAAACGAAACTGCTTACGGTCCCCCAGTCCATCTACAAGTCCCCCTGCAAATACTGTGGCCAGAATGGAGCCCTCAAATCAAAATCACTCCGAACACGCAGAGCAGAGTCCATCTATTGTACATGTGAGCAGAGCTGAGAGTCGAGGGCCCAGTTTAATGACTTTGCTGACTGTTGATGGCGTACCAGTCAATGCAGTTATAGACATGGGTGCTGAGGCTAGTGATGTATGTCTCGAGACCGGTCTCGAGACCACTTTTACGTGGTCTCGGTCTTGTCACGGCCTTGACGATCTTTGGTCTTGGTCTCGGACCTCTCGGTCTTGTCTAGGTCTCGCTGTCTCAGACCAACATAGTGGTCGGGGGATTTAGCAATACAATACTACAATATCCACGACGACACAACGTTCGATAATGCAACATTATTATCCGCAACGGAACGGATTGAAGCGCGCGTCCGAGTGAAGACAGTGCGGCGTGTGCGAGAGGCCCGAGTCACACGAGAAAACACTTTATCCGCGCCACTGATCGCGGCGGCAACGAGCACTTTGATCACTTGGTTTAAAAAACACATATCAGTGACATGATGGCTTTTAACTTCATTCAGGAGATTTTGGGTAACTGCACAACTGACAGATGACTTTGAGCGCACCGCCAACGGTGTGTGTGTGTGTGTGTAACCATAGCGACAAAACGACCAACTTTCGGATCCTGCACTTAAGCCTATAATTTTTAAACATTTTATTATGCATTTAAAAGTTGCAGAATGGATTCATTTGGAGACTCCGAAATCAGCAGAGATAGGCAGGCATTTGCTTAGATGAATTTGTGTCTTTGATATCTCTGTGTGTGTGTGTGTGTGTGTGTGTGTGTGTGTGTGTGTGTGTGTGTGTGTGTGTGTGTGTGTGTGTGTGTGTGTGTGTGTGTGTGTGTTGTTTGATTACAGTATTGTATTTGAGATGGCGTTAGACTAAATAAATGGTCTTTTAAATATCATCTGCATATCTCTGTTGTGTTGACTAAACATTAGGCCTAATCCAAGTTTATAATTGTGTATCTTTAATTTGATGTTACGATTTCATCTACACATTAAGTATAATTTCAATTGGTTACATATTTCTCATTCTTTAGACAGTTGATGGAGGAGCAAGATGGTGTTGGAGGTGTTTGATGTTTTGTCAGATGAACCAGTCAGTACCAGTCATGTCAGTCCTCAACAGTACACAAAAGTTAAGGGAGTCTCAATCCTCTAATAGTGCAGTAACAGCCGTCATGCAATTGCTACACATAGTTGATCTCACCCAGTCTGCAAAAACATTTACAGTGAGCTCACAGTCACACACATGACATGGTCTGTCTCTGTATTGTTCTGCCTGTGTAGTTGAAGTAATACCGTCTAATATGCATTGAATGTAAACTGCGGCTGAACCCTAGTTTGCTGCTGTTTTTGAATTCATACAAGTTATTGCTTAGCTTCAACACTAGTCTGTTTTTTTTCCCCTCCGGTCTCGACTTGGTCTCGGTCTTGGTCTCGACTTGGTCTTGGTCTTGACTTGGTCTGTCTTGGTCATGGTCTTGGTAGTGTCTTGGTCTCGGTTTAGGCGGTCTTGACTACAAGTCTAGCTGAGGCTACAATAATGTCTGAAGAGACGTACAGAGAATTACCAGCTAAATCACCTAGCGGGTTGTTTACGAAATGCTTGTTTACGTTTAGCGTCAGATTCTCGTAGGCTCCGGTGCGGATGGTTGTATATAAACCCATCAGCGCTGGGCAAGAGCATAAAACCCCCGTTGATGTAAAGTTGTGTCTTAATAAGTAAAGTAAAGTTCCTGAATGTACTCTCTTTGTTGTGTGCTTCTCTTCACGCCTCCACGAACACTGAGAAACCAACACGAGAAAGCACAACAATATCATTCAGATGATCTGATTAAAGCTGCTGGATCTCAAAGGATTATTATAATCAATAATGTGAAATGAATAACACATCATCTATATAATCATAGAGATAACTGTAAAATGAACATTAATCTACTGTCACCACCAGTATTTCACTGTTAATTCACGTTTTATTACAGTTTAATCATGTTATTGTAGTTTATGGTCAATAAACGCTTGTTCCTGTTTCAGTCTGAACATGTTTCTTCAGTTGTTGATCTTTGACTGTTATTTTCATTCATGATAAACGTTTGTCACCCTGAGTTTCACATGTTTTTACACGTTTGTTTTTTAATGTCCAGTTTTGACTGAATCACTTTATGAATCTTCATCAAAAGAGAGTTTGGATTGAATCTAATACAGAAGAACTGTTGAACAGGAAAGTAAATGAGTCTGGGACAAATAATCAAAGTCAAAGTAAAAAAACTTTATTTTTTTATTTTTATTTTATTTTATGTAATTATATATTTAAGTAATGAGTAAGTACATGTACGTACTATAGGGTTAGGGTTAATTTATAGTTATTACATGTAAAACATGTTTATATTATTTTCTACAAGTTTAAAAACTGTAATGTGGTTTATGTAAAAATAATATAGTACATATTGTCCTTAAACACCTTTATATGTGAGACGCATCTGAATTATGTTAAAAAATATTGCAATTATAATTTTAAATCAGATCACAATTTTAGTTATTTATTGTGTTGAAATTACCATTAAAGCGGCATAAATATGAATAAAGCTTCATGAATAAAGCTGAAATGAATGAAATACTCAGCTGATGTTTGTCTCTCTACTGGAATCACACACAGATCTAGTTTAGCATAAGGAAAATCTAATGAGAAAGAGGACAATCACTGTTTTGACTAGTTGTCTGTGAAGAACTCAATATTCTTATTGCTCTTTGATGTCTGAATGTTAATAATAGTTTTGTGGGTTCTTCTAAATTGCGAAATAATAGTTGAACAGAAAATTATTGCTGTAAAGTTTTGACATTTGAAAGGCCGAAGCTGATGAAAGGTAAATTGGTCAGGAAGGAGTTTACAATGTGAATTAATAAACAATAACATGTTAAGTACAAGCAAAATTATAAATATATAAAACATAGAACACGTATATATAACCTCAATATATTATATTTATAATTAAATTCATTTGAAACTTATAACTCATGACTGCTCAAAAGTCTAAATTTATGAAACCTACATATTCTTTTTCCAACAAAACAATATCAATATTACTCAGTAAAATGAACATTTTGTTCGTAAACATTTAATTAATAAACTTTTACTTCCATATGAAAAAATGAGATGATAAACAGCTTGAATCTTTTCATGCTGCAATGGTTCATCAATAGGTGGCAGCAAAGTGAAATGTGGACTTTTGTGGGAAATGTGGGAAGGATCAAATGTGTGTGTGTAGGAAAGAGGATAAATGTATTTTACAGAATTAATTTGAGACAAATCTAGCCAATAGATGAAAAACATCAGCATAATTTCATGTGTAAAGCTACAATTCACTTTCAGGTCAATACAGACCCGAACACAAAAGCCACAGTTTAAATGGTTAATATTTCTGACATAAAATCAGATTTTTTTATTTTAAAATAAATAAAATGCTTGTACCTCTTCTGGGTCAAAATGGAGCCGAATGCAATAAGAGTTTAGACAGACGTTTCAATCTGATTGAGTCTCTGATTTCAACTTTAGTTTAGTTTAAAGAGTTTGGTGAATATAAATGATGATTCTCCCTTGCATTTATTTAGTTAAAGACAGTAAAACAACTTTTAAGGCATTTCAGAGAAACTCCATGAAGGCAGATTAATATCTAATATTTTAAAAGGCTGAAAAACAGGGCCCGGTTCCCCGATAACGCTCACTCTTAGCACGCTAAGAAGACTCGAAAGATATATCTTACCAAAGTTGTTTATGTTCCTAAGTGTGTTCCCCGAACCATACCTTAGGAAGCTGCTTAAGATATACCTTCTTACGTGCGACGTTACCGGGTGCTGTCCGTGGCGATGCTGCTGAATTGGCTATATATCGATGGCTCGAGAATCAATTATTCTCTCGTGCAGGGGCTGTTTATGTGAGAAAGCGGTGTTCTTTAAAAAAGAAGCACTTCAGAAATAGTTGAAATTGCATTTATTAGGACTCATGGGATATTATAAAAAATAATCCTAATAATAGCCTATAATAGCCTAGCCTACATATTTTTAAATTATATCATATATTGCTGCCATAATAACCATTTAAAATTTGTACGTGCTTTCTTCTCTTTCCCATTTTTTTTCGCTGAGGTGGAGCTGCGATGAAATATTGTTCTTGGAAATACTTTCCAGCATTTCAGTAACAAAAGTGTAGGCCTACATCTCGGTGCTCGGCAGTGATCAAAAAGGGTTTAAACAGTGGATTTTGAATCTCTTCTTGTAAACTCAGAGATGTGGATTCAGATGGCAATTAAATTGCCACACAACCTGTTTGTCAAAAAACAGTAGGTACTAATTTGGCCAGGGATTTTTACATGGGTTGGGTGAGAAAAAACACTGATATTATGGATTCGGACGGCACCGACTCACCCCTATAAATGTTTAAAATACCATACAAGCCCATGAGAAACAATATTAGTGTCCGAATAGGACTTAACTGACAGTAGCCTATGCTTTCACTGGCCTTTAAAAGCACTTTTTAATTAAATTAACAATATTATATAATAATATAATAAAAAATCTAACAACAATCAGTGTAATGAAAATTTTGCTTGAATTAACTTGAATTAGCCTAACTTAAACTTGAATTAGCCTAATTGAATACTGTCTGGGTGTATTAAAACTTCAGAATTATATTCGTATAGACCTGCAACAGTGATAAGGTAAAGCTAAGAGTGGTCCAGACCAACCTTACGAAAGTGTGACTTACAGAAGATATACTTAGCATACGAATGTGAATGGAATCATGCCATAACGTTAAGAGAGAGGTTAAGGAATAGGTTAAGAACTACTTAGCGATAAGAACGTTTTGGGGAACCGGGCCCAGATTGTTTTAAAGTAGCAGCTCTAGTTCTTTGGTGATTTTGGACTTGATTTGGTAGTTAGTCTTTAAAGAGACAGTGCAGTCAGCATCAGTGTTGCTCGCCCGCACGGCTCTTTGGAAGCGATGGCAGAAGCCGTGGACGATCACACAGGCCTCCTCCAGTTTGAAGGACTTGTCATGTCAAGTCAAGTCATCTTCATTTATATAGCGCTTTTAACAATGTAGATTGTTTCAAAGCAGCTTTACAGAGATAAGCGTATAATTTAAGGTAACAGAGATTGCTTTGGCTTTACAGCGGTTCTTCAATAAAGTTATTTTCCAGCTAAAGTTAGTTTTGATTGATTTGCTTCCGTCGCAACAATCATTTGTTATTAAATTAGGGGTCGCTAAGACGACACCATTCTCTCTACACAGACTTTAAACGCGAACCTGTGAGAAACGCTGATGGCGTTCACATGCGCATTTAGAATTGGTTCTATAGTTATGTGCGTTTGAATATATGTGCGCAGGTTTGGAATTCCCTACAAGCCAAGCCTAAACAAAGTACTTGTCTTTCCTTATAAATTTTGATAAAGACTTTTATTTTATTTTGTCACTTTGGGGTAGGAACGCGAAACGAATTTTCCCGACAACGCCTTATCTGTAGAGTGGTAACGGGATCCTCCATAGGGAGAGACTAGTTAGCACTTCAGCACTGCGTTGTCATCGGGTCCAGGCGAAGGTCCTTCGTCAGATCTGGATACGGCCTGGATCCAGCAGGCTACGGGAAAACCTTGGGATAAACACAGACACTAAAATTAGCGTAGACGCCATTCTTCTCATGATGTAACGAGTACATCAGGATTTATTGGAAGTGTTCCCGGTTCCGGCTGACCTAATCTATGCAGCCTAACATTGAATAATAGAAGTCTATAATGTATTATGTGAATGCTAGGTCAAAGAGATGTGTCTTTAATCTGGCTTTGAACTGACAGAGTGTGTCTGCTTCCCGGACAATGTTAGGAAGACTGTTCCAAAGTTTTGGTGCTAAATAGGAAAAGGATCTACCGCCAGCAGTCGATTTTGATTTTCTAGGTATTATTAACTGGCCGGAATTTTGAGATCGCAATAGACGTGAAGGACTATAATGCGTTAAGAGCTCTCTCAAGTACTGCAGAGCTAAACCATTTAGTGCTTTGTAAGTAATCAGCAATATTTAAAAATGTATGCGATGTTTAATAGGGAGCCAATGCAGTGTTGACAGAACCGGGCTAATATGGTCATACTTCCTGGTTCTGGTAAGAACTCGAGCTGCTGCGTTTTGAACTAGCTGTAGTTTGTTTATTAAGCGTGCAGGGCAACCACCCAGTAGAGCATTACAGTAATCTAGCCTTGAGGTCATGAACGCATGAACTAATTGTTCCGCATTTGTCAATGAGAGCATATGTCGTAATTTAGATATATTTTTAAGATGGAAAAATGCAGTTTTACAGATACTAGACACATGACTTTCAAATGAAAGATTGGTATCAAAGAGCACACCCAGGTTCCTAACCGACGACGAAGACTTAACAGAGCAGCCATCAAGTGTTAGACAGTATTCTAGGTTATTACGTGAGGAAGTTTTTTGTCCAATAATTAGAAACTCTGTTTTTTCAGAATTTCAGAGTCATCCAAGTTTTTACATCAGCTATGCATTCCGTTAATTTTGTGAATTGATAAGTTTCGTTAGGTTTTGAAGAAATATACAGCTGAGTATCGTCAGCATAACAGTGGAAGCTAATTCCATGTTTCCTAATGATATCTCCTAATGGTAGCATGTACAGAGTGAACAGCAGCGGTCCTAGTACTGAGCCTTGAGGTACGCCATACTGAACTTGTGATCGATGAGACATCTCTTCATTTACTGCTACAAACTGATAACGGTCAGATAAGTATGATTTAAACCATGCTAGTGCAATTCCACTAATGCCAACATAATGTTCGAGTCTATTTAAAAGAACGTTGTGGTCAATGGTGTCAAATGCAGCACTAAGATCGAGTAACACTAATAGAGAGATACAACCACGATCGGATGATAAGAGCAAATAATTTGTGACTCTAACGAGAGCCGTATCGGTACTATGATACGGTCTAAATCCGGACTGAAAATCCTCGCAGATGTCATTTCTTTCAAGAAAGGAACACAGTTGTGAGGATACTGCCTTTTCTAATATCTTTGACAGAAAAGGTAGATTCGAGATCGGCCTGTAATTGACTAATTCTGTAGGATCAAGTTGCATTTTTTTAACAAGCGGTTTAATCATAGCCAGCCAGTTTTTTGGTACGTATCCTAGAGACAAAGACGAATTAATGATATTAAGAAGAGGATCTATGACCTCTGGAAGCATCTCTTTCAGTAGCTTAGTCGGTATAGGGTCTAACATACATGTTGTAGATTTAGATGATTTTATGAGTTTAGTAAATTCTTCCTCTCCTATAGCAACGAATGAATCAAATTTTTCCTCAGGGAGACTACAATGCAATGCCTGATGCGATACTGTAGTAGACGGTTATAATTTTGTCCCTGATATTATCAATCTTATAAGTGAAGAAGTTCATAAAATCATTACTGCTGTGCTGCTTGGAAACTTCGGTGCTTGAAGCTTTATTTTTCGTTAGTTTAGCCACCGTTTCAAATAAATACCTAGGATTATGTTTATTTTCTTCTAATAGGGTTGAAAAATAAGCAGATCTAGCAGCTTTTAAAGCCTCTCTGTAAGTAATAGAGCTCTCCTTCCATGAAATGCGAAATACCTCAGTTTTGTTTTCTTCCAGTTGCGTTCCATTTTTCTGGCTGCTCTCTTAAGGGTGTGCACGTTGTACCACGGCGTTGGACTATTTTCTTTAATCTTCTTTAAGTGCAACGGAGCAACTGTGTCTAAAGTGCTGGAAAAGAGAGAGTTAAAGGTTTCTGTTGCAATATCAAGTTCTTCTAAGCTATCTGGGATGCTGAGATGATGAAACTGATCAGGAAGATTATTAATAAAGCAATCTTTAGTGGCAGAAGTGATAGTTCTAACATATTTGTAACATGGAGTCGGCTTTGCAGCCTTGGCTAAATGTAATTTACACGAGACTAGATAATGATCTGAGATGTCATCGCTCTGCTGCAGAATTTCAACGGCATCAACATATATTTCGTGTGATAATATTAGATCTAGATTATGATTACGACAATGAGTAGGTCCTGACACGTGTTGTCTAACTCCAATTGAGTTTACAATGTCTTTAAATGCCAATCCCAATGCATCTTTTTCATTATCGATGTGTATATTAAAATCACCAACAATTAGTACTTTATCTGCAGTCAATATTAATTCTGATAGAAAGTCCGCAAATTCTTTGATAAAGTCTGTATGGTGCCCTGGTGGCCTGTATACAGTAGCCAGCA
Source organism: Vimba vimba (assembly GCA_022828995.1). Classification (NCBI taxonomy): domain Eukaryota; kingdom Metazoa; phylum Chordata; class Actinopteri; order Cypriniformes; family Leuciscidae; genus Vimba; species Vimba vimba. Next base: position 53,916,844 of record CM040817.1, on the reverse strand, counting down.
TAAATCTCAAACGTGATTTATCGTTTACACTATATATTTTTACATTAAGCACCAATGCTTCAAAAGAATTATATTTAAAACTTGATTTCTTAGTGGTTTTGAAAATATTACTATAAATTACAGCAACACCACCCCCTTTGTGTTTCAGACGAGGCTCATGTTTATAACAGTAATCCTGCGGGGTGGACTCATTTAAAGTAATGTAATCGTTTGGTTTTAGCCAGGTTTCTGTCAAACACAGCACATCTAGGTTATTATCTGAAATCATATCATTAACAACGAGTGCTTTTGAAGTAAGCGATCGAATATTCAGCAACCCAAGCTTTAGCATTTGCTCATCTGTAATATAGCTGTTTTTTATTTGTTGAACATCAATTAAATTTTTAACCTTAGATGGGTTTAAACGTTTTTTGGAATTCCAAGTTCGGGGAACAGACACAGTCTCTATATGATGATAGCTAGGTGAAAGAGGCTCTATGTGATGGGATTTATCTGACCTTGGTGACGCGAGGCCGCTAGCAGACAGTCGGTTTAGCCAGTCTGTCTGCTTCCTGACCTGAGCCCCAGATTGTCATGTTTGAGCTCTAAGACTATGAGCCATATTACTAGAGAGAAGAGCAGCACCATCCCAGGAGGGATGAATACCATCTCTTTTCAACAGGTCAGGTTTGCCCCAAAAACTGTTCCAATTGTCTATGAATTCTATATTATTTTGCGGACACCACTTAGACAGCCAACCGTTAAGCGAACACAATCTACTAACTATCTCATCACTCCTGCGAACAGGAAGGGGGCTAGAGCAAATTACAGTCCTTGACATCGTACTTGCAAGTTCACACACCTCTTTAATATTAATTTTGGTGATCTCCGACTGGCGGAGTCGAACATCATTAGTGCCGACATGAATAATGATCTTAGAGAATTTATGATTAGCATTAGCCAGCACTTTTAAATTTGCTTTGATGTCAGGCGCTCTGGCTCCCGGCAAACATGTGACTATGGTGGCTGGTGTCTCTATTTTCACGTTCCGTGTAATAGAATCGCCAATAACTAGGGCACAATCATTCTCAGTGGGTGCTTCACTGAGCGGGGCAAATCGATTTGTTATGGTAATCGGAACGGAAGAGTGGTTTTTTGATCCGCGACTAGAGCGATCCCTCACCGTCACCCATTTGCCCGGCTGCGCAGGCTCTACTTCAGCCGGAACCGACCCATGTAAAGAGTTCACTATGCTAGGCGCATCCAAAGCAGTATTTAAATCTCTAGCACTCTTACTATCCTCAATTAATGTTTGGATGCGTGTCTCTAATTCTGAAATCTTCTCTGTCAACCTAACTGTCTCCTTACATTTATCACATATAAATCCTATATTGCCGACAGAGAAGGCTATGCTAAACATGTGACATGAAGTGCAGGTGACAATAACAGGACAAGACATTACTCACCGTGTTTGTTGACTGATTCTTACTCACCTGAGCTTTTTATGAACTCAAAGGCGCGGGCGCGCGAGAGAAAAATAAATAAATAAAAATAGCTGAGCGCACGGGTGGCGCGTTAACAGGCTAGCGAATTACTGGCGTGTTGTGCTAATAGTAACGGAAGCTAGGTTGCCAGGTTGATCTGTGATGTTGGGTAAGATGTATTTTAGTAGTATAAACAACTAGAAATTGTAGTAAATGATGGTTCAAAACAAAGAAATACGAGGCTTAAACGGAGCTTACAGCACCGAAGCAAACACACTCACAGCAGGCAGCGAGGCAGACAGGAGCAATTGATCACAGTCATCTTCACAGAGGAACTCCACCAAAGCCTTGCTGCTCTTCTGTGAGCTTTCCAGCTCATCCTGAGCTTCCTTCAGTCTCACCTCACAGCCTGAAGGAAGAAGTGATGGACTTACATGCTGAACAGGAGCATCAGCATCTGTGAACATGATCTGGACACACACGCACCTCTAGAAATGTTCTGGTCTGCATCTGGATTTCAGCATCTGCCTGAGCTCTGACTCTGAGCTCTGAGACTCGGCTTTGTAGTCGAGAAAGATCCTCCAGCACAGACTCTTCTGACGACCTGACCACAGAAACAGCTGATCGTTCACTCTCGAATATTATCCACTGAGGAACATCATGTCCTACGAGCATGGCTTGTTTTTGTGTAAAGCTGATGAAAATGACGTCACAACAAACAAAGCCTGTTTTTAAACCTTTATTTTCTACATTAAATGTAACATATAATTTGTGTTGATGTTGGGGTGAATCTGACCCAGACTAGCGTCATGACACTCATCCGCTGATATTCTTCTAGACTGATCTAAGAGGTTTGTTTGTCTCCTGATCTTGAAGCTGGAGTGACGTGACTCGAGCGGCTGGGAAACATCAGCAAGTCTTTATCCTTCTTCACAGACTCCTGTAGAGAGAAGAAGAAAAATCACTCATGCTGAATTTGATCTAGAATTCTGTCCGACTGATTCCATCCCATCATAATGACATCATCTGGTAGTTTCCTCTCATTTGAAGTGGCGTAATGAAAGTGAGGCTCTTGTGACATCATCACGACACTCACCATGGCAACAAAATGGAGGAGGTTCACGCCTGGTTTGTCGGCTTTGGTGTCGGTCAGTTTGAGCGAAAGTAGAAATCCTGAATCCAGCATCATTCCCAGCGTAACCACCCTGTCAGTTTTAATAGTGATATATTCACATATATTTTCTTTATTTTCACTGTGGTTACAACGTAAACAGCATAGGAGACTAACACAGAGGGTGTGTAAGGGAGAAACGATGCGAATGAAAACAGAGTCTTAGTGGTGTGACAGAACGACCCCTCACAAAGAGGATGAGGAGATGGCGAAGGGTAGGAGAAACCGGAAGAGGATACAGGAGGAGGTTCGGTAGGTGGACGGATCACCGGGAGGAGGCAGAAATGAAGGGTCCAGGGCGGTGCTGAAGCTGGTGAGAGCCAGGGAGGAGCCTTGAATAGGGGCTTGATGTGTCAAGCCAGAACTGTGATCATGGTGGTACACTGTGACGCCACTGTGCCCACTGTGTTGCCGAAGGGTTGAGGTGATATAGCGAAATCAAAGACCCTGGCGACCTCGACTGAGCCGTAGCTGCAACCTCCTGCGATGGCGGTGTGTGTCCGGAGGTCAGAGGGCAAGCTGGAGTGACCGAGGGCGGTGGTGGAGGCTGAGCGGGTCATAGTCGACGGGGTGGAGGGCTGAAGAGCAGCGGACGACAGGTGTTGACGAGGTGTGACGCAGGTGGAGCCGACTGACCGGGGGAGCTCGGCGAGGGTGAACGGCTGATGGTCCACGCTGGCATCATTGGCCACAGGAGCGTAGACACAGGAGTCAGGGTGAAGGGTCGAGGAGGAGCAAAGTCTGCTGAGGTTGTTTGTGGAGTCGTGGCCTCCTCTTGCCCAGGTGAAGACGGTTTCCAGCTGGCCTGAGATGTATCCGCACCACAGAGAGAAGGAGTGGATACATAGGGAATTGTGGGAGACGGTGACGAGTGGGTGGCAGGAGTGGCTGAGGGCGAGGCTGGAGAGAGAGAGAAACAGTCCAATGATAAGGGATAAGTCCTCTAAGGTGGCTGGAAGAGGTGGTGGGAGAGGGAGGCTGGGTGGGACTGACGGGACAGATGAAGAATCTCTTAACTAAAGGTCTGAATGTGGTTCTGCCAGAGTCTCGCTCTCAGTGGCGGGAGGGTCTCCTTCTTGCCCTCCGATTCATAGAAACGTCCAGAGGCAGTCGTCCGGGAAGGTGGTCTGATGGACAAGATCAAGAAACTCTTCCAGGTGATCCGCGAGGGAGTGTCTCCCTGCTCAAGGCATAGCAGCGTGACAGCAGGGAAGTCCATGATAGACGGAAAAAAAAAACAGAGACAAGACACAAATGTGAAGCGAAGAAAAACAAATACAAACGATTCACCGTTTTACTTTTCTTTTCTTTTTGGGTCGGGTCTTCTGTCACAGGTTGTGTGGTAAACAAACGGCCAACAAAGATGATGAAGAATAACAGTCTTTTAATAATCCACACAGTAAACTCCAACAGAGGTAGCAGTCCAACACAATGCAAACACTGATATACTGTATATATATATATATATATATATATATATATATATATATATATATATAAACAACACTTAATAGATATCAGTACTGGAAATTAAAAATGTAAATGTTGTATGTGCATTTTCTCTCACCTGTTGAAATGAGGAATGTTCTCTCTCCTGACAAAATCAAGCCAGGTAAAAAAAAAAAAAAAAAAAAAAAACATATCTTTTTTTCAATACACATCCCACTATATACAGATGAATCTATTTACACAAGATGGGGAAAAAACAACCTCGTCGCTGAGGAGAGCAAATGAACCACAGTGAGTGATCGCAGCAGAAACTGAGGTGAGAGAATCATGTAGATTCAGTGTTCAGAGGCTTCTGCTCTCACTCCATATACAGCTGGGCAGGAGAGATGGAGGAAAACACACAGTTTCTTCATCCAGCATGAGCTGAGAGCTGATTCTTCCTTCACCCTGGACACAACTGGAGTAATAAAGACAGACTGATGTGCTTTAATGTGTCTGAACGAAGCACTCTGGGCTTTAGAGGAACTGAATGGCAGTAACAGGTGCTCAAATTCAATGAATCATAAGAGGGATTTGAGTGCTGATGAAAATGAACTTTGGGACAGTTGTCATCAGCGCGGGTCTGTGCGGGCTGCTCAGTTTCATCCTGCTCGCCGTGTCCATCGGCACTGAATACTGGTACATTATAGATGTGGATGAAGGCAAGAACTCCAGCCTGGAATACAGCAGCTCTCACTCCGGACTCTGGAGGATTTATGAAGGTAAGATGCTCAACACACACAACTTAAGTTCAGTTTTATGTCTGATTTTATTGTGCAGATGTTGCACACATTTATATTCTTCCAATAATATGTATATCCAGACTAATTTCTCACTATACACAAATATACACATATGAATATACATTTAACATTAGGCTAAATACTGAGTATTAATGAGTATGAAGTACATGGACTTAATGTGCCATTTGTTCATGGCCATATTAATGAGTCAAGCATGTAGTGACATTTAATGTGTGTAACACATTTAATATAATAGGTGTCCCCACATCTCCCTTCTCTTACTGTTTAGCAAGTCATTTCATGTGCCTCGTTAGATTAAAGTATTTTTAATCTCTTTTTAATCGCAGCATATAAACTGGCCAACGGTTCTACTGGCTGCAAAGAAAGTCATTTCTCAAATGTTCACAGAGACAGTCCTCATCACCAGCTGAGGCTCCATTATGTACATAATTAATGTCTCGTCCAATTCTGTAGCTGTTTCATGGCACTAGAGACTATTAAAAAGAGAAGCAGTTCATCACAGAACTGTAAATGTTTAATGTTACACACGTTGTGATGACAGTTACTAAATCTGTTGTATGCAAAAATACTGTTCCATTTTATTCTAATTGCTGTAACGATGATTTGTTCTCTCTTACACAAATGCTGCTTTTCCTTTTACAAAAATAATCCTTTAAATGATATTGAATGCCTTGAACTTGTAGGCTGTAGTAGTATAGAAGAGATTGCCAAGAAAATTGATTCGCGGTCAACTGTGTGAAGTATAATGGGTTTCCAGCTTTGACTTGGTGTTTCAATGTCACCCACAGGAGAGAATGGCAGTTATCATGACATCTCGTTCTACACGGACACCTCCGACCACACTGAGCAGGAGAAGCACCTTTTAAGTGAGTCTCTGAAACTGCCATCTACACATTAACCACAATCAGAGAATGGCACTGGGAATAGGCTTGTTATGTATGGTTAGTGTGTTCTCCGTCTGTTTAAGAGCTGTATTCCCAGCACGACATTTAACCGTCCCGACCCATCATTGGCCCCCCTCATTATACAGTAAGGAAGATTGACCAATGATCAAAGCTGATGATCTTTGATTAGTAATGTCACACTGGCATATTGACAAAAAATAAATATATAATTAAAGGGAAAGGGCCCTCGCACCTCTGCTACCGCCACCCAGCGCCTTTAGGAAAACAGAGCACGGCGGGCAGTATGTAAATATAGGAGGACTATGTTAAAGTCATTTGTATTTGCCACACTTCCTGCTACCAGCAGGTGGCGCTATTGCTATAACCGAATATGAGCATGGTCATGTTTTCAGGACAGGACAGGAAAAAATTTGAAGAGGATCATATCAAAACTGTAGGAGGAGTTTGTTAAAGTATAAAGCCTGAAAATGGCAAAAACTGCACAAAAATCGGAGAGGAAATTAAAAATGGCAGACTTCCGGTTGTTTTTAGGGCTATGCTCCAAGATACTTTTTAGTAGGTATTGGGTCATTACATGTATTTGCCGAATTTCGTCCATGCCAGGGGCAATTAGTCTAAATATTTGTTTGCCCCACATTTTGCCCTTTTTCCCCACCCAATTCTGAAGCCCATATCAGATGCAAATTTTGCACCCGTGCCACCATCGCCTAGGAAGACAGAGCACGGTGGGCAGTATGTAAATATAGGAGGACTCTGTTAAAGTAATTGGTATTTGCCACACTTCCTGCTACCAGCAGGTGGCGCTATTGCTATAACCAAATATGAGCATGGTCATGTGTTCAGAACAGGACTCTTATCAAAGATGTGAAGTTTGGGGCAGATCGGACATTGTATGCTTGAGTTACTGCAGGCTGTTTGTGGTTGCCTAGCAACATCGAAACAGCAAGTCAATATTGACAGAGAAGTTCATGCATCATGCATACTTCACCCAGAGGCTGAAATTGGGTTTGCACATCTACATTTGTCAGGTCGCAGAGGGCACATCCTTCGACGAAAACTCAAGATCTTCGCAATTTAAAATCTCAAAGGCCTTAAAATTACACTCACTAAATTTGAAGATGATCAGATGAAAACTGTAGGAGGAGTTTGTTAAAGTACAACGTCTGGAAATGGCAAAAACTGCACAAAATCTAAGAAGAAGTTCAAAATAGCTGACTTCCTGTTGTGTTTAGGGCTATGCTCCAAGAGACTTTTTTGTAGGTATTGGGTCATTACATGTGCAGACCCTTTCCAAAAAATTAGAATATCATGGAAAAGTTTATTTATTTCCATAATTCCATTCAAAACGTTAAACTTCCATAGATTATAGATTCAGGGCCCACAACTTAAACGATTTCAAGTATTTAGTTGTTTATTTGTACATAATTTGGGCTTCCAGCTAATAAAACCCACGAAAACAGGATTTCAAAAAATTTGAATATTACATGAAATCACACAGTAATTACACAGTGATACCATGGTCATTGAACCAGGTTTTGGTTCTTTTGGCAGTGTGGGCAGGTGCAAATCCTGCTGGAAAATGAAGGAAGCATGAAGTGCTCTGAAAATGTCCTGGTAGATGGCTGCGTTGACTCTGGATTTAATAAAGCACAGTGGACCAAAGTCCTCTTTTCTGATGAGAGCAAATTTTGCATCTCATTTGGAAATCAAGGTCCCAGAGTCTGGAGGAAGAATGGAAAGGCACACAATCCAAGATGCTTGAAGTCCAGTGTGTATACCACATAATGGTCCCACTCTACAGAGTGTTAAAGTAACATTGAAGCAGTGTTAAAGTTAATGAGATAATTAAGTGATTAAGTGATGATTGAGTATTAGTGATGAACACCTGCTGTTAACAAGCAGAAGGAAAGAGAAACAGAAGAACTACAAATGACTTCAACCACAGCCTTAGATCAAATCAATTGCAGATACAAGAAGACATTAAATCTCTCAAGATCTCAGCAGAGGAGGATTAAACAACTCTACAAACAGCATTACCAGCTTCACTTATTACTAACCAGGGGTGCGTTTCCCGTTCAACGACGTAACTCTGAGCTTCACTACCATAGTACGATGCATTGTTGAAGAAATCAACTTGCTAGTCACGACTGTTTCCCGAAACCGTATTGTTGAAAACTGGTCATTCAACCAAGTTAGTTAATGATGTCACGCAGGTGGTGGAGTAATAACTTATTTTAATTAATCTGTTTGAGGTCGAATTAACACTAGGGGCCCTATCTTGCACCCAGCGCAATTGACTTTGTACAGCAACGCATGTATCATTTCTATTTTCCACCCGCGCACAGCGGACTTTTCCCTCCACAGATGCATGTCGGTTAACTAAGAAATACACTTGCGCTCCCAGGGGCGGTTCAGCGCAAAGAGGAGGCGTGTTCTGACGCAAACGTTCCCTCATGCTATTTTGCAGGTTTAGAAAACAATACCGCCACTGGCCGAAAAAACCTAGTTTAAAGTCAGTGGCGCGTTGCGCATGTTATTCATATGCTATTTTAAGGGCGCATGCTTGGCCATAATCAATGTAGCGTGTGCACAACGCGCATACACTTTGATTCTCTCATCTACACAGAAGCAGCAGTTTTCATTTTTGCAAATCATACATTATTACGATAGATAGATAGATAGATAGATAGATAGATAGATAGATAGATAGATAGATAGATAGATAGATAGATAGTTTATTATAAAAGCATACATCTAGCTTACACATTTACCCAAATTATCATACGCCTGTTTAACCGAAGCTAATTTGGGTGTGTTTCTCCATCCCCAACGTCACTTCTCTGTGTTTTACGGCCCTGACGAGAACGTCAGTCTCCTCGGCTGTGAACCGCTCCTGGCGCACGCCTGGCAAATCCGCCGTTATAATAGGAATCCGCTATAGAACAAGCGGGCCTGCTCTTAAAGGGAATGTGAGATGATGCTCTGATTGGTTTATTTCACGTTACGCCCAAACCACACCTATGAATAATGAAGCTACTTCCATACCAACCCATTTTAGATTTACGTTGGGCGCAAGAGTCATTTATCCCGCTGGCATAATAGCAGCAGCGCCCAAGACCCGCCCACAAAGTTACTTGCGTTTCGCGCTTGATATTTGTGTTTCAGACCATTAAAATAGGGCCCTAGATGTTTTGATATAAATTACAGTCCTCTAGGACCAATCTGAGAACTATTTCTCATTTTTCTCAGTTATTTTGGTTTATTTCCAGATTCAATCGTAGGCTCGTTCTTACATAGTAGAGCACGTTCGCACACGCGCAGTCTTATAAAACAGTGCTTTAAATTTCTTGACAAACTAAAAGACGTAAATGACATTTGTATGTATTCTAAATAAAAAAAAACACAGGTTGTACTGAATGTCAGCTTGCTTATTTTGCTCAAGATAAGTATTTATTAAGTCCACATATCATGCAAATTAGAAACTCTGCTTCTAACCACAGGTCGAGAGCTGTCGTTCCAACTACACAAGTTTGCGATGCTGTTTGCGAATGTTCGTTGGAACGATGGTTTCGGTAAACACAGACTTGTTGAACTTTGCTGATAACAACGGAACTTGTGAACATAGTTGGCTAACAATGCTTTTAGGAAAAGCACCCCAGATTGACTTTATTTGTGTCACGTCTACAGAAGCTCTTTTTGAGAGTTAGCAATAAGGTTCAAGTGTTGATGATTTATTGAAAACGTTTGGTCACCATTATGGTAAGCAGTGTTGTCTTTAGTTGGGCAGTTTGAGTCTTGACATTTTATGTGAGTTTGTGGTCTGTTGACCGATGATTTTCACCTTTCTTGCCACAGATTAGACATTCTGAATTTGGATTTTTAAATATATTGCTGGAATCTTTTTTTTAGACACAAACAGACATCAAGAACCGGCATATGAATCTCAACAATGGTGACATGCTTCATGCTGCAATGCATGCTGGGAGCCATGAGCTTTATAATATGGGCTCCCAGAATGCATTGCGGCATGAAGCATGTCACAATTTTTGAGATCCATATGCTGATTCCTGATGTCTGTGTGAAGATGTTTTCCCCTTAATTAAAAAAATTCTACATTAAGAATGTCTCATCTGTGGCACAAAAGTATTGTTGGTGAAAATAATTGTTTAATAACAAATAACCACTTATGGTCAGCGATAAGATTAGTAAACTATATCACCTGAACTTTTTTGTTTCTGTCTTTCTTCGTAACAGATTGCATACACACTGTTACAAAGACTACAAACTTGCATAAAATGTTGAGTCAAACTGCCCAACTAAAGCAAACACTGACCACCATAATGGTGACCAAACATTTTCAATAAAACATCAACATCTAAACCTCAGTTAATTCTCAAAAAGAAATTCTGTGGATGAAGGACAGAAAGAAAGTAAATCTGGTTAGTAATAAGTACAGCTGGTAATGCTGTTTGTGGAGTTGTTTAATCCTCCTCTGCTGAGATCTTGAAAGATTTAATGTATTTTATCCTGAGTTGATTTTGCCTATGGCTGTGGCTGAAGTATTTACTTTTTTCTGTTCTTGTTGTTCCTCTTCCCTTCAGTGATTCTGCTCATTATCATTAGGTGTCACCACTAATGTTCAATCATCACCTAATTAATCACTTAATTATCTAATTAACTTTAACACTGCTGCAGTGTTATTATAACACTCCGTAGAGTGGCACAATGTGTGCTCTGAACAGTGTTGATTTAACACTGGGGATTTTGTTGTGCAGTAGTGACAGAACTTAACTTTTCCAGGGGCATTTTTACCTTTTATAGGTATTTTTTCTAACCTTATTAGATATATGCATCATATTTTATGTCAAATTCATTTTATGAATGAATTTAATCAATAAATTCAGTTATAATGATAAGACACTAGGATGTTTCCAAAGTATCGACAAAATTATTTTTAATACTGCAGAAGTGGCACAGAAGCAGCATTTAGATGTATTTACACGGCAATTACAATTGCATAAACATAATGTTATGATATTAATGTTTAAAAAATAGTATTTTGAATACTGAAATATGAAATATTTTTTAAAGAAATACTTTGAAACATTGATTGATTTGTTCAAAAACGCTAATTAATTCAGGAATGAAACACCACTGTGTTGCTCAGAGACACACAACGGCTCCAATCTGGCTTTGTTTGGAACTCAAAATAGAACAAAAATAGAGACAATATTAACAATAATGTGTGTGTAACTCAAAATATTAACTTATTGTTAACTAATATTAACTATAATTTGACATCATATAGAAATATAAGACAAATACTCATTCTGGGGCTTGAACTTTGGGGTCTTTCTAACTGAATCTAACTGTATCGTTATCTACATCTGTTAATGCATTGCAAAGTGAGTGACATACTAGTTATTTTTTCATGGTTAAAACAACAATTACGATATTATTGTAGACAACCCTAATCAAACACAATTTTCTTTAATTTTCAAGTAATCCTGAAGAGGTTAATTGGTTGCTTCAGGTGTGTTTGATTTGGGTTGGAGATGAACTGTGCAGGACAGTCAACCAGCAGGTGCAGGATTGGACACCCCTGTTGTAGACAATACATACAATGCATTATTATTGTACACACCCCTAGTGGTCACTCGCTCAAACTCACTGAAAATGAAAGGGCAAATTGTCCCCTGAACTCTAGCCTTCTTTAAAGTCTTGAGTTTGTGTCATGTAATAAAGGCTTGTCTGTGTCTCTCAGACTTGCACAGGGTCATCGTGGTCCTGCTGCCTCTCAGTCTGGTGCTGCTGGTGTTTGGGGGCATCTTCGGTCTGGTGGCGTCTTTGGCTCAGAGCTTCTCTCTCCTCTCCTGCATCGCTGCATACTTCCTCGTCTGCAGTGAGTGTCATGAACAGCTACATTACCCGTCTACAGACAGCAGCTGAAATGAAGTGAGGTCTCAGTGGAGTTTGTGTTGTTGTGTATGGGTCAGTGAGAGATGTGTTTTCGGGGATCAGTCAATGCCACACATGGATATAAATCACAATGGGAAAGAAAGAAAACACAAAATGTCCGGCGCTCCAGCTGAGTGCAGCTGTTAGGTGAACTAGACACACAGAGAGAGCGTTTAAATACATATGGAGGTTTTTAGCTCAATAATAAATATACACAAAGCCTGTTTCAATCTTTCCAAATTTTCAATCTTTAAAAATGGTACATAAAATAATTAATAATAGGGCCCCAGTGTATTTTAACTCATATTTCTCTCGGGTTAATGCAAGACATGGACACTATACTAGACAAAGTAGCCTATTATGTACTTGAATCTATGTAAGTGTAAGATTTTGTATGATCAGAGGACGTTTGAATATACAGGTGCACAGGAATGGAACAAGTTGCCATTGGACACTAAGGTTTTAATGGATAATGTTGGTTATAGTATAAGAGTGAAGAGACTGTTTTTAGATAGAATGGCTTGATATATGGATATATGTGTTTTTTTTTATTATTATTATTTATTTTTGTCATGAAAATGTCTAGTTAAAAATCAAAGGACCACAATGTAAATAAGTTAATGCAAATTTATTGTGTTATTCTTGACAAAGAAGTTTTGCTACTTTAATTGTTACTGTATTGCTAAATAAACTCAACTCAACTCAACTTTAACACTCTTGATTCTGGAGCCAAATATACTCCCAGGTGATTTTACTTAACACTGGAATTTTTGCTGAGCACTTGCTGAACTTCCGTTTGTGCAGAGCTGCTATGAGAAAAGTTCACAATCCAAGTCCTAATCATGAGACATGCTTTATATTAAGTGTCTCAAACTAACTCATGAGCCTATATGCGTATGTTTATATGACAATGATGTACTAAAAACGGAAACGGTTTTCCTTTGCGTTTTTCGCGTATAGACTTTCAAAACGATCCCTGTTCACACGTATCAGCGAAAACTAAAAACGCTGTATTACTCATGCCAGGCCAGTAGTTGGCAATGCCACTTTGTAGAGACTGAACACCTAAAACACTTGCGCATGACATCAGCGTTTCACAAATTTGGTCTTTTTGTAGTATACATGGAGATGATAACAGTAACACTTTTTAAAAAAAATTTTTTTTAAAGGGACAACGCACATTAATCACCATGAGTACAAAGTCCAACATGTAAATGTGCCAGATTTAGCCATACAGGCTAATTTTCATCTGCAGTCCCTACTTTGAAACCTTTTTTCAAAAGAGTGCATTTTAAGGCCCCCAAAATGAATGACCAAAACGCATAAACAAACAGTGTTGTGTAAACGGCCCCTTTAAAGTGAATGAAGGCCAAGTATTGTAACCCATACTTGAAATTTGTCCTCTGCATTTAACCCATCCAAGTTACTGCAGACACATTAGCAGCAGTGAGTAGTGAATACACACATGCACTGAAGAGTTAAATCAGGTGTGTTTGATCTGGAAGAACATCTGGACAGATAGTAAAACACTATAGGCATCATACATTTTCACATTCACACTGTAGGATTTATAATAGTGCTTTACAACTGTTGCTTTTCAGACTGTATGGACATGATCCCCGCTGTAAGCCATGTCACACTCTAGGATCTCAGTACTCATTAATGTCAGACGTGTGTGTGTGTGTGTGTGTGTGTGTGGAGCAAGTGGTGGTTTGTTGTTGCCTCATTAATTGCAATCAGGTTCTACGCTCCTATTGTTTTTTGATTTGATGGCTGTCGTGGGAGAAGTCACAGAGCAGGACTGTCTCTCAAAATCTCTGACACTGCCAGAATTTAGTTGGAGGAACATGTCGGTGAACAACATGTCAAACTAGCAATCAGGGACTTCAGATTTTGGCCAAGGATCAGAGGAAGATTCTGGCCAAATTGTGGCCACAATCGTATAGTGTAAACCCGGCTTAAATGGTTCCAGAAAAAAACTGGACATCATACACTAAACAACTGAGGATCTGCACTCTACCAGAGTCATTCTGAATCTGAACACAACAAACTCACACAAAAACACTCCCACTTTGCTTAGAGATTCATGAAAATTTAAGACAATGTATTCTAAATGCATCAGACTATGCATCAGCACAAAATAAATCAAACATGTTTGAAAGTGCATATATCTATAATCAGCAGATTTTATAGAAAAGTTCTAATGCTCATGTGTCTGTAAAGGTGTTAAAATATAACAAGTCAAGTCAAGTCGCCTTCATTTCTACAGTGCTTTTAACATTGTAGATTGTTTCAAAGCAGCTTTACAGTGATAATAGGAAATGAAAGTAACAGAGATTGTTTTGGCTTTACAGCAGCTCTAGAATAAAGTTATTGTCCAGCTAAAGTTAGTTTTGATTGATTCACTTCTGTTGCAACGATCTTTAGTTATTAACTTAGGGGCCGCTAACACGACAACATTTTAACAGAAAACTCTTAAGTTCTCTCTGCGCAAACTTTAAAAACACAAACCTGTGAGAACACAGATGGCATGAACATGTGTATTACGTGTTTAGTCTATAGGTATGCGTGTTTGAATATATATGTGTGCTGCCGTGTAGTCCTTCTTTACAAACCAATTATTTGTCTGGCCTTAAAATTTATAATACAGAATTTTTATTGCTTCCGCGTAGCCACGCAAACCAGAATTATCCTGACTACGCTTTATCTGTACAGAGGTAAAGGGAAGGGGGGGAAATAAGAAATAAGAACAACAGGATTTGATTATATCTTGAATGACATAATTAATTCACACCCTCATTCCACTGTCACAGCATCACAATAACTCAAATCAGGATTGACACTGTATGTGTGCTATAGTTTTTTAAATGAGTTGTTATAGAGCACATTTTAATTTAAGTGGGAATTACATCTACAGACTTTTTACATCTTCAGTAGATGATCTGTGTTGATTCTGTCCTCAATATTATTGTGATAGTATTATTGGGTATGTTTGTTATGATAGGATGTGATGATGATGGTGTGTAGTTTAGGCTCTTTTGAGGCACTGTAACAGTGCTTGTGTTCCAGCCTGAGCACAACAGAGACCTGAAGTGCTGGTGAATTAAGGGAGGGATGGAGCAAATGACTGGGATCTGCAAAGGTTGAAACAATGAGGTCACCACAGACATTTACAGCTTTTTATTTGTGTTCTGTTTTCAGTCCTGTTGGACGGGGATCCAGAAATGAAAAAATAATCTTCCCCAGAACAATGTTACAAAAGGGTATATGCATGTGAACTTTGCACAGCTGTCTATGTTATGGTTTAGTGTGCTTATCTAGTAGCTTTTATTATTGCTGAGGTAAATTGTTGCAGTAATTGTGCCATTGAGGACTGAAAATTGCACACGATTGATGGATTGGAGTAAAACTGTGGAAAGATTGAAGTCTCATAGGAGTTTACGGAGTGATCCCATCTGTAAACATAGTCATTTTCTTCACAAAAACAATTGGCATTCCCTCTGGAATACGAAGACATGACAGAGAAGAAGATGGTGATGGTGTTTCCATCTGCTCTTGCCTCACAAACATTTGCTGTTCTCCAACTCCCACAAAACATGAATTGTAGCCGCATGTCTCCTTTCACGACACTGATGAATAATGCTGCAACAGCAGCACCTAATCAAATACATCTCAAAGCCCTTTCTAATGTTTGGAATTCCTGCATTGATGAATTAACCCTTTCACGCATAGTGGTCACTACAGTGGACAGCTATTAGAAAAGCATTTTCTTAAATTTGCATGGGTTTTTATGGCAAAGTTGCACATCAGCCTATTCATTGGACCCTGGTGCATCATCCTATAAATCACAACCAAGTGGCAAGCCTTTGTGTTTCGATTTTTTTCCCCCTCCAAACCAAGATGGCCGATGGTCAATCAGACATGCCAAGTTGCTCCAGAATATCCACCCATTCCTTCTATCCTAGGAGACTCTTGTGGGTAAAAAAAATATTGCAGCATAAAGCAATATCTAATGAGTCATATCACAGTCAAATTTTCCAAGTTTTGATTTTAGATTGAGAGAAAACTCTGATTAATCACATGTCCACTGTAGTGGACGTCATGCATCAATTGCTATATTTCAGCTACAATTCATAATTATAATGTGAATATTGTTTTTGAAAAAGTTTGAAAAACTTAAAAACTTAATCTGCAGTGACTTTTTTTACTGTAAATAATGTACTTGTATTATTAGAATGTAATTTTCATTGACATCGCAAAAAGTCATGTGATTACATAATGTATGACACTTGTAATGCATTACTTTACTTGTTAGATCAAAAAGTAATCTGATTTCGTAATACATGTTATTGTAATGCGTTTTTTTTACTCATAACATCAAAAAGTAATCTGATTACGTAATGCATGTTACTTTTAATGCGTTTCTTTACTCATAACATCAAAAAGTAATCTGATTATGTAATGCATGTTACTTGTAATGCATTTCTTTACTCATAACATCAAAAAGTAATCTGATTACGTAATGCATGTTACTTGTAATGCGTTTCCTAACTCATAACATCAAAAAGTAATCTGATTATGTAATGTGCGTTATTGTAATGCGTTTCTTTACTCATAACATCAAAAAGTAATCTGATTACGTAATGCATGTTACTTGTAATGCGTTTCCTAACTCATAACATCAAAAAGTAATCTGATTATGTAATGTGCGTTATTGTAATGCATTTCTTTACTCATAACATCAAAAAGTAATCTGATTACGTAATGCATGTTACTTGTAATGCGTTTCTTTACTCATTACATCAAAAAGTAATCTGATTAGGTAATGCACATTACTTGTAGTTAATTACTTGTTAGATCAAAAAGTAATCTGATTAGGTAATGCATGTTACTTGTAACACATTACTTTACTTGTAACATCAAAAAAGTAATCTGAATGCGTTATGCATGTTACTTGTAATGCGTTACCCCCAACACTGATAATTTCAGATGAGATTGAAAAAAAGTATCGCTAGGTTTTCTCAGAGGAGGGCTATGATAGAAATGTGCATGTCCATCTTGAACATAATCAGAATTATCAGCTAATAAGGGTAAATCTCCATACTCTGGTGCACTGGAGGAGCATCTGAGTGGTTTCCACAGTTGTACCTCGATAGACTGTAGAAAATTCTGATGGAATCACGTCCTCATGTTCTGATATCAAAGATACGCGAAGTGCAACTTGTATGAAGTTGTATGAAGCCTTTGCAATATTTTGCATTTATATTTTTTGTATATATTTTATAGTTTTCACATGATTTGATATAATTGTATTGATTAGTTTGTTAAATTCACATACTTTATCTGTTTGATTATTGTCTTATATTTAATATAGTATATCTTCAGTTTAAACCAACCGCATGCTGTCCACTCAAGTGGACATCTGAAGATCTCTTTGAAAAATTTGTAAAAAAAAATAAAAAATAAAAATGAATTCTTGTTTTTAATGCCCTAAGAGAAATAAAAACACGTAGGAAAAAAAATCCTGACTGAGGTTATCATAATTCATGCATGAAAGGGTTAATTTATCCCAGTGTGCATCATCAGACATTGTGTAACTTTCATTCAGTTCAACTCTCTCCTGACACACTCAGTCAGTATGTAACACTGTGAGTGTTGCTTTTTTTATTTTTATAAAGAGCACTTCATGACCTCCAGGGTGTCTGTGCTTCTGAGAGCTGTTTCATCCTTCTGGTTTTAAAACTTTTCTTCAGATCAGACAGATGCACCCTTGTGGAAAAAAGGTGAGCCTAATTGTATTGAAGTATATATATATATATATATATATATATATATATATATATATATATATATATATATATATATATATATATATAAAAAACTGTACTTGCAGATAATTGTCATCATGCAGACAAGGAAGGATCTCAATTGCAGCAGATTTACTTTTATTTATAAAACAAATGCAAAGAAAGCTATTCAAAAGGTTAGCATCAACGTAACAGTTCCACTAATGCAAAGACAATAGTGGATATTGAGTGGGACCATTAACAAAGGACCAAGGAGGTGACGCTGGAGGAAGGAGCCAGAGCAGAGCCATTAGGACAAAGGTCCATGACAGAACCGATGGAGGGAGAAGCCAGGATGAAGCTAAAAGCCTGACCCACAGAGATGGAGTCGAGATGTGACAAAGATAATGACCTGGGGTTACATCGCAGGCCAGGAGGGCCAATGTCGAACTGCAGGCTTGCGGGACTGAGGAGGAGATGGGGACTTGGAAGACCAGGGCAGAGTTGGTGGGACTGAGGACAATGGAAGAACCAGAGGGATGGAGGAGACTGGCGGAGACAGAGGGGTGTAGGTGTAGTGTACTGTAGGTTGAAGTGTAGCTGGAGACTCTGAAGTCTGAAGAGGAGCCAGAGCAACAATTGACCAATTGGTGGATTCAGAGGGATGAGGGAGCCTGGCAGAGCCGATGGGTCTGAGGGCCAAGGCGGATTCCAGGGCTCGGAGGCCTGAGGTGGAGCTAAGGGATAAACACACCAGGGCTTTGTTGAGAATTAACAGAGGTTTAAATGTTTAGATGAGAGAACTGCTGCTGGGACCATTTATCTAATCTTGATCCAGTATTCTGGTACAGTATATGCAATGTAAGATGATCTCAGTTGCAGCAGATTTACTTTTATTTATAAAACAAAAACAAAGAAAGCTAGTCAAGGTGAGAATCAACGCATCAGCTTCACTAATGCAAAGACAATACTGTGCAGTGAGTGGAATTAAACTGAGGGCTTACATACACAGGAGAAAATAAACAGAACAAGAAACCGGTGAACAAAACAACCAGTAAACAGACAACAAACAAGGACATAATCAGTAACCTAGTAAACTGAAAATAAGGAACAAATGAAGTAGGAACAGAACACTGGGAAACAATGAAATGTAAACTAAAAGCCCATAAAATGCGTTCATCGGTGACTGAGATCTGCACTTTCACCCAAACTCCCCTTATTATTAATAACACAATCTACATGCTCAATGGATCTTTTATTTGCATTGTGTTTGCCCTTTAAACACAGCCTTTAAGTACTAAAATCAGTGTAGAAAATTGCCTTTTATTTCTATATTATGACAGTTTTAATGTAAAAATCCTACTACCATTAAAAAAGTTTTGCAGGAAACATAAAATTTACAAAAACGGTCAAGACCCCTTTAACAAAATGGTTAAATATGCTCTCTGTTTTTTCTATAATTTTCTCATCTCTGTCTGTCAACTGTCGCTCTCTCTGACAATCACATAAGCAAACCCCTTCTTTTTTGGAAAAAACAATGCATCGTTGATCAGAACATCTGACATGGAAATGAGTAGAAAAACAGCTAGACGACTGAAATATTGTGTTTAATTGCAGAGCAGCAGGAACACCTCTCCTCTGTTCTTCCAGTTGTCTATGATGAATGACTGTGAAAGGTCAGGGCTCCTCTGAGCTTCTTGTAAGTGGGTTACTAACAGTAATAATGACTGAGTTCATGACAGTTCCCTTAAACATGGTCTTCTCTCCTTTCTTATTAATAGTCTTAACACTAGCTGGTGTCACCATCATATTCTGTGCTTGTGACTGGTTATTTTCATTGTAAATGAGAGACTCCATGTACTTATCCCAGTCAGGATTGTGTATCTACAATGAGACCTGTGTTCATGACTGTTGCTTGAACTGTTGTTCCCATTGCACCATTTTAACAATCTTCACTGTTGATCAAAATGTCCAGTTAGTAATTCATAAATACCCCAATCCAACCCCTACCATGGTGGGTAGTGGCAGGGTAATTGTACAATAATCTTACTGGAAGGAAACAGTGCATCACATTTCCTTGTGAAAAACAAGTACACTTTAGCATACTTTTAAAAATACTACTTATTTAATGAAATAATATTTGCTAATGGCCCATTGCTAATTCTGTTTGTTCTAAGTATATTGTGAATGGAGTGTAATGACTGCTCTTTGTGCACAGGTCTGTTGACGGTGTCTGGTGTGAGCATCTACATCAGTTACTCTCAGCAGGCTTTGGAAGAGCTGCAGCACATGGTGGATGCGGAGTCGCTGGCTCACGTCCACATGTCCTTCGGCTGGTCTCTGGCCTTGGCCTGTCTGTCCTTCAGCCTGGAGATGCTCGCGGGGATCCTGCTCTTGCTAGCGGCCCGTCTCATCCGCCGGCAGTGCCACCACGAGCCTGCTGCGGTGTTCTTCATGAGTCAGAGTTCACCACAGCTTCTGAGACTGCAGTGATGATGATGATGATGTGGTCTACATTCACATGCATTTCATCCACAGCTTGATCAGGAAATGAGTTTGTGCTGTGTCAAAGTTGAAATGGAGAGTGCCGGGTGGCAAATGAGACAGCTGCATCAATTATTGAAGGAGAGGCTCACTCAAGGACTGCAAAATTTGTCTGCATCACTCGACTGTGTCTGTGCAATCACATATTTTCCTCAAGGCTTCTAGAAACTTGTTTTCCTCTGCTCACCAATGCTGCACGCAAGATATATACCACGATGAATCAAGCAATTGCAGCTTTTATATGCAGTATCTCTATGGTACACATTTTTACAGTATATATTTTTTTTCTATAGTCCAAAAACTTAATAATAACTCATAGTGGTATGTCTGTTAAGTAATGATAATTTTTGGTAAAAGTTGCTATAACATAAAAATTAAAATACTTACATATTACTGGTTAATCAAATTAAGAGATTCATTTGTACATTACCAACAATATCTGGAGTAAACGTGCTACATAACAAAAATTACACTTACTTCAAAGGTTTGGGGTCAGTGTGATGACAGCACAATTGTTTTCAACATTGATAATAATACTGTATGTTTCTTGAGTGTCAAATCATCATATTATAATGATTTCTGAAGGATCATGTGACACTGAAGATGTAATGATGCTGAAAATTCAGCTTTGATCACAGGAATAAATTACATTTTAAAACACATTAAAATAGAAAATAGTTATTTTAAATTATTATAATATTTCACAATATTACTGTTTTAATGTATTTTAAATAAATAAATAATAAATAAATGCAGCCTTGGTGAGCAAAAACTTTTAAAGATTCTTTCCGAGCCTAGTAACCCATACACCTCACCCATATGTGCTTATTGAACTTTTAATACAGATAATGATCATATCCTTAATTTACACATAATATTTTTGCATACTGAGATTTAATGCATTAAATTGTAGTTGTTTGTTTTTATTATTTCTTAATAGAAAATTGTTCTGTGGTGAAACTTGTACAATTTATAGTAAACAACATTTCATGTACTGTCTACCACGAAGTGCCATAATAAACATAACTTATGCCCATCATTTTACCCTGCATGTTGTTACAACTTATTTCATAATTTAACAACATTATGTATGGAGTTGTTTTTAATGATCTGTACTGTCTGATCATTACCATACAAACTTTGTGTCCACAAAGATACTTTGCTATGCATATATCAATTTTAAATGAAGCTAGTTATAATTATGTTTTCATTTGTGGTAATTATATGTATCTCCCTAAGGCTTATATCCAAGATGCACCATGTGATTTCAATTAAAATATCAATTTGTCAGTAATTAACCAATGTGAGTGAACAATTTATGTGTCATTGGAACAGTGGGCTGTTTTCTTGAGCACAAAATAGTCACTTTTCATTCCAATTTCAAGAAGGAAAGTCTTCTCAGAAGATTAGAAGTTAGTCCAGAGTGTAATATCCTGCATTATTTGCAGGGAAATATGTCTGTGTAATACTATTAAATTGCGACTGGCTGGTTGTAAATCTCTGACTGCTGCTGTGGAGGCTAAAATAGCTGCATTCAAGACAGCATTAAAAGTGAAACCCATGCTCTTAAGTCAAAATAAAGGCTGACCTGGGGATAAATGGAGCGAGAAGAGTGCCTGAGTGAAGTTTCTCTCCATCACCTACACCAGAAAATTAATTCTATGAGCAAACAATGCCAAAGTATTGCATTGTTTAAAAAAAAGAAAAAAAAAGAAAAAAGATTTACAAATATGGTTGTTTGGTGATTTCTGGCCCAAGTCAAAAATGCATTTGGGGTGGTCTGAGATGGATTAATGCACACATGTAAATGTGTCAAATTCAGGTGCACAAGAAATATGAGGTCATGCCACAAATAATTATATAAATCAGTCAGACACAAGTTTGCTGTGGGTTTTTATTTTTTGGCTGCTTCTTCTGCTCCCACGGTGTGAAAAATACAATAGATTTTTTATTGCGAACAGCTCTCCTGGTTTAATGAAGGTTTGGAAAGTTTCTTTTATTCCTCCACCTGAAGATAATGCTTTAAAACTTGGGCAAAGAGGGTTAAAGACACACATTAAAATATCTCAGATGAAGTCAATGAACCGGCTACACACGACTTGGAAACCTTCCCAGTTAATGGCACTGCATGACTCTGGCTACCCAACTCTCTCTGCTCAATATAAAATAATACACCCTGAACATTATGTTGTAATGGAAACTCAGACACGAAGATGGTGTTAGAACCCAATGGCAGGTATTTATTAACAACACACAAGAGAATACAGGTGAGTAACAACAACAATGTGGTGGTATAGTGAATGGAAAATTGAGTAACTTTGTGAATTTTTCACCAGTAATTGGAGTCTTTGATGAGCCAACACACATGAATAGCAGACTGGACACATGAGGAGAGGAGAGACAAGGACTTGAGATCGATGGTAAGTGTCTCTGGAGATTGGCATTGCACAGGTAATTGAGTGTCTGTGGGATGATTGAAGAGTGTGTGTGTGTGTGTGTGTGTGTGTGTGTGTGTGTGTGTGTGTGTGTGTGTGTGTGTGTGTGTGTGTGTGTGTGTGTGTGTGTGTGTGTGTGTGAGGGAGCTGATTGATGCGGTGTTGAGGGACAGGTGCTGGTGATTAGGGATGAGTGTGTGACTGTGGCTAATGCTGATTTGTTGAATTACTTGAAATGTTCCCTCATCCTTGATTCATCTGAGCTGCTGAATTTCTTTTTTGTCATTGGTGGTCACACAAAAAACCTTTCAATGGTTCAAGGTTCTTCTATGGAACCATTCTATCTTCTATTTTTAAGAGTGTATAACATTCTACACTGTTGACTTTAACTCATTTATATGGGTTTGGAACTCATGAGGGGTTTGTAATGTCACATGCTTATTTAGTGTGACACACTTTAAATGTGACTCTTTTTATACCTCTTGCAAGTATGATTTGTGTGTGAATAATTGTTATTCATGTGTGTTAATTTAATTGTCCATGATAAATTATTGGCAGTGCTCCCTATATGAGTGCATGATGGTAATGCTCTTTATTAATAGATTTATGTGTAGAAAAGTTTAAAGAGTTGCAATTTGTCAAAATGGCTAAGTAATGTTAATTAGTGATCATGTTTTAGTAACTGATTAATTGTAATTGATTGATTAGCTCCCTGTAGCCATCCGAACAGCAACATCTTTTTTTTTTTTTAAATCTATGCTTGGATCTTATTTCCTTGAACAAATTCTGTTAGCCTACACTGTAAAAAGTTTAACTATTAATTACTCAATTTTATTGGTGAAACATTTTTACACTCAAAAAAATTGAGTAAATTTTAAAGCTGTGAAATCAATGAAATATACTGTATGAATTGAGTAAATGCAAGTAAAAAAATTAAGTAAATCTGAGTAACTGCATCTGGTACATTAACAAATAAAATTGAGTAGAAATAATTTAACATTTAAACATTTAAAAACAATATTTATGAGTAATATTAACTGTTTTTATTAATGAGTAATATTAACTTTTTATTTTCTCTAAACCTTTGTAAAATAGTACTCCACACAACCACCAGTATACATGACATTGGCCTTTATTGTCAATGAGTACAGCAATACAGCACATTTTACACTGTATACAATATTGCCTACATTTAAACTCATTTAACAAACATTTTTTAAGTAAAAATTAAATATTTAAAAATTCAGGTAGCTTAATTCAAGTGTAATCAACCAGTCTGTTATCCAATATACACCGGATCAGCACTGGTCCTCGTGCCGGAGACAGACTCGCCTCTGCGGGTGAACTTCGAACTTCATACCGCCGTCCTGCGTTTCACTCACAGCTGATAGATACTGCGAGCAACTGACATAACCTGCCAATAAACAAACAGTGACAGTTCTGAGGACATTTTATCATCCAAATGATAATAATTATATTCATTATCATTAGGAATGAAGTCATGTGTTTATGCAAAGCGTTTCAATCACGCAAAAAGACAGGCGCGAGTCTCGTTTAGGTGTCGAATTACGCCTCTGTATGTTGTTTTGCATTAAATATGATTTAAAGCACAGTAAAGATTTTATAGATAAAATAAAACATACACAAACCTGAATTTCACAGTGGAAATGCACCAACTCTGCGACGCTGAGAAGATAACTGTTGTTCTGGAGACTGGAGAGTTCAAACAGCCCGCGCTCACACCAACCGTCGAGTTGTCGTCACGTCAGAGGGTGGGGGAGGGGTGCATTGTTTTAATTGAGTAAACTTACTCAATTTTAAGAGTGTGTTAAATGTATTAATAATATTGATTTGAATTAAGTAATATTTTTGTTTCTTGAAACAGATCAGTTTAATTCAACATTCTCAAATATTTTGATAGAAATTTAACAAATATATTAAGTATATTATAAAGAAATAATTGGTTAGTCAAATACTAAATCATTTTATTTAAAAAAACTTAAATATATCTGTAAATTGTAGATAAAATGAACTGTTGGATTTTTACTCAATTATTTTGGTATGTTTAACTCAAACAATCAAGTAAACGATATTCAGAGATTTTATTAAGTTAATAAAGTTAAAAATTTCTGTAATATTTACTAAGCCACAGAATTATTTTTTACAGTGTAAAATATATTATGTAGTTGTCTTTTATGCCTTTGTAAATTGTTATGTACAGCACTTTGGTCGACCCAGGGTTGTTTTTAAATGTGCTTTATAAATAAATGAAATGAAATTATTAAATTTGAAGTGTTTTGCTCATTAAATGGGTTTTAGCATGAGAAAAACAACTAATGTGCAAATTTTCTTTTGGTCACCACGGTGAACAGTTTTGTGATTATCAAAGTTTGATGATTAGTGTAACCTAGCTTTGTCATATCTCTGTAGAAACAGAATAGCTCCAGGTAAAATACAGTAATGTCATGCTTTCACCGAACTCTCGCTGGTTGAGAGCGAATGACTGGGGAGATTGATAGGACCTCTGTTATAGATTAAACCTGGACCAAACGCATTAAACATTTATGGGACATTATATTTCTTCTCTCACTTGCTGCATAATCAAGCAGAGCACGGGGTAAACACATTATTCTTTTCTCTATATTGGCTTTGACAGATCGGTGCAATTTATTTTTCCCCCATACACATCTGAGAATCTGTGAACTCTGAAAGCTTTTTCCTACATCCAGAGCTCAGGTGGGGGGGATTTTTTCCTTTCAAACCACAAAATACATAACAACCCATTGATTGATTCTCACATTCATTTCATAATTCACACATATCATTATTTACAGAATCGAAGTCACCTATCTTTCCTGCTGTGGTCTGGTGTTATTGACTAGTTTGCGCAGTAGCTTAAGACTGACTGTGTTTTCCACTCCAGTTTTCCACAGAACTGAACGTTCCTAATATTAGGTAGAATGCGTAGCTTGTTGTATGTTTTCTTCTTCAACCTTGAATGCCTTTCATTATATTTCTCATTTGAACCTCACAAATGAGAGTATGACCATATCAATTGATAAGCAACATCTATTTTTTCCTGCAGCATGCGGCACCTTTTTAAATGGCTCCTATGGATTTAAATCCAGTCATCATAAAGTAAGAGACATAAGAGATATATGGAGGAGGTGTGAAGATTAGTTCTACAAATTCACATATGAACATCCTGAGATCTTCACAGCACTTTACACAAAAGCCATCTTGTAATAACAGTGGCAGAACTCAATTTGAAGATGAAGTCAAGTGGGGATCAAATATAACTATCATTGTTTTATTCAAATGTTTTCTCATCTTGGTCCACTTATGTTCTCCAACCATTGGCTGAACGTGCTCAAAATCTCATATCCTTCATCTCATCAATATACTGGTCATATTTGATGTGTCTTGAATCATTAATTAGTTAATCAGTCATTTGGTATTTTTCCAAGCCCTTATGTGACCTCTCAATTAAAGCGTTGATGTTTGAAGAGCACAGTGTTTGTGGACTGTGGATTGAGGGATTGTGGCTGGAGAGTCGAAGGCGGATTTGAGGACCGTGGAGTCAAATTTTGCTTTAAGAAACTCCTCCGCTTTGACTAGAACAGACTTTAGGCGCCAGATCTCTGTTGCAAATTATTTTCCTAGTAGAATGCTATGCATAAATTAAATTCTATGGCACAATCTCCAAAACAATCTTGGTAGCACATAAAAAGTTCTTGAACCACATAAAAAAATGATTTTCAGAAGCACAATACATATATTAAACAATATTAATGCATTTTGATTATTGCACATAGTACTGCACATGAATACTGTATGTGCAAGAAAAAATGTGTTGGTAAAAGGTACTCTATGTTACTTTTGAAACTTTTTAAACAACACTGCATGTATTTTGCAGAAGAACATTGTTTTGGTTGTGCATAGACTGTGATCTCAAGCGGACTAGCTGAAGACGTTATTGTAGCTAAACTCATTAATAGACATGGTACTTCCTTGAAAATAAATTCCAGCACAGCGATACAACAACCATAATTTTAGAACAGATTTTTACCGCTTTTACAACATTTCAAATCCCTCAGTTCTTGTCATCTCTGAAAGCCAACCCGATGTTGATTCTTGTTTTGATTACGAGCTGTTACGTTCTCTTTTTCCTCTGTTCAGCGTTTGTTTAAACGGGTGGACGTTGGAGATTTAGCTGCTCCATGTCAACCTTTCTCGCTCATTGTGACAACAAATCACTGCCACTCACACACCAGAGGATTTGATGATATATTAACATAAAGTTACATAGTGGGCCTTTAAAAAGGGCATTTAAATTGAAACACTGTAAAAAGTGGTAACCTGCAGTTGCTACTTTATAGAGCTATTTATACCTGATTTAACCCATAAAAACTACTTTTGTTTGGTATAAATTAATGTATTTAGGTTGATTCAGTGATATTAAAATAATATTTTGACTTCAGTAAAAACAGTTAGATTTAGATTATATAATTTTAGGTTATCATTTTGTTTCAGTTCACTTTCTGTGCACACCACATGACAGAAATTTACCTTTGGATCTGACATATCCCATTAGGATTCACAAATTCTGCTTAACAAGCTACTGTTACTGTTGTGAGAAACAAGCCTTACTTCACTGTAAAAAAAATGTTCAGGGATAGAGACGATGACAGCATATAAATTAATCTCTACTCCTGTCAGCTACATAAATGCTCAAGAACAGTGTTTCTCAATTAGTGGGTTGTGACCCAAAAATGGGTTGCAGGTCTCTTCTGATTGGTCGAACTGCAGGAAAAAAAACATGCTAAATACAAATAATACAACAGAATTAATCATGTACCATAATTATATATGTTTGGGAGAGCAAAATAAATCATTCCCGTTCATTTTGCTGTTGATGTGAAAGGTTGGGCATCCAAATCAAAATCTGGGTCTTAGAGTAAAATCATTGAGAATCACTGCACAGGAATAACGGGTGATTCTTACACACATAAATCCAGTCAAATATAGAGTTGAACAGATTCAGAGCAGCTAATTGTCATATCTCCAGTCCATACACATATGTTGTTCATTCAAATGCTGCTCTCATCTGGAATTCATAATTTAGCTAAATTGCCCATTGGGAGGAAAAAATCCAGATGGCATCGCTTAATGTTGACAGACTATGATGTAAGCATGCTAAAAGCAAAAACTGCAACATGAATCAAACTTTACTTTCTTAATGAACGTTCATGGTCTTATTGATGTTTCATCAGTGCACATTATCCCAAACAGGGACTGACATAAAGGGCCCTATTTTAAGTATCCAAGCGCATGGTCTAAAGCGCACGGCGCAAGTGCACTTAGGGCGTGTCCGAATCCACTTTTGCTAGTTTAACGACGGGAAAAATGGTCATGTGTATAATAATCAAAGTGTACACGTGCTGTGGAGCCACCTATAGGCGCATATTACTAATGTTACATATTAACAATGCGCCTGAACACCCCTCGTTTTCTACCAGCACAAATGGGCGCAAATGCATTTGCTGTTTCAACGATGTGGCGCAGGGCGTGAAAATGATAACTGCATCAGGCTGAAACTAGCAAAAAACCCTAAAGGTGCTGTATGTAAGTTTTTCACTCTACTAAAGCATAAAAATACCATAATATGTTTGCAGATATTTAGGAAACATGATGAGTTCACATACTTGTTTCTCTGAAAAACACTTCTACAGCCAGTTATTTTACTTTGAAATATGTGTTCCATGTCGGAATGTCTGTTTTTGTTTTGGTCTTTGTGACTCCGCCCACTGCCAATTTAGTATTTCGCCACCCCAGGTTGCCAGTTGGCAGAAAACACAGCATATTGCAGCCATGGAAGCCAGCGAGGCGCGTTAGCCAGCGAAGTAAGTCTCCTCGCATTCCATTTTCAATTGCGCTCGTTCCTGTTCCGTGTCCTCGATCTGGCAACCCGCGTGAGCGTCGAGTCTGAGCAGGAGACTATGGGGTCTCTGCAGAACAAAAGTTGTTTTTTTTTTTTTAAATTTGTGGGTGTTTTCAAACTGGTGGGTGTTTAAAAATAATGCAATGAAAATGATGCCCTTCACCTGAACCCACCCTTCCCTACCCTAACTGTGACTTGGGACAATCAGATAATGCGGTCGAAAACGCCTCTCTGTTTATTAGGGGTGTAACAGTTCACAAAATTCATGGTTCGGTTCGATACGATACACTTGTGCAGAGCCGCCTTAACCTAGTGTTAGGCCCCGGGGCTGAGAGGTTTTGTAGGCCCCCCATGATTTATAGAGTCTCATTTTAAAGAAGTGTAATATCTAGGTAATCTACATCACAGAATGCATTAGTTTCAACAACCACACACAGCAACTAAATTTCAACTTTATGCAAATGAGAAGCGATTTTCGCGAGCGACAACCAATAGGAAAGAAGCCTTTAGCTCCCGTCACCGTCTCGAGTGCAGGAAGACAGAAGAGTTCGAGGGCGATTTCACTGTTTTATATGATTTTACTGTAACTAACCACAAACATGGATATAATAAAATGATGCATGGAAAAGAAACTGTCGACAGTCTCAGTGAGTTTATGCTGGATTTAGTGCGTAAATCATTTGTTTACAAATTAGACGCAGTTGCAGTTGTTATATACGTTAAAGATTTTATTTTGGATGTGTTCATTGTGATTATATTGGCTGGGTTTATAAAAGTTTATAAAATTGAAAGGATCATTGCTTGGTGCATTTGGAAACAAAGCTTGTCTATTTCTAAATGTAATCGCGTGCATCGCTGCTGATTATACTGTCCCTGTGTTGAAAAAAACTTAGATTAAACACACTCGCAACAGACACACCCCAAAGCGGAGACGTTACAGCGTTGCCAGCGGCACTGAGCGGACTTTTGCCGCTGTAATGGACACGCACCGTCCGCCTCATTCGCGCCGCGGGACCTCTAGACGCGCGTAAACGCGTCTTTGCATTGACTTAACATTGAAATCACTCGCGCCAGACGCTCTATTCGCGTTTGGTGTGAACGCACCATAACAATAACATTATAGCGACAGCACTACCAACGTCCACAAGCGACTAGCGACATACAGCGACAAAATCTGACAAGTTAAAACAATATGACCTTTTCAGCTCATCATGAACCTGAACATAGGAGGCCCCTGAACTTGGGAGGCCCCTGGGCTTCAGCCCAGGTAAGCCCGTGCATTAATGCGGCCTTGGACTTGTGTCACGGTTCGGTTCGGTACGTTTTTGATACAGCAAAAAGAAATAAATGCCAGAGAAATTTCCTTGATTTATTTATTTTTTATTCTTTTTTTTATTAAAACTAACATCATAAAGTAGGATTTTTTTTACTTTGAGCAATTCTAGAGCTATAGTTGACTCTTCTTAGTGGAGAAGACCACTCTTTGTCCACTACAGCGGCAAAACTCCGCTCAGTGCCACTAGCAAGTGGTAGTGGACACGCACCATAAAGCTAGGTTTAAGGGCCTTTCACACAGGACGCGGTATGCACGGCGCTTGCCGCTGGGTTCAGCGTTGCCCTTCAGATACAACGCGAAAAAACTGTTTACACACATTGTCTACCTACAAGTTACCTGACTGTTAAAACACAACTATTTTTAATGTAAATCTGTCTGTCTATGAGCCGATCGTTCATACCATATGATGTCTTAATATAATTTACTTTAATCCATTTTGATTTTCGTGCTTGTTTGGATCCCCTGATTCTATTGGCCGCGCTGGTAATCGTCACAGAGCGCAGCGGCAAAAGTTGAACTATTTTGAACTTTGACCGCGGCATGCCCGTGAGCACGCCAATGATGCGCACCGCTGCGCTTGCGCTTTGGTCGACGCAGCAACAAAACGTATACGCATACCGCATCCTGTGTGAAAGGCCCATTATACTCGACGCGTCCGCACGAGCGCGAAGGTGCCCGCGGCAAAAATGACGTCATTGCGGTGTGGGCGGTCGTTTTTTGTAACAACGCGTGCGGCGCCGCATCCGAAGATGAACGACTTTGAGCCAAATTTGGTCGAACTTCTCACCACACCGGCACCCAGTTTGCACGTCTAAATTAGTTGCTTACATTTAAAAAAATGAGCATACAATAGCATAAAAAGTATTTTTAATGAACATAAAGGTCCATGTTTAATAAAAATGTTCAAGAAACTTAATGAAATGTTTAGGGAAATTCGAAAATATGTAAGAGATCGTTAATTTAGTTATATTGTATACACATTCTCATATCCATATATTTTGTTTTATTTTCACAAGTAATAATCTCAGGGTTTACTGGGTTTTACACGAGAAATAATTTTGTAGTGTGGTTGGTGGTGGTGTACTAAAATAAACATTGTCACGTGTGTATAGCTTTCTTCTTCTAACCACTGATTCCTGATTGTTTAGAGGACAATTACTCGAGTCGCCCCCTATCGTTTCACAGAATAGTACAACGGCGAGCGCGTCAAGTATAAATGCCTCGTCCGTTTGGGGAGGTGCGCGCACAGTCTGCAGAGACTCGCGCTGCGGAGCCAGGCGAAAGTATAAACAAGGCTTTACATTATGAGCGCGCTTGCCACGCGCAACGCGCCTAAATTTGAAAAAATCGAAATTTTGGTCGGCAGGAAAAATGGTCCAACGAACTGTTCGGTTTCAAAATGCGTACCGAAAACTGAACCAAAAGCCTTGTACCGAACGGTTCAATACGAATACGCGTATCGTTACACCCCAACTGTTTATGGCCTCGCCCACTGATCTGGCAAATCCTATTACTCTCCTGCTGAGACCTATACTTGCAGGAGGGGGTGAAGGGAAACAACTCCAATATTTTGAATTTGGACTGCAGTACCCTTTTCAACTGCTAGCTGTCAATTTCACATCCTGCACCTTTAACACCACTAACCCGCCAAATACGGGTGGATCTGTATAACACAGTCACTCCTTCTAGCCACTTTGGCTGGTTGAATTTTATATATAATATATAATTTTTTTCAATCGTAGTCTTTTAAAAAAGCATCTGAAGTAATAAACTAAGTGCAATGTTGTGTCCTCAAATTACATATTGATACTGAAATATCTAAAACGCTGGCAATACTAATTTTCTGCAGAATAGACACGATACCAGCTGCTCTTTCTCTCTCTCTCTCTCTCTCTCTCTCTCTCTCTCTCTCTCTCTCTCTCTCTCTCTCTCTCTCTCTCTCTCTCTCTCTCTCTCTCTCTCTCTCTCTCTCTCCCTCCCTCTCTCTCTCAAAATTACTCACAAACCCGCCTCCCTTCAGTCACTCGTTTCATTATCTCCGGATGAATATTATTGATGTTACAGGGCTTGAATTTCGCCATGGGATTGCGTGTATTGCGCATTATTTTACTCATTCCTGCAGATTTTGTGCTCACACCCAAAGTGTGCACAGATAAAGCCACCTCTCAGTATTAAGTTGAGTTATTTGGAAAGGAAATGCATGTGTAACAGTATAATGGATCCGTGCGTCAGGTCTTAATGTAACAGCAAAATAATCCTGCAGCCAAATTATGAGATAATATTAAAAATATCTATATGGCAGTTTTTCCCTATGGTGTCAATGTCAAAATTGTGGCCAGTAAAAATGCTGAGTGGCAAGTAACTTTGGAAAACCACTGGTCACAGTGACTAGTGAGCAAAATTGAAAAAGCCAGATCCCAAAGATAATAAATGTCTTCCTCAATAAAATTCTAACTTGGTTTTGATCTGAAATGACTGATGACATTACCAATCTCTCTTATTTTTCAATGCTTTCCACTAAACCAGTAACCCAGATGGATGAATTAAATCCCCACTCTACATTTTCTCCTAGTTAAATTGCTTGTTGTTTTGCTTGAATACATGTTGTGATTATTGTGTCATGTTTACTTCAACCAAATTCCCCCCCCAAAAAAACCTATGCTGCCAGAGACCAAAATGCCCTGAAATACAGTTTTCTGTGTTGAATGTCTGTGTTGTCTGGTAGTGTGTAATAAAATACTGAGTAATAGAGTGAAGTAATGCATTGACAAGCAGTGAAATTGGTTTTCTCAGAAAGAACCATATAATTTAACCTGTAGAGAGTCTCCTGGGGCTTTCAATGGGCATGTCAAGGCTTGATATATAGACTTGAAATTGAAATAAAATTTGCACTCACCTACTTCTCAACAACTGATACAAATCAGCAGCCACATTTACACTGCAGGGCCTAATGCACATGTCCAACATTTTGACATGTTTTGCCAAAACATTTCAGTGCAAATGCAGCTAAAGTTCTGTTCTAAGAACGGTTTCCAAACATTGCTTTTGTTATGGGAACCTTAAAATATCCAGTTTTCTTTAATGTTAGTGGATTTTCTTTTTTTCTTTTTTAAGGTTATTATGATGTTCCTGAAACATTCTTTTCATTTTTATTAACAAGTCTATATGGGTCCAATCTATAGTGTCAAAGTAACACTGAATAAACTGCAGTTAATGAGATAATTGATTACATTTTGACTTCCATTTATGTCATACATCTACAGAAATTCTTATCGATATTACCAGAGGCTTAGATGTTGATGTTTTATTGAATATTCCTTTGAAGTGTTTTCTTTAGTTGGGACCTTTACCCAAAGGGTTTAGTTGGGTTTGTTGACAAAATGACAAAATGCCGGCGCCCGGAAACAACAACAGCTACAGTGAGTTGTTCAAAACCTTTCTTTTTAGTAAACTCCATGTACACAAACAATGTTCTCAACGCTCGAGTTCATGTGTAGATACTGAAATTGTATCCCTGGTGATACTTTGAGCAAAGTTTCACGTTGTGTCGAGCCTTCTTAGTGTTTGAAAAATAGCGATTTGGATGCTATCATAGTCGTGCCCCAAGCTCTCCCATTCAAAAGGCAATTTGACCGAAAAACGAAAATACGGTCAAACTTAAAAGTGGTGTTTCCATCCTAATTATGCTTTTAAACGAAAGTTTGCCTCGGGTAGATTCACAAAAAGACCCTAGGTTGCATTTTGGCGAGAGTTACGCATTAAACCAGAATGGTTCGCATTCTGGAGCCAGAGCCTGTTCTCGGCCTGGCAAACTGGAGCCTGTCGTGAACCGGCTGCGTTTTTTCTTGAGATTTGAAGAACGAACTGTGACGTAACACTACTGCATGTTGTTTACCTGACTATAACCAGTCTAAAATCACTCTGGTTCTCTCTACTGCACACAGTTTTATATGAAGTTTTATGTAACAAAGTTCGGGAGGAGCATGTTCAGGTAATCATCCAATCAGCACAAGAAGAAGCCAGTATAAATAAAGCCTTCCCTTACCTCCTGTCTCATGACAAATTTCTCAGCATCCCGCCACCACCCCATCACCTCACATTCAGATGGGCCTGCTCATAGATACCTATGATCTATACATTCATAGGGGGGAGTACTCTGGGGTCGGGCCGAATTCCGAGCTCGGAGCCCTCCCCCCGGACAGCAAGCCAAATACGCATTATAATATTACATCAGATTTCATTAACATGTGAACTCGTGAAATATTTATAAAGAGAAATGTTGTGCAATGTTATTACAATACTCAAAAAGACTGCAATAGATAGTGGTTTATCCATTCTCTGGCTCTGTTCGACACCACCAAGTTTTTAGGGCCGGGGTTGAACCGATCTTTCTGGCTTGGAACCCCCTTTTCTGCAGTGGAAATGATCAGAACAGAACAGACACAGGAAAAGGATGCCTCAAAAGCTGTATCAGTGAAAATATTTCAGTTTTATTTCCATCTACTCCCTTAAGCTCCAACAGTGTTTATAATATGTTATTTTTTTCTACATCAACCTTTTGTGATGGCACTGAACAGATACATGTCTTTCGGAGTGGAGGAACAGACAGAGATACTGGACCGGCACGTCAAAGAGCATGATGTAGTATTGTGGCTGATGAGATCTCAGTGCAAATCCACTGAAGTCATCAGCAGTTTCATTCTTGCTCTCTACATGCTGACTGTGTGGTAATACATTAAGAAGCAGCGTGTGCAATGCAAGATACTTGCCCTCAGTGCTGCCCAATGTTAAGTGTGTTTTTGTTCAGAGATGACTAGATACTCTGAATGATCCTTGTGTTGTTACTGTGTTTTCCCCCTGTCAATCACTGTTAATGTTTATTTATTTAAAAAACGAAAGGATAGCCCTGTAATACATGTGTCACACTGCTAACAAGGCGGATGACAAGAGATCATACGAAGATAATCCAAATAAGTGATATTTATTCCAGGAAGACAAAGAGTACTCACAGGGTAACACATACAAATCACCAACAGTGGACTGGACAGAACAGGGAGACTTTATAAGGGAACTAATGAAGGAGAACGTAATCAGGGAGAACAGAAACAGGTGTGAATGGTTATCTAATCAAGATACACAATGAGGGCAAATGAACTGAACAAGACAAGACAAACTAAACAAAGACATAACTATTACAGTACTTCCTGTACGGCCAACAGATGACCAGGAAGTAGGGACCAGGGCGGAGCAGATGGTGGGAGGAGCCAAGGAGGAGACAGGAGGGACTTGGAGCAGGAGGAGCAAGGTGGGACCAAGGCTGCCGAGGTGGAGGTGGAGATTGAGGTGGAGTCCTGGTCGCGGAGGCTGGAGGCGGAGACCGAGGATCCACCGACCACAATGAGGCTTGAGACTGACAGACCTGCGGCGAGCCCACATCACTGGTGGTGAAATGAGGGTGAGCTGAGGGGCTGATAGGAAGCAGCGGAGGTGGAGATGAGGAATAGATGATGGGAGGAGGTGGGAGAGGGAGGCTGGGTGGGAATTTGGGACTGACAGACAGTTCGGGACAGACAGATAAAACATGTGATGGCAGAAGACAGGGTATCTCAGTACAGAAGTCTATTAAGTCTAATTCCTCTAAACAGAGCCTCTGTTCACTCTCAGTGGTGGTACAGTGGGCAGGGTTTCCTTCCACGCCCTCGCTCTCCACTGTACACTCCCTTACGAATGCTGTAGCCGTCTCAAGCACCTCGTCAGATGCACTCTGGCTCAGTGGCAATCTTCAGCTCTGTTGCTCCTTTTGGCGATGACTCGACAGTCCCGGCAATTCCCTGCGAGTGATCCAGTGGGCTGGTTGTTGGCCGGGCTCTGGGTCCGGAGTGGGGCTGGCGAGATCCTCTTCTCCGAGGCAGACGGTGAATGGAGAGTTACAGCTCACCAGCACCCACTCCACAAATGCAGCAAAATTCCCCATATGGGACCTTCTCCGGACGACTGCGCTCTGCACGTGGTGTTCAAGCTCACATGGTAGAAAGTGCAGAGGCAGTCGTCCGGGTAGTGAGTCAAAGGGGCAACTTCCAAAAAGATCCTTGTGTGGTCCTCTAAGGTTAGTTCCCCTGCTCCAAACACAGGAGGACAGCGGGATATCCATAATAAAAAAATTTAAATATGAAAAACAAAATGAAAACAAAAGCTGGCAAAATGTCACTAAACTTTTTTTGTTTTGTTTTTGCGGTCTGTGATTCTGTCACTCTGCCAACAAGGCGGATGACAGGAGAGCTTACGAAGACGAAGATACTCCAAATAAGTGATATTTATTCCAGGAAGATGAAGAGTACTCACAGGGTATCACATACAATCACCGACAGTGGACTGAACACAACAGGGAGACTTTATAAGGGATCTAATGAGGGAGGTTTTTAAATATTTTATGTACTTGCTCCTGTTTTGTAGGAAGAAATTTTGCTATATACTAAATACTTAATAATCAAATTATATAAAAATTGCATTTATTAAACTCCTTATGTTGGTAACATAACACCAACATCACATGTGGATTTATTTAACTATCTTAGGTAAAATGAAATCTTTGTGTCAGGGTTAACCTGTTTGACTTAATTGGCATTAATAATGTAGCCACTAGATGTCTCTCTAAAATCATGCAAATGCTCGTCAGATGATTCAGTTTACAGGAAGACATCCCCAAACTTTAAAGCAATATTCACATGCTATTATGTGCATTACATATCTATTAAATCTTTTGTGCAAAACCTACTGTTGTTAACCATGGAAGGTGAAAGGAATATTTCAGAAATCCATGTGTGGTCCATTCACTGCCAGGCCGTCCCGGCATACTGAACACATCACATCTGCCGCTTTTCGTCTCTGAGGTCATTTTTAAACGTTTGCAGTGGGAGCTCGAGCAGGGCAGTCTTGTTAGGTTGTTATTTGGGAAAATGTCAGTTTCCATCATACTATTGCAGTACATGACTGATTTTCTCAGAGGTTCTCAAATCATTTTTTTCCCAATGCAGGCAAGCTTCTTTCGCTCGACCCAGCTTACAGTTTAAAAGCAAACTAAATGTAAAGATTGTGGGATGAACACACAAACAAATATCTAAAACTGAGTGTACAGTACGCGGACATGATCACTTCAGACTAAAAAAAATTGTGAGGACATTGTGATGATTGTTGAATGTCAGTGCTTTCTACAAAATAACATAATGGTCTGTTACAGTATGTATTTGCTATTGAACAAGTTTTGGTGTTTAAATGATTGGAAAAATAAATAAATAATTTGAGTTCATGGCATCAAGGTTTTATTGTAAAGTGTCTTACTTTAATGGCCATGTTATTCTGATAATGCATTTAACATACAAATCTCAAATATTTAATTATATGATAACAAATGATTTAGCAGTATTCGATCTGAAAAGCGTGATATTGATATTTTCATCGCTGCCTGCTGTCTTTGTTTGAGACTGTATGTGTTTCACCACCATTAGGCTTCTGACAACTCTTTAAAAACTAGTTTTAAAAGTTTTCAAGAGTGCAGTTATAAACACAGTGAGGATGTAAAAGTGACGAGTAGATAAGTTGGTACTTTATTTTGATGGTCCCTTTTGAACATACTGTGTGTTGACTATAAGTAACTTTGCAACTACATGTCAAATAACTTTCATTAGAGTATTAGTAGACTGTCTGCTTAATATCTGCAAACTCTTTATTTTTATGGTCCTCCAAAAGACTTTCTACTGACTATAAGTAACTTTGCAACTACATGTCAGCTTATTCTAACCCTAACCCAACCAGACTAATACTACTAACACTCTAATGAGAGTTAGTAGACATGTAGATGCAATGTGACTTAGAGTCAACTGTGTGAAAGGGACCATCAAAATAAAATGAAATCGATGAGTTTACCTGTTGATGAACTTCTGTAGTCCCATTTAGACTCTTGTAAAACTAAGATAAGTAAATCTTGTAAAAAAAAAAAATTGTATGAGTATTGAGCTTGTATTCACCACATATCTTATTGCAGGCATTTACCAAAAACTCATTCAAAAAAAAAAAAACATTGATTTTGGGCACCCAGCTTCCTGTTTCAATAGAACATACGTCAATACAGAAAAAAAAAAATT
Source organism: Vimba vimba (assembly GCA_022828995.1). Lineage (NCBI taxonomy): Eukaryota > Metazoa > Chordata > Actinopteri > Cypriniformes > Leuciscidae > Vimba > Vimba vimba. Next base: position 53,878,912 of record CM040817.1, on the reverse strand, counting down.
AATTCATGAAATCGTTCATTTTACTCATACATTTTTGTGATAAAAGGTGGTGTGATTTTAAACACAGCCTCTGAGTGTCGACTTTGAACGCTGTTAATTCACAGTAGATTCCTGTAGGGTATTTTCTCGAAAACGACAAATATCACCCAGAATGCATTTTTTCTACGGTATATTGCTGTTTTAATGGAAAACAGCATGTTACTGTCAAAATTTGCTGATTTATTTTACAGTGTAGATCTATTGTTTCTATTAAATTCATGCTTCAATAGTAGACTAATTATCAGAGGTTTCATCAGTCCAGCCTGTCATCATACCTTCAACGCTAACATCAACTGGCTTGCTTCGGGGACGCTTAATATTCAACAATATTACTGATCTGGCAGTACTGACGCTGCTGTATGAGAACTGAACTGAGCTGGACAATGACATCACTTAAAGGTGAAATTAACTAGTTTGATGATCTTTACAATGGAACTGAATCAACACTGAACTGACTTCAGCTGAACAATGACACGAGCTGCTGAACAGCTCTACGAAATGAACTGTTTGCATAATATAATCATTTTCCTGTTATCACTGTAAAGCTGCTTTGAAACATTCTGTATTGTATAAAGCGCTATATATAAATAAAGGTAACTTGACTTTGATGACGGTATTCTATAAAATTGTAGACCATCTTTTTTGCATTCTGATTTTGCCATCCAAATGCACAACAAAACATTTTTTCTTAAATCTTATTCCATTTCCCTCCACGTTTTTCTGCCATCATAGTTTGTGCACAACTGTAACTGTGGCTTCTACTCCCAAATGGTCTATTGAGATGAAGGGGAATGCAAATGGATAGCTTTCTTCAGGTATAGAACTCCCTTTGATGAACAGCTGAGAGCCTTTTTGTGCAGCACTTTCTACAATGTACTTTTGTAGAGTAATAAAGTCCTGTGGGAAATTAAAAGAGGATACTGGTAGATTTCTGGTAAAGCCAGTTTCAGAAATGACAGAAGAACAGATACCCTTATCTTCGTGTGTGTGTGTGTGTGTGTGTGTGTGTGTGTGTGTGTGTGTGTGTGTGTGTGTGTGTGTGTGTGTGTGTGTGTGTGTGTGTGTGTGTGTTTGCACAGTATGTGTCTGTATAATTGCGGTTCTGGCAAAGCAATGAGTCATTGTTTATAAGTGATTAATTGTTCTTCGGAATGTTGACTGTTATATTTACACTAGCTTAGAAGAGTTTAAACATGCCATAAACACTAAATTCAAGGGAAAACCGTGCCATTCTCACAGTCAACCTTGACTTCCATCTTATGTAAGGTAGATTAAATGGAACTCAATCCACCATAAAATGCTCTATGACTCATTTGGCTATATTCAAATATGACATGATTACAATAAAGGGCTGTTAATTAGACAGCAGCTTGGCACTGTCATTTGTGTGTGTGTGTGTGTGTGTGTGTGTGTGTGTGTATATGTCAAGTCAAGTCACCTTCATTTATATAGCGCTTTTAACAATATAGATTGTTTCAAAGCAGCTTTACAGTGATAATAGAGAATTACCGTAACAGATTGTTTTGGCTTTACAGCAGCTCAAATATAAAGTTATTGTCCAGCTAAAGTTAGTTTTGATTGATTCACTTCCGTTGCCAAGATCATTAGTTATTAACTTAGGGGTCGCTAACACAAAACCGTTCTAACAGAAAACCATTAACGCACTCTGGCCAGCTCATTTGCACGAAACAGTGCCTGGTGGCTCGAGAACGCAAACTTTGAAATAGGTTCCAAGGTGCAAGCCTTGACATTTTTTTAAATAAAGGTTATCTCTGCGCAAACTTCTAAAACGCAAACCTGTGAAAACGCTGACGGCGTGCACATGCGTATTACGTGTTTAGTCTATAGGTATGCATGTTTGAATGCGTTTAATACGTGCGCTGGCGTGTATTGACCTCAACAAATTACTTGCCTGGCCTTAAAAATGTATAATACAGAATTATTTATCGCTTCCGCGTAACCATGTGAACTGGAATTATTCTGACAACGGTTTATCTGTACAGGGGTAAAGGAAAGGGAAGGAGGCCTTCACAGGGGAGAGACTAGTTGACACTTCAGGACTGCATTGTCGTCATGTCCAGGCGCAGGTCCTTCATCAGATCTGGATACGGCCTGGATCTGGAGGACTGCGGAAAACCTCGGGATAAACAGAGAGACTAATATTAGCATAGACGTCATCCTTCTTATGATGTAACAAGTACATCAGGATTTATGGGAAGTGTTCCCAGTTCCGGCTAAACTAAACTATGAAGCCTATAGCCTAATATTGAATTATAGAAGTTTTTAATGTGTTATGTGTATGCTAGGTCAAAGAGATGTGTTTTTAGTCTAGATTTGAACTGTTCCACAGTTTTGGTGCTAAATAGGAAAAGGATCTACCGCCAGCAGTCGATTTTGATATTCTAGGTTTTATCAACTGGCCGGAATTTTGAGATCGCAATAGACGTGATGGACTATAATGCGTTAAGAGCTCGCTCAAGTACTGGGAAGCTAAACCATTTAGTGCTTTGTAAGTAAGTAAAGTAAGTAAGTAAAATGTATACAATGTTTAATAGGGAGCCAGTGCAGTGTGCAGAACCGGAACCGGGCTAATGTGGTCATTCCTCCTGGTTCTCTAGCTGTCATAATTTTCATAAAACTTCATAATTTTCTCAACCTCGTGGATTTTAAATCTGTTTTATTTTTCTGTGAACCCCAGAAGTACAGTGTATCATTTTGAAGAATTTTTGCACAGCTCTTTTTGTGCTTTGAATGAACTATTCCTTTCAGAGCAGAAGGCATTACCACAGACTGGAGGGAAATGAGCTTCCCAAAAAGCCCCTGAAAAATAGCTCTACATTTCTCAGCATGTGTTCTCAGCATTCTTCAGCTCACATCAATTCCTCTTGTTTAGTGCTGAAGGGAGGAGTTCTCGTGTCCCGTGAATCAGTTGAACAGCAGCCGTCACCTCACCTGCAATGTTAAGAATCGATTCAAAATAAATTAAAACTGTGGCAAAGGCTGCAGGGTGAGTCTGAGACTATAGTAGATGATGCAGTTCATTTTGAAAGTGAAACATTCTTTAAATCAGGCTTCATTTAAATAAAATGAAACATATTTGTAAATGTGTCATAGTAAGTACAGCAAATCTCTTCTTTGGTAAATGACGGGAATGGTTTTACACAGCAAAAAGTCCAGTGTTAAATTAACTCTCCTGGGAGTTTATATGGCTCCAGAGTCAGTGTTAAAATATGAGTGTTAAATTAACACTCAAGAGTGTTAAAGGTAACGAGCTCATTAAGTGATTAATTGAGTAATAATTGACCAATATTGAAGACACCTGATGTTAACAAGCAGAATCACTGAAGGAGAAAATCTATTTTTTTTAAGACACCGTTATGGAGATCAGTGTTTGATTTAGTTGGGCTCTTGACCCATAAAGCATTAACTTTAAACTTTGTTTGGCCTTTGTATCTGAGTTATAACTCTCAGATGAACAAAGAGAAAAGGTGATCAGGTGGTGTTGGTTATGATTTGATAATCATAATTTCACCTGAATATCAACTCTCATTACAGAGCCTGTGATTCTACAGCAAATGATTTTTATCATTATCAATATAATGCAATATATTTCTTAAAAATTGTTCTGATAAAAATACCTAGAAAATTGCTTTAATTAGACACACTGACATCAATAATCAGCCTGTGAATCTCAACAATGGTGACAATAATAAAGCATGTTGCAGTGCATTCTGGGTGCCACCAATCAAAACTCATTCATGGCTCCCATCATGCATTGCGGTATGAATAAATTATGATCTGAATTGTCTTACTAATTTCCTTTTCCTAATTGAATATTCTGTTTGTCACCATAGTTGAGATTCATACACTGATTCTTGATGTCTGTGTGTGCCTTAAAGAAAGATTTTGTTTTATCAGAACAACTTTTAAGAAATCGTTTAGACTAGTTAGAAAAAAAGATCTTCTGCTGTAGAATCACTGTGATGCTGTAATCAACAATATACATTGAAGTCAGAGATTAGACTCTAAATGAGATCAGTGATTCAGGTGAAATTATGATTATGTGAAAACATAACCAACAAAACCTGATCAACTTTCTCTTTGTTCATCTGGCAGTTATAACTCAGATGCAACAGCCAAAGATAATCTAATGTTTACAGTTTATGAATCAAGAGCCCAACTAAAGCAAACACTGATCACCATAACGGTTTATTAAAAAATTTGATTTTCTCCTTCAGTGATTCTGCTTGCTAACATCAGGTGTCTTCAATAATGCTCAATCATCACTCAATTAATCACTTAATGAGCTCATTAACTTTAACACTCTTGAGTGTTAATTTAACACTCATATTTTAACACTGACTCTGGAGCCATATAAACTCCCAGGAGAGTTAATTTAACACTGGACTTTTTGCTGTGTAGATGGCTCATACAATGACAATGAGTGTGTTGGTTGATACACAGAACAAAAAACAACAACAACAAAAAAAAAACTGTTAGTAAGCAGGAATGCAAGGAATGTTTTAGTATTGTTATGTTAACATGGTTGCTTACTAATTTACAATGTAATGGAAAACTTCAGACGATGTTCTGATAAACATTCTGATCAACAACTGAGTTCCTGTGCGTCCACGTCAGAAAGGCATTTACGGGATGGGGCTGCCGCGAAAGAAACATTTAGACCTGAAGAATCTCACACATGCAGATTGTTAAGCCCTTTGTTTGGTTTGTAAAGGGTGCTGTTCAATGATGTACATCAGTGGCTGCTAGCTGTTTCTTGCATACATTACTGTTTTGTGTATTTAGCATCTATGGAGTGCTGTAATCAACAATCAAAAACCAATAACCTTTTACATCAAATAAAAGAGCAAAAACCAATCACCAACTAATGGCCTATTCGCACCAAGAATGAAATTAATAATGCTTGGAATGCTTATTTTGGATTATTCTGAATTAAATTCTGAACGCTTGATTCTGACTGGTTGACGGACATCCTAAAGTGTGCAGTTATTTTCCAGTAAACACGCAGCTAAAGTATAACCCACCTTAAAAAATAAAAATAATACAGAACAAGCAAAAACAGAGATATAACTAACAATAGGTTAAAAATGACAAATTATATTCATGTTTTGCCCACAAAATTACATTTCATTATTAATGGAAATCCTGCTCTCTTTCTCACGCTCTTTCTCCCATACAAACATACACACATGTATGAAACAATCATCCAACCAAACATCAACCAACCAACCAACCAACCAACCAACCAACCAACCAACCAACCAACCAACCAACTAACCAGCCAACTAACCAACCAGCCAACTTATCATCCAACCAACCAACCAGCCAACTAACCAACCAGCCAACTTATCATCCAACCAACCAACCAACCAACCAACCAACCCAACCAACCAACCAACCAACCAACCAACCAGCCAACCAACCAACCAACCAACCAGCCAAACAACCAACCAACCAGCCAACTTATCATCCAACCAACCAGCCAACCAACCAGCCAACTAACCAAGCAGCCAACTTACCAAGCAGCCAACTTATCATCCAACCAACCAACCAACCAACCAACCAATTTATCATCCAACCAACCAACCAACTAACCAATTTATCACCCAACCAACCAACCAGCCAGCCAGCCAGCCAGCCAACCAACCAACTTATCATCCAACCAACCAACCATCCAACCAACCAGCCAACCAACCAACCAACCAACCAACCAACCAACCAACCAATTTATCATCCAACCAACCAGCCAGCCAACCAACCAACCAGCCAGCCAGCCAGCCAGCCAGCCAACCAACCAACCAACTTATCATCCAACCAACCAACCAGCCAACCAACCAACCAACCAACCAGCCAACCAACCAACCAACCAACCAACCAACCAACCAACCAACCAACCAACCAACCAACCAACCAACCAACCAGCCAACCAACCAACCAACCAGCCAACCAACCAACCAACCAGCCAACCAACCAACCAACCAACCAACCAACCAACCAACCAACCAACCAACCAACCAACCAACCAACCAGCCAACTAACCAACCAGCCAACTTATCATCCAACCAACCAACCAGCCAACCAACCAACCAACCAGCCAACCAACCAACCAACCAACCAACCAACCAACCAACCAACCAACCAACCAACCAACCAGCCAACTAACCAACCAGCCAACTTATCATCCAACCAACCAACCAGCCAACTAACCAACCAGCCAGGCGTGGGATTAGATGCGTAAGAAATTAGTCCTACACACAAGAGCATTTTTTTAAGCACAAAAACCTGATAAATGTCTTGAAAATACAACATCTGAACAATTTCTTGAGGTATGGTAACTGTTGTATAAACGGAAAAAAAAAAGACTACTGGACATTGAATTATTCGAAAAAATAATGCACACCTGAGGTTTAACAGCATAACTACCTCAAGTGTGCATTGTTTTTCTAATAATTCAATGCCCTGTCGTCAATTATTCTTTACTTAATACTGTACCTACTGGTTCACTCACACTATAAAGTGCATACTGTGCAGAATTCAGTTAGTTAGCTAGTATTCCTTTCCCAACAACCTATTTGAGCCTACGCACGCATCACACCACATTTAGTTGTCATGACAGCAAAGGGGGCTTGGCTTTCTCGTAAAGCCTGGAATAGCAAATCTATATCCTCTGTTCATCGCCTGTCAGGAAACTATTTTTTGCCTTCTTCAACAGCATATTATTAATCTTGACACAATCCACTTTGAAACATTTTCTTGTCAGTTTACATATTCTCAGACTATTTCATCTGCATGTGTACAGAGCAGAAAAGCGAGAGCAGAAGGACATGTTTCATGCACATTTGCACTGTGCTGTGATTTTTCATATTAGTACTCTGTTGGGTCTCCAGATGATGTCAAATTTGGGTCCTGAAGCAAAAGGCATGACAGCATGACTCTTTAAAACTATATTATTTAGACACTGTTCTTCACAGTTCAAACAGTATATGACAGCTGAGCAAACAGCTCTGTCAACAGTGGCATACCATTACAGTAAATGAAGGGCATGTCTTTTTTTACCCAACGTGCAATTGTGTCCTGTGTTTACACACGTTTGTTTAAAGGCTTCTCCCTCCACTCCGCTGGTGTGCAGTGAATCGTGAAAGGTTCTCCATCTGTCATCGTTCATTGCACACCAGCGCCAACGGGAATTTCAGTGGAAGTTATAAAAGCGTACCTAATTGGTAATAAGGCCCAGGTTTCCCATTTAAATAATAACTGCAGTAAAACTGCAGTATTACCTCAATGTGTGCAGTAAAGAGTACATGTAGTGGATGATGCATTTTACCACAACTACAGTAAACTGGAATGCAGTAGATTACAGCAGCTTTGACTGCTTCAGTAAAAATGTGGTTATTTAAAGTTAAAGGTGTAATCTAGCGGTTGCACGTGTTCCAGTCATGCTAAGCATTAGCATTCATGTGCTTCATAATTTGAATCCGACTGACTGACTTCCTATTAGTTTATATCAGCTGTGTGCCATCACTGTTAACCGTTAAAATAGCACAGAGCCCTACACCTCCCACAAACATCACAGACACCTGCTCCATATTTCATCTCTCTGATCATCACAGAATAAAATGGAACTACATCTACAAACAGATTCGGTTGTAATATATTTTAAAACAAATTTTCAAATGAGTCCTTATTTCCTCTAGCGAGAAATTTGTCTACAGCTGCTGCTTTTAGATAATATCTTACACTTCTGGTTCAGTTCAGTTTGCTTGTGGATGTACTACAAATAAGTAGATGAATAAAAAGTGTTGCCTTTATTTTCATGTTTTATTAATGCCAATTTAGTTAAATTGTTATACTGTTTTATTGGCAGGCTAAAAAAAAAAATATTTGTAGGATTTACTTGGTAACAATTCCTCATTACAATTTGCACATTTTAAGTAAGTTTTACTGCTACTGCTCTATACAACTTACTTGTTATTATCAAGTAAAATCTACTTACTATTGAACTTAACATTCATTTGACATTTAATTGACACTTAACATATAATCAAAGTAATTAAATAATTATTATTTAATTATACTTAATTTATTTAATTTCACATATAGAATTAAGTAACATCTACTTAATAAATTTGACAAAATTTACTTTTTATTCAAACAGTATAACACTGAATTAAACCACACTTTTTAATGTATACTTTTCTTAGAAACATCTAAATAATTAATACAAAATATATTGTATAAATTCCACACTGTATCTACATAATAGAAGTAAAATGATGCCCAAACACAGAGACCTGAATACTTGGTACACAATACACAATGACGGTAACATTCGATAAATCCTTTTTGAGTATGAATGTGTCATTTTGAGTAGACGATGAATCCAGATGTCACAAAATGGCAAGTTACCAAACTTAACAATAAAAGCAATGATAAAAATGATAAAATGAGTAAATACAGCTGGAAAACAGTGAAAAATCTACTTTTTTGAATTATTCATGCCCCAGTGCATGGTGGGAACACCAGTATTAGAAAATTTGAGTAGGTTTTACCTAATTTTATATTGTTGATATTTACGCTTTAATTTCTACAAGCTTGAATTGAGTACACTGTAAAATCCAACAGTGGTTCTTACTAAAACTTTTTAGTTAACTTTACTTAATGTCTTAAATTAATTGTAAAAATCTAGTAATCTGTACTATTCACATACTATGTTTTATTTACTCAGAAAACCCAAGTTAAGATTAATTGATTGGTTTGAGTGTGGTTTTTGAGGCAGGGAAATTCTTAATGGACCTTTCACTCATTTCCTCCACTTCTGCAGTTATTTGTCTTTGTTTGCATTCACTCATTTCCCAAAGTAATCTTGAATGTTGAATTGTCAATACAACTGAAAAATTTGTGAGAACATAACATAAGTTGACTTCATAAATTGATTTTGATTTTCCTAAAATATTTTTAGTCACCATTATGGCGATTAGTGATCCCTTTGGTTGGGCACTTGGAACTATATTTTCTTTATTATGATTCTCTTTCTATAGATGCAGTGATGCAACAATAAATCAGTTGTTTAGTGTCAAAGAAAGAGAAGTAATACCACACACACACACACACACACACACACACACACACACACACACACACACATATATATATATATATATATATTTGTGTGTGTGAGAGAAAATATGAATGGTGTATAATGTAACTCGTGTCAATTAGTGATCTTTTATAATTTTGTTGCTATTGTTTATGCCTAAACACCTTCTGAAACAGTTAATTGGGTTTATATAATCCCTCTATATTTGTGAAAATCTTGTAATTGATCATGCTTGACTCACACAGACTTCATCATTCAGCATGCAAAACACAACCATGGTGACAAATACATTTCATTTAAAGTAAATTATCAAGTACTCTCTACAGTTATTTTTTAGTTACTAGAACTCTTGTGTAAGTGAACTATACTAACTAAGCATTTGTCAGTACCACATACTATTCCTATTTCACTTTACTTGCTTTTTTTAGAGCAATCGGTTTCCTGATATTTTCCTAGTAATGTGAACTCTAATGAGAAGTTAACACAACTAATGATTTTGATTCAAGAGTGCTTGAGTATACTTGATTAACAACATTAATACACTACTTTACTTGGAAATTTTAAGGCAATCGGTTTCCTCACCTTTTCTAAGTAAAGTCAACGTATTACATTTTACAGTGTACACATATAGGATTTACTTTGTTTTTTAAGTTCTTGCCTGAAGTAACTTTTTCATGTAGAAATTACATTTGTTTTTTCTGTAGCATTTACTTCAGCACAGAATCATTTTCACCAGTGTAGTTCCACTATACAATGAATGTCCTATTCATAAAAATACATGAATCAAACTGGTTTAAATACACATGACCTAGTGGCTTTATCTCCAGATAGGCAGAGCAGTGGATTTGAATGGAGAGAAAATTATCTGTAGCAGATTCCAGGAAAAGGGTAGATATAAGAACGCATGAATGAATGGATATACTATTTACATTCTTCTGAATGGAGCTTGTGTGCATCTGTTTCCATAGAGTATGTTTGAACAGTATGTTTGAGAGTTGATTTTGTTACAGACAAATGCTTCTCTGAATTTAAGTAAGTCGCTGGTACTGTTTCAGGCAGACCGTACGATTTGTGGAAAAGCCTTTGCTATTATTTGAACAAGTCTTCATAGAAGCTCACAATTGCAGAAGAGTTCAAAGCATTTCCAGGTAGCTGAGGTTTGACTAATTATAACCGAGTCAGATATGAATGTTAAGAAAGAGCTGTTTTGAGAATTAGGGAGTGCTCAACGCCCACATGAACATCTGAACGTGTGGGCGGAACTGTTGCAGTTAGTGGGTTGTATATTCTTGAGCTACAATGTTTCCTGTATGTTGATAAAATAGTTACAGTATAAAAACACTAAAATAAATAAGTATTTTTTTATGAACTACACTGAATACACACCAAGGATGTTTACAGACAAAAGGTGCATTGCTAATAATCAAAAAGTTTATTTGATTTACTTAAAACCGTTGATACTTATTCCGTGGCTCTTTAAAGGTAAAGTGTGTATTTTTTATTATTATTATTATTTTTTTATTCTTTGTCTAATCACAGCTTTTACAGCCATTTCTAGATTGGTTACCCAAAAAGGTCAGCACCACTGACCTTCAAAAAGTACATTTCTACCATCGGGCTGAACATAATGAAGAATGGTTCCAGTTGTGTTTCTACTTGAACATGATTAGCACAGTACAATTACAAACCATTCATGGCCTGGCTTTCTTAGCATGCTAGCTAATCGTGTTCTGCTGTGCTGGTGGAGCACCTGTAGAGACGTTTATGGTTGATTATGGGATGACGATCGTCAGTGAGGTCCATTATGTAAGCTAACTCATTAAAACACATATAATACAACAACATTTTACTCTTCCTACCTATCTACACATTGTAAAGTGATCATCCTCTATTGTGTGCTCACTCCAATGTTTACCTACAATATCAGACCATCGGCCAGTCCTGCGTCAGCAAGCTAATGCATTTTCTAATCCTGATTTCACAGCACCACAGTGGAAAATGAAACCGTAAATCTGCCAACTGGCCTGGATCAGCTAGGAAGGGCACAGTCTAACAACAAAAAAATGTTGATGGTGGAAAAGAGGTTAAATATTGCACTGTTTGTTTGAGCAGCGTTTTCCAAAAGCGGCGATAGCTAACTATGGTCTCATGTTATGTCGTTTCCAACATAGTTCAACGATTTGGTATTTCTTAAAACAATAGATTTAACAAACATTCAAGGACAGCATTGCAAAGTTGTGAGGTCAGAACTACAGCTCTTAACCTGTTTATAAGCTCAGGGTACGTTTACACAACAACGATGCACTAAATCCATGAAATCCATGAAAACGACTAAAATCGCTGTATTAATTATGCCAGGCCAGTAGGTGGCGACGTCATTTTGTAAAGAAACACTACGAGCCTATAGACTAAACAAGTAATATGCATGCGCATGACGTCACTCTTTCACAGATGTGTAATTTTGTAGTTTACATGGAGACGACAATGGTATCGTTTTCAAAAACTTGCACTTTGATTGCATTTTCAGGCCCCCAAAACACTGTTATCATGTAAATGAATGGCCAAAACACATTAAAAAAAATGTCTTAAAATGACTTAAACAAATCATTATTTTGAGCTAAATAAACAAGCTAATATGCAGTTGCAATGTATGCAATGTATTTCTTATTACTCCACAACTTCATCAGCAACACCTGGGGCCAGATTTACTAAACAGGGCAAATTAGCAAGAGAGCATAACCTCATAAAAGCACTGATGTAGGTGGAAAGTTCTGCTCATGATCTACTGACGACACGCAAATTAAAGAACACAGACGCAGCCAGATCATTTCCATAATGGCCAACACAATCCACCAAGAGCAGCGCAAACTAGCTTCTGGTTTAAGACATGCTTTTTTGGGGCAGTAAATACCAGTAAACTGACTAGCGCAAACCTTAGTAAATCCCCTTGCATGATTCATTTAAATATTCTCCTCCCATAAATTGATTACATTTTTAAAATTAAATCTTCCCATTACATTTTTTTAGAGCTGATTTTCAGCAGAATTAAAGTCATTGAATCATATTTTTTCTGTTATCAATGTAAAGCTGCTTTGAAACAATCATTCATTGAAAAATCATTGAAAACAATGTATTGTATAAAAAGCACTGTATAAATAATTGATGCATCATGCTTAAGCAGCGAGTTATGTTGTTTTATGGGAAATGCCTTCCAGCCCGATGCATCATTGAATCTAACAATATCATGATTGGGGGCAGGGCTATTTGTTCGTCCCGCCCCAATGGTTCATTTGGAGTTTTATGAATCAGCCGCTGCATTGCTGAAATGTACCCATAGGGCCCTATTTTAAGGATCTAAGTGCATGGTCTAAAGCGCACGGTGCACTTAAGGCGTGTCCGAATCCACTTTTGCTAGTTTAACGACGGGAAAAATAGTCGCCGCATCCGGCGCATGGTCTAAAAGGGTTGTCCCTATTCTCTTAATGAGTAATGTGCAATAAACCAACCAGAGTCTCATCTCTCATTCCCTTTAAATGCCAGTTGCCCTTGCGCAATGGCAGTTTCGCTATTTACATGGCGGAATTTGCAAGTGGAAAAACGGATCTGCTCGTGTGCAAGGTTAAAGCGAGTCTATCTACGGGACAAAGTGTACACGCATTGTGGACCCGCCTATAGGGTCATATTACGAACACGCTCTTTAAATTACAAAAAAATACTGTGCCATTGACTTTAGACCAGGTTTCAGTTGGTCAATGGCGCAGTCTATTTCAGTTGCCTCAAAATAGCAACGCGCCAACAATGTGCCTGAACACACCTGGTTTTCAGACCAGCAGCCCAAATACATTTAGTTATTTAAACAACTTGGCGCAGGACGTGAAAATGATAACTGCGTCAGGCTGAAACTAGCAAAAAACACTTGCACCGCGCCTGGTGCTGCATTGCACCGGTTGTATGATAGGGCCCTAAATGTCAATTGTGTATATTGATTAAAGGTATACATATAAGCTTCAAATAAATACTCCCTGTAAGAAAAAAAAAAAATGGAGGTGTCACTGCACACTCATCAAAACCCTTTGATCCAGCTCACGTTTACTCAAAAGGAGCGGCAGGGTTTTTCAGGAGTGATGATGTGCCTGTGGGTTTATGAGTGTTCGGTTAGCTCCAAGGCCTCTGTGTATGTCATTTCCTGTCAGAGTGGTGAGTAGCCAGGATGTCTTCTCTCTGGGTCACACAGTTGCATTGAATTGATATGACTAAAGCACCACCCATATTTTCAGTAATATAAAAGCTAATAAAAATAGTAAAATATAACTGTTGTGAATCTCAACACAAGGCTGATTTTGAGTACAAAAGGATTCTTGCTTATGAAATATTGCTTAAATAACTTATTTAAATAACTATAAATGGCTATAGGCGAGCTCTTTTCATAAACCAGGAAGAAATTAACTGAGAACAAAAGAAACATGGCACTACTCTCTGAATCATAAGCTGATGATACATTGTGATCATCGGAAGGGATTCCTGATACCACAATATGAGTCACATTTCTCAGACACTTATTTGAATCACTGAAGAAAAAGACTACCTTACTTTCACATATGCTCACTCACTCATGGACAGCTCTCACCTACCTACAAATAACATCTATTTATTTCTTCATTCTTTCTCCTAAAAGTCGATGGGATTGAATGGAGAGCAAATGGAGAATATCCAGCCTTTAAGATGTTTCTCCTAAAAGAAAATAAATCTCACATTGCCTCCTCTAGAGGTTCAGAAGAGATCTCAGAGATCTCCTCAGATTTTCCATGATAGGCCAACAACGAAACATGTACGATTTCAGTATGATCTCAGACATTTCTCATCACTTTCATCAAAGACCAGATTATCACCCCCACGCTTTCCCTGATATTCCAAGGGTTGCTGGTGAGCGTCTGTGGGGCTAGTTTTTAAGGTGTTGACAGGGCTTGACATTAACCTTTTGTTCACCAGCCACTGTGGTGAGTGGTTTTTCAAAGTTTCTAACCACTCAGCATTTCACTGGCCACAATTTTGATACCATGGGGAAAAACTGGCATGTAGATATTTTTAATATTATCTAATAATTTGGCAGCAGGTTTATTAGGCCGCTGTCCCTTTAAGACCTGACGCATAGATCCATTATTCTGTTACACATGGTTTTCTTTCTCAACTGTTTACGTTCACTTAAAACTGAACTGACTGTGTTTACGATAATACTTGAGAATATTTGACTGTTTAAGGTCAATAAGTAGCGAAAAAGAACTCAATTTAGTACTGAGAGGCGGCTTTATGTGCGCAAGCTTTGAGTGTGAGCACAAAATCTGTGGTGAATGAGTAAAATGATGCGCAATACACGCCAACATTCCTGTACTGTACTTAAGAATCTTTTTGGCTACTTTGCACTTTGACTGAATATATTGACAACTTCTACTCTCTAGATGCATGTTTTTTTTTTTGGTTTTTTTTTATGGCTGCATTTTAAATCGCATACTTTCCCTATTATACAGCAGGCGAAAAACAGTACGTCACAAAAAAAAAAAAGAAAAGATGTCTGAATTCACAGTACTCATAAAAAAGTAGGCAAAAAGAACCAGATGACCCATTTCTCCCAGTGAGATGCTGAAGTGTGCAGACGATGATCACTTTACTATCCCATGAGGTCACAGGAGAGGATTTGTGAATGACAGTGAACTGACGCTAGTCACATGATAATGGCAGATGTAGTATGTAGTACGAATTGCATTCATACTACACAAATTCATACATACTTTCTTCAGCGGTCGTGAAGTAATTACTTATTCAAAATAAGTCCCTTAGAGAGTATGTCAAGTCAAGTCACCTTTATTTATATCTAGCGCTTTTTACAATACAGATTGCAATAGACAGACTCTGACAGATTTTGTCTGACAGGGTTTTGTCGGATCAATGTGTTACGTCGGTGTCTGTTGGTTTTAGTCTGTGCTTGTTTTCGGCACATATTCAGTTGGTGTCGGGTTGTGGAAAGTCTGAGAAGTGACATACTGTAATCTGGTGATTGTCCACGTTGGTCAGCGTCTGTCGGTGCAGTGTGAATTGGCCTTAACTTGTCAACATAATTTAACCAAAGTTGTACAGCCAATTTGATTATTCTTCACATTTTATGGCAGCAACTGAACTTGAAGTTGAATTACGTGGATTTTTTTATGGTGTACCTTTACTGTACAGTACGTGAACAATTGATTTTTATACTTGTATTTCTTCTAAGGAATTTGAGAAGAGACAAATGTTTTTGAAGTCAGAGAAATCAGTCTACAAACTGCTAGTCTCAGAAATGAATCTGTGATAACATTAAAATTACACCATTCACCTTTAAATGAAACACGAGAACTCCACGAGCTATAAGTCTCCTGAGTAACGACAGCGCAACCTCTGAGTAATACAGTTTTCCTCTGGATTTCTCTAACAGATGTAGATTCACACAGCATTGTGACTGTCTTCCTCTGAGAAATCCTCCTCTTTGATTCAGTGCCCTTGTCCTCACATGCTCTAACCCAAGGCTGGCGTTTAAATATATATCTCTTATCTTTGCTCCTCAGCCCGTTGAGGCTTTGTCCTCACCTGACCGACCTCGTGCTATTTGAGCTTGTTCTCCTTCTGCTAAACTTCTGAACCGCAAAAATGTGTGAACACCTGTTGCCTGGCTTGCTTCTGATTCCTGGAAAACTGACAGGATGTTACAGTAGATGAGGTCTCATAATGGCACTGAGAGATCTGCAGTAGTGGAAATACTCACACACACACACACACACATTCGCATATAATGGAGAGAAACATGACCGCAGTAGTGGAAGTGATAAAGACTGAGAGAGTGTGTGGTGTTTAGTACAGTGTGCATTGAGGGTCTTTTTTGTTCTACAGACTGAGTCAAAAAGAATGTGATACCACAAAAGAGGGTCTGTTAAGACCACTCGAGATACGTCTCTGATCAAGGTTTCCATTAGAGGAAATCTGAACGTTTAGTTACCGTAAAGCTTTGACAAGTGTGAGAAGTATAAAAAAGATGTTACTCAGATGAATGCGTGTTCACGGCTCTGTCTGTGGTTGTATTTGTCTTTTACGATAATGCAAGTAATGATGGAAACATTTTGTGTTGCTGATTAGCTAATGCAGATGGCAGTAATTGTTTATCTAGCTCACCTAAATGAGAATGTACAATAGACTGAAAAAAAAAAAAAGGTCTCTGCAGAAATTGCTAGTAAATGTCACAAACGGTTGCAATGAATCAGCAAGTGACCTATTTATGAAACATGACGTTTTGGTTACACTTTATTTCGATTGTCCACTTTAGACGTTCTACTAACTGTAGGTAACTTTGCTACTAGAGTATTAGTACTACACAGCAAAAAGTCCAGTGTTAAATTAACTCTCCTGGGAGTTTATATGGCTCCAGAGTCAGTGTTAAAATATGAGTGTTAAATTAACACTCAAGAGTGTTAAAGTTAATGAGCTCATTAAGTGATTAATTGAGTGATGATTGAGCATTATTGAAGACACCTGATGTTAGCAAGCAGAATCACTGAAGGAGAAAATCAAATTTTTTAATAAACCGTTATGGTGATCAGTGTTTGCTTTAGTTGGGCTCTTGATTCATAAACTGTAAACATTAGATTATCTTTGGCTGTTGCATCTGAGTTATAACTGCCAGATGAACAAAGAGAAAGTTGATCAGGTTTTGTTGGTTATGTTTTCACATAATCATAATTTCACCTGAATCACTGATCTCATTTAGAGTCTAATCTCTGACTTCAATGTATATTGTTGATTACAGCATCACAGTGATTCTACAGCAGAAGATCTTTTTTTCTAACTAGTCTAAACGATTTCTTAAAAGTTGTTCTGATAAAACAAAATCTTTCTTTAAGGCACACACAGACATCAAGAATCAGTGTATGAATCTCAACTATGGTGACAAACAGAATATTCAATTAGGAAAAGGAAATTAGTAAGACAATTCAGATCATAATTTATTCATACCGCAATGCATGATGGGAGCCATGAATGAGTTTTGATTGGTGGCACCCAGAATGCACTGCAACATGCTTTATTATTGTCACCATTGTTGAGATTCACAGGCTGATTATTGATGTCAGTGTGTCTAATTAAAGCAATTTTCTAGGTATTTTTATCAGAACAATTTTTAAGAAATATATTGCATTATATTGATAATGATAAAAATCATTTGCTGTAGAATCACAGGCTCTGTAATGAGAGTTGATATTCAGGTGAAATTATGATTATCAAATCATAACCAACACCACCTGATCACCTTTTCTCTTTGTTCATCTGAGAGTTATAACTCAGATACAAAGGCCAAACAAAGTTTAAAGTTAATGCTTTATGGGTCAAGAGCCCAACTAAATCAAACACTGATCTCCATAACGGTGTCTTAAAAAAAATAGATTTTCTCCTTCAGTGATTCTGCTTGTTAACATCAGGTGTCTTCAATATTGGTCAATTATTACTCAATTAATCACTTAATGAGCTCGTTACCTTTAACACTCTTGAGTGTTAATTTAACACTCATATTTTAACACTGACTCTGGAGCCATATAAACTCCCAGGAGAGTTAATTTAACACTGGACTTTTTGCTGTGTAGAGTAATCTCATTAGAGTATTAGTAGACTGTAGTAGACTGTCAGTAGACTGTTTGGTTATGGTTAGGTGTTAGGGTTTGGGGTAGGAGAAGTTGACTTGTAGTTGCCAAGTTACTTATAGTCAGTTGAATGTCTGTTGGGTGACCATCAAAATAAAGTGTTAGCAGACAGTCTACTAATACTCTAATGACAGTTAGTTGACATTTAGCTGCAAAGTTACTTATAGTTAGTAGAATGTCTAAAGTGGACTATCAAAATAAACTTACAGACATTTTGACATTTGACATTGTTAGACATTACTTTCTAAACATACTCCAATAATCTTTGTTTTATGTACAACTTCACAGTGTAGACCTTTAGGATTTTTTTTTTTTTTTTTTTTACTATAGTCTAACAGAAACCCTATCCCTTAGGCCGCAAAAAGCGTTTTAGCCAGCTGAAAATAGCCAGACGCTCTTCCTCGTTAGAGATGTATTGCATTTTCAAAGCTGAACATTTTTCAACTCTCTGCAACCAGAAATAATCGCCAAGCACGCTGCGTGAAATAGATGCACAGCGCCTCTTCACCCTGCTGCTGTTTTTAAAGAGGTCATGACATGGATTTTTTTAATTATTTTAAAACTTTCCTTGAGGTTCACTTATAATATATATATATTTGGAAAAAACTATTTTCAACCTTCATTCTGACCCTCTCTGTATAAAAATTATATAGTGATGGGGACGAGACCGCCGAGTCTGAGTCAAGACCGAGTCTTTGAAGGGTCGAGACCGAGTCAAGACCGAGTCCGTTGGTTTTCAAATACAGTCGAGTCCGAGTCAAGACCGAGTCTTTAGGAGTCGAGACCTAGACCATAAAAACATGTCAGTTTTCATATTCATGATTTAATATCACCCCAGTTAATAATCAACAGTTAGGCCTACAGACTAAGCTAGATTGGGAATTGTTTAGAGGAGCAGTCTTAACGTCTTAATATGGACTATGCTTTTACTATCATTAAAAAAATCCCTAACACATGCATCATCTTCTGCCTATTTTTCTAAACTGCTTCAACAGTGCTGCTCTGTCATCAACATGTTAAGCCCACCTTGACTTTTTTAATCATAGTTAGGACATGCAGAGCAAATAAAAATTTTCTAGTGGTATGTATTCTAGTGGACTAGTGATGGGGACGAGACCGCCTATGCCGAGTCCAAGTCAAGACCGAGTCTTTGAAGGAACAAGTCCGAGACGAGTCAGAGAAAGCAGAAATCGGTCTCGAGACCGGTCTACTACATCACTAGTTTTTAAGGCGTGGCTCCTTTAAGGCCTATCAGTAAACAGCCTCTGTTATGATTGGCTAACATCATTGCATAGGAAACAGTTTCAACGCACACTTGCTATTGCATGTGAGTAAGTGTTTTGAAGACATTATCCTGTAACACTTTAGTTTAGGGTCCAATTCTCACTATTAACTAGTTGCTTATTGTGGCGAGCAGGACAAGGCCTCGTATCTCTCACGGAGGAGCGGAGGCATAAAAGGAGGAGCGACGACAGTGAAGAGTGAGAGAGGAACAGACCTGAACTTATGTTGTGTTTTGTTTATTATATGTGACAGCAGTCATCCGTGAGGGGCTCCTCTCTTTTACTTTCGTTTTGTTGTTTGGTTATTTTACGTTACTAAAGTCTTTAAATGTTTGCCGGTTCCCGCCTCCTTCTTCTACGTCTAACTGTGATACACTAATTATCATGTTTTTTACTGATATATTTGCTGTTTATTAGTTCTTATAAAGCACATATTAATGCCTTATTCTGCATGACCATATTCTACATCCCTTAATCCTACACCATATACTTAACAACTACCTTACTATCTATATTTAAGAAGTAATTAGGACTTTTGAAACAAAAGTCATAGTTTATAGTTAGTTAATAGTGAGAATTGGACCCTAATCTAAAGTGTGACCCATTATCCATATAAAACAGTAATTTACAGACAGCTTTTAATATGGTTTGTGATGCAGCTGCTGTCAGATCCAAGATGGCTGCTTCATCTGTCAACAATCTGTCAATTATATTTATGGCACTCAGACAGGTATATCATATGTAATTGTGTTAAAAAAAAACGAGATACATTGCTAGCTTCAACATAATTTGTTGTTCAGATATTCCTCGGATATTAAAACAATGATCAGCTGTGTGCAAAGTTAACCACATTTGGTTTTCAACCACTAAAAATGTGTACAATTAACCAGCTTATTCGTGGAACCGCATTAAGATCTCTGGGAGTGAAACATATAGGGCCTTTAAAAGATGAATCTAAAAGGATATTACGATATCTGGGTTAGGGTTAGGGTTAGGGTTAGGGTTAGGGTTAGGTTAGGGTTAGTTTCTACTTAGTTTCTACTTCTTGAGCGAGCATGTAAACCAGAAGTGCTTTTTGCTATTTCTGAACTGTCACCGTTGGCATATAATAGAAGAAAGATGACTTAAGTCAACAGCTTTAACTAATAGACCTACCAATCTCTGTGTAAAAAAATAAAATAATGATGCTGCCATCTTTCTTAAGTCATGTTTACTGCTCTGTAATTTGATCAAATCTCTGGTGAATATTGTCATTTTGACCTCCTCGACAAAACAGTGAATTACTCAGTAAATATACATTCATGACATTTAATATTTTGGCTTTCTTCTTAATTTATGTATTTCTTTCACAAGAAGAAAAAAATATCAAAATCAAAAATTTCTCCGGTTGAGTTGACACAGAATGACTCTAGATTTTTGATCAGGCCGAACAGACAGCTGACGTTTGGGGTCGACATGAGGTGTGAGTTTCTGTAGACACTGCAAGAGCTGCGAAAGGCAGCGTGCGATCTTGCCCACCTCTGTGGCGTAAAGTTAGCATGCATCATGTACATAATTTCTGAGAAAGAGGAAGTGCCTGGCTGTTGACACAGCAGCTGATGTGTGAGAACCATGGCTGGTTCTTGTAAGTACACTTGAACTGAATTCAACCAAATTAAACATGAGGGCCATGACTTCCTGTGGTCTTTCACATAAGAGCCGGTCAGTTGCTTTCTTTTTATTGTTTATTTAAAAAAAATGATAAAGTGTGAGATAAATTTGGTGTTACAAGGTACTAGGAGTACTAAGAGTACACATTTGTAACTGAGTTACCTGGAACTTGCATTTCATCACAACAATCTTGTTGCTTAATTCTTTAATTGAGAAAGCAACAAGAAATGACATCAAACTGCCCATCTTCTGCTGATTGTGAAACATTGTCAAACCCAGAATCTGATTTACTGGTAATTTACATGCAACAATAGATTTTTTGTTTTTTGTTTTCTTGATGATGTTAATTTAGTACAAATGTATTAATGACTTTAATTTGGATTATTTATCTTCTATTTGTGCAAATGTGCAAACCCTAATGCTTCAAGCTATAAACAACCTTGATTTTGTGAGTTATCAGAATGCAGTTTATAAAGTGTTTGCATACTTGTTTCTGGTCTTGGACTGCAATGAACCTCTGTTGAGTTTATTACTTTTATTATGTATGAATGAGTGCATTACTTTCATTATGTTTTTATTTTCCCTGAGGTCAGCTTGTAGGCTAACCATTTCCATATTTTTTCATATTCTCAAACTGTTAAGATCAGACTGAAGTGACAGGGACGTTGTCCACAATAAACTTCATCTACACTAGTGGTAATAAAGACAGAAAGTTTTTTTAAATTGCAAACCATGCAATGAACATAACTTTTAATTGAAATAAATTTTTTTAAATATTTCAGTGATGCTTTGGCCAATAATATAATCAATTTATAATCAGTTGCTGCAGTGAGCTCTGGACAGTCTTCTCGAGGTGCTTTTCAATGGTGAATAAGGTCTATGCTGGGCTTGTTCTTGTTGAAGAATGATTCAGTGGAATTGTCTTTCAGTGCGACTTCATAAAGACAGAGCGCCAACTGCTTTCCACGCCATTGCAACGGCTGTTTTCTTTTATTTTTTTTCTAAAGGCCTTATTTTTTCTAAAGGCCTTTATTTATCCCCCCCCCCCCACGCACACACACACCCACACCCACAGTCCCCAACAGTCCGTAGCAAAACATGGACAATGTTTTTTAAAGTTCAGAGTCACTGCCAAGTGTTAAAAAGTACAGCTTTCTGTCTTTCCAGTAAGTCTCTTTTAACCTCTTTCAGTTTTACTGCACTGGAGATTGATCAATGACACTCTGCAGTGACACAATATCTTCACATGCAAGCCAGCGTCTTTCCCATTTTTGTAATATTGGCCAACGTTCAGAGTATTCCAATGTTACGAGAGAACATCTTGGCAGAATGCCTTTAACTGTGCAGTGTGAGTCTTTCGGGCAGTCTTACAAATCTTTTTTAAGAACACAGTGTTTATGTGTAAACCAACTAAAGCAAAATGATCCGCTGCTTTGGCATCCTCCACTGTTTTGTGACGAAATGTTACTATTTATATGACAGGTTAAAGAGGTACTTCATATGCGCAAAATGGGCTTTAAATAAAACTCAGTTGCCTAAACAGTAGAAAACGGGTTATCCGATTAGAGAAAACAGAGAAAAAAAAAGGCTGTTGTCTTCCCTTTTTCCAAATAGCCATGGGCCCTGGCTTTTAAACATCATTTTCCCGGTGCGCAAGTTCAACTGAGGGGGACCGTTAAATTTGTTTTGCATATGGGCCCAGGGCTGACTTGCTAAATGCCACAGCTTTTAACAGAGTCAAATATAACCTTGCTTAAGTAGGAAATACTTCTAAGCAAACTTTTAGTCATAATGCTGTCGACTTGTATTGTTCCCGTTTCAAGAATTCCAAGAGTAAATGTTTAGCGGTAGTGGGTTCCTTTGGGTTTCCAGTGTAAGATCCAGTGCGTTGTAGCAAATAATCGTAAATACGGAGAGAGCGACAACATGGAAAATCTGAAATTTGATTTCAAATGATCATGGACACAGTATTTTAGGCCAAACGGAGGGGAAAAACAGAAAGAAACTACGGTTCTGTCAGTTCCCACCAAAATTGATCTTGGAAATGAATATGTAACACAAGTTATATGGGTTATTTTGTCAAATGTGGGAATGGAAAGATTAGGGTTTGTAAAGACATGAGGGCGAGTAAATAATCCTGTGCTTTATCCGTGTCATGTCAGGGACTTCAGGCTGAGTTTCAACTGGCATGGCTTTTAAACATAATTTCTTTAGAAACATATTTCTTTAAAGTTTCCTCTTTTCTATGTGGGCTCTGTGGCAACAGCAACGGTACAATAATATCATATTTCTTTCAGGTGGGCAGCTAGTTTCCATGGATGCACAGAGGGCTGTGTTTGTGCTGGGCTTTGTGCTGCGAGGTTTCCATTGACGTCAGAGTCTCTGGCTGTAATCTGGAGCGGTCACCATGGTTGCAGTGTATTTCTCTCTCTCTCTCTCTCTCTCTCTCTCTCTCTCTCTCTCTCTCTCTCTCTCTCTCTCTCTCTCTCTCTCTCTCTCTCTCTCTCTCTCTCTCTCTCTCTCTCTCTCTCTCTCTCTCTCTCTCTCTCTCTCTCTCTCTCTCTCTCTGGGAGTAGTTCCAAGCGACCGCTTGTCTTTTCCAGTTGAAACGAGCAGGCGCATTGCTGTCTCTCTCTTTCTCTCTGATTTTTTTTGGATCAGGAATATAATTACTGTAGGTACTTGTTTAGAGAAAACTTGAACAAGAAAAGTGAAAAAACTTTAACACTAAAAAGGCTACCTGTGATATAGGCTCTGGCACTGGAGACAATCTAAACAATTAGGCAACTTTTAAGATCTAAATTTCATTATGTATCTCCTCTCTTGTTTTATTGTGTGCCAGCAAACAGTGCTGTAGGAAAAAGAGAGCAGAATGGTGAATGACGGAGATCCAGAGTGATTCATGCTGTGACCTGTTATGATAAGTGTCACTGAAGATCACGGAGAGACGGCGTTCTCCATCGCTGTCTGGGAGCTTCATCTTAGACAGACCTTTATCTCACACTGCAAAAATGCAGGAGGCATTGTAATGTTGTCATTTCTTGCAGTTCAGTGTTTGGACTGTGCTGAGAGATTGGATTTATTATAGTGGGATCAAAAGGTCTGAAATCACACTGAAATTATGCAAAAACGTTTTTACATTTTGGGAAAATGTTGGTTATTTTGAAAACTTCTGTATATTTCCTTATTATTAATTTTTTTTTATAATATTTGAATAAAGGTCGAAGATAGATTAACATGAATGAAATACTAAAGGGGAATTGCACAAAGTTATTATGTGTGAAAGTCACAAGACTCAGTGCTATACTCTATTATATGTCTGAGTTGGACGTGTACAGCTGTTTTGTTTAACTTTATTAAGGTCGGATTTGAAGCACAACCTTCTGTGGTGCAAAATCAAATATTAATGCTTATTTCGAGGAAAAGCTAAAAGGCTGTTTAATTATTCCATGTTTTTATTGAGCTGTGCTGACAGAATCACCAGAAATTACATTATGTAATAGTTCTCATACTATACACCCTTTACATGAGAAACATCACCGCTGAATTATCATACAAAGGAAGGACATTCAATAATGCTTTGGTCTTTGAGAATCGCTATGAATCACCTTTTTACTCTTTCTCTTCTTTCCTTTTTCAGTTTCTACTTCAACCTCTTTGCTTTGCTTTAAGCACTTTTACAGTAAGCAGAAACTGTCCAGCTTGACTGTATTGAAAATGAAACAAAGGACATTCAATATTTTGACCTTTTCTTTGTTTCGTTTGGTCTTGGCATTCATTGCGGAGTCACATGCACACATGTGAGCATTTAGCTTTTTTCTGTGTAACTACAGTACATGGAAACTCCAATCCCTTCAAACAAAACCATCTATTTATTCATAGTGAAATTTTAAATTGGTTCCCTTTCTACTAAATGGAACTCATAACTAATCATATGACAATACATGTTACGACATGTAGGAGGACCAAAGGGCATTTGGAAAAATGAAAAATGTCATCGCTGTAAATGCCAAAATAATGAAGCAACTGGTATTTTAAAGAAATATAGTACAAGCACACATTTCAAGCAAACATTTCAAAGATCACTAGGTTAGAAATACAAAAAATTACAAAAAAGATAGATAGATAGATAGATAGATAGATAGATAGATAGATAGATAGATAGATAGATAGATAGATAGATAGATAGATAGATAGATAGATAGATAGATAGATAGATAGATAGATAGATAGATAGAGGGATCAAAGTGAAGACAAAGTATTGAGACAGCACTTTATTTCAATAGTCACTTTAGACATACTAACTATAAGTAACTTTGCAACTACACGTCAACTTATCCTACTAACCCCAACCTGACAGTCTACTAACAGTCTACGAAGGGCCCGTTTACACACCACCGTTTTCAACTAAAAACGCAAACTTTTGAAGATGGGTTTCAGAGTGCAAGTTTTTGAAAATGGCACCTTTATTATCTCCATCTAAACTATGTGTTACATGTTCAGTATATAGGCACGTAGAGTTTCTTTACAAAGTGACATCGCCACCTACTGGCCTGGCAGCAGAATACAGTTTTTAGTTGTTTTTGCGGATCTGTGTAAACCGAGATTGTGAGACAGCACTGTCATGTGTACGCCTTATACTCTAATAAGAGAAAGTGCACATATACATGTAGTTGCAAAGTTACTTATAGCTAAAATATCTAAAGTGGAATGTCTAGAATGTCTAAAACATCGAAATAGGTTGTAGCCTTGAGACATTTGTGGTTGTGTAAGTTAGTGAATCATGTTGATAGTTTTTACTCTCTACATCTGTGGTTATTCACCTGTGTGAACTTGAAGAGAACAGACTTCAAACATCCACTAAATTCACCAATAACATCAGCTGATTAAACAGCACTGATGATAACTGTCACGCTGAAGGCAATGAGGAGGTGAGTAGGATATAATAAGAGCCATTTTACTTTATTAGTAAACAAAAAAAGTAATCCAAACACGAGTCAAAAATCACCATAACAGCTTCACAAACAAAAAGACAATTCTGGACAGCAAGTAGAGCTAAACCTAGGGCTTATTATACACAGGAGATAAACTAAACAAGAAACAGGTGTAAAAAGCAATCAGTAACCATGACAACAAACTAGGGCATAATCTGTAACCTATAGGAAACAGAAAGGAAGCCCAAGAGCCGAACGGAAGCAGAAAAGCAAACACACAGTCCACAGGACAGAATGTAAAACTGACCAAAACACAGTCACTACGTTTACATGGACAGCAGTAATCTAATTTATTGACCTTATTCTGAATAAGAAAATATTCTGATTAAGGTGTTTACATGAGTTGCTTTTATATTACTTTCCTGTTTTACATGTATAGAACATAGATCGATTAATGGCACACGCAATTAAGCCACCATGCCACGCCATTCGACGGTCCTTCCTTATCAACACACAGTTCTTCGTTCTGGTACCATATGAGACCCTTGACCACAAAACCAGTCACAAGGGTCATTTTTTTAAAAATTGAGATGTATACATCATCTGAACTCTGAATAAATAAGATTTCCATTGATGTATGGATTGTTAGGATAGGAAGATATTTGGCCGAGATACAACTATTTGAAAAGCTGGAATCTGAGGGTGCAAAAAAATCAAAACATTGAGAAAATCTCCTTTAAAGTCGTTCATTTATGTTCACGGTTGTGCTGAATTCACTCACAAAAATACATGTTTTATATATTTACGGTAGGAAATTTACAAAATATCTTCATGGATCATGATCTTTACTTAATATCCTCATGATTTTTGGCATAAAAGAAAAATTAAGAATTTTGACCCATGCAATGTATTGTTGGCTATTGCCACAAATATACCCGTGCGACTCGTGACTGGTTTTGTGATCCAGGGTCACATATGCAGTTTTGGGTGTTTCATTTTAAATTTTACAAAAGCTTCAAGTGCAGTGAATTATTTGTCATGCTATACATGCAAACAGACGAAGGCGGATACAAATTCTGAAGCCATGCTCTCTTGTTTGCCATCAAAAGAAACGGTTGACCACAGCAGTGTGTGTATGTGTCCTGTCGCAAAACGCGGCGAAAACTCCCACACGACATTAGTGTGATTAAAGTGTGTACATGTCTTACACATGTCTTAATCCAATTTGTGTTTACTTCGAGTGTGACTTTAGCCGGAATAAGGTAATCAGAAATCACTGTTTATAGTAGTTTCTTAATCAGAGTATTGTTTTAATTGGCTTAATATCGGAATATTGTTGTCCATGTAAACATTCTAACTGTTAACCTCATAGCATAATTGCCTAAGTCATTTTTTTTAAATAGGATGTAGGCAATTATGCTATGAGGCTACTGAATTTGGAACCACATACTAGCATACTTACTATTTCTGTCATAAGATATGGTAAACATAGTACGAGTAATATACTAGTATGCGGTTTCCAATTCAGCTTGTCATCTTTAAAATAGCTCAATTCAACATTGTGTTGTCTTAAATGACATAACAATGTGAAATTGCTATTTAATTACCTAAATGTTTTGTGTAATGAGATAATACATTTGCTTTTATGGTTAAAACTCAAATGCCATGTAAATGCTCAGCTCAGAAGTTGTGAGGTGTGGTCATTACGTAATAGCAATGCATGACTTGCTTCTAATAAGGTACTGAATGTCCTCACTGCTAATTATGTATTTCTGTGAAACACAGATCCAAACCAGCTGATGCGGTTGTCTGCCCGAAGCTATCATTACTGTTTCTGCCATTAAAAATAGAAATATTCTCTCAGATGGGTAAGGAATCTATTGTCACAGTTCCACTGGAGCGCCAGGGATTCCTGCGAGCTCTTTATCTCTGTTCAAAATCAAAACAACAGAACTCCGAAGAAGAACTAAGTCACCTCAGGGCTTCTGACTGGTCTGTCTGGTATTTTCACCCTCGTTCCCCCTGAATTTCGCCTGAATCAAGGAACACTTTGCTGGGCCTTTAGAGGGAAAATACCTTTTAAATGTTGTTTAAGTGTACAAAGTCTCAAACCAAAACTGCATGAAATGTTCTATGGAAACTTGAAACACATGCCACCTATAGACATGTAACATGCTTATCTACTTGTTCTGAAGTATAAATAGTTTTTCCAAGTTATGCAAATTGTTCCTCATTTAGGATAAGAATACGCATGATGTCATCCGCTTTTCACTGTTTCCATGAACTCTGTTGCGCTGCTATTTTAGCGTGCTGTTGTAAGCAGGATGTTGCAGTGCTCGTTTTGGCTTTATATTGAGCAATGCTGACAGATATGCACAGGGCTGTAATGTCATTTAAGATAGTTCGTAATCAAGATTAGTAACATCCTGTATGAGAGCATTTTAGCCATTTCAGAGAAGTGCTCTTTGAGAAAGATTAGCTTACTTACTGAGGAATGCAGTCCTCATGCTTAACTGCTTTCCTCATGCTTATAAGTTTAGCGAAAGAAAATCTTTGGCATGTAACAAATAGTGCTGAGGATTGTGATTCTTACGATTTTGCCCGCAGACTTTACATTGCTTGGAAAATCTCACAGACTGGAGGAGCGGCCCAAGCCATATCATAGAGATCATGGACTTGTTTGAAATGTGACAGTATAAGTCAGAGGTCTTCAATCCTGCTCCTGGGGACAAACTGTCCTGCAAAGTTTATATCCAACCTGCTTCAGCACAACTATAGGGGTCATTTACACAATTTCAATTATTCAATTTTCAATTAAAAACTGAACACTTTTTATGTGTTTTGGCCGTTGTCACAAATGTATGCACCTCTTGATAGGAATAAATGTTGATTTCCATCAAGAGGTGCATACATTTTTGGTCAAGATCTTGTATTGACAATGCAAGAGTCCAGCACTGTGTAAAGTCTCCTCCAGCACATCCCAAAGACTTTCAATGAATTTAATGTCTAGACTCAGAGGTGCCAATTCATGTGTGAAAATGATTCGTCATGTTCCTCCCAAACATTCTTTCACAATTTGAGTCTGATGAATCTTGACATTGTGATCCTGCAATTTGGCCATGATGTGTCTTCCTACATGGTTGTTTAAGAAATGAAAAGCTACACACTCCATCAGTTTGAGTTAGAAGAACTGTTGCCAAAGAAATAACATGCTAGAAACATAATAATCACTACAAAAAGGATCCAGTCATAGACTCTTAAGCATTTGCCTATTTAAATCCAATCGGGGACTTTTTTTGTCCGGGAAGTGTGTAAGAATAGTTCACCCAAAAATGAACATTTCCTGATTATTAAATCACCCCAAGGCC
This sequence comes from Vimba vimba, assembly GCA_022828995.1. Classification (NCBI taxonomy): domain Eukaryota; kingdom Metazoa; phylum Chordata; class Actinopteri; order Cypriniformes; family Leuciscidae; genus Vimba; species Vimba vimba. Next base: position 53,849,809 of record CM040817.1, on the reverse strand, counting down.
ATCCTATATGTATATAAATTTATTTCCTCATCCGAAGGGAAATTAAGGTTTCGGAGGAAAACATTCCAGGATTTTTTTTTTTTTTTACAGTTCAAAATCCATATTTTGGTAGCTTTAAAGGGCTCCACACAACCACAGCTGACATATTTTCTAGCCAAACGATCAGACACTTTCAGAAAAAAACAAAAAAAATTATCCTTCAATTATTATTATTTTTTTACTTTTAATCAACAGATGCTCGCCTTTGTCCAGCTCCGTGAATCGCGTTTACACGACTGAGTTCACAACCTCTCGCGTGACATATGCGCCAAGAACTGTTTACAAATGAGGAGAAGCAGTGCTGCCCAAAACAAATATTCATTGCTGGATATAAGTATTTGTCTCAGTTTATTGTTAGAAATGGTCCGTTCGTGGGTGTATCCTGGATGTAAAATCCTCTAGACAATGGGATGATTCTTGCTGCCTCCGTCGTGCGTGACCTTCCCATCCATATATAGATTAGCGGCTGTTTCTATGGGCCGCTATAAGTTAGTCGTCCGCCATATTGGAACAGTCAAAGCTGTGCAAAGTCAACACTCAAGAGCATCTGCAACCGTAGTTATGCAAGTGTATGAATATCTATATTTGCAATAGACTTAAATTTTCAAAGGATTTAGTTTATCATTAACACAAAACAAGATGGAGTTTTCCCATCAAATTACCATAGTTTAAAACCTGTAATATTGAGTTAATACATATAAAAACACCAACCAACACATTCTCACCAGTGAAAGGTTATCCCACTTCTTCAGGAATTTAAATCTTTACAGTTTTTAAAACCAGCAATGCTGTGGCATCTTGGAAAAAGCATAGAATTTTACTGTGAGTGATGACAGCATCTGAAATGTTGACTGTTCCAAGATGGCGGACGCGTCATTGTGTCTGGAGTGCTTGAATGTGGCATCTATACGTCACGTGAGAGTTTTTTTTAACTCAACCGCCTTGAGTCATTTTCTTTATCAAGCAAAGTATATGTTGATTTGCAAATGTTTAGATATGACCCCCCTCCCACTCTCCCCGTCTTCCTGTTTCAGTGGAAATTACATCAACACACTGAATAATGCTGTGCTTTTCAAGGCACTCCATTGAGCCTTTGAGAATTTGGATGCACCTCTAGTTTTATTATTCTGTAACTTCATTTGAATTAAAACATTACATTGTATGTTGCCCTGTAAACGCATTAAAAAGAAAGTCTCGAAATGTCATTGCGTCACTGAGAGTCCAGGGTGTTATATCGTTCTGTAACATGTCCTAACATGGCTAAAGTAGTCATAGTCCTAGGCTATAAGCACAATGAGTGCGATTATGTATATGAAGGTGTGTTTACATATTACACTTGTATGAGTAGGAGTTAGACGTGCCCTCATGACTCACTCCACTTATCCACTGGCTGCGCTTGTATCACAGAAACATGCCAAACAAGCACTTGTGATGTTTCTTGGTGTTTAAACCTGTACACTTTGGGGCAGTAACCAGTCGTTTACAGACAGAGCTCAAGGCTTTCGAAATATTGACGCCAACCCTCTCACAGCCGCTTCTCTGCACAGAGATTACATCATTTCCCTATCGTCATACGGGAAAAGCGCAGCTCCACAGCTGCAAATGAGAAAAATGACAAAGAGGTGCTTGTAAGGGGACGTCCCTCTGATCGCGATCGGCGTCTTCTCATTTTACTACAGCCCTTCATGTCGTAAGCATTGGTTATCACATATGTCCATAAAGGCACCGCTTTATTTTCATAGACATCTGAGATAAGTGTTCTGGGAAGTTGTGACATCTGTTGTAAAGTTGATAACAAGTAATATTAATGCACTACATGTACTCACTATAGAGTTACAGTTAGGGTTTGGTTTAGTTACTTATTATAGGTATTATTACAGTAAGTGCATGTGTAACTACGTCACCTTAAAATGAAGTGTTACCGAAAGTGCTGCACTACATTAACAACCTGCTATTTCTTTTCTGTAATTTTTGGTAAATTCCTTAATATTTGACCTCAGTGTCGTCGATGAATCATTTTAGTCTCATACTTCCACTTAGCTGGGGAGAAACTCAACTCTGATATTTTAGTCCTACTTACATTTGATTTAGTGTCATTTGTACTTCCTTGAATGGGTTCTCTTTAAATCCACAACTTCCTTAATTCTTAAGAAAAGAGCCCTGTCAAGGCAACACATGTTGAGCTCAGGAAAGACAAAAGCAGGGTGGCACACGTCTTGTGAAAGAGAGAAAAAGAAAAGGCAAAAGACGTCGTGAAGTGTTTGCGACAGCAAGCTTCTATCGCAGCTCACTGTTGTGTAATTACAAAAGAACTTCTGTGGAATCACATGATCACTCCCGGCTACTAGAGAATTTCACATTTGATTACGAGTACACTGGAAAGCTCTGGCCGCTGGCTTAGAACTGAAAAATAACAACCTCATGAAAGGATCTTTTGTGTTTTTTTATCACAGCAACTGCAAATAAAAACAACTGTTTGTAGTGCTGGCTATTGGGTTAGATTTGAACACACCCTTAATCCTCAGCGTTAAACTTCTGTTCCAAACTCATTTGGCTCTTTTAGAGAGAGGCGTGCTCTAATTTTCCTAAGTGGACAATAAAATGGGAAAAATTATATTATAGACTTCCACTGAAAGAGGGAACTGATCCACATCTAGAGACGAGAATATCACAGAGACCTGAGGGCGAGACCTAGCAACTCAATGAGAACATTTTAGCAAAACTGATGCCAAATTGGTGATTTTAGCGACTTTTCACACCCCGTAAGCTTTTTATCAAAAAAGCAACTAGTTGCTTACATGGCAGGTGCAAATGCATGTATCTGATTCATATCAGATTTATTTCCACATACGAATGAGGCCTTAAACCGATCTGAGAATATCGGATATTTTTTTCTGCTTACAAGTTCATGGGTCATATCCAATCTGTGCCACATGGGAGGAAAACGATCAAAATTGGGTCACTTTAACCATGTAATGTAAATGTAACCTTAGAGACTTTCTGAGCAGGTTTTGCTACTTTCCATTGAAAATAATTGGCAACACTGCTTAGAAACAGCATCGCTGTTCCCTGGAAAACACCCATAACCCCTTGACATGAGTTCAGCATACTTGCATACAACACTTTCTTCAAATAATGTAAAACTTTCAGTTTCAAATCTGTAATCAAAGGTCACTGGGAGGATTGACTATGACTTGAGAAGTACAAATTCAGCATGAATTTTGTAGTTTGTGTTCATTATTTATCTTTCATGGTATTTCTTTTTTATTTTATTATCAAGGAGGGTGCAGCAAACACATTGTTGACAGCACATATTGACAATGTTGGGGTAGCGCATTACAAGTATCGCGAGTTACGTAATTAGATTACTTTTTTCAAGTAACTAGTAAAGTAACGCATTACTTTTAAACAGAGGGTAGATTACTTACGAATTGTAATCAGTTACAAGACAAAAATGGTAGTTTGGTAGTACAATACACATTTAAGGTAATATAATCTTTTGGATTACTTTTAGATTACTTTTGACCTAATTTGTTTATTACATTGATTTGAGTAAAATAATATTTTACCATCTTGATATAAAAATACAAAGAGAAAGAAAATATATTACATTATGTCAAGGTTTCCCAGACTGGGGTCTGTTATGCACTGTAGGGGGCTTGTGAGTTTAATGAAAAGCTATCAAGTAATTAAATCATATTTTTTAATTAAAATAAATAATAAATAATATATAAAAAATTAAAACAATAAAAATAAAAACAATACTAAAAAAGATTACTTTTCTTTATTTGTTTGCCTGCATGTCATGTGACCATTAAACGACATCAGAGAACTGTGAACTTAATTTTATTATTTATGTTATTTTTATTGACTGAATTTTAAGATTGACCTAACTTACAAATGAAAATCTCAGGGGGTATTTCAAGTAGATATATTAAGTCAAAGAAATTTCAGCTGACAAAAAAGTTGGGAATCCCTGAATTGCATGTAAATATGAAATGATGTGAATTTGTACATTTTAATGTGTGTGAAAGACATTAGAAAGACATTAATGCATGGTTTAAAAACTCACTGAAACTGAGTGATGATTCAAATAATAATTAATGTGTGAATCAGGAGTTGATTAGATATGCAATGTTGAGAAAACACGTATTTATTTAAATTCAGTGTTCAATTGCTGAGTAGCTCTCAGTTTTCAGCGATAGGCTGAATATTTTCTGGTCAGTGTTTATGATTCCACAAACCCGGAAGACCTTCTGAACGTATACAAGCAGTTGTGTTTTTAGAAAGGAACATTTAAAAGATAAAAGATAAGTAGCAGGGAGAATCAATGAATTATGAATATTTTACTGCTGTTGTGAGAATAACATGTAATCATGCAATCAATAAAAAAGTAACTGTATTCTGATTACAATTATTTTAAAATGTAATATAATCTAATTACAAGTACTTAATTTTAGGAATCTGATTACATAATACAGATTACATGTAATCAGTTGCTATACCCAGCTCTACTTTCCTGTAGCTCAAACAGAAGAGCATTGGCGCTTGCAACGCCACGGTCATGGGTTCGATTCCCAGTGAAAGCAAGAACTGATAATAATGTAAATGTGTACCTTGAAATGCAATATAAGTCGCTTTGGATAAAAGCATCTGCCAAATGCATAATTGTAAATGTAATTTAACACATTACATTCTATAAAAGTAACAGAATTAGTTACTTTTAAGGAAGTATAAGTTACTTTTTAACTAACTTTCCCTAACACGGCATATTTACAGCTGAGAGAATTTGCACACAAACAGCTGACTATCATTGAACTCTGGTAAAGGTTTGTTCTGCACATGCGTGGTTGCACGCCTTTGTGTGGCTGGTATGAAACTGTTTCCTCGGTACAGCTCTCATTGTTCTCATGTGTTGTGAGACAGGTGTGTAGTTTTCTCGCTTTACTGTAAACGTCAGTGTAGCAGGAAGAAGAAAGAGGCAAAGGGTTGTGAGTACAAAATGTACAGAGCTGTCTGTTTGTCAGAAGCAACTTACTTCCCAGTGGTGAATTTTCTTTTCCCCTCTTAACCAATACTCGAGATTTGTAATTTTGTGTGATAATTCCATGGGCGTGACCTTAAAGCATTTGGTTTGTGTTTTACTGCAAAACTCTGTAATAGTTCTGGAAGGGGATAATTTAGCACAGCATGAAACCAAAACACAAGTTTGAGTTTGAACATGAATGAATCACCGTAGTGCAGTTTTCAATTTGAAAAAAGGTGTGTACTGAATGTCAGCGTTAAAAGCTTCATCAAGGTATGAACTCTGATACGAATGGATTTTTTTCCTCATTGTGACATATTTATTCTGCTAATGCATTGATTGTCACATACGCATTCTCTTACTCACACAAATACAATCAGTCTCTATCACACTCACATTCTCAGACGAACCCCTCACACACACTCCCCAGCTGTCTAAGTACATTACATGCACATAGCGTGACTTTACAAATCTGACTGGTTTCCCAGCAGACTTCAAGTTCAAAAGAGTTCGAAACAGTCACACCTCTTCCCTTTTGTCACAGTCTCTACCGAGTAAAGCCAGACTCAGAGATAAAGAGATCAGCTGTTACTACACACACACACACACACACACACACTTGTCAAAGCTGTGGACACTTGACTAGATTAATGATTCTTATTATAAGTTTTAATCTAAAGGCTTCTGCTTAAATGCTTGAAATGAGTTTTCTAGACAAATATAAATGGGCTGTAAGCTAGATTTTAATACAAGTTTTAGTCACTACATAATTCAATTTGTTTTTATTTCATAGTTGATGACTTACTATTGCTAGAGAATAGTAACAATAAAGGAACGAGTGTGTTCAAGCTATTGACTGTTTAATGTTTTGTAACCTTTTTGGGCTTAAAATGTGGATATAATCTGATTACGTACTTTAAAAAGAAAATACGATTGAATAAGTTGGGATAGATGCAAAGTTACTTATAGTCAGTAAAATGTCTAAAGTAGACCATCGAACTTAAGTGTAACCCGAAAATAGAATGGGTAACACTTTATTTTAGTATCATTGCTACGTTACATGTACTTACTATAGTAATAACTTTAAATTATGCATAGTTGCATGCAACTAACCCTCAACCAAACCAAATTCTAACCCAATACTAAGTAAATGAAGTTGCTTAATATTACTCAGTACTTAAATGTAGTTACAGAGTAACAAAGATACCGTAAAATGAAGTGTAACCATAAAATGTTATCATTTGTAATTACCTTTTAATTGCAATACAACCACTTATCTCTCTTCGCATATTATATCTACTCAGTTGTCCAAGGTTGTTCCTTTAAATAGTGAGTAAAACATTGACTGTAATCCTGAGCTTCCCCATATCAGTCAAAGTTTTACTGGAACAGCCTTGTCGGAGAGAGCGGGGGGAGGATCATTCCCGCTCGCTAAAGTGAATATCTCTGAATCAACTTTAACCCTTCCAGGAGAAGAGCTGCGGGAATCTGAATCATAGGCGCCGGCAGCTCTGATTCATCTACAACCATTTTAAACATTTTCAACCATTTGAGAAATGAAAAACCCAAGACATGAAATTCATTTGTACAAAAATAGTGCTCTTTAATAAATTATTGAAATGTTCTTTTTTGTATATATAAATATAAATACGTAACATCACCAACATGGTTCAGATGTCTTTACAAAAGATAACCGATCTTCATATATGTAAACAGTGTTTTGTATGACAAGGTGAAACATGGGCGATCTTTTAGACACAGACCACTCATGTAATGTTAATACATTCAATGACAAGCAGTGTCGTTTAAACTGCTCCCGACACAAACATAAACCCACACGTCGACTCTACAAACACACACACATTTTGTTTCAAAGTGTCGCTCTTTCAAGTACAAGTCCGTTTTTATACATGTTCAGTCATGGTGTGTTTTATCCGAACTGCTTTGACTCTTTTGTTCCCAGCCAGAAGTCGTTTCTCAACAGCTTGTGCCTCAGTGCTATGCTGTTACTCACTTCTTCCTTTTTCCCTTGAAAGGCACAAATATTTACTTGGAAGAAGGCGGTGGCGGCTGGTTTCGGTTAAATGGCTTTCTGTCTCTCCCTGCAGATTCGGGGCAGTGCAGAGGCAGTGATTGGTGCCCACAGATACTGGCACTGGTACAAGCGAAGGAACAGTACAAATGTCCATTCACTGGCAAGAACGAGGCTTGGAGATCAGTCACGTGACAATCCATCAGTACCCGCCAACTCCATGTACTCATGAACAGTTCAATACTTCTTTGGCCCATCTAGCCTCCGAGGGCCTTTGGGTCTCGCCTAGCTTCGGCTCCCTCGTTTCTTCATTCACCGTAGCTCACAGATCAGTGCATCTCTATCAGCTAGCAGTTGTTTAAATGGGAGCATCGTACTCTTGAAGGAAGTCTTTGAGCTGTTGTGGCAACTCCTCTCTCTTGTCAGAAACTTCTATATGTCCATTCACAGTCTTCCTGCAGAGGTGTTGCAGGGAGGACATTATGCAAGGTAGGGGTCTTAAAAGCTCCAGAGGGATCTTCTCCCCCCCTGTGTAGATGTAGTACGCGCTTCTTGAGTTTCCAATTGACAGGTTGCTTTTGGGTGAGGGCATGTAGTGATGGACGAGCTTCAACACGCAGTCGAAGCGTGGCACGGACTGTGCGCTCTTGGAGTCTGTCTGCAGGAAAAAGGACTTGTTGTCGCACTGAACCCGCAAGTTCTTGGTGCCCGACTCGGTCTTGACGCTAAGCGTGAAGAAGTGCCGGTTGTCTGAACTGTCCCTGACCAGAAAGGTCCCGCTAGTCTCAGAGTTCAACAGGTGGTTGGCCTCTTTTCCGCTGATGGACCCCCAGTAGAAGCCGCTCTCCTGGAGCATTCGGATGGCGTGTTGCACCATCTGGTATTGCAGCTTGGAGCTGAAGGTTTTGTAACGGTGAGACGGCAGCCGCATGCTTGCATCAAAAAGGCTGCTGCTCATTGCGTTGTCAAACTTGCTGTGGGATACCATGGCGTGAGTCTCTCAAAGCGGGTAGCAGGAGCCTGTGGAGAAAGACTTTGATGAGTACCACAGGAAACACATGTTCAATGAGTCAATGGGGTAGGGGTTTGAAGCAAGTCATCAAACCAAGACATTTGATGCTGTTCTATCATTGCAGATTGAGGTACATGTAGTAAAGATACCCAACTTATCCAAGTACAAAAACTATTTGATTTTGGTATAATTATGATATGTTGACAAAATTGTAAAAAAAATTGGCTAATAGCTCTTACTCCTTATATTTGCTGACACTTTATTTTACATTTTTACTGTATTTTACTGTAGTAGTAACTATAAATTATGTATAATTACATGCAATTAAACCTTTACCAAACCTTATAGTAAGTACATATAGTTAATTATTATTACTCATGTATTTTACACTGTAACACGAACACCTTAAAATAAAGGGTTACACTTTATTTTAAGGTGTCTTTGTTACACTGTAAGTATACATTTAAGTACTGAGTAATATTAACAAACTACATGTACTTACTATATAGGGTTAGGATTAGGGTTTGGTTTAGTTTATGGTTAGTTGAATGTAATAATGCACAATTTATAGTCGTTATATGTAACATTATGTAACAATGACATGGTCAAATAAAGTGTTATCAATAAAGTGTAACCTATTGTGCTATTAGCTATTAAGGAGTAAGAATTATTAAGTTAAGCCAATAAAAAGATGTCTTAAGTAGCCTATAAAGTCAGAGCTGGCACTCTGATTAGTTTACCAAGAATATATTCTGAAAACCTCTCTTACCTTTGAGTCTCTTTAGATAGATGAGAACTGTTTGTAATATCCACAGTAGTAAGTCTCGCTCTCTCTCTCTCTCGCTCCTCAACTCAACTCGTGTCTCGTTAAGAGAAGTTAGTGTTTCTCTTCGCTGGTGTGCTGAACTCCTGTGTTATTTGTAGTGGCCTCCTCGTCATGTTCTAGTTTGGCTCCGCCCAGGGGTTCTTCCAGTAAGGGTAGGTTGTCAGTAATACTATTCCTGGTACACATGCTCTTCCCCTCCCCCTCTCCCTTTCTCTCTCTCTCTCTCTCTCTCTCTCTCTCTCTCTCTCTCTCTCTCTACTCTTCCAGATATACTGTCTTACTGTAAACGTATTCCCTGACACAACACACCTCCCCTTTGTTGATGAACAGATACCGTTTCCTAGTAACAGTGATATTTCGAATTTCGAATTCTCCACGAGTTTTCGGGCACAAATTCGCGCCATGTGTGCATTCATGTGTGTTAAAGGATCTGTTTAGATGATATAGTGCATACAAAGTGTATGGTATTTAACACATTTGAGGCCAACAACGAGTGTGTTGACACGATAGTCTGACTGAATACGCATATCTATCCACAAGAGGACGCTAATGTTGTCGGCTTAATTTACTATTATTATAAGATACTAAGTAAATAAAGCCTATACGTAATAGTAAAGTTAACAAGATAGCACAAAGCACACGTTTTATTTTAGCTAGAAACGTTAATTAATTATAATGAAAATTGCCCAAAGCATGTATTTTAAACAATGCAGGCGTAGCCTAATAATCATGTTTATGTAGGCTAAATATAAACATACATTTACATGTTATGCATCTATTTCTATCATTTCTGAAACACTATATTATACATTTTAAAAGTACAATAAATATAACCCTAATAGGTAATGACACAAAATGCTATTATAAAAATCAGGAAATTCCAGTTTCTGAGGGAGGAAAAAATCCTTTGTACTTTTCATTCAAATTTATGGTAACACTTTACTATAAGGTTCATTAGTTAATATTAGTTAATGTATTAACATGAACTAACGATGGTCAATACTTTTGTTACAGTATTTATTAATATTTGTTAATGTTAGTTAATAAAAATACAGCTGTTCATGTTAGGTCACAGTGCATTAACTGATGTTAACAAATACAACCTTTGATTTTACTAAGTAAATGTTAAAGGTTAAAACATGCTTTAGATGTATTGGTCATTCTTAGTTCATGTTAATAATGTTAAATAATGAACCTTCTTGTAAAGTGTTACCAAAATTGATTTGAACACTTCCCAAACATGCCATTCACCTATATTAAAAGATTATCATATAAGTACTCATTATAAAAAAAAAAAATAAAAAAAATAAAACCGTATTAAATAAGTCACCTTGACTAATCTGGTTTCACATAAACAATACAGTCAACAGCATGCGAGCGGTGAAGCTCATTTACTGAAAATGCTGAATCTCCTCAGGCAGAAACGTAAGCTAAAATTACATTGAAAATATGGGTAGTCTGGCCGAGAAAAAGGAACAGAAAGACACGCGTCTCGTTAGAAACTGGACAAAATATAGAGTGTGTGTAGGCCTATCTGCTGGTCGGTTTTCCACTCGTCCTCACAGGGAAAAACTGCACTGGACTTTCCAGAGCGTTTTCAAGTAGAGTTTTGCATAGAAAGGAATTAAAACACAACTGATGTCATAGTTCTTATTTACAGAGAATACAACAGAGGAACAGTATCAGAATCATTAACGTTATCGTCTTCAGCCATCAAGAAGAGTTTCTGGTTTCAGTTTTCCTGCTAACCCAGATGCACACACAGATGCCATCATCAACCTGTCTGTGTACATCAACACAGAGCAAGTGACATGCGGGAACAGTGTGTTAATAATAAGTCAGTGCACTTTCCAGATAGCATTTGCTCAGAGCAAATATATAATGTTGATAATTGGAATGAGATCCAGGAAGGGTTTTATTATATTTAAACAAAGCTAGTTTACCAGAGGCCATGAGCTTATCAAGTTCATCTCGTAAAAGCACTGAGTCTATTGCAGAATAATGGAGGGATATGGGTCAGGAAAGATAAGAGTTGAGTAAAAGGTTGGAACAGAATGGATTTTTTGATAAGATGATGTCACTGTAAGATATTTCACAGTTTTTAGTGAGAAATGAGGTGGTAATTTGTAGGAGTTTCGCGGTAATGCATAATCTTCAGTATTTTCTGTTCTGCTTCCAGTTCTCCTTCTCTGAGATTTCACTAGTAAAGAGAGGTGATATCTAATATTACACATATTGTGCAATCTGTAATCTATCCATTCTACACAAATACATATAGCACATATTTACACAAATATAGCCATATTCCAAGATACACGTAAGTGCATATGTGACACTGGATCACGTCACCAGTCACGAGTCGCACGGGTGTATTTGTGGCAATAGCCAACAATACATTGCATGGGTCAAAATTATCGATTTTTCTTTTATGCCAAAAATCATTAGGATATTAAGTAAAGATCATGTTCCATGAAGATATTTTGTAAATTTCCTACCGTAAATATATGAAACATTTATTTTTGTGAGTGAATGCTGCACAATTGCCAACATAAATGCACAACTTTAAAGGTGATTTTCTCAATGTTTCGATTTTTTTGCACCCTCAGATTCCAGATTTACAAATAGTTGTATCTCGACCAAATATTGTCCAATCCTAACAAACCATACATCAATGGAAAGCTTATTTATCCAGCTTCCAGGTGATGAACACATCTCAATTTTAAAAAATTGACCCATGTGACTGGTTTTGTGGTCCAGGGTCACATATATGCAGGAAGAAGAAAGTAATTTAAGGAAGTATTATCCACTTATATCACACTTTCATAAAGCTTTATTCATTTTATGTTTATGCATTCATAAGTTTTATTTCCAGTTGCATTTATTGTTTTGATTTAAATGCGTATATGTTTGAAATGAAAGTTTCAGTGGTTATGGTAAAACACGTACATTTGATTACCATTTCTAAATAGAAAACAAACGAATGCCGTTTTAACCGTTAAAAAGTGTGAATTGATTATTTTATCCAATTTATTCAAAACATATGACCTGTACCATATTGTCCAAAGTGTACTTATGACTGAATTTGTGTTTCATTAAAACATTTTTAGCTAAAGGCCTCATATTAAGTCACACTGTACCTTTAAGAAAATCATGCATAGGCAACTAACATTTTATTTATTCACATTGTGCAGAAAAACTTCCGGGAATATGGTAGGATTCCTGTTTTATCAGATCAGAATTATATTACAGCATTAACAGTTTGTAATAGTATGTACTTTCCTTGTTGTAGTGTAGAATTGCAAATAAAACCCCCCAGCAATCGTTGTTTCCTTAAGCATGGTTCACATTGAGAACACTGATCAATCGATCATATTATTACTTATTGAGACTCATAATCGACTCACGCAAACTTGATAATCATTTAGGCTTGTGTGTGATAAGATCTCAGTGAGGTTTCCTGCGAGCCATCTGTGTTTCATCATGATTCATGTGTGGGGAAAACCTTCTCGTGAGAATGGTGGTGAGACCATGAGCTGCTTATTAAAAGAAACCAGTCGGATTCACTGAAGCCATGTGATGACATATTGTATAAAAAATAAATAAAAAAAAACCTTGTGGCAGAGGCTCATTGGCATAATGGGATGGAAAAGAAAACACACCTAGACGATAAGCTCCTGTAATTGTCCACACACTTCATCAGACAGTGTGAATTATTTGTACGTGATAATGCTTGTCTTGACTGTAAGGAAGTATCCTGACAGCATGTTGGGAACTCTTATCAGTTTTCCTCATTTCCTCCTTTTGGAAATAGAAAACGGTTTAAAGTTGTTCCAGGAAGGAAAATAAATATAAATATATATATTTGTTTAGCAAATTATAAAAAAAAGAAAAAAAAAAAAAAGAAAAGAAAATATCAACAATATAACATTAATAATTTACGATCAGTGGAATGTCAACATTGTTTTCCTATCAAGCTGATATCACCCTTTTGTTGATCTTTCTGGGCCGTAAAACCACTGACAGTGAGCAGGACGGGTCATATTAACACATCATCATTATTTACTTTCAGTTTTACTGTTATATTTTATAATATTTTATTTTTATTTGTATATTTTATATTCGATGTATTATAAATGATGACATTAAAACTATTGTGCATGGTATAACGGCATTAACCTGATGTAATGCGTGTGTGTGTGTGAGAGAAAGAGGGAGAGAGGGGGAGAGAAAGAGGGAGAGAGAGAGAGAGAGAGAGAGAGAGAGAGTTAGTGTGTGTGTGAGAGAGAATGTGTGTTTGAGGGTGTATGTGTTAGTGTGTGTGTGTGTCTGTGTGTTTGAGAGAGAATGTGTGTTAGTGTGTGTGTGTGTGTGTGTGTGTGTGAGAGAGAGAGAGAGAGAGAGAGATTGTGTGTGAGTGTGTGTTAGTGTCTGTCTGTGTGTGAGAGAATGTGTGTGTGTGTGTGTGTGTGTGTGTGTGTGTGTGTGTGTGTGTGTGTGTGTGTGTGTGTGTGTGTGTGTGTTTGTGTGTGTGTTTGAAAGAGAATGTGTGTTAGTGTGTGTGTGTGTGAGAGAGAGATAATGAGTGTGTGTGTGTGTGTGTGTGTGTGTGTGTGTGTGTGTGTGTGTGTGTGTGTGTGTGTCTGTCTGTGTGTTTGAGAGAGAATGTGTGTTAGTGTGTGTGTGTGTGTGTGTGAGAGAGAGAGAGAGAGAGAGAGAGAGAGAGAGAGAGAGAGAGAGAGAGAGAGAGAGAGAGAGAGAGAGAGAGAGATTGTGTGTGAGTGTGTGTGTGTGTGTGTGTCTTTTTTCATAAGATCGCGGATAAAACATTTCATACGAACTTATAGCTTCCATAGGAGCAAAAACCTTTGTTTCACAACCTCATAGCTCGTGGTCAGTCTACCTCGGATGGTTTAGACATTATGGCTGATAATCTAAATCCTTATCGAGAAATACTGTTGACCGGAAGTTCTGAATCCCTACTCCGCGTTCCGGAAGCAGGAAGTATGACATAGGCCTATAATGCCGTGTCGTAGTGATTGTCGCTACTCGATCCGTACCGGAAACACGATCTGTTCTGCGCATGTGCGAGAACGCGACTCCTTCCTGTCTGATGTCGAAACCATTTACGGCAGTTGTTGTTCGACAACTACACGATCCGTATCGTAACTGAAGCCCCTCAACTGACTTTTATTACTTTTATTTATCCTTTGTCATTTTATTAATTGTTTATTTATTTTATTTTATTTTAACTTTAATTCATTTTCTTCTCCCTAAAGTTGTGTGTTATTCTACGTGCTCTGTTTCCTGTTAACACTCATATTTTTGTCAATTCTGTATATGCCAGTTATTGTTGTAAATTTTACATCTAAAAAAAAAAGAGATCCGTATGGGAAATAGTTATTTACTAGTGATTATCTTAACATAAATAAATATTATATATATATATATATATATATATATATATATATATATATATATATATATATATATATATATATCAAGGTTACATTAAATTGATTCAATTAAATAAATGGAGAAATAAATAGTTTACGTATGGGAAATACAGATGTGCATTAAGTGTGGGCAGTAGTATGATGGTTGTAGTGTGCGATCAGTCTCCTCTGCAGAAGTAATATTGTAATATATTGTAATATTTACAATATTACTACATGTAATATTTCATTGGGTAAAGGTTTATTCTACTTATTTCAGCATACTTTAACAAATGTCTGCACTCAAGAAAACAGAAACACACAGGATCAAATTATTTATTTATTTATTAATAAATAAATTCATCCATACCTACCTCCATCCATCTATCATCCATCCCTTCATCCATCTATCTCTCCCTCCATCTATCTACCCCTCTATCTATCCATCCATCCATCTATCCCTACATCTATATCATCCATCTATCCCTACATCTATATCCATCCCTCCCTCCTCCCCTCTCTCTCTCCTCCATCCATTCTCCCTCCCTCTCTCCCTCTCTCCCTCCCTCCCTCTCTCTCTCCTCTCTCTAGCAAGAAATATTATAAAAGGTTAACACAAAATGCACTGTTGATTAAAATGCTAACTTCGATATTACATTGTGGGTTTAAATGAATAGGCTTGGACTTGGTGCTTGTAACCCAAGGACAATGGTGCCACCAGAATAAAAATATTCATGATTCTGAAGCTGAAAATACTGAATTATTTTAGACGAATATTTTTAACATTCTGGTAACATAAGATGTTTGGCATTATCAGGACCCGCAAAATATTCCCCATTGCATTATTATACATTATAATCAACATTATATAGTAGTTTAATGTAGTACTTACACAATAACTCTGAAAACATTTTTTTTTTTTCCTCACACAGTAATTTTTATTTTGGGTGAACTATCCACGATACGTATTGTTGCGTTTTTGTATTACGATATATAGTCTTATTAGTCACATAAAATGCAAAAGAATCCATGTATTTTTTTGCACATGAAGGACAGTACAGTACAAATCGTGACAGTAAAGTACGGATCGACAATGACGTTGTCGTAAAAACATTGACGATGACAGGAAGTGGCAGAAAAACTTAGTTCTCGCACATGCGCAGAACAGATCGTGTTTCCGGTACGGATCGAGTAGCGACAGTGATGACGCTGAAGCCGGGATCGTTCGCCAAGTGAAACGGTACATAATGGGCAAGTTTATGATCGAATCGGAGAACAAAATGCACAAGCGTGGTTTCTCGAGAGAGAAATCGCAGCTCATAAGCAAACTTAAGACGCTGCTGAGACATTACAAGTCACATCGATGTCACGTGTCTTTACGGGATTTTTACGGGTTGTGTGTGAACACACTCTCTGATTCCGGAAAATCACTGACAGTGTGAATGAACTCAATCAAACTCAAACTCAAATCAAACGAACCGGGGTCAAATCCCGGGTCACTTTATCTGTGTATTTTCCGGAATCTCTGTGTAAAAGGGGCTTAAGAGAGAGAGGGAGAATGTGTTTGTGTTGGTGTGTGTGTTTAGTGTGTGTGTTTAGTGTGTGTGTAGTGTGTGTGTGTGTGTGTGTGTGTGTGCTCCTGCTAAAGCCTACATTGTGGGAACAAAATGTCCCTATAATAATACCAGTTATTTAATTGTGGGACATGTTTTGGTCCCCGTGAGGACAGTTTTCTGTGAGGGAAAATAAATCCTGTTTGTTTACATCAACTGAGCGAACAAAATAATTAAGGAAATGAACCACATTTTCCAACCTGTAAGACAGGCTCAATCCCAACTGGCACGCTTCGCTCTCCCGGAGTCCAAAGTTTTCCAGTAATGGGCTTTATTGAGGGAACATGGTGAGCTTGAGCACCTTTATGAGTCCTGAAATGGCAGATGGGGCCCCTTGTGGTCGAGTGTCTTCAACCCTCTGGAGAGTTCAGCTCCAATCCTAATCCATCACACCTGAACCAGCAGATCCAGCTCTTCAGGATCAGCCAAATCACAAGTCAAGTCACCTTCATTTATACAGCGCTTTTAGCAATATAGCTCGTTTCAAAGCAGCTTTACAGTGATAATAGGAAATTACAGTAACAGAGATTGTTTTGGCTTTACAGCAGCTCTAGAATAAAGTTATTGTCCAGCTAAAGTTAGTTTTGATTGATTCACTTCCATGGTAAAGATCATTAGTTATTAACTTAGGGGCCGCTAACACGACACTGTTTCAACTGAAAAGAAGCAGGTTAGAAACTTTGCAGGACAGTGGGTCTCAGGAGCAGGACAGAAGACCAGGAGCCTCATTCAAAAACTGTTGAGTAGAAGCCGTCCTAGTTTTAATCTCAATTCGATAAGTTCCCCAATGTGCGTATGTAGTTCAGAGAACGAACGTTCGCACAAAAAAACATGCGTACGCCTGTCTTAAAGATGTGAAATGTATAAATCGCAAACACCCGAAAATTAATGTTATTAACAGTCAACGTCCAATGCTTTACGACGAGCGGAAAGAATTGCTTAGATTTCCAAATTCCTGCAGTTCTCCGACTCTGGAAAAGTGTGTACGTTTACTCAGACCCTGACGGGGCGTTGAGCTCTTTTCCACATCAAAGACCGTTTTTATAAATATGAACATTGGTGTGGAGTTTAGCATTGTAAACTCTATGTTGTAAACTCTATGTTGTAAACTTTATGTAAACTCTAGCGTTGTAATCTCTAGAATTTGAACTATATGTTCAAGTCTGTGTGTTTGCATGTTAAAACGTGTTTAATGAGGCCCCTATAGGCTCTAGTGCACTTCACAGATGTGTGGAAGTCAAGTCACCTGGATTTATTTATACAGCGCTTTATACAGTACAGATTGTTTCAAAGCAGCTTTACAGAGATAACAGGAAAATGACGCATTCAGGTGTTGTTCAGCTGTTCAGTGTTGTTCTGTGTTGATTCAGACTTTCTGTTGTAAAGATGAAGGAAGGAGAAGGTGAAGGCCATAAGTTTGGAAGTTCACTTCATGTGTGATTTAGGAGAGAGCACTTCATCTGGAAAGAATCTGTAGTGTTTAAACATCTGAAAAACGGAGACGTATTTCCTCTTCCATAAGAAAACACTGTAGAGTCCTTGCTGTAAACATGTTTGCACAATACAATGTGATAGAGACTGCTGAAAAAAGGAAACTGCGAGCATTCAACGTCATAGTTCTGTCGTTAATTAATGTAAGAATGTCTCCCTGTATGGACTAAAATATTATGCTGTGTGAGATCACAATATAACTGTGCACTTGTACTGGAATATAAGTGCTAATTTGTAGAGTACAAACAAAAATGTATAATATTTAAATGCATAAAATAACTAATTTTACATCATGATTTCTGCCCTTATTCACATTCTTGCACAAGGGGATTCAAAAGAAAACACATTTTTCCCCTATGTTACGATAAAGTTTGCAGAGGCTTCATATATTAATTGAAATTAAGAGAATTTACACCGCCATCTTACTCTGACGAAAGTGACTTGAACGCAACCTGCCGTCGTAAACATGACTTCCCACCTCGTACGTACGAACTTCCCAGGAGGACTTGAACGCACCAAATCATGCAGATGAGATTTGCTATAGTTAGCTTACTTGCACTTTGAAAACGGTTTCCAAAAGTTTGCATTTTCAGGCGCCCAACGGCCAAAACGCATAAAACGTTTTCCGTTTTTAGTTGGAAACGGTGTTGTGTAAACAGCCCCTTAGGGCGCAGTATTTGAATGGCACAGAGCAGGTTTGGGCCAGACCCTACAGATGCCCTGGTGGTCTGAAACTCTCAGAGGTGCGACTGTTCCCTGCTGGACTCTGGACTTCTTCTCATCGTTTCTGTTTGCACGTCCTCCAGAATGCTTCTCTTCTCAGCCAGCGAGAATTAACAGTACAGCAGTGTTCAACAAGAAGGAATCTGACACCCAGTTCACTCATATTGCCCTGCCTGACTGCATCTGCAACTCTTTTATTCTTCTGAACATCTTTTGAGCTCAAATACCAGAGAACTGAAGCAGGCTGAGGCCTGCTATCTCGGGACACTTCCCTGTTCCCTGTACATGAAAGAGGGTTATCGGCCAAGAGGAAACTCCTTTGGAAGCACGCCAAGTCTCTCAGTTGAGAAACACAGAACAATCTGTTCCAGTGTAACCAACTCTGCTTGGCTTTTTCAACTCTTGGTCACCTTTGTTGGAGTTGAGAGAAAAAGCCTTTGTTTACTTTTACAGACTTAAAGAAGCATTTCATTCTCATGTTTTCTCATTTGTTTTACCTTTGTCACCTTTTTCACCTCTGGCTTGCTTAGTTGGTTACTTAATAGTCAACAATAATATTGATCCGCCTAATATTGACATTTGTTTACATATTTTTACCAGGTTTACAGGATTTAAATGTTGATGACAGAAGATGAGGATTCAAGATATATCTATATCAAATATCAGTAAACCTGGTAAGTGTTGCATGATGCAACTAGAACAATTGTATTTACAACTTAAATAACCTAATTTAAAATAATCAAATAATCAAAAGTAAATGCTTTACAAAAATAATAATAATAAATAAATCAAACTGTATGTTTCTGCTTTTAATCTTTCTGGACCATTACTATAAATTGTATTTAATCCACTAGTAGTTTAACAAAAAAAATGTATTCACTTATGTTTACTGCTGAAGGATCTCAACTCTTTCAACCTATGCATTGATTTTTATTGGATTTCTAAAGTCGTTAGACGGCTTAGATATTCAAAGTCACATAATGATATGCTATAGGCCTATTTTGGATTTATTGGGTTTTAATGGCTCCACATTAACTTCCGATCATAGGTTTATAGGTTAGATGTAGGTCAAAACAGAGCAATAATTCTTGCCAAGAAGTCATTTCTCATCATAAACATGAAGTACAGGTGCATTTCTGGTAAACTTAAGGCTGCAATAAGGAAGATTTCATGAATTTTACATTTAACTCCAACAAGCATTGATCTCTGTTGATGCCATTCAAAATAAATATATATTTTGATGAAATACACACACATAAACACACACAAATAACATAGGCTACAGGGCCTACATTTCAAATACTTTATTACATTGTATTAGATGTTTTTCAAGTGATGTGACTTCTTTAAAACAATTGTATCCAGTGGTGAGCGCCCATAGCAACTGCCACTGAGATGAATGCTATTGCTAACGGCTAGCGGCTAGCTCTCGCCAGGTATCTAGACCTCCTCACTGTGAACTTATGTCCTGGGTTTCCAAGAAACTCTGGCTGTGGCTGCATCTTTATTGTTATTCCCACAATACATCCAGTGTAGAATGAAACACTGTGTTTCTTGTCCTACAATAATATCTCTACAGCAGTCTCTCTCCGTGTGGTATGATTGGTTGTTGCTGAATCAGGCAGGAGTGTGTGTGTGTGTGTGTGTGTGTGCGAGCGCGAGGCCGGGAGGAGCTCTCTCTTCTGGGAAACGGGCTGTTTAACTGGCAGTCTGTGAGTTTACACATGGATCCGTTTAGGAGAGAGGACGAGGAATCCCGCAAGCTCAGAGATATCTGTCTTCACTCCAGCATGAGACACCAAACGCACGCTAGTGTAAGTGAGCCTCGCCTGCTCGGTGTTTCCAGTATGCTGGCACGTACAGTAATAATGTGCGCTGGCTGCCGCCCAGTTTCCCATCCAGGACAAGGAAACCCTCACACTGAGTTCGGGCACTGATGATGCATAATTAAGTGAGCTGGATATACCGCATGTACTTGTTTACACCCTCCATTAGTCCTGCTTGTTCAAGCAAGCATCACTATTATGGTAACTTTACTGACTGTAAAGTCTCATTTGTTAATTAATGCAGGCTACTTATAAATATAGGCTATATCAATATATATGTGTGTGTATATATATTTATGCATTCTAATTTCTAAAACCTTTTAGTTGATATAGACAAACAAAAATTAAAAATAGTAAGAGAACAAATGCATACAGTTTTTTTTTTTCATTTTGTGTGTGTTTTCGTAAACATGCATGGTCGGTACATTTCATATAAAAAAAATAAAATCATATTAACTTGGTTTGGTATGCAAATTTTGGTTGCACTTTATTTTACAGTCCTGTTCCTGATGTACTGTACATACCATGTACTTACAGTAATTACACTAATTGGGTAATAACCAGGTACTAACCCTAAACCTACCCCTAAAACTAACTGTAACCCATTTAGCCTAGTTACCTTATGTTACCCTGTACTTTCTAAGGTAAGTACACTGTAAGTGCATACTGTAAAATAAAGTGCAACCCATGAGTATTTTAGTTATAAATATTAACACATCTTCATAACATCTCCAGAGAATAGGTAAGACGTATAGCAGTGTCACTAGATATAAAGGAATATATTATGTTTCTGAATGGGATTAGTCATTAAATCCCTAGTAAACACTGTTTGCAAGTATATTGATGATGGATGCAACAGTCTGCGCACACGTCACACAATAGGAAGCACCCGCGCCCTCAGATCACTTGGACGTGGCTGTGTTATTAGAGGTAAAAACGATATAAATACTGTTCGTTTTCTCACACAAACCGCTCGTTTCGTGTCTTAGGCCATCAATGTGTATTTACGATGGGGAATTGTTTAATCTTGGACGACGGGGAACTGTTTTAATTTGGACTTGTGCATGCTCTTTGAGACAGTGACCGTAGACCTGCATTATATGACTGACAGACAAGAACGGTTTGACCTAAAAATATCAAAATTGAAACTTCTGCGGAAAAAAAGACACCTACATCTTGGATGTCCTTGAGGTAAGCTAAAACATACCAAAATTTTATTTCAAAGTGAACTATCCCTTTAAGCTTTTAATCCATGAAATTCAGGTGATAAATGTTTCAAGTCATTTCAATTTAGAAGTGACCATACGTGATTGTCAGTGGGTCAGTTGTTTAATTTTACTAGTTTGACCATATACATAAACCACTGAGTGATCATCCAATCACAGCACAGTGAAGGCACTGTAACCTGTCATGTGACTCTTTACCCGATGCTCAGTTTCACACATCAATTTATTAATGCTCTGAAGGGAAGCAAGAGACACTTGCTGAATTAGGAACCGCACACTACTAGTATGATTTTTTTTCCTCAGAGTGTAGGATACTAGTATGTGGTTTCAAATTCAGCAAATTACCTCATGGGATGCAAAAAAACAAACAAACTGCACACTATAAACTATTTCTGCCATAGAAATATATGGCATAGGAGTAGTATGCTAGTATGTGATTCTGAATTCAGCAATTGCCTTCCTCTGAAACTTAAAAAAATAATAATTATTGTACATTATCAGAACTCGCATTTCGTATGACTAGTGGGTTTTTGTTTTGTGTGTGCGTGTTTTTAAGAATGCACTCTTTTGCCTTAACATAATATGAGATTGTCCAATACTGAATGGCAGATCCAGTTACACAACATAAAAATGACTGAGTGTTCCAGCACATCCATTGTTCGCTTGTCCGGTTTGTTAAAAGGCCCTTGGCTGAAGACACACTGTTCTCACGGGTTCACGCTTCCCAAAACTAGAGGCGTAAAATGACCAAAACAAAAAGCATTCCTTCAGGTTTCATTTCATTGCTATGCTGTGTTCTCTCTATCTCTCTCTCATTTCTGGAAAATGTCAAACACCCCTCTGTTCCCCGAGAGAGTGTTATCAGGAGAGCTAACACTGTGTGTGTGTGTGTGTGTGTGTGTTTACAATAAGAGTGTGTCATGAGGAAATATCTCAGCTGGCTGACTGACCGTTGGAAGTATTGATAAGTAGTAGTCCATAAAAGTCTTTGACACAGTTTTCTGTAAATTGTGTCGCAACTGTTTTGAGACTGATGTGCCCAGGAAGAGAAGACGAGGAAATGTATAGCTATTCCCAAAACAACATTTCGCCCCCACAACAGTAAATAATTCATGATGTTATGCAACTAACAACATGTACTGGGAATAGGGTTTGGTTTAGGGTTAATTAAAGGATTAGTTTAGTCAAAATGAAAATTTCCAGATAATTGACTCATTTTAGAAAATGACTGATCGTCTCGCTAGATAAGACCCCATTCCTCAGCTGGGAGAGTTCAAAGACCTTTGAAACTGCATTGATTTGAACTTCAATAATTTGGTTTCCGTTGAAGTGTGGAGAAAAATCCTGAAATGTTTTCCTCAGAAAACTTAATTTCTTTTCCACAGAAGAAAGAAAGACATGAACATCTTGGATGGCATTGGGGTGAGTAAATTATAATCAGGAAATTTTCATTTTGAGGTGAACTAATCCTTTAACATTACTCAGAACTTGTATAATTGTAATACATGTATAATTACACTTTAACGAGGACAAAGGGTTACTCTTTATTTTAAGGTGTCATTGTTACAGGGTAAGTATATATTTAAGTACTGAGTTTTAATAATCAACTACATGTACTTACTATAGGATTAGGGTTTGGTTGAGGGTTAGTTGCATGTAATTATGCATAATTTACTGTTATTACTATGGTAAGTACATGTAACATATGCAACAAGGACACCGTGTTACCAAATAAAGTGCAACCGTAACTCACTGAATACCCCCCATCTATCCTTCAGAGCAGGAAAAGTAGCACAGATGTCATGATGACGCCACCTGCTGGTGCTTCTCATATACTGCGTATGAATTGTGTTCATATTTTTAGTGAGCGACTGCAATCTGCAATCTTTTGAGGAGAGACAAACAGCTGATCTCAGAGCGTGTGTGACTGAATCAGACGAGGACAAGAAGCACATCTGCTATAACATCTTTATTTCAGCATGATCCGGCTACCACTACGATGGTATCGACCTCCAGAAAATCCAAATAATAATCATAATAAAAAAAAATCAAAAGAAAGAAAAATGGCACTCAACTAGTACAATACTGCTACACACAGTACACACATTTATAAAATGGAAACCAATATTCTCTATACACTAAAGTATGTACATCTTTGATAAATTAAACCAATACTGCTTAGATTGAATATTTAGCGTGTAGAATAACTGCTAGACGGATAAAGAAATGCGAGAGCAGGCACTGGAGCATCCCGAGGACTTCAGTCTTCACTGACTTTCAACTGTTGTTAGGCACATTTACTCGTTTTATGATAAGCGTTTTATTGGGAGGTCTGGGTTAAAAGACCTTGTGGAAAATAAAAACATTACCGTCCCGTCTGTCTGAGAGGTAGTACCAATGCTTGATATCCTTGTAATGACGATATCCCAGAATCCTTAGCTGGCCACCGTTCATTCTGTGAACGCTGCCAAAATACAAAGCACTGCAGCAGCTTCACACAACACACTATATCCGCATGTGGCATCGCTAGCAACGATGGCTTCCCGCCAAGAAAACAAACAAATTCCCACGGACCCGTTTCCCGTCAGGGGCCGAAACGCATCTAGGGTGATTTTACCACCCTTTCCTTTTCTGTCGCAAATAATAGACGTTTCTTTTGAACATTTTTTTTACATTTAAATACACAAATAAACCTCTGAGGACTAAGCCGCTTTTTTGTGCACGATACAAAATGTAAAAATACACTTATTGCCTGTACATTTCATAGCACAAAAGGAAATCTTCCTTTTTTTCTGACGCTAAGTAGGAACTTTCGTTTGGTTTTCCACATTCTGTCAGACCTGCTGAGTTCAGATAATGCAAGTGCGCGCGTGTGCAAGAGAGACGAGAGGGAGAGAGAGAGGATAGAGAGAGAGAGAGAGAGAGAGAGAGAGAGAGAGAGAGAGAAACAGAAAGAGCGTATTTTGGTTAAGCGTGAGGAAAAATGTTCTCTTTGGGGGTTTCAAGGAAGCATTAGCCAGTTAAAAATCCCACTGACTTCCTTCCAACACACACGCACGCACACACGCACACGCACACACACACACACACACACACACACACACACACACACACACACACACACACACACACGCGCTTGAGCTGAGCAAGAAGACGTTTAAAAAGAGTGGAGCCAGGTTTGACCTCGCTGGTCTCGTGAAGTTGGGGGTTGTGTTCGACTCTTCACAGCTCAACTGTCTCCAGTAGTCCTGAATCTGTAACACCTGAGCAGCTCTAGTGTCTCTTCACAGACGACACCTTCTTCTTCCTCGCCGCCAGCATCTCGTAGAAAGGATCTCTGCTGATGGCCGCTCTGGGGATGAAGAGGAACAATATTAGGAAAAACTGCTCCATTTCTCACCTTTCATGCAGTGTGTAATATAGTGAATGTAAAAGGTCCGCAAAGTTTTTAAATATCAAATTGTATGACAAATTAAATTGTGTCCTGAAAGAGAGAATTGATTCTGAACTTCTGATCAGAGGAAAGAATCGGTAACTCCAGTCTTACTTCCTGCATGGGTTTGTAAGAATAATAGCATAGATGTTTGTCATTGGCTGCTGGTGAACAACATCTACTTTAACCCTCTAAGACTGTAGCTGAGGCCTGACGGACTTTGGTTCACACCAGGCCAATCACAACAGACTGAGTCATCTGACCAATCAGGGCAGAGTAGACCAATCACAACAGACTGGGTCATCTGACCAATCAGAGCAGAGTAGACCAATCACAACAGACTGGGTCATCTGACCAATCAGAGCAGAGTAGACCAATCACAACAGAATGGGTCATCTGACCAATCAGAGCAGAGTAGACCAATCACAACAGAATGGGTCATCTGACCAATCAGAGCAGAGTAGACCAATCACAACAGAATGGGTCATCTGACCAATCAGAGCAGAGTAGACCAATCACAACAGACTGGGTCATCTGACCAATCAGAGCTGAGTAGACCAATCACAACAGACTGGACCATCTGACCAATCAGAGCAGAGTAGACCAATCACAACAGACTGGGTCATCTGACCAATCAGAGCTGAGTAGACCAATCACAACAGACTGGACCATCTGACCAATCAGAGCAGAGTAGACCAATCACAACAGACTGGGTCATCTGACCAATCAAAGCAGAGTAGACCAATCACAACAGACTGGGTCATCTGACCAATCAAAGCAGAGTAGACCTCTTGTAGAGACCTCCAAAACAAAATTAGGAACCTTGAAAATAGCATAATAATAGGTTGGAGTTTAAAAGATATCCAATAATGTTATTGATTTGACTTCACTAACAGATTCAAACAAAACTGAACTGTACTGCATTGTATAAAGCGCTATAGAAATAAATGCGTCTTGAAATAAGGCATAATGTATAGATCAAGTCAGGAATAATGTACCACCAGATGACCATAGTAACAAAATAATGTAAATAAAGTAAAAAAATATTGACATATATCAGAAAAGAGAGTGGAGTGAAATGATAAACATGAAACTAGCACAGCTATGTAGGAAATCGCTTGCATGTTGCAACTGACCAATCAGAAACAAGAGAGAGTCTCCAGTGAACAGTGTAATAAAACAGGGATATATTTAACAATTATCTGGACCTGACCCAAAATAAATATTCTGGATTATACTCAATATTCGCCCCTCAGTTTGTAAAAATGACCATGTGTGTCTGCATTTAAAGCAGAATATGCAACACTCACTTGATGCTGTTCATCCACTCGTCCTTCTCCTCAACGGTGGGAGCAGAGATGCGGTAGAACGTGTGATTCCCCTCGACCACGCGTCCGTCAGCCTCGGTCTTGCACGCCTTGATCACCTGGTCCTTATTATCCGGGATGAAGAGCTCAAAGCAGTTCTGAGAAGCAAACACAAGCAGACCATCACACGTCTGACCACTAGAGGGAGACACGGTGTTTCCACAGTGAAGTCAAGTGTAGAAGAGTGTTAGAATCCATCACTTTTAATAACGAGTCTCTGTATCCGGACACCTTTGGCCCCTCTATTCCCAATATAATCTGATTTAGGACGCACTACTCCTAGCACACTATAGTATGCATGTGTTATTGGATGCAGGCCAAGTGTTGAATTCTCTCAAGGTAAAAGATCATCATGCAAACATAGCAGAGTATTTCATCAGATTGTCTCCAGATAAATGGAGTTTAAACTGCGGAAAAAGACGTTTTACCGGTTTCTTGTCCTCCACTTCTCGAATGCTGAGGTTTTCCAGAGGGATGATGCCTCTTGGTTCTTTATCCTACATGAAAAGAGACACATTAGTTTGTGTTCATCATAATTTCTTTAAAAAAATAAATAATAATTGACCGATAGTGTGTGTGTGTTCATATTAGACCTGCATGATTCTGGATAAACTGAGAATCATGATTTTGTGTGTGTGTGTGTGTGTGTGTGTGTGTGTGTGTGTGTGTGTGTGTGTGTGTGTGTGTGTGTGTGTGTGTGTGTGTGTGTGTGTGTGTGTGTGTGTGTGTGTGTGTGTGTGTGTGTGTGTGTGTGTGTGTTTCAAACACAGATCACGATTCTCTGCATGTGATTTCCAGGAGGTTCTGATAAAATATGAATTGCTGCAATCAATTTAAAAATGATTAACTGGTTTGAAGATTATTAAATGACTCGCTCATAGAAACTTCACTTGTTTAATGACTGGATGAATCGTAGTTTTGCAAATAAATGCTGTTCTTTTGAACTTTCTATTCATCAAAGAATCTGATTTCTTTCTTTCTTTTTTTTTACATACCGGTTTTCAACATTGAGATATGTTGTAATAATAAATGTTTCTTGAGCATCAAATCATCATATTATACTGATTTCTGAAGGATCATGTGACACACTGAAGACTGGAGTAATGATGCTGAAAATTCAGCTTTGATCACAGGAATACATTACATTTGACAATATATTAAAATAGAAAACAGTCATCTATCTATCTATCTATCTATCTATCTATCTATCTATCTATCTATCTATCTATCTATCTATCTATCTATCTATCTATCAATTATTTTTATAGGGAGACTATAATGTCTAATAACATAAATCTCCTACTGCAGCAGGACATGTTTCTCAGTACTCACAGTAGTGTACTCAAAGTAGTAAAGGCAGTTATCAGTGAGGATGAACCACCGTCTTTTCCAGGTTTTGACGCGTCCCCCTGAGGAACAAAAGATGAGCGTTAGCTTTAGCGCACGAGCCGTCAGACGAGCAGCTGAAGAGTTGAGCGGCAGAGGAGCAGACAGACAGACGGACAGACAGACGGACAGACAGACAGACGGATGAACAGACAATGAGCTCTTCTACAGCCACTCCATGTCCAATGAGACCCAAGCACAGCATTCCTTACCAGCAGCACACCATGCTCAAACCAGTCCATCAGTGACCCTCCACAACCACCACACACCACCTGGCAGCTGCTCTTCCTCTGAAGCATCCCTTCACTTCCTAAACACCCCCGATGAGGGACCAGGGGAACCCGTGAGATGCACACGTATGGGTGGGACTACAAGAACACATCACTTCAGGGCTCTATGTGTGACCCTGGACCACAAAACCAGTCACATGGGCCAATTTTTTTTTTTATTCAGATTTATACATCACCTGAAAGCTGAATAAATAAGCTTTCCATTGATGTATGGTTTGTTAGGATAGGACAATATTTGTCCGAGATACAACTATTCTGGAATCTGAGGGTACAAAAACATTGAGAAAATCTCCTTTAAAGTTGTTCATTTATGTTGGCGATTGTGCTGCATTCACTCACAAAAATACATGTTTTATATATTTACAATAGGAAATTTACTAAATATCTTCATGGAACATGATCTTTACTTAATATCCTCTAATATCCTATTATAGAAAAATGGATAATTTTGACCCATACAAAGTATTGTTGGCTATTGCCACAAATATACCCGTGCGACTCATGACTGGTTTTGTGATCCAGGGTCACATATGGTGATGTTAGTAATCTGCTATCAGGTTGAGCTCATTTTCCCACGTCCCTCTCTATAGAGACTGCAAGGTAAACACTGGTCTCAGTGACCCGAGGATGACCTCTGACCTCTGCAGGGAAACCTGATCACAGTGGCAAAGGAGATGCCTTTATAATTAATAGACAGTGTAGTGCAACCAACAACACGTTTAACTAACTGTGTGTCAGGGTAGTTGATGCATAACATGTCCATAGGCATTTTTAAAATAACTTATTAATCATAACAACATTAAAAGGGGGGGGGGGGGGGGAGAATATACAGGGGAAGGTGTATTTCCATCTATTCAGCATTTCATTTTCACATTATAATGTAGGCTAGCTGATTTTGCAGTAAAAGTACTGAACAAATATCATATGAAGTCTCTCAAAGAACATGAGCTCATCAAATCTGCGTTCATAACGGCTATAAAATAATTAGCAAAATGCCATTTAGGCCTGTCATGATTATTGATTAATCGTCTGATTGCGGTTATTTGATCTTATTGCAAATGTCTGACATAATTGTGCAGCTTAAACTTCAGTCCCATTTTGCAATTCAAATAACTCCAATTTTAGCAAAAATATTCAAAATATTATTCAGAAAGATCATGTGATCGGCTGCTGAAAATTCAGCGTTGCCATTACAGGAATTAATTACATTTTAAAATATATTCATATTTTATTATTTTACAGTATTTTTGATCAAATAAATACAGCCTTGGTGAACATTAGAGACTTCTTTCAAAAACATAAAACTATTATTTTAAAAGTTTGACCATTATTATATTATATTATATTATATTATATTATATTATATTATATTATATTATATTATATTATTATAAGTTGTATTATATTTTGAGAAATATTTTAACTTTGAAAATATTATTTTCACAGTAGTAAACAAATTTTTATGGGCCTATTTAAACAAATGTTTCCAAGTAAAATATTTTAAAAACCATCAGTGAAAAATTGATGATCGTGACAGGCCTAATGTTATTTAAAGTAGTTTCAGATGTGATCCGGCACGGCACACAAGCAGGGCATGTCGACCACCCTAAAGCTTTCCTGATCCTGATCCGAGTCCTGGCATGAGCGGCAAACGCACGAACACGGATCAGAGTTTCCGAGCAAGCTGATTGGCTGAGTTATCGGCTGATATTACGGTCGTAGAGCAGAAGCTGGTCCAGAAACACCTCTCAGAGGGAGCGAGGAGGACTGACACGGGTACAGCGCTGGGCGATGGATGGGCCTTCCTAGTCACATCTCTCACGAGACAGCCGGAAGCTACAGCAATCACACGTCTTATATTATAATCACACTTTAGATTAGGGTGCAATTCTCACTATTAACCAACTATTAACTACGACTTTTGCCTCAAACTCCTAATTACTTCTTATTAATAGTTAGTAAGGTAGTTGTTAAGTTCAGGTATTGGTTCAGATTAAGGATGTAGAATATGATCATGCAGAGTAAGGCATTAATATGTGCTTTAGAAGTACTAATACACAGCCAATATCCTAGTAATATGCATGATAATTAAGGGTGTCACGATTCTCCAAATCCTCGATTCGATTACATTTTCGATTCTAAAGTCACGGTTCGATTCGATTCTCGATTTAAAAAAAAAAAATTGAAAGCACAAGCTATGCCATTTTTAGACTTTTATGCAATATAATAATATCTGACCTTTGTTCGCAATGTACCACACTACATTGTCAAATTTAAAACGTTTATTAACAACATAATGTAACAATAACTTATATCTTAAGTCAATTGGAAACTTAAACAATATAACCTATTACCTACTATAGTCCCGGGGCTCCCTGGACTCCTCAGAGCAGTCACAGGCGAATAGCACGGTGTTTTAAATTGGGTTCCCACAGCGTTTGCATCGCAGTACGAGAGAACGTTCTCGTGAGGGAACGTACTTGGTTACTTGCGTAACCTCGGTTCCCTTAGAGATAAGGGAACGAGTACTGCGTTGCCTTGCCGTGCTATTTCGCTCATATCAGGTACTTCGCTTGAGTCGATTTAAACCTAAAGTCCTTTGGCGAGTTTTCTCTGAATGTATACACTTCAGCCGCGTCCAAATTGGCGCGCTCGAGGTTGGCAGGGCGCCAAGCGCTCCCGTTGGACCGCACGCCACTGCTAACTCGCCATAGCCATAGGTTCGTGCAGTTGCCGCAGCACAGGCAAACAGCTCGCTCAGACGAGCTATGATGCTCTCGCTGTGCAGCTGCAATGCGTTTTAAAATAAAGGCTTCAATATTCTTGAGAAAAGGAGTTTTACCTATTACAGGCAAGCCGAGCTGACGTGACATATGGGGCGTGGCAGCATCGACGATTCCATTTTTTGATTCGATGATCGAGATTGAGCATTAATTTCGATCGATTTCGATTTAAAATCGAAATCGTGACACCCTTAATGATAATAAGCAACTAGTTAATAGTGAGAGCTGGACCCTAAATTAAAGTGCTACTGAATATATTATATGAATGCTGATGTAAATGAAACACTTTAGATTCGTGAAGTCAGTCTGATACATCAATTGAAACCCACCCTCACCCAGCATCATAGTGGTGAGTCCGATCTGACCACATACACACACACACACATTTTCCTCAGCGCTGCAGTCCAGCATCACACATATGCACACACACACACACACACATTACGTAGAGCATGAAGAATAGCAGTCTTTGGTCCAGGTGCAGTTTTCTGACTCAGTCTAAACGGATCAAACACCACTTGAATGTTCACCAGTCCCGCCATTACAACCATTAGCAGTGAAATGACTGAACATCATATTTAAAGGAAGAGTTCACAGAGAAATGAAGTAATTTTTCCCCAAACAGAAGAGTTCCTTCTTCCATAAAACACAAAAGAGGACATTTTGAAGAAAGTCCAAGCTGCTCTTTTCCATAGAAATGGGGGTGGGCGATATGAGCAAAAACCTGTGTCACGATATTAGTAATTTTATTTCACTATAACGTTATATATATATATCAAGATGCAGTTATTTTGCCTAAAAATTTTAGATACAATTGCAATTTCATAATTTTCGACACCAATTCACCGCACAAAATAATACTAGTCTAACTAATGTGAGTTGAAGCTAATTTAAGACAGGTAAGCTAATATAGATATAATAGTGCTTAAAGTTTTTCAGGTGTATAAAAAAAATATGAAATATTACAGATAATTAATAAATCAAATAAACCTGCATAGTATTTTCTGTATAAATTAAAGCTACAAAAGCCATTCAGTCAAGAACATTTTCTCTTTGTATTTTTGTTTAATTAACATTATTTTTGATTAGCATAGACAGGCATCAGGTTTATTAGGCTGCTGTCACTTTAAGACCGAATGCACAGACCTAATGAATTGACACAGTATATGTTTGTTTATTCAATCAATAACTGACTGCGTTTACAAGGACACTCACCAATACGGGCATTTTGACACGATTTTTGAATGATTAAGACGTGATAAGACGCACACGAGCTGTTGAGCACCAAATGAATGGTTTAAAATGGCTTGAATGTTTAAAACTGGCAAGACTTAAAAATGCATGCTGATAAAAATAAAACTTTCATGACAGCACAGCACTGCAAGCTCACATTAAACTTTTACCATCTACTAAAATATCGCCCACCCCTACTTCCAATGAATCTGAATAAGGATTTTTTTCATTTTTTGGTGAACTATCCTTTAATTTTATGCGTTTAATTTTCTTCTGTTGCCGTTTTCATTGGTGTTTGTTGGGCTCCGTTCAGACTGAGAGGAAGCAGAAAATCCTGCAGCTCCCAAAGTGCAAACAACACTTTAGAGAGAGAGAGAGAGAGAGAGAGAGAGAGAGAGAGAGAGAGAGAGAGAGAGAGAGAGAGAGAGAGAGAGAGAGAGAGAGAGAGAGAGAGAGAGAGAGAGAGAGAGAGAGAGAGAGAGAGAGAGAGAGAGAGAGAGAGAGAGAGAGAGAGAGAGAGAGATATCGAACACCACAGCAAACAGAGAGAGGTGCTCTTCAATACACTGGCCACAAAATCAAAACCCAAGCACCCGCCACCATACAGAGACAGGGCGGCACGTGGACGAATCGCTGATTCGATGGATAAAACGAGCCGTCAGACAAACAAATGAAGGAACATGTAAAAAAAAAAACTAGAGTGAACTCATGGAAGGACGAACCCCATGGGAAATAATGACCCTACAGTGGCTAATAACAGAAACAGGGGACAGGAAGCAAGGCTTGATCACCAAAAGCACCCGAGAGCGGAGAGATGAGCGATTGTTTGGGAAGAACAGGTGTACATACCTCCTGAGGGAAAGACAACAGCCAAAATCATGGGAACAAACAAACAAATGAGGAAGAAAAGGAAACAAAATAATTAAATTAAATAGGAAATCATACTCCCCACACGCTGCCTCTCTGATCAAAGAAAGTACTGTGAGTTACAGAGGAACGCTCCAAAAACAAAAACAAGTGTACACTGGAATCAGCAGACATTCAATTGACACTCATTTTCCTGTCCGTTTATGCGGAAAATGTCTCTTTTCAGAACCTTTCTAGGTCTATAATAATAAGCATGTAGTACATCAATACAGAATCTACTTTGTGTGTTTAATCGCATTTTACAGTATTCATGGATTTACTTGTAATGAGTATAAATCGTCATAATTCAAGACGTTATAATGTATTATTCTCATTAGCGGTGTAACCATGAATATTAGGTATTATACAGAAATTCCTGAAACATGTTAAGGGGAACTAGAGTATTACGAACAAGTTTATGAATAGGCTTATAATACTTTATTTATAGAGAGTGTCCATCTCAAAGTGCAGTTTCTCTTGCGCCTCATGACAGCGACAGCTTGGGATATTGATTCCCAACGTCCAAATCGAATTAAAATGATGTGCTTAAAGTCGTGCACTGATTCATTGTGATCATGAGGTGTTATTAGCTTCATAAGATGTGATACTGATCAAGAGATGCTGATCCATCAAGAGTGCAGAGGGAAAGATGTGCTACTGTATAGTGTGTGAGGATCATCAGATGAGCTTATCGAAGCGAGTGTGTGTGAGACTCTTCTTATTCAAATGTAGGTGTAGAGAATATGCACATAAGTGAGATTTACTCATGTAGTCCCACTCACCCAGTTTGAGCAGCCAGCCCTCTCTGTCCGGGTTGAAGAAAGTGTGTGTCAAGTCATTGCCGTCATCCTCTGGGATTTTGAAGGGCTCGTTCTTGATGCTGTCATATAGGTTCTGTAGGAGTCAAAGCAAAAGACTATGAAGCTCAAAAGATGAACAAACACACGAACGCAACCTACAGAACGGCCTCAAATATCCTTATAAGGAGAGACAGAACACTATAGAGTGCATGCAAAAAAGTTTTTCATTGTTGGACAATATCAATAGCTACTTACTATTTCCCAATTTCTACCCATATATATATATTTATATGGGTAGAAACATTCATCAATCACACAATCTACACATCGCTACTGGACTTTTCCTGTAAACAAAGTAATTAAAGCTCAATTCTGAACATGTTTTCTTTCATTTCCTGCTATTCTGTTCTGCTCATTCTTGGCATTTGTTACTCTGCATTTTAGTAATTTAATCATGTACATTTATTTTCATTTACGTCCTCAATTATATCTGATGGGTGAACAAAGGAAGACGAATCAGAAAATGTAGACCAATAACCCCTTTGATTATCAGACTGTTACGGTGTAAACCTGAGAATCATTTTCTTAAAGGTGCAGTGTCCGTGTAACGCTTCACAGCTCAGCTTTCAGACCATACAATGCAAATGCACAAATGAACAATTGAAACCAGATGTTTGTTGTTCTTTGGTTACATTATCAATGGATATTTGCCTTTTTCTCCCCTTTTTTTTCAATTTTACTTTTGCTTAATTGTGAGTTCAGAAACA
The DNA here is from genome assembly GCA_022828995.1 of Vimba vimba. Taxonomy (NCBI): domain Eukaryota; kingdom Metazoa; phylum Chordata; class Actinopteri; order Cypriniformes; family Leuciscidae; genus Vimba; species Vimba vimba. Next base: position 53,815,598 of record CM040817.1, on the reverse strand, counting down.
AACATTTGAATAAATGAAATCAAACCGATTTTCTATTTTTTAATTTTTCGTGTAATTTGAGGAGGACCTCAAGGGGATTACCTTTTTCACCTGAAGTGCCATAATTTTATTATGAATAGTCTAACTGTGCTAAATTATAAGGCAGTCTCGGATTGGCCAACGGGAGTAGCCGGGAAAAGTGAAATCCCGGTGGCCTGGGCACTGATTTGGCACATTCCACTTGTTTGTATTTCCCTACTTCTTCGTTCTTACTTTATTGTATTAATATACTTTATACCCTTGTTCATTTTGCACGGTATTTTCCACAGTACAGTACAACCACGAGATCACACCACAGTGCAGAATTACAAGACGAAAAATGGAAAAATGGAAAAGTGGTAAGATTTCATTTATTCAAATGTTTGTTTCTGAGCTCACAATTTAGATACAGTATCTATTAATGAATTACAAGGGAAAAAAAAAAAATGTTTTTGTATTTTTCATTGTACAGTCTGAAAAATGAATTGTGAAGCATCACACCGTGCAGTAAGTGATTTCTAAGAAGCGCTGTTGAAAGTGAATCAGGACAAAGGGACAAAGATAGCATACAGCGCTACAACACTAATACAAACACAAGAATATGAATACATCTACAGACGTAAGTAGAAGTGAGAGGAGACCAACCCTGAGCAGGTCCTCTGGCAGGTCTCCTCCCTCATTAATGCCTCTGTTCATGGAGATGAAGCGCTCCACTGGGGGCTTGTCCTTCACGTTTGGGTTGTGAAGGCTGGTGTTCAACATGATGATGGCGAAGGACAAGATATAGCATGTGTCTGCAAAACAAACAAACAAGCAGTTCGTTACAACCATCCACACTGACATTCAGCATTTTTAAACACTATCATTTTCAGAGGCATTTTAAATATTTCACTCTCATAACTCGAATGAATGCTAATGAGGAGAACTGTGGAGTTACAGAGGGTGATCGTGACAAGAACAACGTCCTGGAAGGAAGAGAGAGAACTTAAAGGGTGTGCATGTGTGCGGGATTTTTACTTTCTGCTAGCATTACACAATACAAGTTGATGCCATTTGCGGGGAAACTTTCATTTAACTATATTTACATGTGTTGTAAATATCGGCTACTGGTAAATGGCATTTATTTAAAGATAAATGCTTTGTTTGAGTGTGTCTAATTTGATTTTTCCAGCTCTCAATTTGTGAGTATTACTAGGGAAAGCAGTATTGGTGAAACACTGCTCGTGTTTCTTGGAAATGTTATTAACGCAGGTTTAAAGGTGCAGTATGTAAGAAATGACAACTAGTGGTCGAAATAGGTACTGCAGTCGAATTAAAAATATCGGAGATCGTCGTTTCTCCCGCCATTTGCTTCTCAGACTGGACGGCGCTCACACGGGTCGCCAGTTTAAGACACACAACAGGAACGAGCGCAATGGAGTATCACAAGCCGAACCAAAAACAAACATTCCAGCCTGGAAACGCACATTTCAAAGTAAAATAACTGGCTGTAGAAGTGTTTTTCAGAGAAACGAGTATGAACTTAGCATGTTTCCTCAATATATGCAAACGTATTATGGTATTTTTATGCTTTAGTAGAGTGAAAAAGTTACATCCAGCACCTTTAAACACCGAACACAGACTACAACGTACAGTAGACCCACCTGTGGACTGAAAGACTCCCGGGTTGCATTGGCAGTAGCGCTGGGCAAACGCCTCCATCATTCGGTCGATCTTCTGTGCCTCGCCAGGAAGCCTGAAACTCCAGAGGAACTGCCTGTGTGGAGACGAACATCAATGATATTAGGTCTGAGCAAACATAAGAAGGATATGGAAATGAAAGGTCAAGTGGAGAACTCTGGGTTGAAGGATATTGTACCCAATGCGGTTTGAGTTGATTGAATACTGAACACGGGCAAATGTATTAAACCTTTTGTAAATTTCAAACATGCACAGTATACATATCATTTAGAGGTATTCACAACTACAACTTTTACCTGAGTGCCTGGACCAGGTTCAAATCAGTGAACTCGTGCAGCTCCACAAACGCATGAAGGACCTGGAGATTCAATTCATCCCTGTTGAACAATGTGGAAATGAGAGCAAGAGGTAAGTATCAAACGCTTTCATCCTCTCTCTCTCTCTCTCTCTCTCTCTCTCTCTCTCTCTCTCTATATATATATATATATATATATATATATATGAATAAAAGCCTATTCTAAAGCCTATAAGCCTAAATTTAATCTGCATTAAAACTCTCGATTCATATGGATTACTTTTTCAGTGTCTTAATGGACATTTCGAAACTTGAAAGTTTTGGTAGAATTAACGGAAAGCTCTCATATTTCATTAGAAATATCTTCATTTGTGTTTTGAAGATGAACAAAAGTCTGAAAGCTTTGGAACGACATGAGGGTGAGTAATTGATTAGTGCACTGTCCCTTTAAGGAATAATTCACCAACAAATACATATCATTCATCAAATACACATGTCATTGTATGGCTTTCTCTCTTCCATGGAACACAAAAGGACACATTTTGAATAATTACTGCACTTTTACATGCAATAAGAATTTATTTGTCACTTATGTGGTCTCTTGTCTATAGCTGTGTCCCAATTCGCATGCACGATTCAATGATGTTTTTAAGTATAAATAGTGTGACTACATAGATGAGTACATAGTGCACAAGTGCGTCATTTGGGACGCAGCTTAAGATTTACTCAAGACAAAGTGGCTGTGAGATCATTCAGCACTGCATCATTTTTCGAAACCATGACATTTATCCTCTGCAAGCGGAGGATGTGATATCCCACATGGGGAATGAGGGCGATCTCGTCCTCTCTACACCCTTTCCCGGTGATCTGGTGACAGTCCACTCACGGGACACAGCACTGCAGACCCCCTCCCTAACAGAGGAGCTGAAGTGCTCAGAGAGACAATCTGATCTGCTGTCACAGAAAGCTCTGCTCTCTGTTTCCTGAGCGTTTCAGCAGCCACACCCAGACCGAGGAAGAACAGAAAACAAGGAGGCGGAGGCAACGAAACCCAGGATGAGATCGAGAGGGAAAAAAAAAGAAGGAATTCTTGTGCAGACGCAACCAAGTCACTAGGTGTTGCCCAGTGAACTAGAATAACATGTCTGAATTTCAGTCCTGTTTGAGTCAGCATTCCTTAAATATGAAGAGTCTAATGAGCTTAGAGTCCGGATAAAAGGGTAATCAAAGACAGATGCGGATGGGATTTACAGGACAATCCACATTATCCTGTCTCTCAGCAAATTACAGTGGGAAGATGACACTGGTTTCCAGGAATTAACCAGAAGGGCCAGTTGACAGATATTAGGTGGATTTAAAGGTGTAGAAGGGATCTAATGCCGTTTCCATCCTCAGAAGTCGAATTTTTACACGATATGCATTTTGGTGAATAATGGGCAATTTATAATATTTTATTGATTCGGATTTTAATTGGATAGTACATAGATAGCAATGCAAAAATATACAACACCAATGCAATGGACTTGACATATAAACTTTTGAGACACTTCTGGGTTCTAAAACCAATGCTCGGCAAAACTTATGAAAATCCAGTCATTTCAATAGAAGTCTTTGCGATTTGGAGTTTCCCGTAATGGCGTTTCTCCACACATATTTCACATCCTGTTTGCGTTTTTCATGCAAACTCGTCGTGTTGACCAACAGAAAGGTGCTTGGTTTGAAAGTGACTTGCTTAAGTAGTGCTTTGTGCATCACTATACTGAAAATGGATGATAGACCTTTTTACCTGCGATATTCATTGAAATTTCACTAATGTGACCATGCCTTATAGTACCAAAAGCACTTAGATATCCCTAAAACCTGAAAAAATTGGCATGAATTTAACAAATTATGAAATATATTGTTATATACATAATTGCTGCAATACAACATCACTATTATGACTGCTTTATGCAAGTTCATTTTCTATTTTAAAGGCCTGTGACCCCAATCGCCACCTCCAAATCATGTGCTGGTTGCAGTATTTGTACTAATAATCACACACACCTCTCTCCCAGGTAGTCTCCTATTGCAGTCTTGTTAAGACCTTCACCCTTGTAGAGGAACCGTGCGATGTCTTCACTGGTGTTCTTCAGAAGGTCATTTTCAATGAGGAACTGGATCCCCTGCAAACACACACGTTCAAGGTGTTTAGCCTCTAAGACATATGATACACACAGAATTCATTCAGTGAATACGCTTTAATAGACTGCTTAATCACCTTTTTGGGGTCCATGTTGAATTTCTTACGGCCCATTGCCACTTGTTTGTTCCTTTGCATGTTTTTCCTGCGGGGGACAATGTTCAGTAGATTATAAAACATAACTCCTGATGTTTATTGTTTTATACCCTTTTACAAAAGATGTCATGAGGTTTATTTCATATGCTTCATAATCTCTGGCTGATGGACCCAAAATTTAAACAACTACTGCCTTGAACAAAAGAGGTCTTGTGGAATCCAAATGGGATTGGGAATTGCAATTTGGTTCTCATTTTGAACAACACAAGACAGTTCTCTGGAAATGCTGTGGCTTAAATATTCTTGAATAGTTTTAACAGATTCTAATAAAACAGGATGGGTTGACATTCAAGAAGATGGTGTAGCTAGATGCTAAGATGCTAGGCAGATTTGACCTCACGCATGACTCAGTGGAAATGAAGTGTGTATGAGTAGTCTGTGAGGGGACGTCCACTCACCTCTCCTCGGTGGAACCCAGGTTCTCAATCTCACTGGTCACTTCGGCTATCTCATCCTTCAGACGCTGTGGAGAGAGGACATGAGAGGGCTCAAATCAAACGAGACTCCAGAGATAATTACACCACACCATAGTGGTCAATACAGATGAGAAATGAAACAACAACAACACACGTGTCTAGAGTTGTGTTGTGAGTTAAACACTAACCCAAATAAGAACCAAACCCAAACCCTAAAAACTGGAATTTTTCAGCAGCAAGTAATCGTCATACAACCGTATGCAACCGTACGCGAGTCTCGTCATATCCGTAAATAGAGAAAAGTTGATCCGGCTACTTTTACGCGTATGGGAGTGGCAATAAGTGAGAATGGTTGACATGGAGCTACTTAATCTCGAACCTCCGGGAATCACCCTTAAAAAAAAAAAAAAAAAAACTTTAAAAAAAATGCTGAACAGAGGAGAGTCTGCTGGTAAAAAGAGATTGTGACAGAGCGCGTAATAAAACAAGAATCAACATAAGCTTGGCTTTTCAGAGATGGCGAGAGTACCGTGGACCTAAGGAAGTACTATGTCTATTAATTAGGGCTGTTACTTTACATTCGAAAATCGATTGCACAATAGATCGGACCAACCAACACAAGTTTCGAAAACGAAAATAGGTAATTGATTTTAACAGTCTTCTCGGAACGCATCCAGCGTGTCACGATACGCCCGCAGCGATCTTTACGTTCGTCCTAATGCCCTTTAGTTGTCCGTGGATTTGCCTATATTTGGCGTTTAAAATGGAAACGTCTTTAGACATGGAAAATCGATTTTACAATCGATTCAATGAACACTTATGTCTCAAAAATCGAACAGGATTTTTTCACAAAAGTGACAGCCCTACTATTAATGGGTTTAGCTACAGTAAAACCTTCAGCTAGTCAGTTTGAGATGCTTTCCATCAAAACTGGTTATATCTTTTAAGCCTAGTAGTGAATGTTTTATGAACAGTAGGATAATCTTCACTTTTTTTTTAGGTATGAGAAAGAACCATGGTCTACTACAAGAGAGAGTATGGTGGCCCTCTCTGCATGTGTCCTGTCCCAGCTCACGAGGCCTGACATTAACGGCTCAAATCTAATTCCAGCGGATGAATCGTTTGCTCTAGACGGCATATACATGACATTAAAGGAGGACAACTGGAGAATGGCCCCAAAGTAAAGACTACAGACATCAGAATTGGATTATTTTACCATGTCTTTGGGGAGATTAATGGTTTTAGGGCAACAGGCCTGTCTCTTCTGCCAAGAGTTTAGTGACGGTTTGGAGCCGGGCTGGTCCTGAGGTCACACAATGAAGAGTTTTCCCTCCTCGTATTCATTTTCAGCTGTATGGTGGTGAAATTCGCTCTCAAGTGCTTGTAAAGTTCAAGTAATTTCTTCCTGTTTGTAATTCACTAGCAAAGAAAAGCCTGTTTTTGTTTTCCCAAAACCAGAGAAAACACACATTCCTCAAGACGTCTGTCCTCCCAAAGGAAGACTGCCTCAAGAACAGAACCACTTTTGTCAGGAGACCTCAAGATGTAGAAATTCGGTTTGCAAAGGGGAGGGAAGTTTTCTTAAATGTGTTAACAATGTAAACGGAGTGTGCTAGGAAATTATACATTCCCATGGAAAACTAAAGGAATTTTAAGTAAGTGTATAGTATACTGGAGGTCAGCGCCCTGACAGATCAAATCCATTTGACTGTGTTATTAGTAGTAGAGCCGAAAGTGATCAGTGTTTGGCTCATGTGTGAGAGTCCTTCTCTAAACAAGTCCACCCTGTTCCTGTCAGCTTGAGTCATTTCCTTTTTGGACTAACTGTGTTCATACTTGGTGAATGACAAGTCAAATTCTTATACCACAAATATTTGTAGATTCATTGTTATTATAATTATAATTATTATAATTATTTCAGAATAAAACATTTTCACATCTTATATAGCAGCTGTGGGATAAGATTAAATAATAATATAACTAATTTATTTTATTTTTATTAATTATTTTGTTTATTTCTGTATATCTCTGTTACTATATATTTATTTTTACTATTTATTTTATATTTACTTTTTTTTTTTTTTTTTTTTTTGCATTAAGAAGTGCAGTTACTAATAATACTTGTTTGTTTATTGTAAATTTGACAGTAAAGCACTTAAAATTAACTATCATTATTAACAACAGTAAATATTCCACTCTTATTGAATGTACCATTGCTCTTTTATAGTATCACACTGAACTGACCGACAGCTTCAGTGATTATAAAATGAATGTAAAATGAGATAAAATTAGTAAATAAGTCAAAAATGTAAGAAAAGTTTTTGTTTTTCTTGAGACTTCGTTAATTACTATTTTTTTTTCTTCTAATAGGGAGTGGAAATGGTGCTCCTCTGCCGCCATCTACCGGTTATAGTGGTAATTTCATTTTTTTAAATAAAAGTGTTTCATTGCCATGAAGTTTTAATTTCCTACATCTTTAAACTTTTAGTTTTATAAATCATCACACTGCAAATAATATTAAAATTGGATCATATTTTGAGCTTTGAAGTGCCCTTGAAAGCCCTTAAAGTGCTTAAATTTCACTCTTAAAAGGTTGTACGAACCCTGAGATGATGTAAAACAAACATTCTGCCACAATACCATGGTTACAGTTAGCATCGCTACATAGCTGGATGGTGAATGTTGATGATTTGTGGATTAAAAAGCCTTTAACAACGTTTGATCTGATATCTATGGTTAATAACAGAATTCTGCGCCGAATTTAAATGCTTCCCACTAGAACGGCCCCGCAAGTAAACGGTTTCATTTCACTTTTATTTAGGTTGCCATTTGATGTTTCTCATATGAAAAATAAAAGGCAGCTATTATCATTTGGCCAACGTGCTGGTGACACCAATGCGACCTCTAACAAAAAAAAAAGTTAGCAAAATGCTACCATCTGGTTGTAGTCTGGAGCCCTGAACTGTAGATTATTAAATAAACAAGCCAGTCAAATCCATGCATGAATTGTAATATAATATAAAGCGTGAATGACTTTTGAATAGTGAGTTCGAGTTGAATAAATGATTCACAGCAGTTCATTATTACCTGAATGTCGTCCAGCAGCTCCTGCTTTCGGCGGCGGATGTTTTCCAGTTCTTTTTGCTCCTCAGGCGTGAGGTCGTCAGGCACTGAGAACAAGATAAAAAAAAATAAAGGTTTTTTTTTTCATAGCCAGTGTCCTAGGCTTACTTTGAACTGAAGAAATATTAAACATTGAACTGATAATATTTTAGTAATGATATGAGAGGTGAAATGAAGACAGATTAGTGAACGAAAGGACTGTGAACAGAATCGATAGGACACAATATTACCCAGCAGCATCTTTACAAGCACACACGCATCAATAACCAACAAATGATTGAAAAGAAACGATAACCAGGCCTGATTTCCTTGTCACAAATATCGTGATGCACTATGATATCTTAATTGGATCATGAGTAAAACTACTCCAAATGTGCAAGAGACACCAAGCACAGTGGCACAAGGAAATAAAGAGATCCGTAAATACTTGCAAATGTCCTCAATCTGATCCAAAAGATAAAGCACAAATCAATCAAAAACCCTTTTGAGTCGCAGTAGACCGACAAACTAGCCTGAATGACGCCTTCAGCATCGCAGAAATGGGCTTTAGTGCTCTCTAGCCAGACGCCTCAATCACAGGCACAAACTTTTATTCACCATGTGACTGTGAGATCTCACCCACAGCATCCTCCTGTAGCCATGGCAACCCATCAGTGTTTCAAACCCCATCTGTGAGGGTGCCGAGAACAAACACTCGTCACCTCACAGCATCCCTCTCAAATAGACACTTGAAATTAAATGGTTCATACAGTGAAATTAAATTTTCCTACTGTAACATTCAAAACTCATTTAAAGTCCCCAGTCCACCAAAAACCGATAGTTTTAAGTCACATCCATGAGCTTATTAACATATGGCCGCCCACATTATTGCCATCTATTTAGTATTCAGCAGCGACCCTCCTGGATAAATTACAGTGTGTGAACTATGCCAATACGTGGAGGTCAGTAACCCTAACCCTGGTCCTGTTTGAGACCATATTATATAACACACTTTACATTATATAAAATAAGTCGTTTTCAGGGAAAAACTAAATGCTACAAATGTGTTGAATATAGTCCTTTAAACTAGATTACTGCATTAATTAAACTAGATTTTCTGCATTAATTCAAATTACAGAAACAGAGACAAAACATCCAGATTTATGGGAACCAAATATTTCCATGAGAAAAAGTTGTACTCTAAAAAAACACATTGGAATTACGCCTATTTTCTCAACATCAGAGGGAAAGTTTATGACGCTAAAGCAATTTAGTCACCAATTATTTAGAAAAACGTAATACTGTGCAAAATGAAATTTAGACCTCTAAAAGCTCATATGAAAAGAAACTCTTTATTGAACAATGTAAAAACCCTTGTAAGTTCTGAGAGTCTGAGGGAAAGATATGGTGAACCACTTCACATACAGTTGGATGATGGAAAACCCCTCGAAGTCATGCAAGTGGCAGACACACTTTCTGCTTCCTCCAGCAATGAACAATGAAACGAGGTGAAGAGAGAGCTCAGTGTTCGCTTTTCTCGAGAAACCCACATGAAGAAAATGAATTCACTGCAATGCCAGAGTAGGATGGGCTCCCCACACAGGTTCTTTCCCGGCGCTGCCTAAACATCTTATGGAGTTTTTCCCTTGCCACAGTTGCCTCAGACTTGCTCACTGGGGGCTGTAATGTCTGGTTCAGACAGCACAATATTTTTGTTTCGAAAGTCAGTGTGTCAGATTATGACTCCTGAAATTATTGTGAGTTGTGGGTAGACTGGAAAAAAAAGATTTATACGAAACACCTTCACTCTCTTCCATTTTAGAAAAGTGAAGCCGCCAATGCCCCAGTATGCCACTGGCATCTTGCCTATACTTAATACTAATTCCAGTACTTTCCGGGTTGCTTAAGCGCCTCTGCTATCATTCTGCAGAATTCATCCCTCGAAGGAGCATAATAAATGCAGGAGTATTGTTTCAATTGCATTATTCCACCTAGCCGCACCAATACCATCGCCTCCCTTTTGTTTTGCCATGTTTGAAAGCTGTCTATGGAGGAGCTTCTGTGCTCCTATTGGTCAGCGTCACAGATGTGCTGGAACCCGTCATGGAGGACCGAAATAAATCATGCTAGTAGTCATGACGTCGTGAGCTTCACAGATGCGCCAGCGCCACTATGACACACTATACAAGATAAAACTATTGATTCCGGCATCCCAAAGCCCATGGTCAATTACGAATCATTAATGCATGCCTTTAAACAAAATGAATTATAAATAGCGCTATGTATACAATCACTTGCCATGAATTAAGAAAAAAGTAGCACAACCTATCAAAAGCTATCTGCTGCAGCTCGAAACTGATAAATGGGTCAATCTCAAAACTGTAGGGCTGCAGGATCAGATCAGGTCTGAAATTGAGTAATTTCAGTGCAACAGATAGGCCTAGTCAGTGGGCTGCTAATCAGAATCACCCACACATGCTAATGCCACAACATCCCACACATGAACCCACACATACAGCTAGAGAGACCAGTCACAAACAAAACCCCTCTTTCTGTCCCTGTCCACCTTATTTTGCAACCTGGAAGTAAGCGGTTCTCTGTGAACATGCAAGGCTTCTGATTGAGTATCCGCTTAAGGTGATGAACAACTAGAACAATAACAAAGTGCAGTAAACAGTAAAACTATTCGTGCTACAAACCAGTATGTCTATGATTGTGATAAGTATTTATAAGCGATAAGTATTTTCGAGTGTTGAAGATTAACCGACAAAGGACCATGGTGTCTTGCCTACATTTTTTCAAGTGGCATTGGGAATTTTTCTTTATAATGAAGTAGTCTGTATTTAGTAGATTGTTTTTAACACATAAAAGAGTCATTATCACTTCCACACACAGGTATAGAAATTCTACATTGATTTAAAAAAAAAAAAAAAAACTGTGCTGGTATCAGATCAGGACGAACCACATAATTTTTGGTATTGGGATGAAACCATGAAAGGTTCATATTCCAAGAAAACCAACATGTCTCTGACTGATAACAGACACTGCAGATTCAAAGAGCCGAAACCAGCATCTCTCGACTTGCGTCTTGCAATGCCCATGGATCTGGATTTGTAAAACACAGCTCAGCTGGTTTGATCAGGGTATTATCCAGAACAAGCTTATTCATTGACCTCGTTCATCATGTGCTTTTTCGCTGACATATTTAGTGTGCATGCTCACATCTCTCCTCTGACAGCAGCAGGAGGTTTTTCTGACCTGTTTCTGTGGTCCTCATTTAAGCCGTAAAGAGTGAAGAGTGTTTTGCTCTGATCAGTCACAAAAGCAGCTCTATAATCGCTCTGATTGAATGGAAGGGTGAAGACCTTCCTAATGGCAGAGGCACCGCAACCCAGCAAAGAAAAACCACAATTACAGAGAGCCTCTTGACATGAACCCTTGAGGACCGAGCCCAAGCGCCATGCTGTCAGGATTGGCACATTCTTATTTTCCGTCCAGAACCTTTGGAGAACTCTCCTCGCAAAGTCAGGACATTAATACTTGAGGATCTCCTCCTTCAGATTTAACCCAGTTTAACATGTGCCTACGGGAGCCAGGGAGCAAATAATATGCCCACACCATCACTTCTATCAAGAGCTCAAGAGCTTTAATATGTAACGACTGAGCTGCAAAGAAATGCATCAGCTCCAACAGGACCTGAGCTCTGATTTCATTCCGGATCATTGTAGGAATATATGACCATCAGTAACAGTAACAAAATTACATTGCTAAGGCAACAGACAACTGGAGACAGTGCTGCTGGATATTGAAAGTAGATGCTGACAGACATTTATCTCAGGGACTGGAGCAAGGAAAGAGTCCTGCAATGCCACCATAAAATGCCACTTTGGGCACGCTACAGACAATCCCACTGGATCCAACCTGGGTGTGCCATGGTGACTATAGCTCAGGGCCAAACAAGTAGAAGGTTCCAGAAGGCTCCAAAGAACAGGACACAAGCTGTCGGACCCTCAACACTTAACTCTAGGATAGTGTTGTCAAAGTACCGGCACTTCGGTACCAAGTCGGTACTGAAAATGTGACGATACCAGCATTTCTGTAGTACCGGGTATATTCGGTACCCACTAATAGGAGCTGCTTTAAGTCGCTTCCGTGTTTTTATCTAAGCGCGGGGCTCCAGACTAACTTTTTTACTTAGAGCACTGTCTGTAGCCGATATATTCCACAATATAGTGTCTGTGTATATTAAACTGCAAAAGACTATTTAAATATTAACCCTGCATGTTCTGCTTGTCACTGTGTGAATGAATGCCGCAGACGCGCGGTTTCATTTACGTCACTCACACACACACACACACACACACACACACACATACACACACACACACACACACACACACACTGAAGCACGAGTGATGCTCGCGCTGTTTTCAGTCTCTGCTGCCTCACGACATGACATCTCCAGAGTCATTTCATGAGCATTTTACCGTTTAATTTGAGAAAAAACTATCGTCATATCATACACACACAGAAACTCAAAGGTCTTAACGGCAACCCGTCAAAATAAAAGTTCAGTTTAACTTGAAGAAATTGACAGAAATAATTATATTAGGCTACTGTACAGTAGATTTAGCTACGTCTCCATGGGATTTTTTTTATTAGCAATATTTACGTTTAAACAGCATGTAGCCTTTAATGCTTGTATTATTTATTTATGATTACCATCATAAATAAAGTCATTGAATTGAATTTAATATTTTTAGCGCAATTTTCCAACGGACAAAATTGCGATTGTGAACTCATGATTTCTGTTCTGTCTGTGCGCACCAATCTTGCACTTCTATCTACTCCTCAACCAGACCACCTAGAGACTTCGGGTTTTCGGCATTATGTTAAGGAAGGTCTAATCTCGGGAACGCACAAAAAAAAAAAAAAAAAAAAAAACGGAAAAGATTTACTATCTCTTAGTGTTGTGATCCCATGAGGTGAGAAAATTGCGCTAAAACACTCACCGAGTTTTTATTACTTGTTTTCAAATAGTTAAATAAAATAGAAAAATAGTTCCAACAGATTTTGCTGTGCCGAAGCTGGTACAGAGAACCGCAAAATTTTAATGGTATCGGTACCGACTACTGGAATTTTGGTACCGTGACATCCCTACTCTAGGAGGTAGACTGCCGTGCCCCTACAGGTAAATAACCCTGGTTCGATCCCCAGCTGAACATGGAGTTTGCATGTTTTCACTTGGTTGTCCTGAGTTTCTTTCAGGCACTCGGACTTTCCCCACAATCCAAAGACGTTAACTCTGTGATGGACTGGACATTCATGCAAGCTGGCTCTTATTGTCCACCATCCCCGCAATCCTACAAGAGTTTGAATGGATGCAATGTGGCAAATGGCTACTTATTTGCTGGCTAGGCTCGCTCTTTATGGGGACGAAAAAACCCACCCTTGCAGAACCTTACTACACCTCAACTTGCTTCTTTGTTGTTAAGAAAACATTTCCAGTGTCTCTGCTTTTATCCACCTTTATGTCCTTCTCTCGAGACAATCTTATCTTTCAAATACAGCTGATTCTCTCATTCAATAGGATTTGCAAAACACAAAGCCTCTGTAAAGGAGCCACATCTGTCTTGCCAGCTTGTAAACATTAAACATTTACTCAATGAAACAAGTCTGGTCATCAGTCAAAGACACTTCTCTTAGGCTGTCTCGCCATGTGTGTGCTTCATCCGAATCAGAGTTCCACCTCAATCTAGAGCAGGACGATTAATCGAAAAGTAATCAAAACCGACGTAATTTTCCCATGTTGGTTATTTCTTCTTTTTTTTACGCCGTTCTGAACTAATGCGCTTATTGTCAGTAGCTTTACACTGTGAAACATTTGCATCATCAATGCGAGTACCACTGTGAGCACTAGAGGCAGCCGTTTACTATGGTAAGAATGAAACACCTCAGGATTTAGATTGTGGCAAATACTTTGTATCTTGTTTTCAGCTCTTTGGTTTTCCTTCTCAAATGTAACACATTACACATTCCTAACCTCTGGAAGGTTGACCCCACGACAGAAATACTGAGAAACTGCATCACTTGGATGTATTATGCCATTGTTCAAAGTACTAGACTCACTTTAATGTACTGGGCACCAGGTCTGACCTGCTGAAAAAGGCTGCATTTCCAAGGGCAGCGTGGGACTTCTTGGCGAATGAACACTGATATGATAGTGGGCAGATAATTGATGACTGAACTCCATAAATCAATCCAACTATGCTCTCGATAAATGAGACAATGCCTTTCTTCATGGGGCTTTTCTGCCTGAGTTTGGCTAAAACTGAAAATTGTTTCAGAAATCCCATGATAAACATTCCTATAGTGCCTGGAATCAAATACAGTGCATCACAGAATCATTCTAGGCTCAATCCAACCACCTATTTTCTGTCCTTCTGAACATGAACCAGTAAAATTAAAGCTCCTCCTAGATACGCAATATCTCTTAAGCTGATGGTCAGCCAGTGACTGTTAGATGCAGCAGAAAAGGAAGAAATGACTACGTGAAGGACAGCAGAAGCCATGTACCACTAACCTTTCCCATGTCCTGTGAAAGCTCAACACTGCAGAGAGTTTGATCCAGTCCACAAATGATCTTTCTGTTTGCAATCAAACCACTCAATATGTCCGACAGTTCACTTACAGGCACTTGCTTTCATTCTAAAGCAAATAAACTGTACAAAGGCACACTAACATGGGAAGTCTCAACAACACTCTGCCAAGTAGCCATTTCAATATCACAGCGAACTGACCTGATTCCCCAATCTTTAGTGAAATGTATATGTCGTCCTGATATCAGTCCACTTCTGTTCACTCATCAAAACTCTCTCCTTCATTATCCAAAGCAGCAGCAAAACCAAAGATAAACTCAAACCCAAACTCATCCAGGTAAGAATAAGACGTCAAGCATGACACATACAGACGTTTGCTACGGCAGACCGAGAAAGAGGAAGACACATTTCACATACTGCTGAAGTCCATGTGCAGACGGTCCTTTCCATCCCACACTCGTCTCTCTCTCTCCTCCCTTCTCTCAGACTTAATGCCATCATAAACAAGGATTGCCCCATCTAGTGGTCATTCTCTGCTCTTTCTTGCAGACATTTACTTCTAATTTCTTCACTTTTTTTATGGATCAAGTGGATACACTGGCACCAAGAAGGATCTTGTGACTTGGCCCAAGTTGCATTAGCACCAACCAAAAGGACAATGAGAACAATGAGGGGTTTTTTTCTCTACAATCGCAAATTTAGTCTCATATAGCCAGACTTTATATAATCTGGTCCACAATGCACATTTCATATTATTCTGTAAAGAAACTCTCAGGAAGAGATCATCCCACTGAAACTAAACCGGTTTGCTTATTTCAGGCATGTACTTTCTATTAAAGGGACAGTTTACCCACAAATGAAAAGTCTGTCATTGTTTACTCAGCTGTTTGACTTTCTGTCTTCTGTGGAACATAAAAGAAGGTATTTTGAGACAATGGAAGTCAATGGTCACCAAAACGGTTTAGTTACCAACATTATTCAGAATATCTTCCTTTGTATTCCCCATATAAGAAAGAAATGCAAACAGGTTTGGAATGACATGAGGGCGAGTAAATGATTTTTGGGTGAATTATCCCTTTCAGTCTCAATCATAACTCTCGTAAATCCACATTATCTGAGAGCCACATTATACTGGTGTGGTGGTGTTGTGTTCATATGACGAAGGAGAGCAGGGGAGGAAATGTCATCAGTCTCACTCAGGCCAATGAGTCACAGTTTCATATCTACTTCACTAACACAAGAGTATAATGGAAATATAACATTGGCGAAGCTCAAACAGCAAAGCACAGCAATGTCAAGGCCATGGTTTTGAAGTCCCCACTGTATTACTATGTATTTATCCACATTTTTGAGCCCACTGTATAAAGCTCATCTAATCCGATAAACTTGTAATAGCATAGTGATCAAGGCCTGAGATCATCATTGAAATGCTTTTCCTGGAATCGGCCGGCCTCGGTGTGTCCTGAGAGGCTCTTAAATCAGATCTCCGAGGTGGTGACACAGTTCTGTGTCACGCACACGCTTTCAATATCACAGGACTCACGGGTCTGAGCGAAAGCCAGGGAATCAAGGCAGCAGGCATCAGCCAAAAATAACATGAGCAACAATAAGAGATTGTTTCAAGGCCTGTGTGTGTGGAATGCAGACCGGTTTATTTTTATCATCAGCCCAGCTAAAGGATCATGAGGCACCGGAGGATTTTTCTGCAGATCTGATGTGCGAGCTGTGAGGGGAAGGCCCGAGCTGACGGCCGATGTGCTGAGCAAACATCCTGAAGCTCTGCAGAGTAAACATCCTGCCGTTTATGTGAGCAAACCAAAGCGCACGGGAGAAATCTGATGAGTAAACACCACATATGACTACAAATCCTGATTGAGGCAGAGGTTCATGCCATGTGTACAGTTAGGCCTACCTCTGATGACAATTACTGTGGGAAATGTTAGAGATATTCATAAACATTTCCTAATATTAAATACTTTCATTCATGAAGAGGCATTTGGTCTAGGGCTGCTCCCGAATAATCAACTAAACGTTAGTCAATGAGAAGAGGCTTAGTCTACCAAATTATATTCGGTCAGTTATTGCAGAAATAAACTCCACAGGAAGATGTGAAGCTACACAGTCTGTGAGGGACACATCAGGTCCTTGTGGTTATTACAGTATATCGGGCAGGAAATCATTCACCAACCTTAAATTTGGCGTATCATTTGAAACATGCTAGTTGTAACGTAACGTTTGCAGGGCTCGACATTAAACCTTTTCATTTGGACTCCTTTGGACAAGTAAATCGGTCATTCACTTGTCTGAGTAAAAAATAAGCTTGTCCAGAAAAAAATACTGTTGTAAATATAATTTATTCTGAAGCAATATTCTCATCAGTCAGCTTTGACATATTTAAATCTGCATATTTATGATATTTTAACCTTTATAAAGGGCATTTTCCCCAAATCGTTTTGCTTCATCTTTCATTTTAAATTCGTAAATTTGATCAATAAATTAAATTAGAATAATAAGACACTATAGGGCTGTTACCAATCAAATTAAATAATTTACACTGAAAAATTACAAGTGCATTAAACAATGTCATGAGATAGTTTTATATATTTTTGGAATATACAAATAAGAAATTCTGGAAAGAATGATAGTTTTAAACATGAAACTAAACCACAAGTAGGAGGCGGCAGGTGACCGTCTTATGAGTCATTGAGTCATTTGTTTAAGCGATTTGTTTGTTTTATAGCCTATATTTTTGGAATATACAAATAAGAAATTCTGGAAAGAATGATCATTTTAAACACGAAACTAAACCACAAGTAGGAGGCGGCAGGTGACCGTCTTAATGAGTGAGTCATTGAGTCATTTATTTTAAGTGATTCATTCAGGAATGAAAAAAGTTGTTTATGTATGGGTCATTGAATCTTTGACTCAAACGATTCATTCAAAACGCTGAACCATTCAGTAATCAAACACGGTTAAGTGTTCCTGATATGCATTATGGCTCTGCTGTGATCTTTGTTTGGAACTATTTGCGCTGCTGAAATAGAATTAAAATGAGTCAATATTGCGTCTAAAGTGTAAGTGACTTCATTTTAATTACTTGTTTATTGAACTGTCATATGAAATCAGTGTCACATTTCCAATCGTGATGGTATTCAGCACTCCTGGTTGTGTGATGTTGCTTAACTGTATCATAGGTTGTAAATATAAATTTGTTTTAGGCTATTTGTATGAGCTGCGCTCATTTGTTTCCATTCCTCCTACAACACAATCTTGTTGCCGCCAGTACATTATTTAGGCTATTATATTATTATTACTCACTATCAGTCGCCAAATGAATGCAGAATCAATCTCGCGTTTTTGTGATTCCCTAGTTATTTTTTGTTATTGACGTTTTAATCGGGCTACTTGTCTGGTTGGGCAAGTCAAATTCTCTTTCACATGTCCCTTCAAAAAATTCACTTGTCCCGGACAAGCATTAATGTCGAGCCGTGGTTAGCCACTTTACATGGCCGTTTACTCTAAAGTTAACCTAGATAAATGTGCACTATTTATCCGTCTCATATCCAAGTGTTCATGCGAAGAGCCGAGAGAACTTACTCCGTCCTTTTTGGTCATACAGATAAGAGTAAGACATAATTCGAAAGGGTCTACTTTTATTTGTGTACACTTACAATAACAACAAAACATTGTGCTTTAGTAAAATAGAGAAAACAAACTGGATGCGCTCTCTGCCGTCTCAGTCTCCGGAAAAATTAACCTGACTCAGAGACATGACAAATATATCTATAGAAAGCTTGAAATGTCCACTTTTAAATTAACCAATTCAAAAAGAAAACAAATACTCTGATTATGTCATCCGTATGAAAGGTGCATTTCTCTCTAATGCTCATTAGCAGTCATCTTTGCAGCCGACACTGACTCAGAAAACACTAGTTTATTAATAAATAATTCAAATGTCTCCTTGCTATTTTTCTGACATATTCATAAAGCCAGTGCTTTGTGCAAGCTTTATCTTGAGCGCGGAATAGGCTATTTATTACAGCTATATGGTTATTTTTTGTGTGTGTGTCATGGTTACATGCAGTGACATGCACACTATGGTGCAAATTATTTGTAGTTATTGTAAGTAGTATTTATTGCATTAAGTCATGTTGTTATGTCTGGTTTTCAAACTCTTTCTCACACTTTTCAGTTCTGCAATGTTCAGTCTTATTGAGATCCGAAAAAAATATATCTTTTCACTTTGAAACTTAAATAGATGAAGAAACCATGGAGTGAACAGGTGAATTCTCCATGGATTATTCAGAAGAAAAAGTCTTCATTTTCAAGTAAACGTTGAGTAAACTATTTGACCCCAACACATTAGATGTAGGCTAACCAACATTTGTTTCCAAAACATGTGATGCAGCTTATAAAAACAAGCAAATTGTGTAGTAATGCACTTACAATGGAAGTCTATGGGGCCTCAAAGTGGATGAACTTCTAGTCATGCATTACAGGAGTAGGCCAATTCCTGCGGGTGGACGTTGCTCAATGCACAATGTTCAAGATGTTTATTTCTGGTGCAATGTCTTGCCCACAGACTTCTACTGTAATTTTAAACCACTTTTACTTGATTAGCCTATATAAACTGAGGGATGAACTTATTTTCTGTGATAGTAAACATCATGTCACAGATGTATAGAAAAAAACATCTCTGTCCTCTATCTCTCCATCTACTGATGGTGTGAACAGGCACAAGGTCAACATCCCACATGCCCTTCACTTGATAAACACAGCGCCTGTAGAACGCAAGACAGGAAGTCACGTGACCACGGCGGTCACACATAGATAACCAACAGCACACAGACAGGAAACCGAGCAGAGCTGCGAGAGAAAAAAATAAATCAATCACATCCTAATTTACATAGCATCTCAACTCAACAGTCAGGTCACAGGCACGTTAATGATATTAAACTGCACTGCGTTTCCCAAGATCCTCAGCTGAGACGAATGCCTCTTCCTGTCAGGGTTCAACGTAAGGTGACATTTCCTGTCAAGTGTCTTTCTCAGAAGGCCGTTATATACGGTCCACACCCTTACTACGGGAAAGAGCAACACAGGCATACTTTCCAACTGTTAAAATATGTAATTAGGAGTAATCAAACATAAAATATTCATGTTAACCAAATTTTGGAATTTGAAAAATCTGATGATCTGTTAACATAAGCATTGTATCTCAAACAGATTAATATAAACACCAATCGGTATTTCATGTACATTTGGGTATTTATTTAGAAAGTAGACGTAATAATTGGGATAAGTGCAGTCAGTGTGGATGGATGGATGGATGGATGGATGGATGGATGGATGGATGGATGGATGGATGGATGGATGGATGGATGGATGGATGGATGGATGGATGGATGGATGGATGGATGGATGGATGGATGGATGGATGGATGGATGGATGGATGGATGGATGAGTGTGTTGCTATGTGGTTGCTAGTGTAAATTTAGGCTAATGTTTAAACCCAACAGTTGGGTTTGTCCATAACTGACCCAAATATGTATTGAAGCACCCCAGCAGCACAAACGTAGGCCTATATTGTGCTTTGTTTCGTGTTCGGTGTCCAAAATTGTTCAAATTGGTTTCTTTTGTAGGTGGCTCTTGGCCAAAATAAGTTGTCGATCCTGTATATGGTCAAAAGTCTGTCACCTTGAGATCTCAGCATTCCCACAGAAAACATCCCAACCCCCTCACCGAACCCAGACAGCTGAACCACATTCCTCAGCGACAGACAACAAGTGTTTCAAACACACACACACACACACACAGGACTACAGCATGTTACAACTGCAAAACGTCCAGGAAACCTCAGAAACTGTGTTCATGGTATGTGCAATACTTTGTGTATTCTTGCTCTGAAATCAAGAGTTGGTTCAGACAAGTCGCAGCCTGTTTGAGTCACACTAGGAAGTGAACGAATTAAACAGGCAAACATGCAGGACTTAAAGTGAGGACAAAACCAGTTGTCAGACAATGATCTGCAAACACACACAGGGATTTCTTCACAGATCAAATAACAGAAAGCACATTAACTGAGATGTTTGCACATAAGAGGATCATGGAACAATAAAACGCATTCATCTCTCGTCAAAACCAGAGGCCTTTCATTCGCCATGATGAATAATTCAAAACTGCATACACTACAAAGAAGAAGAGATGATGGACAGCTCACATGAGGGAGTATTGTTGTCAAAAGAGACCATGCAGCATTACTATATCACACTCATTCCCCATAACAACCTACAAATATGTATATGATTATCCTCAAAGTAAGGTACATGTAGAAACAAGAACATAATATTAGTTTATTTATTGATATAAAGCTAGTTTGATTCACTAAATCTAAAAAACACACCGTTAAAAAATTAACGTTAGACGTTTTACTACGAGAAAAACACATTGATATCAACTTCTATAGGAGTCAAGCGCTGAATGGTGAATGTCAGTAGAATTTTTCATGTAACGTTATCTCAGATATCACACACACATTCAATATAGATAAACAAGCGCGTGTTGTTTATGAAGAATAAGTTTGGTAAAAGTAACATATGTCGATGATCGTCACTCACCGACTCCATCTTCAGATTTCAACACCATCGCGCGCTCTTTAGTCGCTTGATTACCGTAAAATAAATCAACAAAAAGTTCAAAATGGCTCGATTTACAACTACAACTCAACTTTAGAGAGTCAACTTTCGAGAACAGAGTCGGGTATTTTACATAACACTCGAGACCGGAAGGCTTGCGGTTGAGGAAGGGTGTTCGTCCGTGATCGGGGGAGTGTCTCTAACCGTAACGAGCCAATCCCGAGCGCGCACCCGAGACCGCGAGCACAGTGATTCTGAATGCTGAAGGATTCTAGCCCGCTTCTGACACACGGGTCGTGTCTCAAAACTCAGCTCACACACTCACTCGATCACTTGATCACTTGATCACAGCCTACTGTTGACGGCCGAGTGAATAATAAAGCGCGCTGCCACACAGGGCGCCATTTTATTAGTTAACCAAAATCTGAGCAACCCGTTTTATGGACACATCTGAAATAATTGGGAAGCTTTTATTTGTAAATAACCTATGACACATTTTTGGTATCTTTTAAACAGCTAAATTTGGCATAATAGGGCTTATTTGTACACCAACAGTCTGTGTGATCCTATAAATGTCCCAGACACAAAAGTATAATGCTTGAATAATTGTAATTCGTGAATAATTCACAAGTTTTCCACCTTTCCACCACAACAGGGTCTATCTATGGCCCTCGAGAAACTTCAGGGCAGCAAAATTACTTATTAAGTTATTATTAACTATAATTAAGTTATATAGGCTAACACTAATAGCCTAATTAAAATGTTAAATCACATAACACTGACCTCATATTCTGGTGAAAAATAATAAACTTAACATGAAAAAGTTCATATAGCCTGTACTCTGACAACTTTTTGTAACATCATAAATTATTATTTTTATATTATATATATATATCACTTGGTCTCATTACAGGAGGATTTATCATACATTACATAATCCATCCCTTTTACATCTCTTCTCTTCTCTGATGATGTGATTCACTAATGTCATAAATGGGAAGAAAAGACTATCGCAACTTACTTTCATGCTGACTTTAACAGCCACTCATTTGCATCATACATCACACTCATAAACTCTTCCTGACAGACAACTTTTTACTAATGTATATTAGCTTATGGCTTATGATTCTGACTTCAGCAACTAACAATGTCTTACTGTAATAAGCACAAACATCTTTTAAAATGGCCAGTAAATGATCACATTGGGATCATGTATGCAGTGCCCTTATATGTTGTCTAGGTAGGAAGTTCAGTAGGGTTTGGGACAAAGCCACAGTATTGAGTTTCACCATCCACACCCTGTGCTGTGAGTGTGAGAGTGTGTGTGTGTGTAGTGTGTGTGTGTGTGTGTGTGTGTCGGTGGGGGCAGGGAGAGCGAATGACGAACACAGACAGAGTACGGCCCTGAACGTGTGTGAGTATGTGTGCGTCTGTGTGTGTGTGTGTGGCCCTGAGCCGATATAAGAGAGACATAAGAGAGATAACAGCCAATAAAACAAGTGTAATGTGCAGAAAGACATATTTTTATATCTCTCTCATGTAGTGTAACAGACTTGTACTTTGGCCAACTGCACATACTTACTTATATAAGCTAAATACAATAAATATATCATTAATATGAGTCATGCTAATTAAAGAAGGGTGTTGAAACTAGAAGCTTCAATAGATTAATTATCAGAGATTTCTGTCACAAACACCAAATGATGTTGTGAGGCAACGCACCACACCTGTTGTGGAATCTGTTTAAGTTTTGGTTACCACATATTATATAACATATAATTGGAAACTTGTGAATTTTTATTTCATTTAGCTAGATATTTCCAGCCAATTTTGATGAGTAGTCTACATACTAAATAATCATGTCGGTATGAGCCATTTGAGATCAAATCTAAAGTCTTCTTTGTCGACAGACACTCATGCATGATGAGATGAGAGAAGTATTGCGTTTCAAAATAAACAAAGACTAAGCTGAGTGATGAAGGGGAACTCTTTATTCCTAAGTGCTTTCAGGAACAGAAACTCTGGAAAAAAGGAAAAGCCTTTGTTTTGGTAAGTACTCCCTTAGTTGTGAAAAATAAATGGCCTTTGGAAGCATAATTTTAAAAAGAGTAAAAAAAAACAAACAAAAAAAACACTGAATAAAAGAATATTGTCAGGCTCATTTAGTTTGGTCTGTGTTTCTGTATGACTTTGAGTTGGTTTGCCTCTGTCATTGTTCATTGTTTGAGTTGGTATCCTGCTAGTTAAGTAGTTGCACTTTTTCCAGATCAGTAAGGTTATGTAAGCAGATAACCTCAACTTTCAGTTCCACAAACTGAGGTAACTTTCAGGGTATGCAAGTAGCCATATATATATATATATATATATATATATATATATATATATATATATATATATATATATATATATATATATATCAGATGTTTTTTTTTTTTTTTTTTGCAACAGGACGTTTTCTATGCTAAATGATGTATTTCCATAACAATAAAAAAAACAAAACAAACATATGATATACCTTTCAAGCAATATGGAAGCAAAATGACTAAACTTTTACAGCCATGTTATCTTTGCAAGCACAGACTGTAATTTAGTTCAATCAGTCTTTCTTTTTATTATATAATTAGCATCAAACAAACAATAGCCTAGTAGTTATTTTTCACAGTGATTAAAGGTACAATATTTAAGATTTTTGTAATAAAATATCCAAAAATCACTTGCACAGTGTGATATATTTCCTGCAGTTGTGTACTTACAATATCCCAACAATTCCCAAAGATTTTTAATTTCAGAGAAATTCCAATTTTAAATAATGGGCCGTCCCTGTCGCCCTGTCCCACTTGTCGCATGTCAATGACGTAATATCCGCGCTATCCCTGGTTTCCGCTCGTACTGCCATCGTAACCATGGCGACAGACGTGGACACCTGCGTTACATTTAGCGGCACGCTCACGCTGTTGTTGTTTCGTTCAAACATTATGGACCGTGGCAAGCAGACTTTGGGACAAAAGGAGAACTAAAACGAGGATCAATATCAGCGTGGCGTTTTCGAGATGCCGAGAGCTTCACGTCCACGACAAACTTCGACTTGACAGAGACGCCGCTCTTGAATGTACTTTATTAGACAGGTGAGCAAATGTACATAAAACTAATCAATAGTTATATAGCTCAACATGATGAATGTTAGAATATGATCAGTATGTTATTCTAATGTTGATCTAGCTTACTGCTAGTCTCATAGAGCCAACAAACTAACACACAGAATAACATTATAACTTTCAACACACTCAAATGCAGTTTAGTATGATAGTGTAGACCAAGTGAAACTTGCGTGTGGCGCTGATATCTGTCTCTCATTAGCACTCGCGCTCTGCTTCACACCACAGTAATGTTAAAAACATCAATGTATTCACTCATCCATAAACATTATTAGATCCATTGGCATGGCGACAAGTTCCATAATTCTGCTTATGCGTCATCAACCAACGCCTTTGTTATTGTTAGAGGTTAGTGTCTTAAGGCGGAGTCACTTCCGGCATCACCGGCGGCCATCTAACCACAGGGCTCTGTGAATTAAGGTGAGTGAGCAGCACGCACACAAATCCTCTTATCTCGCTGAAATCTGGACGGATTTACAAACGGTTTGGTTTCTTACAAACGTTATTAACGTGGCTATAATTCTGAATGCTTAAACATTTTGAACATAATTATTCATATGTATGCAGTATAATAGCTACATCTCTGACGTTTATAACAAACCAAACCGTTTGAAAATCGGTAGAAAATTGAGCAAGTTATGGTTATTTAAAAGTACATGCACCATGTTATGAGTGAGCGAGCACCCTGTGGTAAGATGGCCGCCGTGTGCGGATGTCTAGCTCCATTGGCCAGCAGCGCGGACGAGACATCTAGCCTTTATATGATATCTATGGTTAGTGACCCCTAGCGGCGAAAAAAAAAATATATATTTTAGCTTTAAAGGGATAGTTCACTTTGAAATTAATTTTTGATATGTTTTAGCTTACCTCAAGGTCATCCAAGATGTAGGTGTCTTTGTTTCCGCAGTAGTTTCAATTTTGATATTTTTAGGTCAAACCGTTCTTGTCTGTCAGTCATATAATGCAGGTCGATGGTCACTGTCTCAAAGAGCATGCTTTGTCCAAATTAAAACAATTCCCCATCGTCCAAATGAAACAATTCCCCATCGTAAGTACACATTGATGGCCTAAGACACGAAACGAGCGGTTTGTGTGAGAAAACGAACAGTATTTATATTGTTGTTATCTCTTGAAAACAGCACACGTCCAAATGATCTGACGGCGCGGGCGGGTATAGATATATACATAGATGTCGCCTTGGCTACTGCAGTTCATTGGAACGAAACCGTAGCCAAGCGAAATCTAGTGTATATATCTATACCCGCCAGCGCCGTCAGAACATTTGGACGTGTGCTGTTTTTGGGGAAAGTTCATCCAACTCAGAGTATGTTCATGGTCAACACACCTGACATTCTTAACAGAATGACGAATCCACGAGTCACCATGGAAACGGACGCTAAGAAAAAGCGCGCTATGCTACTTATTTTTTCCTCTTTTCCCAGACAACAACATAGTGTCGGCCCAGATCCGGCCCACATCTGGGTCATGTGGAAGTCAGATGTACAAGATGTGGGCCGGATCTGGGCTGACACTATGTTGCTGTCTGGGTTGTTTAATGGTGATATACATACTTGAATATCGCTACCTATTTGATGGTTGTGCAATAATTTTTCAATCTTTTCCTTTAATAATCCTTAAAGGGATAGTTCACTTTGAAAATAAATTTTGGTATGTTTTAGCTTACCTCAAGGGCATCCAAGATGTAGGCCTATGTGTCTTTTTTTCCGCAGTAGTTTCAATTTTGATATTTTTAGGTCAAACCGTTCTTGTCTGTCAGTCATATAATGCAGGTCTATGGTCACTGTCTCAAAACACAAGCACAAAGTCCATTTATATGCGGAAATTAGTTTTTATGTGCATATGATACACACTGTAAACCCCTTGGGTAGGATTAGTGGTGTGGGGTATGTGCGTATTACTCAAGTATCTGAGTATCATATGCACATAAAAACTCATTTCTGCATATAAATTGCACGATATATAAAATGTGTGCTTTAGAGACGCATTTCAGGAGATCAGGCAGCTGGAATACACCCCAGTTTGTTCACTTCTTCGTCTTATGTTGTTTATGCTGCCACATGGTTTTCCTGTGATCTTCTTCATTGTGGATTATCTTTTGTTTTGTTTAAAAATAAAAGTGCTGCGACAAATATACTTAAGTGCGAACTGAATGTTCAGACACTTAACTGAATGATAATTGCAATTAAATAAAAATGTATTATGGTTTAAATTCATATTAAATGCAATTAGCTTAACTTTTAACTGCTTCTTTGACCCACTTAAGTGGGACTCAAGCACATCTTTCATAATTTCATAATTACTTCTGTTTAGCTTTGAAATATAGTTAAATGCCATTTTGACAAGCATTCATGATAAACTAAAATATTTTACTTGTCATGATGAAGTTGCATTTTAGAACATCTTAAATATATTAACTTCAAGCGTAATATTGAATAACACACTGCAGTTAATTATAATCAAAATCAGTAAATTATAATCAAGTACTTTACATGTGCTTAAGGGTACGTTTACACAACAACAATGTACTAAAATAAAGCAAAATTTTCCTTTATGTTTTTCGGACAGAAGTGTCGTCAAAACGATCCCCATTCGCATTTCCACGAAAATTATTAAAAACGCTGTATTATTCATGCCAGGCCAGTAGGTGGCGATGTCACTTCGTAAGGAAACACCATGTGCATATAGACTGAACCCTTAATACTCATGTGCATTCACATGTTTGTAGTTTACTGAATCGTATCATTTTCAAAAACTAGTTTCGCCCTGTTTTCAAAAGTTTGCTTTTTTGGACGCCAAAACGCTGTTGTTGTGTAAATGAACGGCCAAAACGGTTTCCGTATCGCTGAAAATGGTGACGTGTTCACATCTTTTTTTGAATGTGAAGTACAGTACAAGCACACATTTAAGCACACTTCTTTTTCACAAGGGCTAGAGCGCATTCCTGCCTAGTTTAACAGATTTCACCACTGTGTCCTAGTCTAACAATGTGTCCTCTGTTGAGCCGCATATGAAGAATGCCTCGCGACTGCGCCAGCTGACCTACATACGTCAATTATATTGAGACAAGAAACCCTTGTTTTTGGATCGCAGGTCAATCTTACAGTCAGGGAACTTTCAGACTATTATGCAGTAAAAAATTATGTAATCCATGCGACATGCAAATTATATGCCTGGATGTGTGGGCTGGAAATCTGATGTTTATGTAAATATTATGTAAATGTCAATGTGACATGATTTGTTGCAAAGTGCCTATTGCCCTTTGTGTAAAAGGCATGTATTGTACAGTAAATATTACTTAATGTGTATATTTCCAGATTATGCTACCTATATTTTACAAGAATGTGTGAGTGGTGCTTGATTTTGCAAATCTTGCTGCCACAATACTAGGTGGTTTGTAGGGTGTTCTGTGTAATACTAAGTGGCCCATCCCATAAATCCACATTTAAAGGGTAGTTATAGAAACTCAGTTATATTAAACTATAGCCACCAGGACGGTCCCCCAAGAGCTAAATTAGTTTAATAGGGTAATTTTCTTAGGGTAATTTTCCTGGTTGCATTCGCACTGTCAGTATAGGAGCTCTGAAGCTGGCCCAAAAATGAAAATTAGCCCATGATTTACTCACGCTCAAGTCATC
Organism: Vimba vimba; assembly: GCA_022828995.1. Classification (NCBI taxonomy): domain Eukaryota; kingdom Metazoa; phylum Chordata; class Actinopteri; order Cypriniformes; family Leuciscidae; genus Vimba; species Vimba vimba. Next base: position 53,787,703 of record CM040817.1, on the reverse strand, counting down.
CTAATGGCAGTGAATGGCTGTTTTTGTTTTGAAGTCCATAAAAGTGCATCCATCCATTACACTATCGTATTACACTACTTCTGACCATAGCTTTAGGCGTAAGTAGACTGCGTTTGGCCAGAAGTTGGAATTTTACTTTGTAACATGTTAAATATGAATATGTTTTATAACTTTTTATAACGCATCGCATAACTTTTAATTCCTCGGAGTCGTGTGGAGCACTTTTATCATGGATAGATGCACTTTTATCATAAATAGATGCAATTTTATCATGGATACATGCACTTGTATGATGGATAGATGCACTTTTATGATGGATAGATGCAGTTTTATGATGGATAGATGCACTTTTATGATGGATAGATGCACTAGTATGATGGATAGATGCACTAGTATGATGGATAGATGCACTTTTATGATAGATAGATGCACTTTTATGATGGATAGATGCACTTTTATGATGATAGATGCACTTTTTATCATGGATAGATGCACTTTTATCATGGATAGATGCACTTTTATGATGGATAGATGCACTTTTATGATGATAGATGCACTTTTTTATCATGGATAGATGCATTTTTATCATGGATAGATGCATTTTTATCATGGATAGATGCACTTTTATCATGGATAGATGCACTTTTATGGACTTCAAAACAGAAACAGCCATTCACTGTCATTATAAAGCTTGGAAGAGCCAGGACATTTTGTAATATAACTCTGATTATATTTGTCTGAAAGAAGAAAGTCAGTCATATACACCTAGGATGACTTAATCATGGGCTAATTTTCATTTTTGAGTGAACTATACCTATAAGCGCGACATTCAACAGTGTCAACAACTGGAGGATGGAGGGCGCCGTAATCGGAGCTGTGTTTTTGTTGTGTCGTGGGATTTGTGATAACGGAGATGGAATGTAGACGTAGAAGTTATTCGTTTGAAAGAGCAAAAAGGAGAGCCAAGAGACAAAATCTCCAACAACATCTTGCAGTGCTACATTTCACTGAGGCTGAGTAAAGAACACAGGTACGCCACAGACAGGTAAATTCTGTTATACAGTGTTGAGGAAAGTTACTTTTTAAAGTTAGCCATTACAAAACAGTATTAAGTTACTCCCTAAAAAGTAACTATTTGCGTTACTTAGCTACTTTTTATGGATAGCAATGCATTACATTACTTTTGCAATACTTTTTCTCATCTGGCTTGTTTCTTTTTGAATAACAAAAAAGTTATTCAATTTTTGTCAAATGTACACGTCAAACCAACATTTATTCAGACACCTTCAACATTTCTCACATTATCACAGTTTATTCACAATAGTTTAGAAAAACGGTAATAAAATATGACAAGAACTCAAAGTTAAACTGTGTGTAAGAACAAATTCATCCTTATAATGTCAGGTAACTTTCATAGAAAGGTATGTAATGGATTACAATCAATCAAAAATGATTCAGACAACTGTTAGTATGACAATATTAACACAACTATCAATACTTTGTTGAGCCACCCTTAGCCTCAGTGACAGCCTGTAGTCTCCAGGGCATGCGGTCAACCAGGTTCATGCAAACCTGAACTTTAATATTTCCCCAGGTTCTTCAGTTCCTGTTGGTTTTTTGGCACTTCATCCAGGCGGAGACGTCCATCACCTCCCAGAGATGCTCAGTAGGGTTTAGATCTGGTGGCCAGTTTAGTACTTTAATCCTCGACGGCCCATGAGCTTCCTGGCTGATGGCAGCATGTGACTCTGGAGGATTTCCACATACATTTCCGAGTTCATAGTTCCATCAATATAATGTAGTTTACCTAGTCCATACACACCCCCACACCATAATCTTGCTTTACAGTAGGAGGTTCTCCTCACTTTAGTTTTGCCATCACTGCCAAACATGTTAAATTTGCTCTCACCACTCCAAAGGATCGATTTCCAAAATTCTGCAGACTTGTTGATATGCTCTTTAGCAAACTGGAGGCGTTTTATTTCATTTCTCCTGCTGATCAGGGGTTTCTTCCGAGGAATGCAGCCCGTTGTCATTCTTCAGCCTGTTGCGAATGGTTTGAGCACACAGCTCTGTGTCAGTGGCCTTTTTGACTTCAGCTGCAATTTGTTTAGCAGAACATTTTCTGTTTTTCATTGCTAACTGTCTTATAAGTCTGTCTGTTCTGGGTGTTGTCTTTTTCTTTCTCCCACGACCAGGCAAATTCTTCACATCACCAGTCTCTCTAAATTTCTTCACAATGGAAAAGACTGTCCCTCTAGGCATGTCTAATCTTTTTGCTATATTCCTGATTGAAATGCCCTCCTTGTAGAATTTGACTAGCTTTCCTCTCAAATCAGTTGATATTTCACTGGTTTTGGCCATCCTTCTGTGAGACTGTTTCACAAATGAATTAGGTTGAATAGCTGTCGTCTTCTTCTTCTTCTTTCTTGGTGTTGCATTAAAAAGTTGCATTACTGCCACCTGCTGCCTATTAGCTTGTCACTTCATACTTATATTCATCTTTCCAGTCCAGTCCTCCTTAATAACAAAGCAGATATTTCCTCCCTTGTTCACCATTTCCTCATTCTAATATACTTTTTACATACTGTCCTATACCAATTTATTGTAAATTAAGTTTCTTGATTAGCTGTCCGCTGTTAAATTGAACTACACAATTAGGTAATACCAATTTAGATCAACCAATTACCAAGCAATGCTTATTACATTTTTAGGCATTGCAGGTATGCATAATATTAGCATTTCACTGTTTTTATTTGTTTTGAGGAATAGTGAATCTGTTTTTGTGCAAGTGAGATGAGTAAATGCATGCTCATCTCGATGTACAGTAACCGTCATGTTCACACACAACGCCTCTGCACTTACTCATGGTTTCTCTCAACATGGAGACTGAAGAAGTCATGGAAAAACAAAGTAACGTACGAAAAAGTAACTCCAAAAGTACAAAAGTTTACTGCCGTTAACATTAGCTTTCTGTTTGTTTATGTGCTGTTAACATTTGCTTTCTGTCTGTTAGTTCATAGAGTAAGTATATGTAAACTGTGTGTTTACGCAGCCTATTAAAAATAGGTTTCATATAGCATGAGTTCAGTCAATCAGCGTACACTTAAGTCATTGCTAGGTGTCAGTGAGATGTTTTCATTGGTTTTATCTCTCACAAAGTGAATATAGTGCATTTGAAATCACCATGAACACATATATATATATATATATATTTTTTTTTTTTAATTAATGTGCCTCGTAATCTTTGATCAAAATAACTTCCCCTCCCTCTTGCAGCTCATCTTGGGGCAACCTGTCACTCACATGAGATCCACCAATAGCAAGCCACAACCATCCAACCAACCAATCAAATCCCCACGGACAAAATCAAGCCCCGCCCTACATATGTTCTTGTTCCAGAAGCCGCTTCACTCTGATCTACGTCACAATCGGGAATATATCATTCAAACTGTGCACAGGATGTGTTACGCATCAGTTTAATACTTGTGGTTAAAGGTTTGTTCAAATCCTGCATTAGCAAACACAAATAAAAAGAACAATATAGGTCTGCATCTTATGAAGGCTGCAGGATTCCTCCAGTACTCGACCAAATGCATGCTCTCAAACTGCCTTGTGAATGTGATTGTTGCCTTGTTATCATAGCGGCTATTTGTGGAATGTTGTTTTTCCTTGTATTGTTTCTCAAGGCAGTGCCGGGAACACTGGAATGTGACTGTGGGAACGAGGACCAGCTCAGTCATGAACGCCCTCACACAGGCCAAATCCAGCATCAGCCTACCGCATCTGCCACTCAGATCAACATTACAAACCACACAGATAAACAGACGAAGTTGAACCTGATGTGTCAGGAATGGCTTACGAAAGGGTTTAAAGGGATAGTTCACTTTGAAATAAAATTTTGGTATGTTTTAGCTTACCTCAAGGGCATCCAAGATGTAGGTGTCTTTTTTTCCGCAGTAGTTTCAATTTTGATATTTTTAGGTCAAACCGTTCTTGTCTGTCAGTCATATAATGCAGGTCTATGGTCACTGTCTCAAAGAGCATGCACAAAGTCCAAATTAAAACAGTTCCCCATCGTCCAAATTAAACAATTCCCCATCGTGAGAAAACGAACAGTATTTATATTGTTGTTACCTCTTGAACACAGTCGCGTCCAAATGATCTGATGGCGCGGGCGGGTATAGATGTATACACTAGATGTGCCTTCGCTACTGCAGTTCATTGGAACGAAACCGTAGCCAAGGCGACATCTATGTATATATCTATACCCGCCCGCGCCGTCAGATCATTTGGACGTGTGCTGTTTTCAAGAGATAACAACAATATAAATACTGTTCGTTTTCTCACACAAACCGCTCGTTTCGTGCCTTTCGTGCCATCAATGTGTACTTATGATGGGGAATTGTTTAATTTGGACGATGGGGAATTGTTTTAATTTGGACTTTGTGCATGCTCTTTGAGACAGTGACCATAGACCTGCATTATATGACTGACAGACAAGAACGGTTTGACCTAAAAATATCAAAATTGAAACTACTGCGGAAAAAAAGACACCTACATCTTGGATGCCCTTGAGGTAAGCTAAAACATACCAAAATTTTATTTCAAAGTGAACTATCCCTTTAAGTTTGTGCCAACACAAATAGATCTGTTTTTGGACTGTACAACTATATTGTTGTTCACACCATTCACTTCTCTTAAGATATTCGATTTTATAGTATTATATTATAAGAGAGTAAGGGTATGTTTACCTGGCAACAATGTACTTAAAATCAGAAATGTTTTTCATTTGTGTCTTTGAAAAGTTTAACGTACAGACGACAAGGTTGTCAAAATGATCTCCGTTCACATGGATCGGCAAAAACGACTAAAAATACTGGCAAGGCCAGTAGTTGGCGATGTTAGAATTTGACGTATGTAAATCGTGCATCTCCGCTGGTTGTAGTAAATCTACAGATAAAGCGTTAATAAACTCAGTATCTTGAGCACAGTCCTGTAGTCTGCCATTGTTGTTTTGGTTGTCAAGTAATCGCACATGAAATGCGCATGACGTCACCGTTTTCACAAATTCATGTTTTTGTAGTTTACACGTAGACAATAATGGGATTGTTTTCCAAAACTTGCACTTTGAAACACATTTTCAAAAATGTGCAATTTGAGGCCCCCAAAACACAGTTGTCGTGTAAATTGACGGCCAAAATACATTAAAAGTTTTAAGCTTTTAGTTGATAATGGTGTTGAGTAAACGGCCCCTAACTCTTTGTCCTGCAGAGTTCAGCTCCAACCTCAATCAAACACACCTGAACTGAAGTCTGCAGGAAGGTTTTCCAGGAGCAGATACTTGGTACTAAAAATGTTATCTAGGACTGCTCAGTAATGTTTTAAAGAAAAAAAAAACACATTAAATAACATACCAGAATGGAGCCATGTGATTGGAGTGGAGAGGTTGAAAAGTAACAAAAAGCAGAAGAGGTGAGTCATTTATTAGGTGAATCAAGAAAGTTTAAGAAAACATTTTTATTTTTTATTTTGTGGAATAATGTGCACTAATGAATCTTGCTCACTGAAACAAGGAACACATATTGAGGCAAGACACCACAGCTGATCTAACAGGCATCACCTATACTTTACCAGTTGATTCATCACAGTACACTAAAGACATTTCTTGTGTATTACAAGTTTTCAGAAATTTTTTTTAAGTACACACGTGTTTGCATTTCTAGAACAGAAATCTGAACATAAAGCCAGGTTCTAAATGGTTTTATGTTGTTGACATATTGCATTTAAAGGTTCTTATAAATCGGAAAATACTGTCAACATGACTGTTTTTAGGATAAAATGTTATATCAGTGCGGATGATATATGAACAAATAACCTTGGTAAAAACCTGCAGAGTACTGATAGGAATACAATTGTAAAGTTTGGTGCATGTGAAGCTGCTGTGGTGGAGAGGTCTGAGTCAGTGCTGGAGATTTAAAAAACAAAAACAAATTTTGAGAACATAATCTTCACTATGCATTGTAATTGAACTCTACAGATTCAGATAAAGTATATTAAGATAAACACTTAAGTGTGCATGTGGGATATTTTCTTTTAAACAGAAAAAAAGATGCTATGAATTTTATGATGTCAAAATAGCCAAAAATCTTAAAATTGGAAGATTTAAAGTCCCCCCCCCCCACACACACACACACTCCCACACACACAAAAATACATTGGTTTGCCATATTCTCTTGCCTTAAAGTAATTGGTGCTAAATTTGATTTCCTGCTGCTTTTCAGTACTTCACTGAACACCATTTACCATTAAAGCTTGCAAAGGCACTATGATCACAGTTGAAAGTCTTGAAGAGAAATGCAGTGAGTGACCCCTGCTGGCTCCAACTGAGAAACACACAGCACAGGATAACATATGCCTATACAGAAGTGCTCATTATAAATTTGTTTACTGGGAAAAGAGCTACAAGATGTCATTTTGATTAAAAAATAATAATAATTGTGTGTGAGTATCATAGGGAAATAATGACAGAAATATATCCTCTGTGTTACATTGCTTTGCTTTGTGGTGGTTCACTGTATACTGTGCATCTGTATAGGACATAATTAAATTATCTGGGCCAATGTTACGTACACTATACGGAGGAATGTGTGTTGTGTATGTGTGGGTAGTCTATTTTTTTTTGTGTGTGTTTCAGATCCAATTAGATCCACAGCCAAGATAAACTAAGTTTGATCATATGCCCAGTTTACAGCTGGTATTAAGAAGTGTTTTGGTGGATCGGATTACAAGTGGACAAGGCTAAATAAAGGTGTAAACGGGGGCTAAAAGCTTTTTTTGTGCTTGTCCACTTTTGACCTCTTCCAGAGGTAGTTGAAAACACATTTGACTGGATTTCTTTCATAGTTCAATCTCCTCGAAGAAATCAAGACAGAAGTGGTTAAAAGTGGACAAAAGAGATGGAATAAAACACCAGGTGTAAACGGGAATGTGTCTCCCTCGTCTACTTCTGATCCAATCGACCAAAACACATCTTAATACCAGGTCTGTAAACAGGGCCTTAATTACAGGGCCTTGAAAGAGACCTGCATTGTTATTTTCGTCACTACCTCTCTGTGTCCAAGGAAAGAAACTTTAAATATGCAGACTCAAGACAAAACCAAATTACAAGAGAACAAGTAACAAAGAAAATAACAGTTAGCATAAGGTCAATTTCATATCTCATGTTCGAGGCCCATAGGGAATCAATTGTGATGGAGGTTACTCTGTGGCCATAAGAGCCTGAGTAATCCACTAAGTCCTGGATTTGGCTCTCCAGCTGCTTCTGCTCCGTTTCTGACCTTGCAGGAAAGATTAAAGCAGTGGGCATTTCCTGGCAAACGCCTCAGAGCAGAGAGACACAATATCCCACTATTAGGACAAAGAGCCCCAAACACAAGTCTATGTCAAAAGAGTTTCCTGCATGTCTGACCTGATCGGATAAATAATTCAGGACACATTCTTGCACTATTTTTTTTTTAAATTGTTGGTCTTTGTTTGCATACATGCAAACGGATGTAGCATCTTGTGAAAAACCTTCCCAGAAGAGTGGAAGCTATTATTGCAGCAAAGGGAGAGGTTAATGCGATTTCTCCCACAAACATTTGAAATCTAACACTCAGTGAGACAGAAGAGGCTCTGATGTTAATTGTTATTGATGGGGTTTGGCTCACTGTTCCAGTTCATCCCAAAGGTGTTCAGTGGGGCAGAGAGCCAACATGGCTGATCTTCAAGCGCTGTGTATCACTGGACTCCGTAACATGAGGCTCATGACTTCAAGCCAAATTACTAGAAGAGTGCCTATTTTCAATTTATCAAGTGAAAAAGAAGTGTGCTTGTATTGAATGTGCACTTGTAGTGTACTAAAGCAATGAGCCCCGTGAAGCCGTGGTTTACAGTGAATTTATTACAGCTAAGGGCCGATGTTATACCCTGGAAATCCAGAGTTCTCGCGAGAGCACAAGTTGAATTTGCTCAGCGAGTTACTCTGGTGTCTAGTAATGATGCTCATTAAATATGCCCTTGTATCCGAGCTGCACCAATCACATCGGGTTATCTGATATAGGCGGGCCAGAGGCGAGCTAAACAGATGACGACACCGCTGTGACGTCAAAGTCATTAGTAAACATTGCAAGATGGCTATGGATGAACACCAGTTGTTTGAAACGGCTTTGGCCGCTACAATGAACGAGTTAGACTTGGCTTTTTATCTAAAAGAGGAACAGAAGACGGCACTTGAATCGTTCCTTTGCAAGAAGGGCGTTTTTGCTGTTTTGCCGACCGGATACGGCAAGAGTCTAATCTTCCAGTTAGCTCCGCTGGTAGCTAAGCGTATGGGGCTTGTTGTTATTGGTCGTAGTGTTATCCAATTGCGTGCAGTGAGATTTTCAAATGCATGCTTGGTGCCGCCCCTCGAGCTGGACGATTTTCATTCGTCAACGCCAGACCATTAATCTTTCAGATTTAGGTCTGGATTTCCAGGCTGCCGATGTTAGGCATGACACGGAGAGGAGTTGTTCTAAGATCTCTGTAAACCACGGCTTCATGGGACTTACTGCTTTTATAAAATGGTTAGTCCATAAAAAAATGTATTTTAATATTTATTGCAGTGGCGCAATAACATTTATTGAAGAGTAACTAACAACAGCTTTGAACATGACTCAAGGACCGGAACTATCCGTATTTGCAGATAATATAATTTTAATCAAATAAAATGCCACTTAAGTGTACTTTAAAGAGAGTCACTTTCATGACTATGTTTCACACTTAAGTACAGTTTTATAAAGTGAACCTTGTAATGATGTCAAATTAAAGGTTTTGGTAACACTTTATTTTAAGTAATTACTATAAATGATGCATAACTAACCCTAAACCAAACCAAATCCTAACCCTGGTAAGTACATGTAGTTACTTAATGTTACTTAGTACTTAAATGTATACTTACAGTGTAACAAAGACACCTTAAAATAAAGTGTAACCTTAAAGTACATTTTAAATCAGTTTGTTTTAATAATACTTTTTCATTTAAATAAGTATTATTTTGATGTGTTGACTAACTCACTTAAGCACGTGCAAAGTACATGATTATAGTTTTTTAACTGTAGTGTATCATTTGATAGATAATATATTTTAAATGCACTAAATTGCAACTTCACCTTTACAAATGTGTTATTACAAATATATTTAAATACATGACATGCAAGTTTTAAAAGAAATGACATAAAACTATATTTTAGTTTACCATAAATGCTTGTCAGAACATTCAGCAGTAACTTTAACCATATTTCAAAGAAAATAAAAGTAAAATACATATAAAGATGTACTTAGATCCAACACTAATTTAATATAGTTAAATATTAGTTTAATATTTAATTAAGTTTAACCTATAATACATTTTCTTATATAAATAACATGCAATGTTAAATAACAAATAACATGCAAGTGTCTGAAAACATTACATTTACTATGGACTTAAATATATTATTTTAAAGTATATTATTTCTGTAACAAATGCTCTTTTTTTAAAAGTATGCTTAAGTGTACTTATTTTCATGAGGGTATCATTGCGAAGTATTGCCCGTTCACCTGCCTCACTGAGTGTTTCTCTATCATTGTCTAGCCTCATGTTATGATCTTCTGCCTGTTTATTGGATTTACATTTCTGGATTATCATTTCTGCCTTGATTACCCATTGGACTGTTTGCCTGTTATTTGACTACTGCCTGTTTTACTGACCCCGTTTGTGCCCATTGTTTACATTTATTAATTAAACTCTTCTGCAAAATGGATTGTAACTCAACCTTGAGTCTGAGTTCATCAGAGTTCACAAACAGTCTCTCACGTGTTAACTTATGTGTTAACTGGTAATACCCAAATTTAGTGAGAACAGACAAAACGTGAAGCAAACACAGCAATGAAGTATTGAATCTTGTGTCTTAAATGTCGGCCTCTTGTGATTTTCCAGCGGTCAGAGTAATGAACCCTTGTCTTGATCTGTTCCCCGTCGCCGCCTCCAGCTGTAGCCTAACGAAAGTCAAAACCTAGGGAACAATTTCCATGTCACACAGTGGACGGCAGCTATAATTTCAAAGCACCTGCTCTGAACTGACATACACAGGGATTTAGTTCAGACTCCTAATTATCATCAAGTGCATTTAAAGCAAAACATTATCTTGGGATTTGTTACACATTTCCATTGCTCTAATTGGTTGGAGATTGTCAATTTTTTTAGGGGGAAACATTCACAGAATACCACTGGACTGGACGAGAGGTGAAATTAAGACCCTGCGAATGGCCATGCCATAAAGGTTGAAGATAAAACTTTTAAAATGATTAGTATGTTCGGTTTGGCCATGATAAGGAAGAAGCACTTTATATCAAACAGTTAATTTGACAATTTAGCTATGACTGAGTGTATGAAATTGTGAGCCTTTAGATGAGTCATGCAATACTCTCCGTCAGCATTCATGCATTAGTTCAAACTCATGCAGGCTTTTTGTTTAAGTTGGGAGTGTGATGAAGCTGAGGGAGGTGCTGAGTTCAGCAACATGAACTCAAATGAACTCTAACAACATTGTATGACGGCATTTCTGAACAAAGCTCCATTGCCCAACACAACAGGACCAAATTCCCTATTGTCCTCTGTACATACTGTGCATCGCACCAACTTAATCTACAAACCGGAATATTCAGTTTCTGTCCCCATAAGCACGCTCTCTCAACATGCTGACTCTACATGGTGACAAATTCCTAGAACACTTCCTTAATCTGGCAGTCGGGTGAATGTGCTAACTGAAAGTGATAGGGCAATTTCTGCCCGACCAAATACATCTTGCATGCATGTTTTGAAGAACATCGTTTTCTTTAGTCCATATCTGAAAAATCACCACATTTATAGTGAAATGCAGCACAATCCTGAAGTGACCAACCTTAGAACCAATCTGAGACGTGGGAACCGCAAGGCGTGCTAGGTCACGTTAGTAAATCTTATTTAGATACCTGCCTAATGTTGTAGCAGAAAAGCCAATACTGGTGTTTGCAGATAATAAAATGAATTAAAGCAACTTAAAAAATCCAGTCTGGTTCAGTGATGACATCTTTGTCATTATACACTTTTTAATGCTGTGATTTATCTTGGAGCTGATTGATTGTTTTGATTCATGGCTTGCATCTGTTTTCTGAATATTGCCTATTTGAAGAAAATGAGTAGAAAAAAATATTTCCAGAATCAAGACAACCAATAAAGTGGGCTATTAAAAAAAAAAAAAGTTAAAAGCACACTGATTTGTGGATTCTACAGGAGAATAAAGCATTGCTTATTATTTTTTAAGCTTGTGGTGTGTGTGTCTATCTTGTTGACTAGCATTAGCATTGTTATTGGTGAGCTTGAGACCGCTGAAGACCAGAACCAGTGCAAATGCAATGCAGAATTTGGACCGAATGCAATGATGGGATGTTCTGCCTGTCAGTGTTTGTATTTCCATACCTCCGTGCAGAAATCAGCTTATTGAATCTAAGCTCCGAAAACGACTCGTTTGGATTTTGTCATATTATGGCTTAATAGAGTGACGGTCTTTAAGTCTTATCAACGCCTGCTTCTACATCATTACATCTTTGGCCCTGCCCACTGGTGCATTCGTAAGATGAGAAGAGAGATACAGGATCACTGGACTAAAAATAACATTACCTTCCAAATGGTCATAATTCTAGAAGAGTGCTTATTCATTTCAAATATGTGAATATTTCAGTCGAGCAGTATTAGTTTGGTTCAGTAGCCTATATTTCACTGCAGGTACATCAGTCGCGATTTCGGCGCAGGCTTTGTAGACTTTTAATGTAAGATATGGACCTGACAGTAATCCCAAAACATGTAAGTAACCGTACAAATGACTAATCTGTGATCATTGATTTATGATATGATTCATGTACAGTTAGTGTTCTTTGACCTCAAAATTATTTATTGCTGTTTATACGTCAGTAAATCAAGCCTATGGCTAAACATTTTAGCCACAGGCTTGATTTACTGACTTCACATTGTTTCTCTTAGTAGCATTAAAATAATCTCGTATTTTAATTGAGATTAAATTATATACAGAAAATGATCAAAAATGCTCCCAAAACTTGGACTCTCGCCAAAACTCCCATTATAATCAATGACGCTGTCTACACTGCACAATGAATCTCTTATTTACTTTGTGTTTGCACTGTTATTTATGATGAAAGCGTTCGTGAGTGTATAGAAATCAAGTTGACGAGATCACTGATCTCATCATCACGACTCAATTACAAGATCACTGCATTAATGCGCTCAACAGACATGTCTGTCATCGACTACAATGCTCATCGCTAGTTAATCTTGACAGCTGTAATAATAAAAACATGTAATACTTATTTAATATGCAAAGATGTAAGCCAATAACAGCAGTGGGCATTTACACTGAAGTCTCACGCCCCTTCAAACAGTGCGTTCAAATCAGACAGCTTAAATCAGGGTTGGGGAAATGCCTTTCATTTCTAAACTAAACATTATAAGTGCAACTCAGGAAACATAAAATGATTTTCAAAAAAAAATGCAGTTTGTTGTATATCAGCATAGCAGACATCTTTGTTTTATTGTTAAGGTCTGTTTTCAAATGTATGCTCTGGGTTTGTTTGGTTATGTCTGTATGCTTGGCCAGCTACTGTTGAGTAAAATCTGACGTGAGTTTGCATATCCACCTCATCTTGTGTTTCTATCATGCATCATATTGCGGACATTACACAGTTTATGACTCCTTTAAAAAGAAAAGCAAAAGCACCATACACATCACAAAGGCACCATAGCAGTAGTCCATATGATGTCTACGTCTTCTAAAGTCAGTCAATAGCTTTGTGTGAGGAACATACTGGAATTAAAGCAATTATTCTTCAAAATATGTCCTTTTGTGTTTGGTTTTTGGGTGAACTATTCCTGTAAATTGTGAGATCCAAACAAGGATACCAAGTCAGGAGACCTAAACAAAGGCCACTTTTAGGAGGTCTTGTGAGTTTTTAAGTCCAACTTTGGAAAAGATGCTCACAAAATCTCTTGACCATTGGGTTTGAGGGATTACGTCTGCCTTTATAGCCCTTAATGGCATTAACTGATTTCTTCCCCCGGCTCCTGCCTGAGAGACTAAAGATCCTTTAAGCTGACCAAACAAGCTACAGGTTCATTAGACGGAAACCAACTCCCACTACTTCAGTCCTTCAGTTTGCTTTTCCATCACATGTTGATTATAGTGCGTGCCCTGCTATTGCACTCCACAGGAAGATTGCTGTTACCCTCTCAAAGTGATATAAACTAGTGGACTGGTGATTGACCATGCATAACATACCATCACATACTCCTTATTGGCTCAAGATCCCACCAAGTCTGTATTATTTTCTGGTATTATGTCCTCTTTATCATCTGTCAGTCATAAAATGGTAAGTCTGGTTGCTTACAGCACAATGTTGAACAGTATAATAATGATAGTGATGGTTGCATTAACCTGAGGAACAATTGGTTATGATAACGATGAAACATTAGACAGCTCTTACCTGGAGGGGTCCTTGGTATCGTTGGACACAAGAGAGCTTGAAAACTGGACACACACAATTCACTAACACTCCCCATGACTTCAGATTGAATGTTTGTCTGGTCTTTCTTTGCTGCTTTTCTCCCCTCAGTGCCCGGGTCAAGCAACACATGCCAAAACCAGCGTGCCTGTCATGTCTCAGTATCTCACAGCGTTTGCATGGGACTCGTCCTCATGCTTGTGAGTGTGTTGTGCCTTGCTTGATAATCCCAACGTCTCTGTGACATGCACTCTCAGTACCTCACAATTTCATTTGTGTGTTTGTTTCCGCTTTCTTAACCTGCCACAAGAAGTGCAACGCTTCCCCTCTCGCTGCTAATAATGTCTTGCTCCACTTCTACTCTCCTAATCTGCTTCATTCTCACACACACACACTTACTATGAGATATTCTGAAGTCTACACACATATAATATACACAACAGCAAACAGATTAAACACCACTGAAAATTTTGTCTGTTATTCTAAAAGACATGAAATTAATCAAACAAAAATTAACATGAATTCGACCCATGTTAAAGTCTTCCTAAGTGAACAACATATTAATGCACATTATCCTGAATAAACAAAGGCAAGATTGTACTTCATAATGTTTTATCAAAATGTAATAACTTGTTTCTCCTATGAAATGACGTTCTCGGGTCATGTGGGCCATTATAAAAACATAACCCAACAGCAAATTAGCCATTTGCTTTAGCATTCTGGTTGGCACCGCCCACTTTTTGACATTCAATAGTATTTCACTGTTTTTCCTTATTATTGGCATAAATCTCTCACTTTATCTCTGTCACATGATCTGATGATCTATTGTTATTTTTCTTTCTTCCATTTTATTGGCTTAAAGCAAGGAATATTTCACATATGTGTAAAAATCTTTGACAAACATTTGATTTTCCATGTTGTAAAAGTTGGTATAAGACTCAACAGATGCTTTCTTTACAATGCAATTAAATCTATGATGAAGTTCCCGATGAAGTTAGGAACCATTCTGGCTCCGCCCACTTTTCCCATCCAATCATTTCAAAGTCACATCCTTATTCATTTTTTTTTTTTACAGATATGTCCAATTCCTTTCTGTAAAAACTTGTGCACATTTTGTTGTCAGTTCCACTAATATCATGTCTGAGGTTGGCATTGTGATCTAATATTATGTTATAATAAGTACGCAATATAAAGATTGGGTAACAATATATTTTGCAGAGTCCTTGTTACTAAATTACATGTACACTGAAAAAAAAAAAAAATTCGTTGAATTTAATTTAAAAAAGTATCGTAAGTGGTTGCATTCAAATGATTTTTACCAAACAAATGCATTAAGTTGAACTTAATCAATTTTACTTCAGCTTAGTGCATTTGTTTAAATGTAGGTAAAATCAATTGATTTACCACTTACGGTAATTTTGTATTAAAATCAACGAATCATTTTTTTCCAGTGTAGTAATAACAGTAAATTATGTATAATTACATGCAACTAAACCAAACCAAATCTTGCCCTAACCCTTTAGTAAGTACATGTAGTTAATTATTATTACTCAGTACTTAAATATAATTACTCTGTAACAATGAGACCTTAAAATAAAGTATAACCAAAGATTGCTTTATGAAATGAAAGGGGAAGAATAGTTCTGGCAGACAAGTTGTGAAATAAAATGTCTTATTTTCACAACTTGTCTACCACAACTATTCTTCCCCTTTCATTAAAACAATAGCCTGCATATGAACATGCATTGAAATGCAGTGTGCAACTCTGTAAAAGCTGGATCACTGATAGAGACACTGTTGTCCTTTAATGTCTTTCTCTTCAATGACAGTCATCAACTGTGCCTGCATTACTGCGAATCACCCAGCAGTCGCATAACTAACACGTTACATGCCTCGGCCAATTACCGTTCAGACTGTCTTTCTGTCAATCACAGTCAAGAGAGTGAAAAATCACGAGTACAGCGAGAAAAAGAAAGACGCTGAGGGACAAAAGTCTCCTGCGTGAGCTGCAAAGTCAGGGAACTGAAATGCTGCTGCTGCACGTCAAACACAGCAGACTGTCTGTCAACTCAGCAGCTCTGCTCACATCCGACCTTCACCTCGCTCTGAGCTGACGTTCATTCTGCTGCTCTGAAGACATACGGGCAATAGTGCCGCCTTCTGAAAGACTAGCAGTGAAGTACACACATCTGAGCAATGCATTTACATGACAACAGTCCTTTAATATTATTATTAATATTCATGTATTTATACACAATCTTGGAATTGAAAGGTTCTATCTGCATTCAGAGCAGTTTTGAGATATCGAGCTCCAAAGTTTTTGCATTCCATTCGACTTTGTAGATTGAACCTTTTTTTCCTAAATGAAAAGTCCCAAAATGTACACAACATTAAAAAAACAAAAAACAAAAAAAACATCATAAATGTAAATAAATTGTCACAGAATAAGAATATGTGAATAACTCAATTTTGACAAAAATGTCAGATAGAAGAACCTTATAATTCCAAAGTGACTAATATAGTATTTCGCTGTTTTTCCTTATTATTGGCAGACAGTGCAGGTTAATCCGTCACTCTCTATGTCTGTCACACAAATATGATGATCCATTGTTATTTTCCTTTCTCCCATTTTGGTGGCTTAAAGGAAGAAATATTTCACATATGTGTAAAAATCTTACACGAATGTTGGATTTTCCATGTCGTAGTTATAAGATACAACAGATGTTTTCTTTACAATTCAATTCAAACTATGATGAAGTTACCAATAGGCCTACAGTTATGAATTAAAAAAAAAAAATATATATATATATATCTTGCATTTGCAAAATCATTTCACAATTCCAGCTGGGCATCCCCCCATCCTTTCAGTAATCTGAAAATGATGATGAAATGCAACAGAAGACACTTACATTATGTTACAATGCTGCCCCTCAGAGGCCATGAAGTGTCAAAACCACTGTTGAGAGTCATTCAATTGTTAGGAAATTTTCCTCAGTTCAATTTCATACTGAAGCCTTTTGTGTGTGTGTGTGTGTGTGTGTGTGTGTGTGTGTGTGTGTGTGTGTGTGTGTGTGTGTGTGTGTGTGTGTGTGTGTGTGTGTGTGTGTGTGTGTGTGTGTGTGTGTGTGTGTGTGTGTGTGTGTGTGTGAAAAGAACAGTACAGGACATTTGTTTTAATAAAAACAATCATACAAAACATTCAGACCTGATCTCTCATCTTCCTCCTTTGTCAAACTAACTGTGTTTCTGGTGACATTCACGGGCCCCTTCAATGATTTTTTTATCCCAAATACTATCCTTCCAGTCTTTTGTCTCACAATTTTTTTTTTTTGATAATTTCAGGTGTTCTCATTAGCCACAGTGCTGAATTTGTTTTTATAATTATTATAAAAAAACTAATAAACCGAATAAAAAGTTATTTCTTTCAAAGGAAGCAATACCAGATCCCTTTGTTCCCTTTGTGTCACTCACTTGGGAGCCCCATACTCCTCTGACATTTTCATAAAAGGCCATTGGAATTGGTTTGTGGAGTTTGCATGCCTGGCCACGCCTCTGGACATACGGGTATATAAGGCGGCCACTCTGCATCACACACTTCAGCTTTGTTCTTCGGAGCCTATGCACCGTATCTCTTCATGAGAAGCTATTTCCATTCACCTTGAAACTGCTGCTGGAACCAAAGCACACATCAGCGGTCTCTCTCAGCGTTGGCACAGATAAGTGAAGGGAGTTCCCCTGTGTGCATCAGTGGCTTTCTGAAAGAGGCAAATTTCCTTAGAGGAGCAAATTCCTCCAAAAGAGCTTCACGAGGGATACGTCTTTTTAAAAGGCCGTGTCCTTCTGGATGTCCTTCTTTCTCCCTCAGATGGGCAATAGCTCTGTCTTCACTGTATGGGCTGCACTCATGATGAAACAGTGTTTGTGTATGTATCATGCTCTTGATGCGAGAGGAAACATTGGGAACATTGCGATCACAACTCTCGTACTTTTACAAAAGTTTCCTCAGCTGCTTCCCGTCCTGGTCCTTCTACCTCCGGGTACGAGGCATCGGTGGCGACCAATGAGGGTGATCTGGGGTTTCCAATCATTCACCATGAGTAACAATGGATGCAAAGCCTCCTGACATGGCTTCCCCTGCTCTCCGCAAACTACCCACTTCGGGTACACCGGGGATCATGCCGTTGGTGCCGCTAGTACAGAGTCTGGATAAGCGCTTCCCAGTCCTTCATGCTGGCTCATCAGAACGATCCAGTTTGGTCTACGAACCAAGATCTACGAACTTGCAAATCGTAGATCTGCAAGTTCTGAATCCGGCCCTGTACAGGCTCACATTCAAGATGCTCACACAGAGACACATCCTCTCATGTGTCCAACACCAAGATTCGCGGCAATAGTATGCATAATTTCATGTTTCGATCTTTCCTTGGCACAGACCGTTTCTATGGTTCGCCTTTGAAGGACGAGCATATCAGTCCAAGGTCCTTCCTTTTGGTTTTTCCCTTTCTCCACACATCTTCACAAAGGATGCAAAGGCTGCCCTTGCCCCACTAAGGGAGGTGGGCATTCGCATACTCAACTACCTTGGAGACTGGCTAATCCTAACCCACTCACGAGATTTGTTATGTGCACACAGGGACCTGGTCCTCGATTCGGACCTCGGGTCAACTGGGAAAAGAGCAGACTCTTCCCAGTGCAGAGCTTAGCGTTTCTCAGTGTGGAGCTGGACTCGATTACCATGAAAGCACATCTTTCATAAGACTGTTCATAGTCAGTGCTGAACTGCTTGTTTAAGAACGTGCCACTGAAACGCCACGGTCACAAAGCTGGGATTGATGTGTGTGAGACCTCTTCAGCATTGGCTTCAGGCTTGAGTCCCGAGATAGGCATGGTGCAGCGGCACACATCATGTGGCCTTCACACCGGTTTGTCACCATTTATTCAGCCCTTTGTTGGACCCAAGTGCCCCAAGAACAAGTGTCCAGTCGTGTTGTTGTCACAACAGATGCCTCCAGGACAGGGTGGGGCGCTGCATGCATACCCTCTTGGGATCTTTCTCCGGTCTCACAGGCTTTACAGGAATATACCTTGACGCCCTTACAATCAGTTGAGCTTCATGGCCTCTCTTTGAAGACGGTCCTCCTGATTGTACTCACCTCTGTCAAGAGGGTGGGCCGACCTACAAGCCAAGTCAAGTCACCTTTATTTATATAGCACTTTATAGAGTAGTTAGTTTCAGAGCAGCTTTACAGTGATAACAGGAAAATTATGTATTTTGGCTTTGTTGATTCAGTTCCACTGTAAAGATCAATAAATAAATTAGTTAATTTAATCTATTAAGCAGTTCTGCAAAAAATTATGTCATTATCCAGCTCAGTTCAGTTCTCATACAACAGCATCAGTACAGTCAGATCAATAATATTGTTGAATGTTAAGCGAGAGGGCACAAGGCTTCTCCATTAGTGAATCTAGCTGTATAATAATTTAGCTGGCATATTCTCATGTTGTCCTGAGACCCCGGCCTGGATATGTGTCCAAAGTTCTCACTACTCCCTACAGGGACCAAGTGGTGAACTTGCAAACAATTATACCTGGACCATATGCAGAGCTTCAGGAATTCTGAGTAGCTCTCTGACTGCTTCGGAGATCAGCAGAAGGGGAAGGCTGACTCCAAACAGAGACTGGCCCACTCGATCGAGGACGCCATTCCCTGGGCTTATCACACCCACAAAGGTGTACCGTGCCCATTAGGAGTGAGAGCTCACTACACAAGGGTTATCGCAGCCACGTCGCCTATCTCTGTCACCAGTTGCAGTGAAGCTGCTGTGAACCCGCTGTGAATCCTGGGGTTGATGCATATGAGACTGCTTCAGCATTGCCTTCAGGCTCGTCAGGTGGAGCCCACCACAGAGACTCTTCCCTATGTAGTACTCCATACTGGTGAGTCCATAGGATGTATTTTCCACATAATAACTTCCTCCTTGGGGTAGGATGTGGTCTCCGTATTGTTTCTTTTTCAATGAGAAGGAGAACGCTTCTCAACGTTAACAACCAGGTGTACTCATGTCGTAAAAATAATAATAAAAAAAACTCAGAAGAGTGTGGCCTGAGTGACCTCTCCCTGGAGATGAGGAGGACCCCTTCTTAGGGAGAACTGAGGTCATTAACCCTGGGTGTCGGAAGGTGGCGAGTTAGCATATCTGCACTTGCTGTTGGCACGAGGAGGCTTGCCCGCATCTGCACCGTGACACAGTTCAGTACTAGTGACATTTAGGATATGGACCCCTAATGTCTCTCATTCGACACAACGTCGAAGTGAGTGACAGAAATTTACTGTTATGTTATAAAAGTTATCTCGGTTACTGGTGTAACTTCCATTCCCTGATGGAGGGGAATAAGATGTTGTGTCTCTCCTGCCAATCAATCTCCTCAAATGTCGCGGAGGGGTTGTGATGCCGTCTCGGCTACTCAGAACAAACCTGAAGTGTGTGATGCACACTGGCCGCCTTATATAGCAATGTGTCCGGGGGCGTGGCCAGGCATGCAAATTCCACACGCCAATTCCAATGGCATTTTCTGAAAACATCAAAAGGGTTTGAGGTTCCCAAGTGTGCCCCCTAGTGTCTCTCATTCGACATAATGTATCTTTCTCTTTCCAATTCCTTGATATTTTTGATGAATAAAATATTTAAGTAAAATTTAAACTTTTTTAAAATATTTCAACACCCATCAATACTATTGAAATAAAGCTCCAGTGTTAAGAATGCCAACAAATATCATGGGGTGCACTTATTTTTTCACAGCACTGTACATAAATCAAAAAACAATTTTAAATGATTAAATGTTAGATCAATCATACAAGCAGCTGTCTACAAAAACGCTGTAGTGGTTGTTGTTGCTAATTTGTAATTGGGGTTGACTTTATTAAAATAAATATTGATAAAGTATGAAAATAATTATAGCATTCTGGTAAATTGTATTCTTCCATAATGGTCTATAAAATGAAAGTTAATCTCTAATCTTGATTATTAATATAATGCAGTGGTGCTGTAAATAGCCAATATGTCATATGACAACATGTTTGTGATTAATTCATATCAAAAGAAATTAAATAAATCATTAAATCTATAGGCTACTTAGAGAAGTCTCAGTTTTCTACTTTACATTGAAATTGTAATTCTGATTCTGTTTTTTTCTACCTCAGTTCAAATTCAGGAACTGTATTGTATTTTCGAAGGCATTCTGAATTTATGGCACATAAAACTGGCAGGAAAAGAATCAGCTCGAGTCTTTCTGTCAAAGGCAGAGATGTGATATGCAGCGCTAAAGCACCTCCTACGCCTCCTGTCCTCCTCTCCGCAGATCTGTGAACACAGAGAGAGCAGCGGAAAACTGCACACAAGCTCACATTCTGACATGCCTTAAGACAATTATAGCCTTATAGAATTGTATGTTTTGTATTGAACTTTCACATTTTCATAAATAAGCAGTAAGTATATATATATCTGTGTGTCTGATCTCTGACCTGGCGCATCATGTGAGTTCAGAAACGTCACTGCAGAGGCACAAAATTAATACGGGTTTAGAGCAACTTGATGGTGAGTAAATAATAACAGAATGTTAATTGTTCATATATGGCAAGTGTGAGAATAATGTTCATTTGTTTTATGGAAATGTTGGTTTCAGTTGGTATTTCACACATCTGAAGAGTCTGACAGGATTAAACTATAAATAAAGGCTGTGAAATGTTGACTCGTTCTGCATGTGTTTGTGAGTTTATCAGGTGTCATGTTGAACTGTTCGTGTGGGTGGAAGAGAGCTCTCGGGTGGCCAGAGCTTCACGCTTTCGGCCCACAGCAGTTCAAATACCTACAAAAGCAGCTCATAAACTCTCACTGATGCTGGCTTAGATGTAACATCTGGATTTGAAGCTCAAACATCTTCCAGCAGGCTGGGTTTGCTGGTGTGTTCAAGAGAAGAGCTGATCCTGAGTCAGTGTGATCTGAGATTGTGAGCTCTAGTATTGAGTTACAACACTGACCCGACAGCATACACATATATACTGCTCAACGTCAGTGAGTAAACAGTTGTGCAATGAGAAACCAGATCAGACAGAAACACACTGGCTCAGTGACGTGCTTCAGATTTTTAAGCACTTTTCATCAGTAACCTTACACTGATTCATTTCAACTAATAGACTCACATTAACTGTGTGGTTCACATCAGGTTTTGATGTTCTGAGTATTTATGAAATGACACACATATTCTGAATAAGTTTTGTATGTCAAAAGAAGCAAATGAATAAATGTACATAAATGTACATAAATTGAAAACTCTAAATCTCATTGGCTCTAGTGAGTTCAGCTCATAGAAAACATGATCCTATTGAAGGTACTGAAGGAAAAGTGTGTATTAACGGAATCAATCTCACAATCAGATTTCATTTACAGACATTTATACATTTTCTGAAGAGGACTGATCAGGCAGGCATAAGTCGTCGTAGCAGTGTGTGTGTGGGTGTCAGGATGTTGATGGTTGCCAATTATTCTGGGTGGTTGCTTGGGGTTTTCTTATTTGTCTCCTTCAACATAAGTCTATCGGAGTTTTTCTATTGTTTCATCACACTAGCAAGTTTCGCTCAGTTCACTATCAATCAAGCTAACTGCAATATACCATGTGATTTCCTTTAAGAGGCAAATCATATCCTGTAACAGGCACTTGCCACACATTTCTATTCTGGGATGAATTCTGCTCTCAGCAAACTGAACAATGAATAATTGAGAAGAGAAAGTCTTTCCATCTCACTGAACATCATAAAACAGCACACACTATCCTGAAGAAGAGCATTTTGAAGCTGGTCAATTTCGTCATTACCAAAATATTCCACAATTCCCCAAAGTCAATGTATTTTTCGTTGATTTGTGTGTTTGTTTGTTTTCCCAGAAGTTATAAAACTACTATAAAGTAAATTGTATTTTATGTTTACTCAAAGTTTCACTGTGAGTTTTCAGATGGAAGATGAAAGAATGGAAGTGAAGATCTAAACTGATCCAAACACACATGCTGAGATGATGCAGTCTAAGATGTGCAAGACTAAGGATTGACATTTTTATACTTTTAAAAGTGAAACCAAAACTGTGTTACAAATTGCCCTTATACCCTACTTCACTATTCCCTACATTACTCTACTAATGGGTGCCCCCCAAAAAGTTCCAGAAGTAATTAAAAGTGCGCCCCTTTCAATATTTATCAACAACAATATCGTGGTCAAAAAAATGCATTTGAATTATAATGAATATGTGAATGTGTACAAAACAGCAATGAATATTAATACCTGGAGACGAAAATAGAATAATCCCCCTATAATGACGTGACGTCTCATGTAATGTTGCCATAAAGCGTTAGCGTTGATATTGGCGTACTGTGTGAAAATAGCATGTAAACACGGAAACTTGCATGATTCGTTACTGTTTTGTACAGTTAAGTACACGTTTTTTATCATGCTATTGCTTCTTGCTTCTGGCTTTTGTTTTGTATGCTCACCATCGGCAGATTTTTTAAATGGTTCAAGAGGGCATGTGCTGGTAAGTAACCTACTCAACAAAGTTGTTAGTTACATTTCCAGATACAAGTTTGCACGCAAGCTCTAAATTATTGTTATAAAGGTAGTAAAGCCAAGATGCCAAACAAAGGACAATAATATGACACATAAATAATATCAGCGCCCGCACCTGGTTGACATCCCAAAGTACAATAGGTGGCGATATTGCATCTTAACGCTGCCATTTGTCATAAAACAGAAGACGATACAGTGTGAGAATATGGCTCGTTAGACTCGTCGATCAAAAGTACGCGTAAAAGGGGTTAAAACCACCAACCGGTTCACCCACCTCCGTGTCCATCTTCCTGCAGATTTCACCACTAAATAGAGAGTAAGCTGCAATTATTTTGCAAGTCCTGAAACGGGAAATGTCACATTAACCTGACAACTGCTGACGCCTCTCATCCCTTGAGGCTTTTAGTCAAAAAGTTTACTCATTCGGATAAAAACTTATTTCGAATATTTTTGTTGTATTTCTATCCAAAATAGGGCAATATGAGAATTATGTAACGCTAAACTCTCACACACAATTTGTTTTAGTAAAGGCTTTCTGAAGTGAAGCCATGTGTTTAGAAAAATATCCATATTTATAACTTTTTAAACAGCAATCACTAGCTTCCGGTAACGTCCGTCCGTGCATCACGAGAGAGTCGAGTTCTGACGCATGACGTAGGATGTAGGAGTAGCGTAAGCTTAGGTGAGAGTAGACACCTCACCAAACATATAGGACTGGGCAACAAACTCAAGCTCCTCCAACATTTATCTTTAAAAATTAGCATTTCTAACTGTGAACTGTATTTTGTTTTTCTCTATCTTCTGCGCCTCCTCGTTTCTCAATACATCATGCATCGATTCAGGGTTCACTCTTTGGCTGGAACTTCGGAAGCCAGTGATTTTAGTTTATAAAGTTATAAATATGGATATGTTTTATTAATTAATCTTTATTAATCCATCTGAAGCTGTATGGATTACTTTTATGATGGATGGATGGGCTTTTTTGGGCTTTAAAAATCTCAGTTACTTTTCAGTCCCATTATAAAGCTGGGAAGAGCCAGGCTGTTTTTTAATATAACTCCAAACGTGTTTGGCTGAAAGAAGAAAGTCATATACACCTAGGATGGCTCGAGGGTTGAGTACATTATGGGATATTCTTCATTTTTGGGTGAACGAACCTCTTTTAAATATAAAACTGAGGCACACTCTATACCCTACTGTTCACATTGAAAATTACGCTTCACATTATTATGGTAAGGAACGCGAGCTGATGCAGAATGATCTGACGGCTGCACGCTGTAAGTCTAAAGGACCTGTTTGAGACATGCCCAAAACTCATAACATCCGAATCCTCCCAAGATGTCAGTGTTTACCAGGCAAACAATGCATGTGGTTGAACATCACAGGACTGCGATTCAAGAAATGTTTCAAGAAACACGCAACATGTAGGCTACAGTATTTCCTCCATGATGTAAATCACAGCCTTGCACGTGCAATGCCATTTTTATCACTTTAGGCATGATGAAGCAGATATTCAAGCGTGTGTCCTACCGTAGCTCTCCTCATCCATCTTCAGCTGACAGACACTGACGCAGGAACAGTGAAGGAGCGTCAACAATAATGTGGAGGGATCCAGCTACTCTCCTCTGTCTAGCCCATGCAGTCTCTCTCTCTCTCTCTCTCTCTCTCTCTGCTGCAGCTCTGCTGCTGTTCAGCCTCAGACCGACTCCTCCTCAACAGATGAGATGACGTCACTCACAGCATGTGCGCGAGAGCACGGCTATCAGACTGTCATACATGTTGAATATCTCCAGTGGTGCTGGAATAAATATTTAGACAACACAATTAGGTGCAAACCAAAGCTTCAGCTCTCGGACTGGGAAACTTCTTGCTGTGAGGAAACTGTCTTGGTCACACTGAGCTGATGTGAACATAATGAGCTCTAAAATATTAGGCTACTTTTAAAACAACTTAAAAATATGAATAATATATTTACATTATGTTAATGGATGAATGCAAGTTGTGTTAAGCAAGTTGTCATGCTGGTTGGCTGTTCAAAGGTACTCACAAATCACAATTTGGTTATACTTTAGTTTATAGCGTAAGAGCAACAAACAGAATATATATATATATATATATATATATATATATATATATATTGTATAACATATATGACATATATAACATGCTATAACATATTTCGGCAAATTTAGCCTTAATGACTATAGGTTATTTCAACCTGATATTTCATGAGCTGAACTGTGGAATGTTCAGCTCATGAAAAATGGGGGCAAAAATAAAAGTGTTGCGTTTATAAATTTGTTCAGTGTATATACTGGCCCTGATAATCAGCATATTTACTTCCCACTAGCTCCGTTTCAGTAAATCAGTTATGATGAATGAATGACTCTCTCACCCGTTGCTTTGGTCTTCGTCAACAGCCGCTTGCACCTCCTGCTGGTGAGCCGCCTAACAGCAGATGGAGTTCATGCATCGGTAATCTACTGTTATTCCTGCAGTTGCCAGATGTGCAATGTTGAATTTTCTTATGAATTTGAACCACTGAATTTGTGGAAGCGAATATTCAGGCAGAATGGACTCCAATAAGTTTTGCCAATATTCTCCCAGACACTTCTCCCTCTTTTTATCACTCCTACTTTATAAAGACTTATAGATGCTCTAAAATAGGGACTCTTTTTATCCATTTAGATTTAATGTGCATATTGTAAATACTCAGTTATCAGAATATTGACAGGTATTTTCTCCAGGGTTTGGTCTCTTGTTGACTTTCCTCCTTAATAATACACTGTAATTTAATATTTTATTATATACAGTACTGTGCAAAAGTCTTAGGCATGTTAAAATCCTAACCAAAAAAAAAAAAAAATGTTTTTAGAGGGGACCTATTATGCCCCTTTTCACAAGATGTAAAATAATTCTCTGATGTCCCCAGAGTGTGTATGTGAAGTTTTAGCTCAAAATACCCAACATAATTTTATTTACAGCACGTTTAAATCATAATTTTTTGGGTCTGTGAAAAACGCACTGTTTTAGTGCTTCTCCTTTAAATGCTAATGAGCTGCTGATTCACGGCACAGGGGGCGGAGCCTAAGCAGCCGCGAATCCCGCGATCAGAGCTAGAACAGGGAAGATGATAATAAAACAGACAGTCACAGTAATGGTGTTCATTTCGACCATAAAAATGCCTACAGAGTCAGAGAATATATGCTGTATG
This sequence comes from Vimba vimba, assembly GCA_022828995.1. Lineage (NCBI taxonomy): Eukaryota > Metazoa > Chordata > Actinopteri > Cypriniformes > Leuciscidae > Vimba > Vimba vimba. The sequence continues at coordinate 53,761,259 of CM040817.1, read as the reverse complement.
GAGTTGGAAAAGGTATAGTTTAGTTTAGTTTAATTACGATTATAACCTATTTGGCACTGCTAATGCAAGCCTGCTGTAGGACTCCGTCTGACGATCTAATTGTCTGAATGATGACACAAAATATACTGATGAGTTTAATAAAGTTTACTGTATGTCACACAAAAGATGAAGCATCAGTTTTTCTTCAGAAAATCGCTGTTAGAGCTGAGTAAACAGTATAAGAAGTGCATAAGTAACTTGCATAAATTTCTGTAGAGTTGAGGGAGCATTTTCTTTGAAAACAAAATGAATCCACCTCGTCTTCAGTGGCTGGCAGATTTCAAGAGTAAATAAAGAGAGCTATGTGAATGAATACATCCAGCTACAACACCTTCAACGCTTGGGAGATGCTTCAACGCTTCTCGTGAGTGCATTGCTGCAGCAATGGCTGATGTGTACAACTCGCAGTGAACTCGATCAGGGCGGGTCTAAGTTATAACGGTATGTCAGTCAACACTCGTGGGCGGGGCCTGTGGCTTTAGTGATGTCACTAAAGCCACATTGTGAAAACATGTCGTTTGGAGAGACTGCTTTTGATTTATGGAGATAAAAAAAAGGAGTGAGTGGATTTTTATCACTGTAGGGTGGTTGTGTACACACACTGCCAACACACATTTATGTCCAAACACCATACAAAAGTGAATTTTGCATAATAGGTCCCCTTTAAGTCAGTTATTTATATGTTTTGCTGTAGTGTGTCAAAAGGAAATATCAGTTTACATTTCCAAACATTATTTTTGCCATTAATTGTAATAATCCAGTGAGATTTCTGTATGCACAAGGACTCTGACAACAGCTGGTATGATCTGAACCTTCCGGCAAAGCTACAGTACTGTGAAAAGTACTGGCACTTGTGTTAAAATGCTGTAAAGTGAGAATGCTTTCAAAAATAAAATCACAATTTGAATGTATTTATGATTTAACTTCTATTAACTAATTCAAATCAATATATGGTGTAACGACCCTTTGTGTTTAAAACGGCTGTTGTCCAGGTACACTTGCACATAGTTTTTCAGGGAGCTTTGCAGGAAGGTTTCTTCAAGCGTCTTGGAGACATTCCCGCAGTTCCTCTGGATTTAGTCTGTCTCAGTTTTTTTCTGTTTCTTCATGTAATCACAGACGGACTCAAAGACTTTTGCAAAGTACTGTATATTCCATTTTTTTTACCTCCTGTATAAGGCTACGTCTACATTAATCCAGATACATTTGAAAATGACGTTTTCGTTTATAAACACTCTCTGTCCACACTAGCGTTTTCGGGTGTTTTCAGTCGTTTCAGTGTGGATGAGAAACTTTTAAAAAACTCATGAAAACACTAAATTCACCTTTACTGCGCATGCGTAAAACCCCACAAAAGATCACTGATATGATTCAGATGGAAAAATAAATAATGAAGTTATCGCGCAATTATCGCGCAATTCAATTCTTCTTCTGAGTCACCATATGTTTGGTCTAAAACGCGACTGCTCTCATGTATTGCCGCAGGACAGCAAATGTGAGTAAATTCTGTCATCTTTGCAGGACTGTGATATAAAGAGTGTGGAATGTAGAATATGTTTAGCAGCAGTGTGAAAGTGAATAGCACATAACAGGCACAATACTGGTATAAACATGAATATCTATTGGTAAAATATGCGTCACATGACTAAATTTACGTCATCGTTTTTAAATACCACCGGTTTCACAGTCCACACTACAACGTGAAAACGGCGTTTTCAAATGTATCCACTTTGGAGTGCGTTTCCAAAAAAGCTTCATTTTCATTAATAAAAATGCCGTCTCAGTGTGGACGGAAGGCCAAAATGGAGAGAAAAATATACGTTTTCAAACGAAAACGTATTAGTGTGGACATGGCCTAAGCTCCCAATAAATGTGTATGTATCTTATCTAATGTGATGCATTGTCACGGTTCATGAATCGGCTGTCTCACGCTGATGTGTCTGTGTGAGTGTAATTGTGTGGGTGTGGTTACTCGTTGTGTTGATTAGTGTCTCCAGCTGTCATCAATCCCAGTTCCCTTTATATGCCCAGTAACTTCCCTCTCATGTTGTCAGATCGTTGTGGTTGTTCCTCGGTGTGTGTCCTGTTCCTGTGCCTCGTCTGCTAAAGTTCTTTGTCTGGATTTTGTCAGTTTCTTCGTGTCGTCTGGATGTTCCACGGTGGTTTTTTCACTCGAGCACGCTGATCACCGCACCACCACCGGATCGCCATCTCGTCCCTGCTTCATTGCCACCTGAGTGTTTGTCCCCGACCTGTGTCTACATCTGACCTTATATAATAAACTGAGTTTTACTTGCATCCTCCTGTTATTTCCTCACATGCATTAAAGAAGCAAGAGGGCAATGGAGCTGAGGTTAATGGAGAACTGAGAAGACTGAAGCTGTGGATGAATCGTCTGTAGAAGTTGACAGATCCGAGAAAGTGTTGGAGTTCCTTGATTGTAGTGGGTTGAGGCCAGTTTTGGATGGTATCCACCTTCCTCTGGTCCATCTGGATACCATGTTGGTTTATGACGTACCCTAGGAAGTGGACGGAGGTACAACCAAATCTGCAGAGCCATAGAGTAAAAGAGTTTTACTTCCTTCTAACATGTTCAAACTAATATATTGTTGTGGTGTTCCCCTGTTTAGCATCAGCTCACACTGGCTTCAGTGAAGGTTGGTACTGACTTGTTTTTGTTTTTTTTTAATGCTTTTTTTTTTACACAGTAATATGCTTTTTCTTTTTTTATAGCTTGGATACGCAAAATTCTTGCAAACCAAGAAATGATTAAAGAACAGATGGGCACATTGGTTAAATTGGTCTACGACCTCAAAAAATGATCAACTACAGAAGACAGCCCAACATTAAACACAGACTGTTTTCCACTGTCAAGTTTTCAGCAGCTTCAGGTCATTGAGGGGCGGCTGCAGCAGCAAGACTACAAGACAGCTGTGGTAAGAGTTCATATTTCAATAGAACAATTTAACTCATCAATTACTGTAACTGTGTCAGTGTTTTCATCTTTTGTTCATTGTACATGGTACAGAAGTCAACCACATGTTAAAGTCATATCTGTACTGGCTGGGCCGGTTCGACATGGACTGGTTAAGCAACAAGAAAGGTTTGGCTTGGTGAAGAAGCGGCACTTGTACTCACTCTAACTGATTTGCTCAAGTCAGAATGTGGATGGTCATAGTTAGCACTAACCAATGAGATTGATGGTTGTGAATAAGTTCCTCCTACTGCTGAAGGAGCTGAAATGAATGTAAATTAGCTAATGATTTACTCACCCTCAAGTCATCCTAGGTGTATATGACATTATTCTTTCAGACAAATACAATCAGTTATATTAAAAAAATGTCCTGGTATACCTAAAGAGGTCTCGACCATTTATGACCACAATTACATTCCTATAACAGCTGATATTAAAGCAGACCTAAACCGTTGGTCATTATTACCAATGAATATGTACAATAGAATAGATGCTATAAAGATGAATATACTACCCAGGCTGCTTTTTCTTTTTCAATCATTGCCTGTTGAAGTGCCTGCTAAGCAATTCAGTGATTGGAATAGAACCATCTCGTCTTTTATTTGGGGAAAACAAAAACCAAGGATTAGATTTCAAACATTACAACTCCCCAAGGACAAAGGTGGTATGGCTCTACCGTGCTTGGAAGATTATTACAGAGCAGCGCAGTTACGGTCTCTGGTCTGTTGGTGTGACGCAAAATGGATTGATCTAGAGCAAAGTCAAATAAGTATACCTCTCCAATCTATACTGGGTGAAAAAACTCTCCTGAAAAACCATCTGAAAAAGTAACTGGATGGCAGTCCCTCTTTACATTTGGCACAAACTATTTAAAGGAGAAGTTCACATTTAAAATGAAAATTCTGTCATCATATACTCACCCTCATGTTGTTTCAAACCTGTATGAATTTCTTTCTTCTGCTGAACAGAAAGGAAGATATTTAGAAGAATGTCAGTAACCAGACAGTTTTTGGGTCCCATTGACTTCCATAGTATATTTTTTTTCCTACTTCTATCCGGATCTCCCTTTGATCTCTTTCAATGGAACATGTTGCTAAGGTGCTCTAAATGGTTGCTAGGGTGTGTCTTGATAGCTTCACAATGACCCTGAGAGACTGATTGGTTGAATGTAAAATGAGCCCACCCCCTTGTCTCTATGACACTGTGATCCAGAGTTATGTTCAATACAAAATCCCAATGCAATTTACCATAGTAGGAGAAACGTTCCTTTCATGGGCCGTCCTTCACCAAAGTAAGTCAATGGGAAACTTTGGGCAGCTCCTGCCCCCCAGGGGTGACACTTTTACCCCATTGTGAGGTATGTTCTTACAGAGCCTGTCAGCCTCTTCAAATGTGACAAATCACACGTTTCTGTGAAATCCTCGCTTAGAGATACGAGTGCTCAAAGTTGGTCGCAATGCAAAAGACTTGATTAGAGTATTCATAGATGCATATAAGGGTAACACTAACAGAAAACTGATTTCCAGGTTATATTCATATCTACAGTTGGACAGGGGACTTTCAACAATGTATGTAAAAAAGAAGTGGGAGAAAGAAGCTAACGTAAAGATAAGCGAAGATGACTGGTCGAATATATGCAGGACACAATCTACCACTTCTAGCCCAGGTATGTGGAGGGAATTCACCTGGAAAAACACTTTAAGATTCTTTATAACCCCTAATATAAGAAAGTCACAGAGTAACAATCCTGAACATGGTCAGTGTTTAAGAATGTGTGGTAATATGTCTGCTGATCACTTTCATATCTTTTGGAAATGCCCTATTTGCCCTATTATTTCTTTGTATTGGATAGAAGTGGTAATTAGGTCAATAGTTGGCTTAGAGCTTGAGTTTAATTTCAGTGTTATATATCTAGGAAATCTGCCAACAGGGCTGGGAAGGACAGATAGATATTTGTTACAAATACTTCTAGCCTGTAGCAAGAAAGCAATAACTAGAAAATGGCTAAGTAAAGACTCCCCGACAATTGCTGAATGGACCGAAATTTTTAGGGAAATTTATATCATGGAACAGTTGACTTTCTCTCTGAGACATGCCTGAAAGAAATGTGAAGCATACTGGGGTAAATGGATATGTTGTCTGAATACAAATTGAGATGGATATACCTTGATTTATTTATTTTCATGTATTTTTTTTTTTCCTTTTCTTTTCCTCTTCCTTTCCTGTTTTACATGATGTTGAGCACTTCTGTTTATCATGATGATTTTGCCTGATATCCCTTGGTCTGTCTGTCTGGTTTTCTTTTTCTTTTTTTCTTGTCCAAAAGCAAAAAAATAAAGTAAAAAAAAAAAAAAAATGTCCTGGCTCTTCCAAGCTTTATAATGGCAGTGAATGGCTGTATATTGTCCAAGGCCTGTCTGCTGGAAGCTATTTATTTTTCTTATACTAACGCATCGCTTCGCTTCAAAGAGCCTTTATTAACCCCCCAGAGCTGTGTGGAGCACTTTTATGATGGATGGACGCACTTTTATGCTCTTCAAAACAGAAACGGCTATTCTACTATCCTTTTATAGGCTAAATAATTTCAAATGAACTGTTATATTGACCGCTAAAAGCCCACCCCGTTTCTGAACATTATAATCAAGTGTGATGTTTGCTTGTTCCTTTATTTGTGCATGTATTTATTTTTCCAGATAAACGTGTTAGCCTTGAGGGGAGGCACAACAGTAAAGGAAAGTGTATGGCGGATTCTGAGCTTCCTTCTATCAAACGACATGACCCGGCAAATGAACTGGAGGGGAATCAGTGGAAAAGCGGCATTCAAAGACGCCTCTCTGAAAACTGTGATTAATGGTGTGGCTTTCTGAAATTAACTACTGTGTTTTATTTGTGTTTGGTGTCAGCTAAAAAACAATTCCCTATAAATGTTAGATTTTATAATAAATAATAATAATTTGCTTATTTACTGTTGGTCATTGTCGCTGCAGTCAGAAGAAACCGTTTGACTTCCACTGCAACAGACCAGGAAGCAGAAAACTGGATAAAGAGATGCTGCAGCTTTCCGCAGACAGGGATGGAGGCCGTCGGGCAAGACAAACACATGGACTGTTTCCTGGTTCTGGCACTCGCCTGTTCAACGGACTGCCCTTTTGCCTTGCTCTGTTTCTGAACTATAGATCTGATTCTCCACTTGTTTTATTAAAGTCTCCTGGTTCTGAGTGACACTTGCTTGACCTTGTTCATAATATGTATGTAGACCTTGGTCTAATGTTTTCTTTGGACTGGTTTCTGGCAGTCCTCCCCTTCTGGACCTCTGCCTGTTTAATTGTATATATTTATATAATGTATTTATTATATTTATTGTTTCCTGTTTTTGATTTTTATTTATAAATATTTGTTTTCTTTGGATTACCTTATGGTTTCTGGCAGTCCTCCCCTTCTGGACCCCGCCTGTTTTATTTTATATTTGTTATATTTATATAATATGTATTTATAATATGTCATTTGGTTGCAATAAGCAATATTTACTAAATGTGTCAAAAATAAGTAAAATTTTTGGCTGATCATTTTTTACATGTGTTGTGTCATCTGACACTCCAGGAATGCAAAACTGACCAGGTTTAGGGTCAGGGTTCAGGTTAGGTGTGATGGGTAAGGACAATTCAATGAATTGTGTTAATCAATGTCCTTGTGTGTGTGTGAGTGTGAGTGTGAGAGAGAGAGAGAGAGAGAGAGAGAGAGAGAGAGAGAGATATACAGACAGAACTGGCTGGCCAGAGAGAGACACATCTATGTCAGAGAGAAGTGGAGACTGAGCAACACTCAGGGACATTTTATATAAAAAACTTCATAAAATAAAACACAACTTCAACATTTATTATGTGAAAAAGTCAGTGACGCACTCACATTCTCTCACACACACACACAGAATTCTAAATTGTTCATAGAATTCTGAAATGTTCATTAATTGTCCTACTTGTTTATTTTACATTTTTTATTTTATTTTTTATTTTTGTACTGTTTATTTGACAGGGACAGCGCACAATTTAAAGGATTGCACCAGAGTTAGCTAACAGCTCATTTGCATCTGTTGTCCCTGGACAGGTCGACAAAACAAAAACAAAAGACTCAAAACAACCACTAAACAACAAATACACTACATACATTTACAAAAAATACATATTATCCATCAATTCAAAATTGATACAAAATATATATTGTATGTATATGTACATGTGTGTGTGATTGGGAATGCTTTGGCAATACATTGGAACAATTGTCATGACAATAAAGCACATATTATAGAGAGAGAGAGAGAGAGAGAGAGAGAGAGAGAGAGAGAAGGATAGAGAGAGAGAGAGTGAGGGAGAGAGAGAGATAGAGTGAGAGAGAGAGAGAGATATATTCATCATATATTCATGTCGCTTCAATCCTTAACGACTGACGGCCACAAGAGGAACAATTTTGATTCTCTTTTAGTTTCTCTTTTCTGCTCAGATGATTCTGTCATGTTTAGATTATTGAGTTTCTCCAGATCTAATTTAAAATAAACTGACCTGGAAAAAATAAATATAATGAGCATTTATTTATTTTTTATTGTAATTTAAAATGATAATTGTAATTGCAATATATATATTTTTTAAAACCATATGAAACAAACACAATACTGTGTACATTTCTAAAAACTTGATAAATGTAGGCTATTTTATTTAGAGTTATTTTGGTAACACTATTGTACAGTGTCATTGTTACATGTTACATGTATTTACTGTAATAATATACACTCGAATGTATATTTCCTTTAGACAATGTGAGTGGTGCTTGCAGTGGCACATGGGCACATGCTAACACAATTAACAATTAACAATGTTGTGATTCCATGATATACCACGATCTAGTATTTTTTACCATGTTTCTAACATGATTTACCACACATTATCACATTATAGTGTAGTGTGGTTAAAATCAATATGATTTATACTAGAGAAAAATGAAGTGTAATTGAGGAAATAAAATGAAGTGTAATTGAGGAAATAAAATGAAGTGTAATTGAGGAAATGTCCACTAGGGGAAGCCAAAGGCTGCAGGCAGTCGCTGACACGCTCTGTGTTTTGCGTCACAGTCAATACAGCGGGCGCACAGACAACAAGGAGTTTGTGTCGTCTCATTTTATTTCTATTTTCCCTTGTTCCGGGTATAGACTATTTATAAATTAATTTCTGTTGTGAGCTAAAACTATACAGTGGTTGTAAAGCTCATTATTTCTCCTGAACATATATGAAAATGTGAGATTTGATGGTTTAATTATCGTGTGTTTGACATGCTAACCACGAGGAAACTGTGGGCTAAACTGAATGTATCATGTCGTTATATACCATTTATTGTCTGAAATGGTTAGGAGTAAATGTTATGTGGAATATAGTCTATGTTGTGTTTCTGTGTTTCGTGGTTGGTCTGTCTGTTGATGGGTGACTGCTGAAATAGTGTTTCATTTTATTTTAGTATTAAAGAAGTTGTAGAAAAGTTGATACAGGACTAAATGTTAAAAATGCAGCGTTAGTGCTAATACATATTCAGTTATAAAAAATGTATTTAAATCACAGTTATGATGACTGTTGTGATACATTGTTGATTTGTCTGCATATTAATGTGAACTAATGTATTGATGAATACATTCAATTCTCTTTATTGTTGTTTTGAAAAAGAAAGAAATGAGTTCACACAGTCAATACAGCTGGCACACAGACAACAAGGAGTTTGTGTCGTCTCATTTTATTTATGTCTATTTTCCCCTGTTCCAGGGGTGCAACAATAGCATGATTTACCGTGATTTACCATGATTTACTACATTCTAGCATGAATTACTATGATTAGCATGTTGCTAATACGATTAGCATGTTGATATCTTTTTAGTAAGATGCTAGCATGATTTATGCTAGCATGACGCTAGCACATTTTGAGTTGTTTTTACCATGTTTACCCTAAGCTAATTACAGTTAGCATGTAGCTATTCACAGCTAGCATGTGTAGCATTTTGGAAGTCCTGTTTGCTAGCATGAGTCAAAAGAGCCAACCACGATCTTTATACAATGTTCTGATGCAGAAATATAGGTCTTGCAAAACGGTTGCTAGGGTGCTCTATTTGGTTGCTAGGGAGTGACTTGACAGTTGCCAATGATTAAACTCCAAAGGCTGCTTGTCAGTGTGAATGATATAAACCAACTCTCACGCCTCTGTGACATTCAGAATGGAAGATATCCCTCTTTGGATATTGGTTGCTAGGGTGCTCGACAATGGTTGCTAGGGCAGGGCTAGGAAGTGTTGAGGTGATTCATGATTGGCTGTTTGCTGCCCCGAGTCAAACGAGCCCACCCTCATGTTTCTATGACACTTCTATCCGGATATCCCTTTGATCTCTTTCAATGGAACTTGTTGCTAAGGTGCTCTAAATGGTTGCTAGGGCGTGGCTTGATAGCTTCACAATGATCCTGAGAGGCTGATTGATTGGCTGAGTAAAATGAGCCCGCCCCCTTGTCTCTATGACACTGTGATCCAGAGTTATGTTCAATACAAAATCCCAATGCAATTTACCATAGTAGGAGAAACGAGCGTTTCATGGGCCGTCCTTCACCATAGTAAGTCAGTGGGAAACATTTGGGCAGCTCCTGCCCCCCAGGGGTGCAACTTTTACCCCATTGTGAGGTGTGTTCTTACAGAGCCTGTCAGCCTCTTCAGATGTGGCAAATCACACGTTTCTGTGAAATCCTCGCTCAGAGATACGAGCGCTCAAAGATTCAGTCCAAACTCTCTTTTGATGAAGATTCATAAAGTGATTCAGTCAAAACTGGACATTAAAAAGCAAACGTGTAAAAACAGTGAAACTCAGGCTGACAAACGTTTATCATGAATGAAAATCACAGTCAAAGATCAACAACTGAAGAAACATGTTCAGACTGAAACAGGAACAAGCGTTTATTGACCATAAACTACAATAACATGATTAAACTGTAATAAAACATGTGAATTAACAGTGAAATACTGGAGGTGACAGTAGATTAATGTTCATTTTACAGTTATCTCTATGATTATACAGATGATGTGTTATTCATCTCACATTATTGATTATAATAATCCTTTGAGATCCAGCAGTTTTAATCAGATCATCTGAAGGATTTTAATAACAATAAATAAAGTGTGTGAATATCAATAACGCTGATAATGCAGTAACACACACAATCAGTTACACAACTGGAGAAATGGCAATTTAGTGTGTGTGTGTGTGTAATTACACACTTCTGATAAACAATGAGAAATGTTAAATGGTACCACATTTTCTTTGCAAAATTGTTACAGTGTGTGTGTGTGTGTGTGTGTGTGTGTCAGTCAGAGTGTGTTTGTTATTTAATGTGACACAGAGACACTGAAGAGTTTGAATAATAAAGTCTAAATCCAGCACAGAGGGGTTCAGTGAATGTGTGTGTGAATGTGTGTAAGTGTGTGAGTGTGTGTGTGTCAGAGACGCTGTAGAAGGACAGAGTGCCGGCCGACACGTCCACAAACACTCCTGCTCTCTTACAGGATCCTGAACCAGCAGAAACAGCAGTGGACTTATTATTGTGACGGACAGTGAATCCGTTATTAGAGCATCTCAGACTCCAGGACTTCTCATTATATCCAAACGCACTGTCACTCCATCCTTTCCTCTTGATTCCTTTATATGACACTGATATATCAGCAGCTCCACTCCATTCAGCCTCCCAGTAACAGCGTCCAGTCAGACTCTCTCCACACAGAACCTGAGGATAATACTCAAATCTCTCTGGATGATCAGGATACGACTGACTCTCTTTCACACACGTCACCTTTCTGTTCTCCTCAGACAGAGCGAGTTCAGTGTTTGCTGTGTTTGGATCCAGTGTGAGATCAACGGCATCTGAACACAAGAACACACACATTACAACAGCAACATTTACAACAACACACACTAAAACTGTGTTTGAGGACTTACATCTGTGTAGTCTTGATGCCATCATGAACTCTACTCCGTGATCCACACTAGAACACACACACACACACAAAAATTATAATTATAACTTTAATTAAAGTTATGAGTCGTATTCAATATTAATAAATTAGAGATTTTCTTGTTGATCAAACTAGGAAAATAAACTAATTAAAATTAAAATTCAAACACTAACACACACTCTCCCTCTCTCACTCACTCTCTCTCCCTCTCTCTCTCTCTCTCTCTCTCTCTCTCTCTCCCTCTCTCCCCCTCTCTCTCTCTCTCTCTCTCATTCACTCTCTCTCTATGACCAGACTGTGCTCGCTGAGTCTCTCTCTCTCACACACACACACACACACACACACACACACACACACACACACACACACACACACACACACACACACACACTCTCTCACTCTCTCTCTCTCTATGACCAGACTGTGCTCGCTGAGTCTCTCTCTCACACACACACACACACACACTCTCTCACTCTCTATGGCCAGACTGTGCTCGCTGAGTCTCTCTCTCTCACACACACACACACACACACACAAATAATAACTTTAATTAAAGTTATGAGTCGTATTTAATATTAATAAATTAGAGATTTTCTTGTTGATCAAACTAGGAAAATAAACTAATTAAATTTCAAACACTAACACACACACACACACACACACACACACACACACATACTTGTTTTTGCTACGTCGTGGGGACTCCTGACTAGAAGGTGACACGTGGGGACAGCAATTTCTTAATACAATAAAGCCATAATTTTTAATCAGAAGTGTCTGGGGGAATTTTTGAATCCCAAAAATCAACTTTTTTTTCAGAAATTCTTAAGTTTAAAAAGGTGAATATTTGTCTGGTTTTTCTATTCCGGTGGGGACCTGCCTATTGTGTCTTACCCAAAACCACCACCGAGGGGCGCTATTATGAGTTAGCTTTTGGTTATCTAGTTTTAATACAAATTTAAACTTGTACCAGATAAACAATAAATATTAAGTTTACATCATCATTAAAGAGTTGTTTAAAAGGGAGAATTGTCTTTATTTATATTTTTATGGATTTTTACTTTATTTTACAATTTACAAATTCCCATAAACTCTTGTATTTGAATAGAGCATTTGTATGGATGTAAACAGTGACAACAGCCTCACCTCACTTCCTGTTTAACAGGAATCTATTATTCTTCAACTGAGAATCTGAAAAGGTTTACATTTTGATAAATAAGACAGTCATGTTGTATGGCAAGCAGGAAATGTTCACGGCTATCATTGTGTTTGCTGAATAATTATTTGTGCATACTGGAATCAACTCTGAATTAAAACAAGAGCACATGCTGGCATTCAACAGGGTTGCAAGATATATTGCTATTTGCTATTTGTGTTTTTTCTTATTCGTCATCCTAAAAATATTTCACGCACAGAAACCTATGAAACCCAATGAGTGCGATGTGTATTAATGCGTTGCGGAATAATTCGCAATAATTCCTTTTTTTTAATTTTTTTTTTATGCAAATGTGCCACAGTTTTGGACCACACTGAATTATTTTGAGTAGAAGACATTTGATGTACAACCCCCCATAAACCTCCCCAAGAAAAGTTTGGAAATTTGGGTAATTACAACAAAAACAAGATTCTACAATTTCTTAATGCTCTTGAACATTTATTTAACTTGTGTTTTGAAACACATTTTGAACATCTTGTTGCCTTCAACAAACATCTTCCTTTTCTTCTACATTTTTCGCTTTAAGGCATCAATACGATTCTTAACATAAAATTTCACCCCCTCCCAACTTCTCCCCCGAAGTGCCGCTGGTGACCTTTCAATGCACTCCATGCACTGGGCTTTACCAGGAACCTTCCCAGAGTGGATGTAGTCCATCAGAGTTTTTTCCACAGCCTGGATCTCTTCTTTAGACCACTTTCTCCGTGGGTTTTGTGTAGATACTGAATAAAAGAAAAATAAATAGGCTATTAGTAATTGTGATTGGGATAAAAGTAATTGTTAACCCACACGACATGAACGTGAATAACATCAAATAAATACATGGTATTCAGTTTTTCTCTCATTGTCTCACAGTTTTATACATACTTTTTTGCTAAAATCTAGTTCGCATGGTTGAAAATCTGTAAATTCTGGCACATGTTTGCAAGCATGATACCTAGTAACAATATAAACAGTGATACTGTATTAATAAGGACTATTTTGACAAAAATATCGCTGGTAATTTAGTCACTATCTAAGATGTGTATTGGATCTGGGCTGAAAATGGACCAAGCCAAACATGACAAAATATTTAGGTTTTATTGGTCATAACCATAAATGACTGCTTGGGAAATTGAAGAAGTAAATTTGTAGGACCTTTCCCTTTTCTTTTCTTTACATGTTTAAGCCTTTAGAAATGAAACATTTACGATATAGGACCTAATTAAAGCTGCACATAATGGGAGGGGTTTACCCAAGCTTAAATTATATTGGCCCACGGTGACCAACGGCAACACATCTAAAAAAAACACAATTATAAGGATTTTGCTTGGAAATGAAAATATAATTACAAATTTATGATCAATTTATTATATGGTGTAAATATACTGAAAAATATTATGAAATACAATATATTGAATAATATACAAGGAATTGCCACTTTTCATTTATAAAAAAATATATATTTAAAATATATTTACACTGTAAAATGTCATTAATTGAGTGTACTTCAAAAACATGAAGAAACAAGATTTCCTTACATTTCTTAAGGGGGTGTTTTAATCAAAGTTGTAATTTACTAGTACAAAGACTTAAGGGTGTTGGGACAATGATAGACTTTGTATTTATTTCTATTTATTAAACTGTAAATACATTGTGCATGTCTGAAACTTCACTGAATAAATGCATTTAAAAAAGAATAACTCCAATACAGTTACATAGTTTTTAGATAAAGCAACATGTAGCATATTCTCAATGTTTCTTGATCTTCTGCTGGACTGAAGCACAGGCTCTGTTCTTCAGCACAAACCCTTTAAACCCCAACAGAACATTAAACACTAACAGGTCTGTGAAGATCTCAGCAGAGGAGGGTTAAACAGCTCCACAAACAGCATTACCAACTTCACTTATTACTAACCAGACTGACTTTATTTCTGTCAGACGTCTACACAAGTTCTTACAGAGAATTAACATTTAGATTTAGATTGAGATTTAGATGTTGATGATTTATTGAAAATAACATAATATTAGTCACCAGATTGTGATCAGTGTTTGATTTTAGTTGGGCTCTCGACTTTATAACATTATAACATCAGCAGAAGAACAAGAAACATTGAGAATATGCTGCATGTTGCTTTATTTAAAATGTAGAAATCTATTGAAGTGATTTCTATTAACTTCTATGTTAAGTTGATGTTTTTTTGTATTTATTCAGTAAAGTTCAGTCAATAAATACAAATAAATTCAGTCATTGTCCCGACACTCTTTTGTATGTCATTCTATTAGAAACTTTCAATTTTGATTAAAACGCCCTTGAAATTTAAGCAAATCCATAAATGTTTTCCACGTTTTCGAAGTACACTCAACTAATGACATTTTACAGTGTAAATATATTGTGAATACATTTCTCCAATAAGTATATTTACACCATATACTTATCATAATATATTGATCATAAATATTGGAAATATATTTTCATTCCGTAAGGGTATCTAGTCGCGAGCCTGAATTCTCAGACAGTTCTGTCCAATACAACACTTGTAGATTAAGAAATGGTCCGTACACAGTCGCTGTATGGAGAGAAGTAGCCAGTAAAATAAGCACTTCCTCCACTTTGGATCTGCCATGCTGCTGTTACAAAGCTCCATCAGCACAGATCACTGAAACAAAGACGTTTTCCACTTTTCACCAAATTTGACCTCCACATTAAATTTAAAGGGTTAGTTCACCGAAAAATGAAACTTCTGTCATTAATTACTCTCCCTCATGTCGTTCCAAACCTGTTAGACCCTAGTTTATCTGCAAAACACAAATGAAGATATTTTTGATGAAATACGAGAGGATTCGGTTCTTACATAGGCAGCAACGTCACTACAACTTTCAAGGCCCAGAAAGGAAGTAAAGACATTGTTAAATAGTCCAAGTTATGAAGCGATGAGAAAACCTTTTGTGCACATATTTTAATAATGTCTTTATTAACTTTCTGGGCCTTGAAAGTTGCAATGGCGTTGTTGCATATGAATGGATCAGAATCCTCTTAGATTTCGTCAAAAATAACTTCATTTTTGTTTCAAAGATGAACAAATGTCTTACGGGTTTGGAACAACATTATGGGGAGTAATTAATGACAGAATTCTTTCATTTTTGGGTGAACTAACCCTTTAAGGGAACCCTGTTGTCAATATAAATGGGTCTCTTTGTAGATTCCAATTAAAATGACTTAATTCTGACTTTCACAAAAAATGGAAAGAGTGACATTTCATAAGACATTTGAAAAACAGCTTACCCTTTGTTGTGTGTGGTTTGTCCAAGTGCTTGCCAATTGGCTGCAGTTCTTTATCCTTGCCTGTTATAAAACATATGAGTACAACAGAGGAGACTTTAAATACAGATAATATACAGTAATGGCACAAAATGCTGACTAAATGGATACCAGTAATTGTGCCATACATCTAATTTACCAAATATATTGGGGTTTATTTTGATATGAAATGATATGAAAAAAAAATAAAAGCAAGTGAAACCATGCAAATCATAAAGTACTGGTTCTTTAAAAGGAAAACAATCTCAGAAGTCTTCATAATCCTCCTGTTTAATTTAAATCGTATTACCTTTGGATGGTTGTTCAACTTCATTAGTGGACTCCATTGATTTGTCTGGACAAATAATAGCTCTCTTAGTAAAAGAATATTAAACAAGCAATCCTAAATATCAGTAAGCACACTCAAACTGTTCTTCCAGTAATATTCTAGCCTTTTCTAGCTTTCCCATCATTCCCTTTCAGTAGCTGACTACATACCTGCTGAATCTGAAGGTGAAGCACCATTTCCAGTCTCATTTTCAGAGTCTGATCCATCACTGTCCATCAGTACTCTCTCTATAAAACATTTGACAAAAAAAAAAACATCTATGGAGGAATACGTGTAAATGAATTTACTTAGTTATTAACTCAGGCCTGTTTTACCTTGTGGATCAATCTGGATCTCATCAAGATTCCTTCCTTTGAACTCAGATAGCTGTCCTCGTTCCATGGCCATAAGAATCTTACTTATCTTCGCAAGCTGTAATGTGCCTTCGGGTAACCTATAATACTGCCGATGGACCCTGATGTCATGTCCGAGAAAGTCAGCGAGGTCATCCATTTCATTGTCCTTTAAGTTGAGCACCTTGGACATAGTGGCCATGTGCTTTCTCAGTTTCGTGGAGGATAATGCCTCTGGGTGTTTTGCTCCGCAGCTTTGAGCAATCTTACGAATAACATCTGATCCTCTGAAGTGACTGAGTGCTTGTGGTCTTCCAAACATGAACACATTCTCATCGGGCACTTCACAGTTACGGCGAGTCTTGACAAGTAGCTCCATCGATGTCAGCATATCCGGTGTGAGAAGAATGGGGACCTTTCGTCCTCGTTTGCCTCTTATCTCAATTCTTTGGAAGTGCTCACAAAGTTTCTTCTCAAGGTCTGACAAAGCGAGCTCTACATCTGGATGAGTCAACGAGGTATCCCTCAGTGTAAAAGCAATAAGGGACATCTTGGATACTTCTCCTTCTCTTCTACGATTAAAAAGTATTACCTGACAAAGTGTCATTTTTGCAAGTTCTGCCCAGTTCTTGTTACTGGGTTCTTCCTCAAGTTTTGTTTGGTACTCCTTACTCTGTCTGTCAAGATACTGGTGCATTTTTTTCACATCTTCAGCAAAGGGAAGGAGTTGCGGAGAGTTCCATTTTGCCTCGCTCAAATTTCGGAGGGCCTGGGATGACACACACTCACTCCATTTAGTGTCACAGATTTGTTTGAAGGCCTGCACATTGTTAAGAGCATTCTTATCGCCTGACATCATTGCCTCGCATTCAATAATGCTGGCCAGTTTCTTGAGGTTGTGCCCTAACTTTAGTGCTAAAGATGGTGCTTTGAATGTGTTCGTTTCATCATTCAAGCCAGACACACTGTGAACTGCTTCGATCACATGAGGAAAATTAGCGGGTACAAAGAAGTCTGACACCTCCTTCAACTTGCCAGTCTCTTTTCCTTGGAGAACTAGTCGCCCTGTCTCGCGCATCTTTTGCCTGATATATTCATGTTTTGTGACATCATGGCCATGCTTATTAAAGAGATGTTGCCCTAATTTTAATATGATTTTCTCTTTGCGGACAACATTTGTTATCTTATCCTCATGCATTTCAAGCACCATTTTCCAAAATCGTGCATTCACACTCTCTGGAACTGGTTCAGTATACGAGCAAAGGGCCTGAACTCGAGTTTTTCCTGGCTTCATTCCTTTGACTTTTTTGCTAAGATGGCATCTCTGCATGTGTCTCCATAATGATTTCCTCTTTAAGTAGGCCTCACAGTTTACACAGTGTAAGTAATCACTTGCTGTTACTGGTGCAATGGATTGCTGTCGGGGTATCACCAGTCCTTCTCCTTCTTTAAGCACCCGAGTATTATGACAACGGTTCCCTTTATTTCTCAATAAACTCAGCTGTAATCTTCGCTCTTTAGACCCTTTCGGAAATGCAACTGCTCTTGCCACCTCTGGCTTATCTTTGTGCTTTGATTCCAAATGGCGAGCCATTTTACTGAATGGTTTAGAGCAGAACAAGCAGAAGTACTTTTTGCTGTATAGTCGGCCGCCATCTGTTTTCTTCTTCAGCATCATGACCTTCACATTAGAAGTATCAGGTGAAGAGGATTGGCCGCTGATATGCTCATCCGATGAAGAGGAATCGCCGCTGTCATGTTCGTCACATAAAGAGGATTGTCCGGTGTCATTTTCAACAGATGAAAAGGAATCTTTGGTTCCACTGGTAGCCGAGGAACTAGAACGTGTCACACGCTTTCTTTTACATGGTTTAGATCTTGATGCTTTTGACTGAAACTTTCTTCTCTTTTGCTGTTTGACATTTTTTGCTAAACTCTCTTCCGTTGCTGACCTGTCACTCTCTGATTGATCCTCTGTGTCCGGTATATACTCGCTGAACTCTGAATTTGATTCTTCGGTTTCATAACCAAGCATTTTCCTGTCAGGCTGTGAATAAAACGTACGAGTTAGAAGTCTTGATCAGGAATGACAAGACAAACAAACATACTGCAATTACGAATGCCTGTCCAAAGTGAAACATTCAGTGTGCAGATTTTATAAATAATTATGCAACTTAATTTTCAGACTGTAGTGGCAATACTATTAGTAGTGGCATTAGCAATGCATGAATATAGCAAAAAATTATAACCATTGAGTCGATTCATTGCTGATAGAGAAATATGTCAAGAAATCCGATGTGTGCTTAAGGAAATACAAGATTATGAACAAAAGAAAAAAGATAGCAACACAGGTTTCTCATTTGCTTTGCATTCAGATATTATTGGCGCTTTTTTCGCAGACACTCATAGCACGAGCGTGATCATCTGATGAGTGAATAACTCTTCTGACAGCCATCTAAGAAGGGGGGAGTTGGGCGGGTGGGATGAGCATCCCTATTGGACGAATCTATTCGTAATGACCATGAGCACAGTCTGTATTTGGACTGGCTTGGCTTTGCTAGCGTCGTGGTTGCTAGGGTTGGGTAGCTACAGACAGACCCGGTGCTAATACGGCACTAATGTTCCTTAACGACCATTATCTAACGTTACCGGACTGAATATCAATGCGGATTTCTGTGCTTCATTTCGGTGCTACTCTTATGCCTGTGCTTCTCTTGGATGCTCTGAAAACGGAACAGAAACATCGCTTCGCTGCACGTGACGCTAGTCAGCAGCTAACTTTAGCATTCCATTAGCTAGTAGCTGGATTAAACATGGTTAAAATGCTGGCCAAACAGTGTAATGTATGACTGTATTTCACTGTAGACTAGGGGTGGAACGGTATATGTATTCGTATTGAACCGAAACGGTACGGTGTATACATTTAACGTTACACATATAATAATACATGGTATAAAAATAAATAAAACTCGCGTGCAAAAAAATGCGGAACTACTGTTAGATACGCGGGTTCTTTAGGGACACCTAATCTGCAGCCCCGCCTTAGCTCAGGCTGCGATGTAAAGATGGAAATGTTGGAATAGGTTGTGTGTGTGAGAGGGAGAGAGAGGCACAGGTGCGATCGAAAAGTCGCGTGTGTATAAAGTTGTTAAGTGTTTACTGTTTACTTTATTGTGCGCGCGTGAGTGTGTTTGAGGCGCGATCGAACAGTGGAAACATAAAAACATACTCTGTCATGTTGTTTATAGGCTACAGGACATCATTCAAACTGCAAAGTGTTTAAGTTAGCCTACTGTTATTAAAATTTTAAGGAAAACAAATATATTAATCTGAAATGTAGCAAATTCATTTTCAATTCATTCAGGTACAATTATCAAACATCTCAAGGTCTTTTGTACAAGTGCAGATTGGTCAATAAATAAGTGTTCAATAAATGTTTTTGTTGAGAAATTGTCTATCTTAAGTAATTATTTGTGTTACATTTTATCTTTCAAATAGAGGTTAAAAACAAGCACATAATCGGCCAAAATAAATCGGCAGCATTTATCGGCCATCGGCCAACCCGGATTTCAAAAGATCGGTATCGGCATCGGCCTGAAAAAAAACTAATCGGTCGACCTCTAGCTTTATTTTGGGGAACCCTGTGGCTCACTGTCTAGGGTGCAGACTGAGCACTGTGACCTGGGCTCAAATCTAACCCAGGCCCTCTACTGCATGCCAACAAATTACCAATGTGTGGGCCAACTTCTGACTAGAAGGGCCTGCTGACTGAAAACGGCAAGCTCAATGTTATGATGTTGAAAAATGCCCCAACGTTCACTTGTTTTACAAACATAAGAATGACCTAGCAACCGAAGATATATAAACGAAAGCATTTAATACAACTAACCTTTGTTTTCATGCTCTGATATAAAAACATGGTCTTCTCCCGTTCATCATTTACAGTTTTCGTGTGCGCCTTCATGTATCGGTTTTCACAAGCATTGTGATGTGCTCTAAGTTTCTGGAGGTGACCCAAGTGACAGCTTTGAACCTACAAAACAAACAAACAAAAAAGGTTTTTGGAAGCTTTTCTTTTGCCATTTATGCTACCTCCAGAACTGAACCTTCAAATAAGGATTTATTGTTGACAGCAAACACTCTACCATGTGAGCCACAGGGGATCCCCTATATTCCACGGAACAACTCATAAAGAGCAGCAAAATAAAAGGATAAAATAGAATTCAAATAGAATTTCTCAAATTAGAAATGTCTTAGTTATGGATACAGTGTCCTGTAACACAATTGTGACCCTGGACCACAAAACCACAAAAATCTGAATACATAATCTTTCCATTGATGTATGGTTTGTCAGGACAGGACAATATTTGGCTGAGATACAACTATTTGTAAATCTGGAATCTGAGGGTCCAGAAAAATCGGAATATTGAGAAAATCGCCTTTAAAGTTGTCCATTTCTATTGGCGATTGTGCTGCATCCACTCACAAAAATAAATGTTTTATATATTTGAGGTAGGAAATTTACAAAATATCTTCATGGATCATAATCTTTACTTAATATCCTAATGATTTTTCGCATAAGAAAAATCTATAATTTTGACCCATACAATGTATTGTTGGCTATTGCCACAAATATACCCGTGCAACTTAAGACTGGTTTTGTGATCTAGGGTCACAATTGTGTTTGTCCGGTATAGGTTCAGTTGGTTGCCAACTATATAGTTAGTTAGTTAGTGTTAGTTATATCAATTTATAATAATGTAGTATTAAATAATAAAAAATAAAAACTAACTTCTAAAACTGTTTTGTCCCTTACCTCAACCAACAGTTTTATTTATATAACCCTGATGGCAGATGGCAGATTCTTCTAGAATGATCATTTTTATCAAGCTTGTATATTTAAATTCAATTATTTCACTTAAATGACAATGAAGATTACCTATTAATTGTCATTTAAGTGAAATTACAGAACTTAAATATACAAGCTTGATAAAAATGATCATTCTATAAGAAAATTTCAGATGGCAGATATATATATGTTTATCTGTGGATATAGCCTACCTTTGTCTTCTCTTCTGTCACATCATCTGTCACATCATCTGTCACATCATTCACTGCAATGTAAATCAAAAAGTATTGTTATTTACCGTAAAATATTTTTCCATTTTACTTCCTCCTACTATAGCCCTTATGCACCAGAGAAACAAGCGCGCTGCATCTTTAGAATATTGTCTTTGAACTTCCGTTTTTGCGGACGCTCTGTATATCTCTATGGCATTCGCTCTCCAGGAGTAATTAGCTTTTGAAGTGGATTTTCTTAATGTAAAGTTAATGAAGATGTCTTAACAAATGTCAGTAGAACGGGAAGATTTTAAAACGAGCCGTTCATTCATAAATAGACAAGATCGCTGTGAAAATACAGACCGGAAGACAAAAGACAACGAGCTACATAAGGTCTATAGGATTAGGCTTAAACAAGAGAATCATCAGTATCGAATAACAAACTAATACATTTAAAATAAGTATATCAAAATAAGGCTGATATCAAAGACACCAATTTAGCAAAACCTGTATTTACCACAAATTTAATGTGAACTGTGACTTTTAATTTCATACAATGATAAAAAATTACAACAAAACAAACTTAACTAAAGTATCGGCTGAAATTGACAGTACACAGGACAACATGTTGTATTTCCTCAGCACGAAGTTAATTATATCAGTGGTTCAGTAACTGGACATTACTAACATGTCAAGTTTAGGGATAATTGGCCAAATTTATTTAGCCATTAGAAATTCATTTTCACCAACGATGAATGCATGTAAAATACATTTTTTAGATATCAGCGAGGTATTTTTTTATCTTTATATTGAACATGAAGAAAAGTACACTTGGTTTCACAATAACATGATCATATGGCTAGACATATTTATCTCGTTTAATGCCACAATACCAAATCTTCTGTCCTTTGAAAGCGTCTCAAATGTTTAACAAAAAAGTAAAAATACTGAAATGTTTTTTTAAATGAACTTTTTCACTAAAATAAGCAGAGATAATCACCTACTTGACTTTAATTTCTAACAGATGATCTGTTTTATTTTTTTATCAAACCGTAAAGAAAATGTACAGATCAAGTTATAACAAAAAAAAATGTAAGTTTACAAAAATCAACCTTAGATTATATTAATTACTACAATCATCACTTAATTACTTTGTGATAATGTAGTGGCCTCTAAACTTCTATTTAAACTGACCGGTTATTAATTAAAACATTATTTACCTAAACAAAAGATAGCAGATTAAAAAATTGAATTTCATGCACATCCATGAACTTGGCATGGTGTTGCAAGAGAATGAAAGGAGGGCGCATGGGGGGCTATGTTGGATATTTCTTTTTCTCCAAGATTGTGCTTTTAAAAACCTTGGTTACTCTGGCTCATTAAGCTACATATATAAGCTTTAAGAATTAGGCTATTTTAAGTAATAAATGACGCACTACAATTTGACATAGCCTACCACAAATGAGTAAAATGTGTTTTGTAACCTACTATGTGCGTTCGATATAGAGGCGATGTCAAAAGCGTCAGTATATGACGCCCTAGGATGAGAATGCCCAAGGCGTCATATACTGACGCTTTTGACATTGCGTCTATATCGAACGCACATGGCACCCTTTAGCGTCAATATGAGACGCAGATAGATATAGGCCAGAAGGCGCGTCAGTATATGACGCCCTAGGATGAGAATGCCCAAGGCGTCATATACTGACGCTTTTGACATCGCGTCTATATCGAACGCACATGGGACCCTTTAGCGTCAATATGAGACGCAGATATATATGGGCCAGAAGGCGCGTCAGTATATGACGCCCTAGGATGCCATGTGCGTTCGATGTAGACGCGACGTCAAAAGCGTCAGTATGACGCCCTAGGGTGAGAATGCGTTGCATTATCTCACCTGTGCATCCAGAGCTGCCATTCGTAACGTTAGTCTGCAAGCACAAGTGTCATAGACAGTCAGACATCATGGTCAAACATCACATTACACTGTATTTAAAACTGCAATGATAAAATTTGGCAATGTATTGAAGTAATTGACACTGTAACATAAGCCAATACAATACTGAAAATAAATGCCATTTATTGTCTGATCTTGAAAACTGCATTACAGAAGTAGAAAAAAATTGTTCTGAATTTATTAAACTTCCCTCTTGCTTTTTTGAAACCCATTATTAGTGTTTATAGTGATAAAACGCATGAATCTCGGGCCTGGCCTCAGACTCCTCATGGCTGCACGTGTAGGCCGCAAAAGATGCAACTCCTGGCCATCTTAGATTAATGTTACCAAAAGTGAGCTAAACATCTAGGTGAAGTAACAGGGACGCAAAATATGTCTTTCAGAAGTAACAAAGACAACAACATATTAAATTAGGCGAAGTTTAAAAGCGGATTACCGCTAAAAATGCAGTCACCCATGCAATCCTAACTGTGGCCTTAAAACATGAGCTTAAGACTCTTAGGAATTTAAAGCCCTAATTAATATATTATTGTTAGACTATCATTATATTCATTTTGGTAAATTAATCTATACTTTATGCAAAGCTGCTTTGAGATTATGATTAATGTGAAAAGCGCTATAGAAAATAAAATGACGTGACATTTACGTTACGATATATGTGCAAACAATGCAAGTTAAATAAACAGCACCATATTATTTTGAGAACCTTGTACAAAAAGTCAAAAACTTACTTTTTCGTCGGATGTCTCGTCTCCTCTCGTCTCCATCTCGCCGTGTCCGTCTCATCCCTGCCTCTCGAGCATCTGAGTGTCGCAGGTGTGAGACGCGGGGGGGGGGGGGGAGACCCGGGAGAGTGGGGGAGGGGACGGTCGCGGTGGGGACTCGAACCTCAGGTTCTGTGTGATCTGGGTCCGCCATTACTGACATTCACTCGGCGCACTATATATATAGCTATGTTTATTACCCGCGAAAAAAAAAATTATTGTGCAGTTTTTGTATTCTTTAAAAAAATGATGTATGCACATATGCTCTGATAATATAGTGTATAGGATATATGATGTTATAAAAGAAATACATTTTCTGCTCAAATTCAGATATTTTTTAAGTACAAATAAAATTTCAGAATGCAGATGTTAAAATACATATTAAATGTGATATTAAAAAAACAACACATTAATGAATGGAACCAATTTGGAACTTTTAAAACAACTCACAAAAAGATTGACATTCATAAAAAAATAAAATAAAAAAAAAAATATTAGTAGACCTTGTACTCACCAGAACAGATATTATTTTTACCCTCTGAGAGGAGATCAAATAAATAAAATAGGTTTGAAAGCAGTGAGGCTTATTATGGATACGAGGCCTCCGCACACGATAACGTCCTTTAGAAACTGTGTATACTGATTCTGAAACTCTTTAACTGCATTCTCCTCCTCACTACTGTTAAAATAACAACAAACATCTTCACAGAAAGTGCTCTCCTTGCTGTTCAAGATAATGACTGACACCATGTATTGCTAGCACTTCTCCTGCTACTGCTTTCTCTCCAGACACACTGCTTGCTGTATTCCTCATTAGTCGCTCTGGATAAAAGCGTCTGCTAAATTAATAAATGTAAATGTAAATGCGCTCACCTAAACAGCAGTTCGCCAGGTAGAGGAGAATGGAGAAAGACTTTATTTGCAAACTACATAAATTAACTGTCAATTCAAGTTAAAAACACTATCACGTGATTTCATTTATGGTAAGAATAACACATAGTAAAAATAATTCAACAAACGCTGAAGCAGTTTCTCCACACTGGGAACCCTTCCGGCTCAGCACTGGTGCAGATTCTCCCACAATGACATGAAACTACTTAGAGTAACACCTAACTTAAACAGAAATAAGAGTGTGTTGTAGACATTTACGTTTGCATGTGTACTGCATACATCCATACACTGGTGTGTGTTAGACTAGTGATTATGACAGTGCTCATCATGTCCAGGATCTGAGTTCACCTGGTCAGATTAGCCATAATGATTTAGCACCTGCTCTCACCAACATCTGGACCCAGAGGTCAATGTGCAGCTAGGGTTAGGGTTAGGGTTAGGGTTAAGGTCAGGGAGAGGTACTGGTCCACCACATCCAGATGCTGACAGCATTAGGGTTAGGGTGGGGTCGGGTCAGGTTAGGGTCAGGGTACTGGTCCACCACATCCAGATGCTGACAGCACCTCTGCTTCATGCCCTGCTGGCTCTATTATCTGCTCTGCTAACAGGACTGGTGATGGTCAGTCCTCCACTGTGGCCTGTGGCTGCTCCTGCTGTGACACTGGGAACGGGAGCGCAGACGCTGGCACATGCTTACCTCAGCAGCACAGGGGCATTAGCCATGTTCTTAGCTAGCCATCATTGCCCCTCTTCTGCTTTACAGCAGCACATCTGGATGCTGGATCAGTAGATTATTTCTACATCTGTTTATCTCTCACGCTGTGCTGTTCACTTCCGTTAGCTTCATGAGAAGAGCTGTGTCTGGCCCGTTCTCTCACACTGAGCGCTCTTCTGCTGAGAGTTCTGCTAAAGCAGTGTCAGTCTCTCTCTGCTAGCTCACAGCATCTAGTAAGGCACACGGTGTTGAAGACTATATAAACTGTGAGATATGAGGTATGATGAGGGTGTAATGTGCTGCTAGGGTTAGGGTTAGGGAGAGGTAAGGCACAGGGTGTTGAAGACTACTGATATACTGTGAGATATGAGGTATGATAAGGGTGTCATGTGCTGCTCTGTTAGCCTAGCGGCTAGCATTTACCAGATAATAAAGGCATGAAACATTTTTATAAATAGTGTGTTAGTAGTTCACTTTTAAGGCTTTTGAGAGAGCACAGAGAATGTGTGTATCAAATATCACACCATTTGTGCAAAGGAATTACAAAAACAGACCAAAATATGTTGAATCCCATTTGTGATATACTTAATTAAAAAAGCCAGAAGATTAGAAATAACAGCAGCTGCCAATTTTAGAAACAAAGATTGTATATTGTCAGGGCCTGTTCATTTATTAATATATATATGCTCCTCTTTGATTCTGTGTAATGTATGCAGAAAGGCTCTGTCAGAAGGGTATCCCAGAGTGGAAAATC